>OZ024888.1:42082161-42682161 GCA_964017195.1 Siderastrea radians
CCTTACATTTGTAAGCTTGTGCTAATTAGAGAAGTTCCGCATGTCATGTGGTGGAGAGAGCCATTTCCTTTTTTCAAGCCAAGCCGTGTTTTTATCTTGACTGCCTAGTGAATCAGCTTTTATTATGTATTTTGTCGGCCTTTAGTTGCCACATTCCTTTACTGCTGTTCACAGTTGCCTTATTCAGCTGGTTCTTTGTAACCGCATTGGTGCACAGTGTGCCCTTTATTTACCGGCTTTGGTAGCTTGTTTTTCAAGTTTGCTTGCAGTTACCGTATGAGTGTGGAAACCATTTTGACCGCCTGTGTATCAAGGCGTGTCCAATGCACTCGGTATTACTGTCAATACATCTTGTTTTCTTGTACGGAAATGGGCTCTTGTCAGTAATTTTGGCATTTCATTTTTTTTTCTGTCGGAACTTTGCCTTTTTTCTTTTAACACAGGTGTTTCTCGTGGTTGCATACCCATGCACATCATACATTTTTGTGGTTTATTTTAGAACGGCCCCTCCTAGTACTTTCCCGGTGTTAACTGTCAGATTAATTATTTTATCATCTGCAGGTTAAGCCGTCAATTAACATTTATCACCATACAGTTAATATTTCTTGCATATCATTGAGTCATGCCTCCCAAGAAGCGTGCTGCTGCAGCCTCCTCCACGCGAGCCAAGCGTCATCGTCCTTCAGATCTCCAAGAAGCAGGGCCATCCTCTCTCAATCCAACACCACAGGACACGGGTTTAATGCAAATCAACGTGCAAGACCTGACCAACACTATCACAGTTGCTGTTCTGCAAGCCGTCAAGGATGTCTTGGTCTCCCAGCGTTCAAGCGGGAATTCCCAAGGTAGCTCGCAGACCGCACCCACTGCTCCTCAAGTTATAGAGGGTGCCGTGGATGATGAAGCCATAGCGTTAACCGAAGCAGGTACCAATAGAGCATCTGTGCTTCCTCTTTTTGAGGCTGGCGATCAACCGCGCCAATTATTTTCTAGTATTGCGGTCAATCTGGGAGCCCGGGTAAACGATGAGGTGAAGGCCAAAGATTGGGCCAACGAATATATTGATTTTGGCGTGCACCGAAGAAGGTTACAAATATTAACCAGTGGCTCACTGCCTTTAATACATTCGTATCAATCTACGCGGAGAAAGCATCTGACGACGCCCCAAAACTCATGAAATACTGTGAGGTAGTATGCGATCTTTCTTTTAAGTCAGAGGACTGGCTTTTTTATGATGAACAATTTCGCTATTTAAGGCAATCTTCCCCTGCGCTTTACCCCTGGGATCAAATTCACTGGGAACTATGGCTGAGGGCTATGACTAATTCTAATTTTCGTAGCAAACCACAATCCTCTTACAATGGTGACAGGAATTCAAAAGGGTGTTTTCGCGCCTCTAGCGGTTTCCCAAAAGGAACTTGCTGGGCTTTTCAAGCCGGAAAACAATGTGGGGGCTGCCAATATGAGTACATTTGTTACAAATGCAGCGTAAAACATCCTGCCACTCAATGTTCACGGCCACACGTTGGCAAGTCGGGAACATCAACTCAAAGTCAGAGTTCTGGGCAGCCCGCCAGTCATGCCCGTGAAAGTGGATCGTCTTGAGCAGCTCCTCACCAGCTATAGCCCAGCTCTTAAGACATTTTTGGTTGATGGTTTCCGTTGTGGTTTTTGTATTCATTTTGTTGGAGAACAATCTTCCTTTGAGTCCCCAAATTTAAAGAGTGCTTTGCAAAGCCCGGCCACTGTATCAGCGAAACTTCAAAAAAGAAATTGATGCGGGGAGGATTGTTGGTCATTTCCGCACTCACCCTTTTCCTGTTTTTCGAACCTCACCCATTGGCCTAGTTCCTAAGAAGACCCCAAATGAATTTAGCCTTATTCATCATTTATCGTATCCCAAGGGCTTGTCCGTTAATGATTCAATACCTGAAGACTGTTCATCGGTGCATTATCCGACCATTAGCGATGCGGTCGATACTCTTAAAAACCTAGGTGCAGGTTGCTATATGGCCGAAACCGATATCAAGTCTGCCTTTCGAAAAATCCCAGTTCATGCACTAGATTATCCATTGCTTGGTATAAAATGGGAAGATCACTACTACTTTGATAGGTGCTTAGCTATGGGCTTGAAATCTAGCTGCCAAACTTTTTGACGAGTGTCTGCTGTTTTACATATTTTAGACAACTTTTTGTTTATCCCGCCTACCCACGAGCAATGTGCGACCGACCTAAAAAATTTTCTTAACGTGTGATTTTCTGGGTGTTCCCATCGTTCATGAAAAGACAGCAGGCCCAGATACAGTTTTACAATTTGCGGGAATTGAACTTGACTCTGTTAAACAGGAGGCCCGGTTACCTTTGGAAAAGCTGCACAAATGTCGCGCCTTACTCTATCAATTTTTTAGACGACGGTCAGTTACCCTGCGTGAACTGCAGTCTTTAATCGGATTATTGAATTTTTGTTGCTCTGTTGTTGTTCCGGGGCACACCTTTTTATGCCGTCTTATTGACCTTACCATGGGTCCATTACGCCCTCATCATCACATCCGTTTACGCAAAGAGGCTAAGCTAGAAATCCATATGTGGTTGCAGTTTTTACAAGACTTCAATAATAGGGCATTCTTTTTGTCGGATCGTTGGGAAACGTCCTCTTCACTTGATCTGTATACGGACGCCGTGGCCTCAAAGGGGTACGGTGCGATATTTGGGCAGCACTGGTTCTTTGGCTCTTTTCCTGAAAAGTGGCACGGCCTCCATATTACTGTTCTTGAGTTGTTTCCTATTACTATTGCTGTGCACATTTGGGGGTCGGAAATGGCTAATCATTGCATTGTCTTTCACACTGATTACGCCACCCTAGAAGATATTATCAACAAACATCCCGGCATAAGGCAGTTATGATCCTCATCCGTCATCTAGTTCTTAGTTGTTTAAGGTATAATATTTTATTCCGAGCTAAGCATGTTCCTGGTCTGCACAACTCTAGGGCCGACTACATTTCCCACTTTCAGGTAGAGAGATTCAAGCAAATAATGCCAGATGTGGACGAGTGCCCACCACAAGTCCCATTGGACCTTCTTCTGGAGAGTTGGTGGCTCACTTGAGAGGCTTAATGGGCTCTGCGTTGACGTCTAGTTCCAGATAATCATATCAGAGAGCCTGGCATGATTTTCAGATTTTCCATCAACGTTTTTATAAGTCGTCACATTTCAGGTTGCCGTTATCATCTCCCCAAATCGCTCTGTTTATATCTTATCTGTCCACTAGTAAACTTGCGCCCTCTACGATTACCTCTTATCTTTAGGCTATCAGTTACGTTCACAAGATCAAGGGACTTCAGGATCCCACTAAATCCTTTTTGATCCTTAAGCACCTAAGGGCATTAGGTCGCCAGTGCTCAACAGATGTTCGCTTACCCATAACAAGACCTGTCTTGCACAAGCTTGTTGGGTCTCTCAGATACACCAACTCTTCGCCTTTTAGCGCTCTCTGTACTCGACCATGTTTTTGGTAGCCTTTTACGGCTTTTTCTGCATCGGTGAGCTGGCAACTAAGAGTGTGGATTGCGCAGCATCCGGGGTCCAGTTTAGGGAGGTAAAATTTTTGATAGGAGACGGTACAGCTAACATGGTTAAGATTGTCATTACTCAATTCAAGCATATCCCCAGTAGGCAACCATTTGAAATACTAATTGAACGTGACGACACTTCGCCTTTCTGTCCTTTAAAGGCTTTAGTCGATTATTGCAGGATACGGGGTTCACAGCTGGACCAACTATTCTGCCATCAAAACATTGCACCCGTTACGGTTAACCAATTCAACTCCGAACTTTCTCGCTGTTTAAAATTTTGCGGTTTAGATCCCAGTCGGTATAAAGGCCACAGTTTCCGAATTGGCGCCGTGTCTCATGGCGGCTGATAAGGGTTTTTCCGATGCCCAAATTCGCACTCTTGGTCGCTCTTGGTCGTTCTGAATGCCTCAATGCCACTTAATTAAAAATTGCTTAGTTTTTACGTATTAATGTAATGTTTTTTCTGCAGCGGGAGATGTAGGACAGATACGGACTGCTACACATCCTGTCGCCAATTGTTCGATTGATTTTCTGTAATTTTATTTGAGGCTTATGGGGTTGTAACCCAGTCCCCTTTTAGCATTTGGCAGTGATTTGGGTCAGACAAGCAGCTGCCAATGACCTCCCAATTTAGGCAATTTATATTACATTCAGGGTCTTCAAAGGGCACTTATTTTTCACAGTGATATGGGTCAGGCATGTGCCTGCCACTGATCTGTGACTTTATATTTTGGACTTAATGGACATTATATTCACAAGCAATTTTAGATGGCGTTGTCTGCATAACCGTATGTATGTTAACACGGTATATCACTAGTCCTTGGCAGTGATTTGGATCAGACATGCAGCTGCCACTGACTTGTCAAGAATTCTAGGCTTAGTAGTTTACGTGACGGTAGTTTGGGTCAGCCATGCGGCTGCCGATCATCCATCATCCATCATCCATCACTAGATCTTAACATTAATTGTGGGCGCAATGTGTTGATCTTGTTATACATGATGATGATCCTCTTTTGTTGTTTCGCTTGTTATTACGTTCGCTGATCGCACATCCTGATTATTCTCTCGTATTTGGTTTTGCTTTCCGTTCTTTGCGAGCTCTGCTTTGGGTACTTGGTGGGGTGGCCACATTTTGTGGCTTGTGGCGCTTTTTTCGCCCCACCTTTGCTGAACATGATATGCTATTTAGCATTTTATTGTCATTAGATGCTCTGTGTGTATTTTCAATAAATCAGCCACAGCATACTTACATACTCCAACACTTGAGCAGACCTCTGTTGTATGTCATATCATCTTGAGCAAAACGAGTACGTCCCCGCGCGGAGCTCTTTCATTGTATTCAATAGAGTGTATCAACATAAAACCAAACATTTTGTCAAAGCATAATGTTATTTATGTTGATACAGTGCACCTGTTGTACTCTTCATACATGTGTGCTCTTCCGATTCTGGATTCCCATGTCAGGTAACAGCCAATCACACCATCGGTCACGGTCGCGCCCAGGTACAAATTCCTCATCATTCTGCCATTAATTCCCTCTTTCTTTTCGTCATCACAGCGTTTACATCTCTGGGAAAAGCTCTTTCCCTCCCTCTGCTCCCGCTGCAACTTCTGACGGATTATCATCATATAATGTAGTATTGTAATGCAGCCAGGTGTGGGGCTTTTTTCGCCCCACCTTTGCTGAACATGATATGCTATTTAGTTTTTATTGTCATCAGATGCTCTTTATGTATTTTCAATAAATCAGCCACAGCATACTTGTGGCCGAAAAACTCCAACACTTGAGCAGATCTCTGTTGTATGTCATATCATCTTCGGCAAAACGACTACATCCCCCTGCAGAGCTCTTTCATTACCGTCAGTAGAGTGTATCAACATAAATGTTATTTTCGAACAGAAAAAATATTATGAGTGAGGCCATCGATTTAAAGGTAGATGAAAGCATTACTAACAGAGTTAGAGAATGAAAGTTTTTGGGTACAGTAATCGATGAAAACCTAACATGGAAGCCACACATCAATTTGATAAGCAAAATATCAAAAAATATTGGAATCATGTTTAAAGTGGGACAATTTTTGACTAAGGAAGCAATGAAAACCTTATACTACACTCTTGTTCACCCTTACTTCCACTACTGTAATATTATATGGGCCAACAATTACCCTTCAAGACTAACTAGAATTGAAATACTACAAAAAAGAGCAGTTAGGACTATAGCTAAAATTCAATATAGAGACAGCACAGTTAATTCCTTCAAGGAATTAAAAATATTGAAAATAAAGGAAATAAATGAGCTAGAAATGTCCCTTTTTATGTTTAAATTATATAATAATCAGATTCCAATAAATTTGACAGGTGTTTTCTCAGTTAATTCCCAGATACATAGTTATGGTACACAGCATGCAGATGACTGTCATCTTCCACGCAAATCATCCAGACTTGGCCAGTACTCTTTGGCCTATCAAGGTCCAAAAAATATGGACTAGTATAGAAAACAAAACACGAAAAAACAAATCATTTTATGTATTTAAGAAAAACATAAAAAGAAACATAATTGACAAAACAGCTGTGGAAGAGTATCCCTCTTATAATATATAAAATTTGTAATATACATAATAAAATTTACTTTCTTGCTTTGATTAGTTTCATGAGAAACTTCAAGTGACTTCAGGAAATTTTTCAAAACAATTAACTATATTTCTCATTGCTAAGTATGTAAGTAATAAGTAGTAAGTAAAGATAATATAGCTCTGTAAGTTTCAGTTGACCACATTTCTAATTTTCAAAGGGATCCATAAATTCAAGCATTTTTTGCTTTTCTATAGAATCCCTCATCATTTTTATTGCAAGAGTCAGTATATTGATTACAATGCATAAGGTGATGGAAGCAATAAAGTTGAAAGTTGAAAGTTGAAATGCTCGCATATGATAGAGGGGCTGATTCGTTGCATGTTTATGAAAGCATAAATTACGGTAACCCTCAGAGCTGCCAACAGTTTGTGACGAGCTGTCCCCGCTGACAAGTAGCTGCTCTTTTAAGCTTTTCGAAATATCACATTACTGAGGGTTAGCACCATAAAATACAACGCAATGTAGATTTTATTGGAAGAAACCAGGAACGCTGTTGATTTGTTTGTTATTCTCAATTCATTAACTGTAATGAACTGTGTTTTACTAAGGCTTGTGGGAGGTCATCGCGATTACACAATAGAATACTACTGTCAACCTAAGTCAAAATAAACATTCCTACTGGTATTAGAAATAGAAAAACCTATCGATTTGGTTTCTTTTACAACATTTCAACCGCGTTAGGAATATCAAGGGGGACTCTGCTATCATTGTACATGTATCTAGCGTGGGCACGCGGACAATTTTGTATCAATTTTTACATAGCAAGCCTGTTCAAATACGTTGAAGGATGTGTGTGTGTTAAAAATCGTGTTTACAAATCACTACAGGAGTCACACGAAGCGAGTTGAGCAATTCTGACATAAACGGTGACGTCGGATGCTGAAATCATGGGAGAATTGGAAACGTTACTAAATCACATCACAACATAGAATATTCCACTGTCTCTGCACATTCATGTCAAATAATTTTTAAAAAAGCAAATCCTTGCAACATTAATATGTCTTCTAGTAACCAAATCGCGTTGACCGGGTGTGAAGAACCCCTCTTGGCTTATATTCAGGGGGTGGCAGCCGACGCAATTGAAAATAATCGAAATAGCTGTCTGTACTGATTAGGAAGAAATTATTCCAACAATTTTAAAATATTTTACAACTTGCCAGCATGGCTAGCAAAATCGAAGGTGTCTAACATGGGCAAACAGACAATGAAATGCATTTTTTATGCAACACTAAAAATCTTTTGAATGGCAGTTTTACGTCACACAAGGTTGACCAATCTTTACGTAACCTTTGCCGTGAGCTGCTAAAATCAACGATTCAAGATTTCACAACATGTTACTAAATGAAATTACTACATTTATAGTGACCTATTGCCCCAGCAGAGAATGTACTTCATTTTTTAATTTTCATTTTTTTCCGAAGCTCGAAAAATGAAAAATGAAAAACAAATTAAATTCCGTTTGGTTCATTTTTCAATTTTCATTTTTTCTGGAAAAATGAAAAATGAATTGAGGTTTTGCTTAATTTTTCATTTTTTGTGAAAAAAAATTGGAAAATGAAAAATAGACAGAAATTCATTTTTCATTTTTCTAAAAAATAAAGTGTCACTCTATACGTGCTTTCAGAATCAGGTAATTCACGCATTTCGCGTGCACTTTTTCACTAAGTTGAAGAGCGAAATGGCTGAACTCTCTTCGGGTCTGGGAAATTCAGACGAATTTATCGCATTGTCAAGAGGACATGGTGAGGCCAGAGTGAATCGAAAGCTGAAGAAAACTTAAGTAAACACAGAGCGACTGTCAGTTATGTTTGGGGTATAAAGTTAACTGATGCGAAGTCAACGCTTCTATTCATGAAACATGCAGCAGTCAATTGAACACCATTTTAGTGAAGCTTGTGTTGTGCTCTACTTTAGTATTTCCCGCATAAACTTCCAGTCTAGCCTGCGAGCAGGCTCACTTAGTGTGTTATTCGCACGAGTGTCTTGGCGGCGGAAGTCGGCAAGTGAAGCCGCGAGAAGAATATGGCGAGGAAAAGTGATCGCCTCGACTATTTTTACAACAACGAATCTACTTACCGCCAAGATACTCGTGCGAATAACACACTAAGTGAGCCTGGTTGCAGGCTAACTTCCAGTCACGCTCTGTTGCGTACCGTGGTTGTCAATTTCCACGTAAACAGCTGACCTGATAACTGCAGTTTAGTTACCGGACTGTGGTTACCAGTAATCGTAGTTAAACTCTCACTTAACACCCCTTATCCCCGAAACAGACCTGCCGTTTTTAGTTTGAAATTTGCAACAAAATGTAAAATATTTCGGAAATGTCGCCCCCAACGCAAAAAAGTACTCAAGTGTGCTCCTCAAAATGTAAAATACTCAAAAAAAGGTACACAAAAGTTGGGCTGTGCATTCGTGAAAGGCCTAGTTAAGACCGTTTTATTTTGGAAACTTTAACGAAAATGCAAATAGTTACATAACAAATAGATTGCGAGCAGTCTCTTCTTTTCCTACCGGTTGAACCCGCGCGAAAGGCGAAGCCACGAGAAGCGTGGGCAACAGCCTTTAGTCACGTGCTTGTCAATTTTGATTTCAAATATTTCTGTAATTTATGTACATATTTTCAAAGTAAAATAAACTGCCTCGAAACAACATAACAAATAAGAAATGAACACTTACTGCTTCAGCAACTCCTCCGAAGGCGAGAAGGGTGTCGTGCAGAGTCAAGGCCATGTTCATGGTGCTTTCGCTGACTGCCGTTGGGGTTGGTCCAGCAAGTTGATTTAAGGCCTTGTCAAGACGATGCCATAGCACGTGAAGATTTAGGGCCAACCTGAGGGCGTTTTTCCCTGTTTTTGCGTTGCACTCAGGATTAAACGCACCGACTGAAGATGACATGTTGGTCTTTCCCTTGCAATATTTTATGTACAGTTCGCGGGCGGATGCAGTTAATGTGTATTCAACAGGGTTTTCCTGGTGGTGTTCTGTGTAGATATGTTCATACACGGTCCCTAAGCCTTTCAGTGGACCTTGCTGGATATCAGACGAACACTGTTCCATCTCTTCAATTTCCATTTGGCGGCGATCCTGGTACATAATTAAGACGCGATCCGCAAGTCCGTTGCGGCACGCGACAACCTTTGGCCATATGTCAGTCAAAAATCCTCGAGGTGTTGTAAAGGTCGCCATACTCATACGCGCACTCTGAACGCCCAACCGCTTTCCTTTACTACCCTTAACGGAATACCAATAATCGCCGTCGTACAGCTTGCACATACACTCCATTGTCAGACAAGTATGCGATGCTGACTTCGACGTTGAAATCAGTTTGCTCAGGAAGGTATAACCTTCATCAATGCACAAGACGGGAACACATTCCCCGGCGGCACCTTTTTGGAAGTTAACAAAATGGTTAAAGAGACCATTCGACGACGTTTCGTCAACCAGAATGCTTCGATCAATTCGCGGCTCCAAGTGTGAAATTAACGGTCCAACGCATCCAATGTTGCAGGCGGGGGTTTTTCCAGCTCCGGATGGAGCCAGGCCTAACATAAACAGATTTCCCTTCTCTCGAAAGGAATCAAACAGCTTTACTGTGGTGTTGCCAATCAATGCACTGGTGCATGGTAACATTCCAGCCAAGAGTAGCTCCGGTGAGGTACCGTGGCTTTTCGAGTATACGTCCAGCCATTCGTGGATGTGGGCCGGAGCAATTTCGTCCCATGGAATGTGGATTTCGGCAAGCTTTCTCTCAAGATCGCTTACTGAATTTACTTCTCCAAGTCCTCCAACAGCAGCCATTGTGCGAAGTGAAACGAAATGAAGGGCGCATACGAGGGAAAACTCCAAACAAAATACACATGGGAATCTCACCTTTTGATTGGTTCGTGGAATGTCTTTGTCACGTTAAAAAGTCTTTCACTATTGTTGTCCAGTGTTAAAGCGTGACAAAGTGATAGCAATAATAAAAATAAAAATAGAGTTCGTACGAAAGAGGATCGTGTAAGTGCTAGGGAAGCAATAAGATAAAAAATCAAATTCACCCCAGATGAAAAACCTGAACACACAAAATGAGTCTACAAAGAGGCAGATTTTTATCATTGGAGGCAATAAGATAACTGCCCTAGTGCCAGAGGCTTTTCTTGTGCGGTTTCCGGTTGTGGTTCATGTGACATAACACGAAATTCAGGAAATGCAAATTTTAAAATAATAAGCAAAACAAGCCCTGAAAGGTGCATACAAAGACAACGTTAATCATAGCCATTTGCAATCTATTAATCTAGCCCTCAGACACACTATAGAAAAGCGGGAAAATAGTTGTTGTAGTTATCTAATAACCGTCCGTGTCCACTGATTCATCGAACTACCGTCATCCACCGATCTAGTAATCCATCGATCCGCTGATCCGACTATCGATGTGGTGATCCACGATGTATTGATCCCTTGATCTACACATAACGTATACACTTTTATAACGATTATTTGTATGCCTCACGGCTTCTAGGTAGAACAGATTTTCTATGTTTAATAATAACATATGTAAATTTGATAAAATTACCGTGTTTAAATAAAGGTTTCTATTCTACTCTATTTTATCCATCGATCTACTGATCCATCGATCTATTGATCCATTGATCTACTGATCCATCGATCTATTGATCCACAGATCCATCGATCTACTGATCCACTGTTCCATCGATCTACTGATTTACTGATCCATCGATCTACTGATCCATCGATCTATTGATCCATTGATCTACTGATCCATCGATCTATTGATCCACTGATCCATCGATCTACTGATCCACTGATCCATCGATCTGCTGATCCATCGATCTATTGATCCATTGATCTACTGATCCATCGATCTATTGATCCGCAGATCCATCAATCCACTGATCCACGATCTACCGATCCATCGATCCATCGATCTACTGATCTAGCGATCCATCGATCTACTGATCCACTGATCCATCGATCTACCGATCCATCGATCCATCGATCTACTGATCTAGCGATCCATCGATCTATTGGTCTAGCGATCCATCGATCTACTGATCCACTGATCCATCGATCTACTGATCCCTCGATATACTGATCTAAAATCTAACGACTCACTGATCCATCGATCTAACGATCCACAGATCACTGCGACAGATCACTGCGGGTTGAACAATAGATGCTGTGATGTCAGTTGTGGGGTTTTTACACCGAGGGCAACCCCAAGTAAGTGTCAACCTTTATAGTCAACAGCGAGAAAGCGAACTAAAAATAAGCTTAAAACAAACAAAATAATGAACGGTTGCAAACACGCCGTAAGGAATTAAATCCAGTGGCATTTCTGGGACCAGGAACTAAGCAGCAGTAATATGAGACTTAAATAAAGTCAAGCCTTACCATTTCCTTTGCATCACTCGACCGATCCGAAGTGAACTGCTTTCTTGTCCAATGGGGTATTGCGTTAAAAGTTAATCGTATATTTTCTGGATAATTAAAGCCTGTCCGATATATAAAGAAATCTCCTAAGCTCTTCGTATATTTCTGGATAATTAAAGCCTGTCCGATATATAAAGAAATCTCCTAAGCTCTTTGTAAACGCCTTCGCATAAATCCACCGTCTGTTCCACACCTGCTCGACTGTTCTCGCACTCGTGATCAAGCCCAAGTGGCCAAGCGCGATATCCATGGAAACGTATTGCGAAACTCAAAACCAGCACGCTGATTGGTCGGATACCCCTGAAACCGCTCAAAGTTGCAAACCAATCAGAGATGACCTTACGAGAGCTGCTACACAACTGAACAGTTCAGTCTAAGTTAATATGGTTCAATCGAGTTAAAAAAATCCTCAAAGACAAATCTTTTGTTTTTCAAACACTCTTAAAGTTAAAATATTAAAAAAGGAGGCGACAGTGTGACGTTTTTGGTGAACACACGCGCGCATCTTCACATGATATGTAAACTGATATCAACGGAATGGTGTTTTTCAAACGAGCCGTTTATCTTTTGGCGGTCATGACCATTACAGTTTGAATCTCCTGCCTGTTCAGAAGTTGATGTTTCGCTCTTGGACATGTACATCATCTCCACTTTGCTTCCGATGCGTTCAAGAGAACATAAACTGAAGACACGAACTTATAATGGGCTTAGAATTAACTACAGCGAAAAATATCTACCGGACGTGTTTACGAGGACAATAAGTGTGTTGTGAAATGGATTCGACTCGTTTATTAGACAAGTTGATTACAGTTTGTACAAACTGTGTTTTGGATTGCTTCGAGCTTCCACTACTAAACATAAAGTTAACTTATGGATTTTCCCTTTGGTGGAGTTTAAAAGCCGACGAAAATACGTGTCACTGTAAGAACGAAGTTTGCATCTGGAGATAATAAGTTGCGAGTGAATTCGCCGCGGTAAGTGCGTGAAAATACGTTTTTCTTGACGTGAAGAAATTGATGTGTGTTGTTAATTTTAAAATTGCTTCCATAAAATGTACGTAGTATGTATTACACCACAAACTTAGCAAACTTAAAATGACAGCGATACGTCTTTATGTGAATTCTTGTTCAATGGAGCATCTGATGCTCGGTTTAGTGGGAGATAAATCTCCGTTTCACATTGTGAGCCATCACAACACATCACAACATCACAAATTAACCGCTGACTCAACATGCCCGCTGGCTCAAGTCTCAGTGTCAGTTTCAGTGAGTCTCAGTGAGTGTCAGTCGATGTCCATTCCTGATACTTTTTGGTAGTTTTTGTCTTTCTGAACCACGCTTTTTAAATAATCAGTTCTTCAAGTTTGTTAATAATTAGTTTGTTATAAGAAGTGCATGTAAATAGTCCGTGAAAATGACGTCAAAAGGAAGAGGTCGGAAGCGTCGACAGCCTGAGTCTGGAGAAAGTTTCATGGAAGGCATCTTTCAAGAAGTGGAGGAGTCCATTGCTAACGAGAAGGCTGCATTGAATGCTTTTAACCAGCTGAAGGACATGCAGATTACTAAAGATTCTGTAAAAAACCTTCCACCGAAAGCTTTGTCTGCGTATCTTGCAGCGAAGTTTGATGCACGCGTTGTTTCGTTTGTCACATCCGCGTCGCCAGATCTTGCTCTCCTTCCCCCTTCGCTTCGCTGGGAAACCCTGGCAAAGCTGACGGGACTTTCCGAAAGTGAGGTAAGTTCATATGCTTTCTGTAAGATAATTATCTCTGAACGCTTTTTAGAATGAAGCATATAGAAACAAAAGGATCGAACCATAATGCCTTATTCAGTTATTTACAATACTAAATATGTTTTTTCCATGCTATTTGTGTTTCAGGCCTCTTTCATTTACGACGCTTGCTCTGCTGTTGAGTTGGTGAAGCCTCTCAGTAGTATCGATGTTTTTGCATCTTTGAATTTTCCGGTATTGTTGACCCCACCGACCGGCCATTGTTTGAAGTGCGGATCAGGATTGACATCAAACAACAAGGCATGTGATGTGTCAGTTTATGGTCTTCGGGGAAAGGTACCTGGCCTTAAGTTTTGCTTGCGATGTGAAAGGTGCAAGATAAATTATAATTATGACCGTTATGGCAACAAGAGTAATGGATGGTCCCTCTACGAAGAGATAAGACCGTTGGTTGAAGCCAGTGATGTGTGCTTCGTAGAGCGGGATCTTCTTTCTCTTCAAGTCTCTTTCGCGTGAGTTTATTTTCTTTGTTAAACTTATATCAGTTTTTTCTATTTTTGTTGATATTTTTTACGTGAGTTTTAAATGTTTTACAATAAGCTTGTTGTTGCCAGTAATGTGTGGTGTTGCTGTTCATTCGATCTGTTGTTATTTCGAAATCGGTATCGAAATCAGTCATGGTAATTATTTTCGGTCCATACCACTTTACTTTAGATTCTTGGCCGTTTCATGATTAACCATTTTGACTATATTTTTTGAAGCATCACGGTCAAGTGCACTTCTCAGTTAGCTGTCACCAGTTTTGTTGTTTTTGCCAATCATCATTTTTACAGTTGAATCCCTTTAGCCTTGTGTGGTAAAAAGATTGAACAATCTGACGGTGGTCAAATGAAAGTGCAAGGTTAAATTATATCATCATGAACTTTCGCCCAAAAAATTGTTGTGTACTGTCTGATCAGGGCCTCAGTAACTTGTGTTGATAGTGATATCTTTGTATTAGTCAGGAGGCTCAGGTTCAAAATATGCTTATTTTTCATTTTCGCTAAACATTTTGAGTAGGAAACATAGCTTAAAATTTTCGTCTTGTCATGCTGATTAAGAATATTGCTGTTTCCAGCTTCAAAACGCAGGTGTTTGGGATTTAAGGGGGTGTTTTTTCCAGAAGCTTGCTCCTGCAACATGGAAGCGAGGCTGAACTGGAAAAGGTAATAAAAGCAAATCAAACACTTCCAAATTGAAAAAAAATCTATTATTTCATTTCCCGAAGTGTATCCTACACAGTTGACATCTAAATTAATACCATAAGAATGGACACGTGAACATAACTGCTCTTGCATGAAAACGAGGCTAAACCAAAAAAAAGACATACCAAGGTATGGAAAATGTATAAAACTGTGGGAAATTCGTCACATAGCGACTTTTTTTTTAAAATACAGTTATTTTATTTCCTTTAATTTGCCGCTAATGATATTAAATGTAAATTTTCTGAGTGACAAACCTTCCAACTTACGAATTTAAAGTAATGTTATAATGGTTTTTTTTTCGCTGTCTGCTGACGTTAAAGATAGGAAAAAAACTCCTTGAAAAAACGATATTTTAAAAAAGCATTGCTTAAAATATTTTTCTTACACCGAGGGGAGCATGAAAACGAATTTAGCATCTGAAGGAGGCTCACACCAGAATGAGGCTTGAATCAAAACGAGGCAAATCTAGACCGTCATTTTGTTTTTCAAAGCAAGACACATACAGGTTGTTTAGAGAAGTACTACAGTGTAGGAAATAAATTAAGTGGCCGTCTCAATACGAGGAATAGAAGGAGCAAGATGTAGAGCCTTTTTTACCAAGAAGACTGAAGAAACACATGTATTAACGAGTTTAGGTGAGTTGTTTTGCTTCATACGTGTGCACGATCGTTGGAGTATTTGCTCCAAAATATTTTGAAGTTAGCAACAATATTTTGGGAATTAGGCAACAATAGCTGCTTTATTCTTATAGAATAGTACCTCTAATGGAATGGAGGCAGCTGCCACACTCTTCCTGGGAGATATCCATGTTGTTGCCAGTAAAGAAGTGGACTGGAAGAAGTGCATCATTTGTCAAGAAAACAAATTTCCAGCAAAGAAGTTCCCCCTATCAAAAGGTACTAGTGTTGGGATTTCAAAAGTGGTTCAAAGTGGTGAGGTGAGAAGTCAGTGGAATGATAGTAGTTATAAGCTGTGCTCAAGCGTAGTTAGTTGTCTTAAGGAAAAAGGTAGCCAAGATGTTTATTGGCATAGGCAGTGCTACAGCGATTTTACGAATAAAGAACACATTCAGCGACTGCAGAATCGAGCATCTATTGCAAATTCAGATGAAGCCATTCCAGAACCGCTCACAGCTGCTTTGAGGAGGTCATCTCTAGATCCAGTAGACTGGAAGAAATGCGTTTTTTGCCAGACTGATTTAAAAAAGGTAGCCTTGAACAGTGTCCAGACAATGGAAACCTCAGACAAAATCCTAAAGAATGCGATATTTGACAAAGAGATGAGCTGCAGGTTGGCTGGAATTAGCGACCTCATAGCTGAAGATTGTAAATACCATCTTAAGTGCTATACACGATTCCTAAGAAACACGCAGAAAATACCGCGGGACAACCAAGAAAAAGGAAAAGCCGAGATTACCTGTTTCGAGGAAGTTATGAGTCTACTCCACCAGAGGCTTTCTGAAGGTCACATCTACTCTATTAAAGCTGTGTGGACATACTACTCAAACAGGCTCGAACAGAAGTATCAAGTCCAGTCAGGAATTTATAGAAGTAACAGATTCAAAGATAGGATCCAGGAGTTTCTTGGCAATACTGCATCATTCATCTCACCGTTGAACCCTTCTCAACCCCATTTAATTGTATCTTCAAATCTTGGCGAAGCAGCTCTGTGTTCTCTGCTAACGGAGCCAAATCTGAGCCTACAAACAGAACATGGGTCATGTAATGATGAACTTTACAATGATGCCATTGAAGACATAGATGTGGAAGTTGAACTGTTGAGTTGGCTGTATCGGGTTGCAGTAAAGGTCCATCACGATGTGAAATCCGCACCTACTCATGACTGTATTAGTAACATCAATCAAGAGAGTGCCGAAGAAATAGTGCCGGAAAGCTTGTTTATTTTGATTTCGCTCTTGTGTACTGGATGTCAAAGAGAGGAAAACAAAGGTGATGCGGACTTGAAAGCTCGCGTGTTAAGTATCTGCCAAGATACCGTATTTTTGGCATCGAGGGGGCGTAAGTTAACACCAAAGCATCTTGGCTTGGGACTAACTGTTCATCAGGCAACTCGATCAAAAGAGCTTGTACAGCTTTTGCATGGAGCTGGCCACTCTGTTAGCTACGAAACTGTTCTCAGAATGGATAACACAATCGCAAATGATGTTCTTGAAAGGTATAAAGAAAATGGAAATATCTTTGTGCCTCGAAACTTTGCCGACAGCATGGCCACGTACACCCGCTATGCTGTTGACAACATCGATATTAATGAAGAAACCCTGAGTGGCATGGGTACTTTTCATGCAACTCAATCGGCAGCTCTCCGGCGGAAGGCCGATGGGGAATCAACAATGGATATTCAATTAAGTCCCCAATCAGCTAGGCGTCTAGATTTGGAAGTACCATCGGAGCTACATGAGCTCAGTGAGATTTCGCTCGAAAACAAGAAACCAGAGCCAGTGATAGAAGAACCAGTCGAAGAGGGATGGTACACCCCAATACAGGAGAAAATCGATGAATCGTACAAGAAAGAGCTTGCCTGGATTCTGGGTCGTTTAGCTCAACAACAGCCTGAGTTGCAGAAGCTTCCAGGATGGTCTGGGTTCAACCAATTGTTGTCTAATAATGACCCCGAGGTTACTATCGTTGGTCCACTACCAATTCTGAATGCCCCAGCCCATGAATTTGAAAGTCTGTGGACAATCATTCTAAGATGCCAAGCGATGACGAGCCTAAGGAGTGGAAAGTATACAGTAGTAACAATGGATGAAGGGTTGTACAATAAAGCCAAGATGCTTCAATGGGCAAAGATGGAAGAGTTAAAAAGTGTTGTTATCGTACTTGGGGGTTTCCACACCCAAATGACATTTACCAAAGTCATTGGAAAGTACTTAGAGTCGTCTGGCATCTCAGACATATGGGCAGAGAGTGAGGTGTTCGGAGAAACCACAGCTGAGAACATTCTCAAAGGAAAGCTTTGGAATCGTGTCATGAGGGCTCACAAGCTAAGTTACGAGGCATTGTGGAGGGTACTGTGGCCTCTGTTGGTATTATGGGCCAAGGATAACGGGAAAGATGACAAACTTGTAGACCTTTCAATGCAGTTGGCATCCAAGTTTGACCAGAGCTCTGAGATGGACACAGCAGCATACAGCAATCTCATTGATGAAGTTGGTCAAGTTACAGACATTGTCAGAGAATTTGATGCTACACGTCAAGATGATTCGACATACTGCTATTGGAGGCAGTATATGCAATTGGTTTGTATTCTGCTAAGGTTTACACGAGCCATTCGAGAGGGAACCTGGGAACTCTACTTTTCATCTTTTGCTGAGATGCTTTCCTGGTTTGCTGCGTTCGATCATACCAATTACACTAGATGGGGAGTAATATTTCTGACAGACATGAAGTTGTTACCACGCACGGCGCCAGAGGTGTGTCAGGGGTTCCAGAGTGGTGACTTCGTGACAAAGGAGACAAAACATGCATTTAATCAGATTGCCGACGACCAAGCTCTTGAGCACGTCAACAAGTCTGGCAAAGTAGCAGGAGGGCTTGTGGGAATAACACGAACAGAATCTGCAAGAGATCGATGGTGTCTCACTTATAATGAGAGAGCTAAGTTGTCTGAGGACACAAAAGCGATGTTTGATGTCGGAGCTGAAACAAAGGGTGCTAGTCACAAAGATCTCGGAAAGGCAAGGATGCAAAGAGACGAAGAAGATGTCCTAAAGTTGGTCTCACTTTTCCGTAGATATGATGTTTTCCGTGAAACAGGAAACTTAGTTGTTGTCACAACAGGCGATGTTGCAAGCGAAGAGATTAAGCAAGATTTGCTGAAAGCCGAAGAGATTGGGAAGACTATAGTGAAGGAATTCGTCCAAGCCAGAATTATCAAGAAAGAAATAAAGTTTCATGACAGTCTCAAGCAAAAGAAGTTGAAGACCTTCGAGACTTTGTATTCAGTGCCAGTCTCACTGGATAAAAGCAAGACTGTTGCCGTTAAGGCAGACAGAGATCTTTTGAGAAGAGTAGTAGTTGCTCTAGAATCAGGACGTGACGTTGACGTGGACACTCTGTTACAAAAAGAGCTTTCTCCTGTTCCACTATCAATTGCTACATTGGATGGATGTCTGAGACACTCGTCAGGCAAGTCTGACCTTGGAAACATATTACAACAGAATGTTCATCAAACTCAGCCCCCAGTAAGCCAGTATGAAACATGTACCATTATCAACGGAATGGCAGCCGTCCAGAGCCTTGGCAATTCCCCTGGTTCAAAAACGTTCGGACAGTGGAGTGACAGTTTCACAGCGTATGTTTCATCTCACTTCTCGGACAACTGCACTAGAGTTGATGTCGTATTTGACCGACACGTACAAAATTCCATTAAGGGAGGTGCACGAGAGAAACGGAAAGATGGAAAGAGCAAGGGAATCAGAAGAGATGTGGAGAGCAGGGAACAAAGAATTGCAAACTGGGACAGGTTTATTGTCGTTGAAGAAAATAAGGCCAGTCTTGCCCACTTTCTATCAACCGAAATGACTCAACGCTACGAAGCGCACCCTAGACGTGAGCTGGTGGTTAGTGGAGGTTTTAATGAAATACTCAAGGTGTGGTCGTCTAATACATCAAGAGAGGACCTGCAAGAGCTGTCGTCAGACCACAAAGAGGCAGATACAAGAATTGTTCTTCATGCTAAGCACGCAGCTGTTGTAGGTTACAAGCAGGTGAATGTGTTGTGCCGTGACACAGATGTGCTAGTCCTCCTCCTGGCGCACAGAGAAGATCTATGTGAAGAGATCTGGATGTTCTCCGGTACTTCCCGAAGAAAGAAATACACTCCTGTCCACAAGATCAGATTACCCGAGGAAAAGAGGAAGTCTTTGATTCCCTTTCATGCCATCACTGGTTGTGATACAACCAGCCAGTTTGCCAGCAAACAGCCTGGAAAGTGTTTGACAGTTCACCAAAACTAATTGAGCACCTAGGAGAAGATTGCCCACCTAAGGCTGGTGTCTTGGCGGATGCAGAAGCATTTGTATGTCAGCTGTACAACCATGGGACAGATGAAGTAGACATTGACAAAGAAAGAGCAGCAGCATTTCCCAAAGTAAAGAAGAACCTTGATACCCTCCCCCCAACAAAGGATGCACTACATCTTCATATACGACGTGCAAACTTCCAGTCCATGATATGGAAGAAAGCCAAAGAGCCGCGACCAACCCTGGCAAGACCAGAAGAGAACGGATGGTTCTTAAAGGAAGGAGTTCTTAAGCCGCAATTGACAAATCAAGAGGAAGTGTCAGCATCGTGTTTACAATTAGCGTTCTGTGGTTGTACTCGTGAGGACAGCTGCGTCAACCGGCACTGTACCTGTGTTCGGCTATCTCTTGGTTGCTCTAAGGGTTGCAAGTGTGGAGACGCATGTAGGAATACAAGAAACAACTCAGTGGAAGCAGATGATGTGTAATGTACTGTAGATAGCCTACATCACTGCAGAAAACATTTTAGCTATTCTTTCTATTTAATGGCCAAACTATGAACATAACACATCTGAGAATCAAACAGTAGTTAAAGATTGTCCAGACTGAAGAAAATAGCCCTTTTGTAGGGAGTGAATAAATATGTTTGAGCGGACACTGTTACAAGATTAACTTTTATTTTGATTGATTACAATCATTTACCCTCATTTGGATATTGTAAGCAAGAATTTTATTCAAAGTGGATAGAAAGTATTATTTTCTAAATGTTACTGAGAAGAGTCCTACATGTTTTTAAAAACAAAAATTTACAAGTGTCACGTGACTAGTGTGTAGTACCCAGGTGAGATCGTTTCATCATAGGTATTAATGTCATCTAGTCAAAAACACCTTTATAAAAAACTATTACCGATATTTCCATCCGTTTGCCAATCTTATTCGTATTTTGATTACATAGATTGTTACAGCCTCGCTTTCATGCTGCCATAGCAGAAATGGTCACGTGACATGATTTGTGCTATACATATTTGATGTGAAATACTTTGGGGCAATCAAATAAATAATTTGCATCATTTTATGAATTATTTGCCTTGCTTTAAACATCTTTTTCCAGTTCAGCCTCGCTTCCATGTTGCAGGAGCAAGCTTCTGGAAAAAACACCCCCTTAAATCCCAAACACCTGCGTTTTGAAGCTGGAAACAGCAATATTCTTAATCAGCGTGACAAGACGAAAATTTTAAGCTATGTTTCCTGCTTCTACTCAAAATGTTTAGCGAAAATCGTTTTTTTGCTTTCTGCCTCCTGACTATATTTACATTTTGTATTCTAGAAACCACAGCTGGGTGAGTTTTTCAGGATTTTCCACGGCATACAATGAAGTGTTTCAGCTGCTATCTGGTGTGGGAGGTAATACATATATGTCAATAAAAGTTTAGATATTCATTATTCCAGATATTCCTAAACTATAATGTGAGGTTCCAGAAAATATCCACACCAACCAAAAATTTTAAAGTAAATTATGAAGCTTAAGGCGATTCCCTAGTATCGCATTGTGCATCCTTACTGCGCAGGATTTTACCCGTAATGAGCACGCGCGCAGAAACAAAATGGTGGATTTTTTCTTTGCGACTTGGCTTGTGAAAGAGGAAATCATTGTTTTCTCGTAAACGAGCTCAGTGCGTGTCATTTTTTTTGTCTTAGTTCTTTTGTGTTTATATTCATAACATGTTATTCAATTGAAGTGTAAGACAGATAAACAACTGGTTGATCATTGTTGATGTTCGCTTGATTTATTTAGTGGGTGAGAAAACCATACAATTTGCCTTTAAGGTGTATTTTAATTGCAAAAGGACTTGTGATTGTTTATGAAGGATTTACCGGTAATCACAATTTTTCTTATACTAAAATTACCCAGACAAGGTTTTAAATGATTCCATTTTTGCCCCTTTTATTTAGAATATGGTGAAAAACAGTGTGCATCAGCATTTTGGAATGGGGAGCTGGAATCTGAATTAAGAGAACTTGAAAGGCTTGACTTCTTTGGGCTTATGAAAAAGAATGAGGATCGAGAGTAAGTTATGGAAGAAGTGGAAAAGATACGTGCCAAGGGTGTTTACCCTCATTCATCTGAGGACTGTTCTGATGCTTGCATTGCAAGAGGTGAGAAGTTTCATTGATATATGCACATACAGCCAGTTTGTCATCAAGATAAATTTAAAGGTCTGTCCCCACTAGTAACAGTCAAACTTCGGCTACTCTAAATTTGAAGATGAATAAAAGTCGACATTTATGTGCATTTATTGCAGTCTATTACTGGAGTATTTGAGTTGTTGCTTTGCATGTGTAGCTAGCAGCTTCAAAGCTTTTGAAAGCCCTACATCCCTGACCTCTCAATTAATTACAGTTTAAAGGGACTATGTCACAGATTTTACCAGATTTTTGAACAGTCAAAATTTGTATTTGTGTAGCAGGAAACCTAAAAATAATGGTCCATTTTTATTAAAAATTGCTATATAAGAGCACTAAATCTGTAACTTGCATCTTTGGCTGCGGATGCCTCGGATGAAACGGATTGCAATTTGAAAACGTTAGGTAAACGTTTTCAAATTGTTTCTGCGCGTCTTCAAAAAAATCGATATTTTTAGCCGTAGCTTGATTTCTATCCGCAAATAAAGGTTATATCTTCATTTAGATATTCAAAGTTTATGTTTTTTATGGGTAAGTTGGCTACCACTTATTTCAGAGCAGTTTTGACCAAAAAGCTGTGAAACCCTTGTGACATTGTCCCTTTAAGGTTAATATACCATATTTATTCGTTTAAGCATCCTAGGCACCCTTACCAAACTGACATATATGTCAAGTATCTGTAAATATCTGTAACATATCTGTGACAGTACTGCAGTTATCTGCAGTCAGTTTTCCCATATCTGCAAAATATCTGTATGAGTTTTACAGATATTTTGCAGATATGTGCAAGCTCTCCTGAAATATCTGTCAAATATCTGCAAGGCCTACAAACATTTCACAAAATTATGTAAATCTATATCATTGTGCTGATGAGGAATTTATTACAGCACTTAAGAAATAAAATTTAATAATGATAATTGTAAAAAATATTTTTTGAGGTGTCTAATATTAATTAAAGTAAATTTAATTTTACTTAAATTGATATTAATTGGACACCTCAAAAAATATTTGTTATAATTATTATCATTATTATTTCTACCATTTAGCATGCCTGCATGGAAATTGGTGTATCTAGTCATACATATTGTTATCACATACATGCCATTAACTGCTATAAAATAAGTTATACAACATAACAAGTAGTTTGAAAGATCAACTGCATTGTTTTGTTCTAAACTAAAACCAGTAATTTAATTTATAATAACAAGTTCACTTTATTTTCTATTATTGTATAAGAAATTGAATATATTTTACATAGCAGCCAAGCATTGTCCATCTTCAAAGCGCTTCACCTTAAGCTAGTTTGATGCCTATTATTTTTTAAATGATGTTTGCATAAATTCTGTGGCAGTATACATTTCAAGAAGTTACATTTTAGTAGGGAAGCATTAATCTGTCTCTATGAAATTTGGGAATTTACTGATATAGGCATGGGATACTCCTTGAAACTCCAAGTAAACACATTTTTCCTTTACAGAGCTGATCTCAATCACTTGCATATTGTCTTCCCTGAAAAGCAATATATTAAAATGATTTAGAGATTTCTTCAGCTGTAGATTATACAAATAAATAATATCAGTGATACATGCAACATAATATGGTGGCTTTCCAAGGAAGATTCACACATAGATTTACACTAAACAAGATGCAAAATCACAGAGGGTGACAAAATGCAAGTAATAATGCCACTGGAAGGGAGAAAAGTAAAGATAAAGAAAATAGAAAACAGGGAGACTGATCTGTGCACATGTAGTAAATTATGTGTTTTGGGTCACGTGGGTTACAGCTGTCAAATGAAAAGGAATGTGCTCACGTGCGTTTACCTTTTCATTTGACAGCTGTAACCCACGTGACCCAAAACACACGTCTTTGTCACCAACGGCAACTGTTTCGTGCGGCTCCGAAAAAACAGTCTACCTAATTCGGTAGTACTGTGTTGCAATGCTAGATAAACCGGTACCTGTACACATGTATATATATATATATATAATATGTGTGTGTGATAAATATAATAGCTAAATGAGTACGTGTCATTTTAAACTAAAACCAAGGTACTTGTGTGAGTTAATGGGGAAAGTAACACCATAAAAGTTAGAAATTTGTAGGGACTCCATTTTTAGAGCAAGAGAACAGACTTTTTAGGAAGCAATTAATGGATTCTAGAAAAAATATTTTTAAATAGATTTTGAAAGCAAATTATGGAAATTTTATTACTTTCTTAGCATGCAACTGCAACCAATGTATCAGGAATTGAAGCTAATACTCAGTACCTTGAATTTCAAGTCCTGAGAGTTCTTCTTGGAATGGTTTAAGGAATGTTTGCATGACTGGTTTGTGTTCTCCAAACCACAGGCCTCCCATCACCAAGTTGTTCACTTGTCTGATAAAACATGTGTGAAGCAAGGAAAACATGTACATGTAGCTGTTACAAGATTGTAAAAGAGAAGCAAATTAACAGTCAAAAACAAGAACAGAACAGCTCTCCATAGGCCAAAGCCATCACAAGATCACAGACTTCAGAGGCCGATCCAGGATTTTTTTTAGGAGGGGGGTGCACTACTTAGAAATTGGGTAACTTACTGGTGTCAAATTTTAAAAGTGAATACTTCGCAGCAGGTCATCTCAGGGAGAGGTCCTAGAACTGCCGCTGGACTTTGTCCAGCAAACATACCTTGCTCTTTTAAGAATAATTTGCTTCTCTTCTACCAAATTCAATGCATAAACTAGTGGATATGAGAACCGTGAACATGGAATGTTACATGTCCAAAAACCAGACATTAAGTTTGGTGAGCCTGAAACAAAACCCCTGCCTACTTACCTTTTCCTAGGTGGTAACTCATTTATTTCAAAGTAGATGGGCCAAATTGAAAATCCTGATGACTTGAAAATGGGCACCCCATCAGTATTGACTTTCAGTGACAAATTGTTTTGATTTGACAACACACCTCCATTCTGAAACAACTGTCGATACTGACAACTGTCATAAACATCACTGATGCAGTCTGCAGTGGTTGTCCTTGTAAAACGATATAACAAGTCCTCATAGAAGCCATCACCTGTAATGTAGAGAATCACTTGTGGCTAATAAGCCATGGCACAAACTAAAATGCTGAGGCCTTCGCCTCATCAAGTAGCTGGGGCCCACCAAAAAGAAACAACTTTAATACTCTGAAGATGGACATGTTGTGGTTTAAAGGGGCCAGGTCACTGGTATTTTAGGTAATGTGGCAAAAGCATGGCCACATAACAAAGTAACAAGGATGATTTTGCAAACATTTTAAATGACACTTTTATACAACTTGCGGTAAACTTGAAAAAAGTCAGGCTGATCGACATTTTTCAAGTTTACCCGAAGGCAATCTGTTTTAATATTCCCGAATTTTGCCCATCCATGCCCCTTTTTGGCCTTTCTGTTTCTTCTCTTTTGCAGTTCTAACATGCTATTGTGAATAAGTTAATTCTGTGACCGTCGGTCAGTGCCAAAATTGTGACATAGCCCCTTTAAAAATTTATCTTTGGTTTAAAAGTTTTCACTACTTTAAGCAATTATTGGATGAGGTTGAGCATGATATCGTGAATTATCAAAACCGAGGTCTGTGTTATCTGCTGAAGCCGAAGGCTGAGGCAGATAACACAGACACGAGGTTTTGATAGTTCACAATATCATGCGAAAACCGAATTCAATAATTGTTTTGTTATACGTTTCACATGTTTCGAAGTAATTCTAATGTATAATAATAACATTTATTTGTCATTGTCAATAATTACAACACACTGGTTTAAAACTGTTAAAGCAAAAGAAAACTTAACCCAGAACAGATACAGTGTATTTATATAAACTGATAAATTATCTGTGTTCCTTTACTGACTTTTTGTTTTGAAGTCCTTGAAAAAAACTTGACTGCACCTTATTGTATTTTAACAGAACACTTTTAGATGTGATACTTTTTTAGAAAATCTCATCTACATACATGTGGGGGTGGACATAAAATGGAATATGGCCCTGCTTCTGTCTGTTTACATGAACAACATATAAGCTTACACTAAAGTTATTGTAACTTTTAGGATTATTTAAAACGATTTTTGAGTAAGTAAAGATGATACAAATTTTGTACTCACGTGACAAAAACCTTGAGAGTTGTTGTTTGATTGGCAAGACCACAAAGTACCTCTTGGCTGTAGAAATTGCGTCGAGGTCTGTAGCACATATCGGACAAACAGAAGTGTGTTCCGTAGGAAGCAAACAAAAACAATAATTGCAGTAGAATAACTGGTTTAGGGCTTCTTTAGAATCCGCAAAGAAAGACTTAAGTTCTCTCAAGGTTTTAATTGAGTGACTGTTAGGTCCAGGAATACAGCGCAAATCAATCAGTTTGATCACATCGGCCAAAGCATCTCCCGTTAGTTTATGTCTTATTGCCAATGTCATGATGAGCAATACACTCTCAGAAAGCCGTAGAGGGCAAGACGGATAAACAGGGGGATCTTGATCTTTCACTGCACTTTCACTTTCATTCACAGAAAGTAAATCATCAGGCTGCATCTCGTTATGAACTTCGTTTGTTTCAAAGTCATTAGAGCTTGTGCTACAAACGATCTCGTCGGGATGTTCGAATTCGCCATCTGTACCTTCAGACTCCTCCGGAAAAATTGAGAAGATCTCACCGTGTTCTATTTCATCAGACTCTGAAGTGCAAGAATTAATCTCGCTTTCCATTGAGCTGACACTTTCGTCATCTGCATACATTTCGTGAAGATGATTGTCATTTTGTTCGGGCGATGAAAAGCATTCCCGCTGATCCGGTAATCTCGAACTACACTGATCGTGAGGTAGGATATGACTTGAATTAACTTTCAAATGGCGCCTTAAACTACGTTTTGGCGGAATAGGATTGTGAGAGGCCCGAAAAGTATTGTACCGCTTTCTTTTTCTGCAATTGGTTTGGGAAATCATGGCTGATCTTGGATATAAACACGTGTTGTCGTTGCCATCGTTGTGTTTACAAAATGGCGATCACACGACCGAGGAGGGAGTGGGACCAACAGAAACAGACCAATGCGATTGGCTGAGAGAAAAATTTCACAGCTTGCCGGCAAGCTTTGGCGGCTTTTTTGACTTGAAGTGTTAGAGCGTCATTTCCACGTGAAGCAAGCGATTCGAAGATCAATTCCAGCTGCTAAACTTTCCATTTACCTCAGTTCAACAGCTTTTGATAATTTTTGAAATGGTTGGAAGAACATCAAGAGTAACTAAAGCTCCGACACGGTTTCAAGACGACGATGGTATGTTATTCTGCCTCGATCGCGGCGTCTGTTGTGTATATTTCACTGTTATTTACATTTTGCGTGCTTCAAGTTGTAGTTGATCATCGCAATGTTCTCAAGCAAAAATGTGTTCTCTTTAGATTTCTACCTCATCAAATTTGTCGAGGACAACGTAAGGATAGTCCTCAGCAGTGACAAACTGAAAATCAAAGACGAAGACGTCGAAGCAGGTTCAGCATGCGAGGCTTGCTGGGAGGACACGCAAATCAAAGGCTGGTTCCCAGCTATTATCCTTGCGTTTGGAGGTACGACTGTTTCAAATATAAGCTTAATACCTATTCACATGGTATACTTTATTTATCCACGAGCAATTGGGGCTGTTAGGCATTTAAAAACGGCTATCTTTTATGTGCAGATGACAGATTACAATAGCATTCTGGCATGTATGGGCAACAGGTGCATTTGTTGAATAATAAGATATGATACTTGGAGCTATTATTTTGTAAACGTACAGGCTTTTCTTTACAACAACATTTCTATGGATCCCATTTGAAACATATTTTCACACTGTTTATGGTGTCCTTTTGTTTTCTGCACGTACGGTTTGTATTTTAATTACCCTAAAACATTTTATTGTAGAATATACCAGTGAGGAAAAACCACCACCAGGGATCTATAGTGAAAGTGATGCCCAGAAGTACAAGGTACATGTATAGGCTGCCATTAGTATAATTATAAATTATATAGCAATTATTTTGAATCATTGTTATAAAAATGTGCTGCTCTGTGCTTGCTTCACTTTTTATCATTACAACCAAACTGTTGATTAATAAAAGTAAAAATAGTAAGACTGATTGGCTCAAACAACTGAGTTCAAAATGTTTGTTTCTGTTTTGTTATGATTTTTGGTTAATTAAATGGCCTACTTTTCTCTCAATTGTAAGAGACACCTTGGTGTTTAAAGACAATATCTTCTTCCTAAAGTAGACTTGGACTTCAACATTAGCCAATCATATGGTCTGTAGGCAAAGAAATAGAGTGAAGTCATTTATCCGGTGAAACAATATGTACCAGTTTGTACGTAACAGACAAAAATAAACAAAAGAAAACAATTGAATTAGTGTCTAAAAGTGTAATAACTATTTCACAGGTTAAGTGAAATCACTCTATAGCTTTCATCCATTTACGGGCTATGTAATTTCTAAACTCAATCACTAGAACTATAATCTCACAGTAGTGAACTAACAGAGCTGGGGTCACTTAAAGTGTTATACATGTAACTACAATTCAGTCGGGGGAATAAGTGCCAGTTTTGCAAAATCTTTGTTGAAGCACTCGAAAAATTTCTGAATTATTTTATTCAATCAAAAACTAGGACAAGCACCCATGAGTACTCCAAAAGATATCATACATGCTGTACATTATGTTTCTTAGCAACTTCTGGGACAAAAACCATGGGGTCAGTCACTTCAAAGAGAAGTGATTTCGCCATCAACTGGCACTTGTTCCCTCGACTGAATTTCACTTCTCCTTCATTCAGGCTGTTACCCTAGTGGTAACATGAAGATATGTTTATCTTCAGCATAACAGATAGGAAATGCTTTATGGCTATGGACACATTACTAAAATAATGGACACACTGGTCATTGCCTAAAACCAACAGTTGAGTCCAGTTGATTTCCATAACTTATATTGGGCTGAGATACAGGGTAATCCAATGAAATAGTGCTTTAGCTTGAATATTTTATGACTAATGGTGAAATATACTTAAGAATAGTTTTTAAACTTATAAAAGTACTGACCTGTTTTTTTTCCTCAATAGATGGTAGAAGTTTATAAAGGAAGTGGAGTCTTTTGGTATCTGGGGAATAGACACTCTGCACTCAACAGCACGAAAACTGCCGGAGAACTTACGGCCTATTTGATGGACACTTTCTTCAGCAAAGAAACAATGGCTGCCTCAAACATGAATGGAGGAGGGAAAAAGGGGTACCAGAAGCTTAATCCAACCATCATTAATGCGATGCGAGGTAAACAATGATGTTTGGTGTTACATGATTGCCATAGAAGATAAAAGATCTACATGTAATTAAAATACTTATAAAATTGCAATCAATCTCTTTCAAGGAACTTAAATCTAAATATATACATTTCAGTTAGACTTACTGAATATGCATACAGGTCCATAAAATCAATGATCTAATCATAATTTAAAAAAATGCATATACAGTGTACATTTACAGGCTAGCAGATCCTCTAGCTCAGTTGTAGGGGTGGTGAATGGTCCTTCAAAAACTGCGTGTCTCGCAAAATTTTAGCCAAATTTCAGGGGTCTCGTCGTCTCGAATTTTTCTTTGACGCCTTCTCGCAGTCTCGATTTCTTTTGCAAGGCTAAAAAGGTCTCGGGCTCGCAGAAAAGATATCAGTCTCGCCGTCTCGCAAAGTCTCGCATTTACCATTCGACACCCCTAGTTGTGCACAGTCATAGACTTACCGGTAAAAATCAACTGTAGATAAATGTTTCTGTTTAAAGTCTAATACTGACAGAATAAATGCTTGATCTCCTCCAGGTTTTGTCCTAGATGATAGCCATTATGGAAAGCAGGCAGGAATCATTTTTAATAAGACTGTGCAAGACAAGTGCTGTGGAGCCCGTAGAGGTGTTTCAAAAGGGCTTACAGATTAAACGAATGCAATTAATTATTTTTACAGATTACGTTTCGGTTCAAAAAATTTCATTGAGTATAGTTCAGTTACACACAAATGTGTACATTGATCAATAAGTTAAATGTAAAGAGTTTTTATTACTGTGTGGTACAAGGCTTTAAATACTTTGTTTTATTCAAGCCGATAATGTTTTCAAAGAATTACAAGGTTAAGCAAATTTTCTACATACATGTACATTATACCTTATTCAAGCATGAACCATCCTGGTTTTTTTTCCTCCTTTTATTTGTAAGTTTTAATATGACAATTAAATTTTCAAATAAATGATTGATTATAAGACAATTTGTAGACTGGTTTGTTTGTATCAATATTATAAGTGTCACTAGCTTAAAAAGGCATATTTATGACCAATATGGATCACAGAGAATTAAGGAGCATATCAGGGACAAACAAAGTTGCCCAGCACTGCATGCCATCCCAAATTCATCCTGTGGTTGAACTCCTGCTAATTATTCAGTCTACATATCTGCAGCAGACATGATTTTCACAGATCTGCATGATCTACCTTTGTTCAATATCTGTCACATATCTGTGACAGATATGAAAATGAGGCCAAATTCCTATCTTTCGCAGATATGTCACAGATAGTTTTTTGCAGATATTTCACAGATATTCTACAGAACTGATCAGTGTATATGCAGCATATCCGTCAGTTTGGTAAGGGCACTTATTAAATTTTTGGACCTTGCGAGTGGGCGCTTATTCAAGGTGGGCGCTTATTCTAGGCTGGGCGCTTATTTAAGTGTCACCATTTTTAGCAAGTAGCACACTTAATTTGCAAGAAAAAAGTAAATAATAGCAGCACGTGAAGATGTCCAAAAGCCAAATTTTTACTGATCCTTGAAAGTAACTGTAAATTATTGAGAAAGCTTGGTCTTTGGGGTAGCATCTTGGTAGTACTTCAATATTTCACACCTCATTTTTACTCGTGTTGTGTGCTTATTAACTTTTCCTAACTATAGGGTGGGTGCTTATTCGAGGTGGGCGCTTATTTGGGGTTGGGCGCTTAATCGAATAAATACGGTACATGTAAACTGGCTTGTATTTTAAACAGGGATCTGTAGTCAAACTATAAGTAAATTGGACAGCCCTTGTGATAGAAGGATGTTTATGCTATGTTCATGGCTTCTTTTGCACGACTTTCAAATCCTAAATTAGTTTCTATAATAATATTATCATTCAAATCCCAATTCTTGCTGGACTGCATATAATTTCATAACATCTTCTTACATGTTAAGGGTATTCACTGTATAATATGTCTTTGGTGTCTCTTCAATTGCATTTTAATTAATTTTATAGGTTGTGGGAGACTGTGGGTTGTTGATGGCCAGTGGAAACTGATGTTTGCTCATTGCATGATGCAAAGAAAGGTAAGTACTTAATTATAATAATAGTCAGTAAAATATTATATAGTTTTTGTATTTTAACACATTCATTTTTTTTGTTGGTTTGCAACCATTCCCGCAATTTTATGATTGCAAAACTTTCATTTACATTTGCACTTGCCCCGCCATCACCCCTCAGGGGCCTTTTTTTAAAGAGGCTGTTTTACCTTTTGTTATTAGCTTGCTTTGATTAAAATAATTGGTGCAAATATTACTTTTTATCCAAATACTATCTTGTATGATAACAAAATCAAATTTTCTTAGATGTGGAGGTTAATGCCTTATGTAATTTGTATTTTTGAAATGTATAACATTTTTTTTTGGTTTGCAAACAGAACTTTACCCGTGATCTTCCTCTCTTGAATTACCCCAACGTATGCACAAATTCGCCACAATTTGGTAAGGCGTTTTGTACTGAACATGTGATGTACCTGAATGAGAAGCACCCTGAAGTTCCCACTGACATTCGCGGCTTCTTAAAACATTGTGGTATCAAACATGACAATACAGGTACTTGCTGACATTTTGGTTTATAAATAAATTCACTAAGTACAGTGATTCAACCAGCTTTGCTCATTGAGCTCTTGAGCTCATTAGGCACGTTAATAACCCTTAAGAGTTGCAACGGGCACGTTATACCTACCATAAATTTGACAGGTCAATATTTTAGCCTTTTTACTTTAATTTTTTAAAGGGGAATTTTTCTTGGACAGCCATTTATTTGGAAGCTTAGTTTGTAAACTAGCTGCCACCTAATTTCCAACTGAGCGTGTTTAACATGAACACGTTCATTTTCGATTTCTTGATCCACATTATAATGTCTATAAGTTCCTAAAAATGTGATTTGATGTCAATTTAGTTATTGCATGATAAAAAGTTTTCATTTCTTTCCACATGTTTATCTGAGCTTCATAGAATTTATTTTTGAATTTTACTTAGGGGGAAGGGGTACCACATAGAGCTAACTTTACAACTTCCATCTACACATTAGTCATATAACATTTCATTCATTATTTTAACAAGCTTCGCTGCATGAATAATCTAAAAATGAGTCCATTGTCCAAAAATTGATTGATGTTGAGCAAACATCCTAATTGGTAAAAAGTGCCAATTGTTTCTTAATTATTTCCTATCATTTTAATAGGCGACGAGACCACTGTAGAATACCTGGACAAGGATGTCGCCAAAGTTGACGATGTGGTATCTCTGCTGGGAAGTGAAGCAGATTTGCATATTGAAAGTAGTGCACTCGAGGCTCAAGGTGAAGTACCATATCTTGTCGATGAAACCTGGAGGCGTTTCTTGAAAACTTGGCCATGTAAACTCATTGTTTATTTGTATCTAACGTTTATGAAACAGAGCCATCTAACAATGGAACAATGTAACCGCAATTCATTGGTTAATGGTTTCTGTGTCATTCATTATGTTTTTTTACAGGTAACACAGGTTTTATAGAAAAAGAGCATGGTCCAGTCACAACTGTTCTCCAGGACTGTCTTGAGCCTCAGCCAACCACCTGCAACAAAGAGACAGGTGGGAAGCAGAGGCTCCAAAAGTGGTCACGAGGCCATCTTTTCATTGTTAGAGGTGGTGGGATAATTGACAAGTGGAGTCCTCTTTTTAAGTGAGTTGGAAAAATGTTAAATTCACTTTTTCTGTCATCTTATTTAAAAAAGTTATTTAAAATGTGATAGACATAAACATGTTACATTTCCCATCTCATCATTGAAATACCATTTTTATTGTCATGCTTGCCTGTTACTCTCAGTGGCTCAAAACTGTGCGTCCTTTTCATTTTTGTGTGTCATCTATGCAGAAAAAAATAAATAAATGTATTAATGGGAACTCACCTTTAATGACAACATAGTGCACCCGTTTCTTATTGTAAATAAAGTGTGAAATTTTTAAATGTGAGCCTCGTCTAAATTTGTCAAACCGGATAAAATTATGATAGTGGTTTGCTATAATCGTGTCTTGTCCAAAATATTAACTCTTTTTAATGTATATCATATGAAATTCATCTTGTAATAAACCATGAATTATTTTATGATACCATAGATCGGAAAGCCCATCTCAGGTATTTATTATCGTGCTGTCGTGGCTTTTCACCATTTTGAAGGGGATAAATCCACTGAACTGGGGAAAAGTGTTTTTGGCATATGACAACATGTGTCACCTGGACGGCCTCAAAGCAGCTAGGAATCTTCTACCATGGCCTTCTCCTTGGGATAAAGCATGGATGTCAATAAAAAAATTATTGATAGTCTGCATATCCACAACCATAAAGACAAGTCATGCCAGGAGAAGTACAACCCAGTTACTCTAAAGGAGGAACTACCCGAAGGCAATACGATGGCAGCTGAGCAGACATTTGTGTGGCTTTCAAGATTTAAAAAAATTTTGTGTGCCATGCCTAAGGTACATCATCTATTTTACTTGCATCGGTTAGTTAAACGGCGCAACAAGTACTCAGCTATTTGTTACAAGAATGGGAAGAAACCATTGCTGCCAAAGGCTCGTACTGTGAGCAAAAATGGGCAAAACTGACTGTTTATTATTTTGTTGATTTGGTCATTACTTTTTTGAGTCATACTAAAATATGTAATATTAATGATCCACCTTTTGAGAAGGACAACTCCTGATACTTATTGGAAACATTTTTCTTATCATGCTTTGATTGTAAAGCTCTAGGACTCTTATTGAATGTTCTTTTCGTTTTCGACCCCTTTGGGGACGTTTTTACCCTTTTCTTCGCCACAAATAACCTGCCTAAATTATCATTTTTTTTTTAAATCAATATCATTTTCCCTGAATTTTACTGAATCAAATTTAAATTCCATGACTTTCCAGGCCTGGAAAATAAAATTCATAAATACCACGACTTTCCAGGTTTTCCACGACCTGTACGAACCCGGAAAGAAGATATCTATTACAAAAAATAGTTTGAATTTATTTTTATTTATTTACTTTATTTATTTGCTCCTGACAATAACATTAACAGTGAACATTTGTAATAAGTTTTAGAGCAGGGGCTCTCAGCAAACCCTTCTGGGTTTTTCTAGTTATCTGGCACACGCCCTGTTACATTTGGCGTCTCACAGGGAAGCTTAATCGGGCCTCTCCTTTTCTTAATATATATCAACGATCTGTCGAATTGTCTGAGTAAAGCCTCACGCAATAAAAAAAACATCAGTAAACAAAATAAAAAAATAAACATGTTCAGAGGTACATAAACTGAAAAAAACAACGGTTGTAGGGGAGAATTTTTAATACCCTACCCCGGTCCATACAGGAAAATAATGGTCCGTCCCTCATTGCTTCAGAGGGAAGACCAAAAGGTTATCTAGGACCTTTGCGCCTGATAATGGTTGAACTAGTAGTACTACATACGCATTTTTTAGCCGGTAGCTTAGACTGGACACAAATGAGAAGATGTGTTTGAACGTCATGTAATTGAAAATTGATTCATATATTTATAAGCAGTAGGTTATACTATTGCAACAGCCTATCTACTCTATGGAGTTCCCGAACATCACATGCAAAAACTCAAGTGAATGAATGTCAGTGCGCGATCGATCTTCTACGCATCTTAATACTGTCATATTACTCTGGTTGGCTATTGGTTGGCTATTGGCTGCTATTGGCGGTTGGTTGGTTGGTTGCCTATCCGCCTACCTACTTAACGAGTTGAAAATCCTTTTCAACACCATTGAAGTACTCCAGGGCTCAGCTCCGAAATATCTCATCGACTGTAATTTTTGTTTTACCGCCATCCCGCTATGATTCTGCTATGATTCCCCAAAGCGTTTAACAAAAGCTTGTACCAAAATTTCAGTAAGGCATTTTGTTAGTACAATTAATAATTATTATTTAACACACACTTTAATTTATAGTGAAGTGTGCGCCAGTCACACGAAGCGCATAGGAAAATCAACGCGTTTTACTGCTACCGTTCGCTGATTAGCCTGCGAATACAGCCGCCTCTCATGCTCCGACCCGCTTGCTTGTATGACTGACTAAAATAAAACAGCACGAATCGAACATCTTATTGGATGGAAACACTGATTTTACTGAAGTATATAAAATAAAGATTTTGAAAACAGGTTCTTCTACCAGAAGCCTTGTCAATACTCAATGCTCAGTGGTCATCATCATCATCATCATCATCATCACTTTGTTTACCCTCGGATTTAAAGAGTATCTTATACAGCTAATATCTCAAGGCATTTCACTGTGTCGATGTTCATGTCAATGTGTCGATGCTCTCTAAATTAACCTTAGCCCTCACTCTCCAAAAAGCAATAAGATTTGCACAACCCCTTGTTTCATTAGGGTTTTCCAGATCGCGTATTTAATAAAAGTGTGCGGTGCGAAAATTTACTCACGTTCTAACTTGGTGTCCTAGTATAGCATGGCAACGTGCAAAACCACAATTTTTAGTGGTGTATGTCAGCAGTCCCTTGCTGTCTGTGTGTTCGCAAACTTATACACCGTATTGGGATCAGGACCTAACTGCAAGGGTGAAACTCGGGTAAAATTCATGTCTTGTCTGAATAGGCCTTGCAGTCAATGCTTTTCACTGCAGTCCAAATTTATACACCTACAAGCACTCTAAACACTGATTACAAATGTTTGGACAATGTACCAAAAGTTCTTTAAAAACTTTTCCAATCCTTTTTAATGTTTCGTGGTGCTGGCCACTTGTTTCTAGGTTTCCTTAACACAAGATTGTACACATTGCGGACTTTATTAAACTGGGGGAGAAACCTCGATAAGTCCACCCAAAGTGATCCACCCGTGCCAGGAAACCCCGTGCTCCTAGGTACTGTATTTACATTTTAAGCAAGATATGCTGTGTACCTTTTTGTTGGCGTGAATGTAAATCTAAAAGAAAATGGTGAATTCGTTGCCATTTCCATCTAGTTTGAAATATCATGGACTTCCCAATAAAAAACCTGCAACATAGAATTGCAGGTTACTAAGTTAAAAAATAATAGACAAAAAAGGTTACAATTCCGTAAACCCGAACAGATAAATGATGGGCATCTTTTCAGTTCATACTGTTAACTCAACATACGCTTTTTTACTTTTGTTGTAATATGTGCATGTACATGCATTCACTTGGTACGCTTCTTAGCTACTTAGTATGCTGAGATCTTAGTTCGTTGTCAGTTATGACCTTGTGATACTGTGTGATACCTGGTGATACCTTGTGATACTTTGTGTTACCTTGTGATCCTGTGTGATACCTTGTGATACCTTGTGATACTGTGATACCTTGTGATACCTTGTGATACTGTGTGATACCTTGTGATACCTTGTCATACTTTGTGATACTGTGTCATACCTTGTGATACCTTGTGATACCTTGTGATCCTGTGTGATACCTTGTGATACCGTGTGATACCTTGTGATACTGTGTGATACCTTGTGATACTGTGTGATACCTTGTGATACCTTGTGATACTGTGTGATACCTTGTGATACTGTGTGATGTTGTGTGATACCTTGTGATACCTTGTGATCCTGTGTGATACCTTGTGATACCGTGTGATACCTTGTGATACTGTGTGATACCTTGTGATACCTTGTGATACTGTGTGATACCTTGTGATACTGTGTGATACCTTGTGATACTGTGATACTGTGTGATACTGTGTGATAACTTGATACCTTGTGATACTGTGTGATACCTTGTGATATTGTGTGATACTGTATGATACCTTGTGATACTGTGTGATACCTTGTGATACCTTGTGATACTGTGTGATACCTTGTGATACTGTGTGATACCTTGTGATACTGTGTGATACTGTGTGATACCTTGTGATACTGTGTGATACCTTGTGATACTGTGTGATACCTTGTGATACTGTGTGATACTGTGTGATACCTTGTGATACTGTGTGATACCTTGTGATACTGTGTGATACCTTGTGATACTTCGTGATGTTGTGTGATACTTCGTGATGTTGTGTGCAGTCTTATGTTGCGTTTTGATATTCTGAGTTACCATTGTCGGCTTTCGATTTTTTGAGTCCAAATATACTGTTACGCCTTCTTTCTTCCTATTTTAAAAAAGACGATATCATATACAGGCGGAAGGAATGTGATGTGTGATGGGATCACAAATTTTATGCGGGATTCCCATTTTTATAAATCGTGCATGGTATACTATCCAGAAGTACCTTACTGTCCATGGTTTTTCGGTTCTGATATTTGTGAAAAGCCATTCTCTTACAATGTTTTTGTCGAGGAAAAAATAATTTCAGTTTCCTTGAAATGCTAGATTTTGCTGGCAGGGTACAAAAAGCTTCAAATGTTAAAGAAAAAGAAGCCACGGTCCTCAAAAAGTACTACCTGGCCTGCTGATTTACAAGCAGAAATAAAATCTCGGAATGAAAGAAGCTGAAAAAGTGGTCAAGACATTCGAAGAACTTGGGATGACAGATTCACTAGTCAAGGCCAACTTGCTATTTCAACATCAGCATTCCGGTGACATCACAGTACTCAATAGCGGCACTACTGCTTACATCACCAACAAAAACACTCCAGACGAGTTGGATGTTTTGTCAGTGGAAGAGCTCGTGGATCTTGAAAACGGGATACTCTTGGAACATATCGATGCTAGTAGATCAAGTGCAACACGGTCTCTAACTGAAGTTATTGCCGAAGATCTGTGCAGCAGAGATGAAAAACAGCTGATGAAGTAGAAGACGAGGATGCCCCAGAGAACTGCGAGCATTTCAAACAAGGAAAGTGCAGGTTCCAAGATCCTTTATTTCGACAACCAAGAGTATTTCACTGGATAGGTTGTGAATATCCAGGTTGCTTGAAATGGTGGCACGAAGCATGTATGGGTGTGCCTTTTAAGTCTACAGAAGAACGTGAGAGATACAAATTCGTTTGTCCAAGTCATGATTCTGATGATCTGTTCACCAATAGTGACTGCAACTGCTGAAGACGGTGGGGTTTTAGAACGAGACAATTTTCCTAACCCTCCTTCTGAAGAAATTCATAACAGATTGTTGACAAAAGAAAACTATGTAGAATATGACGGTCAGGTATTCCATATAGCGCATTTTCTATCACTGCAGGAAGGAAAAGTTTATAAACCAAATTCAGGAGGAACTGCACGCTGGATAACAACTTCTAGGGCAAACTTTTATGATTCTATAGAGAAACAAACAGAGACTTTTCATTCTGACAGATTAAGTTTGGAATCATATATTGCCACTTTTTGTCCCAGTACAGGACTTGTAATTGGTAAGGTTGTCTGAATATTGCGAGGTTTTAGGACTTCTTCGTCATTTCCCTTGCTTTCAATCGATCGTAAAAAGTCAAAAAAAGCAGTAAGGCTTCACAGAACTGTGTGTTTTGACACATGAAGAAATCAGAAAAATGGGACGCGATGACACAAACATATCAAAAAAATCACAAGGAAAGTAAAAAGTACATTTGGTGTAACTACAAGGAATGTATAAGCCCCGTTACGGTCACAATAGGGGACGAAAGAACAATTATATTATTGCAACAAGATCACGAGAATCTCTCAAAGCTGTTACCCAAAATGAGAGAAATTGAGAAGAAACAGGAGATCGAAGAGAAGAAAGAAAAAGGAGGCTCCAACAAAAAAAGGCAGGTGCTCCAGAAGATATGACTGTTGCAATTCTTCATGAGATTTTAACCGAATTAGGAGTACCCTTTAAGACACCCGATAAAAAGCAAGTTCTTATAAACAAAGTCCGCGGGCAAAGAAATGCTCGACAAAATCATACTGAAGTCGACACTTGTTTGCAAACGACTATCACACAGGAAGTCACCGAACAGGGAACATCGAGTGAAGCAGATGGACTTGGAAACGACCTAGCAAATGACTCAGAGTGGTTGTTTAACAGTGTTCTCAAAAAAGAATGCCGTTATCAAGTTATTTATTTTGATTCTCGACGGCATCGCCTGCTAAAGGTACAAATCATTATAATGTTTTTTGTAGCCACTTCTGTGGACATGAACATGTTCAAGTTCATTGAAGGATTCTGTGCAAGTGTTAAAGACCCAGTTTTGCCCAGTATGCATTGCGCGCTGCGAGCATTGGCGGCCATTTTCTTGATGTTGAAAAATCCGAGCATTATTGTTGGTCTTTCCAATCCGCTTCCATCGGCCGTCTCATTGATTGATACTTGCTCTTAGGCATTCAATCGAGTACTATAATTGTCAGGGAACATTGACTGTTTTTTTTGTTGGTTTTGCTTAAGTTTTATCCATAGTCTGGCAAAATATAATGTGATGTCTGTTAAGACATGTCGAATCCGACGCGAGGAAGACCGCGTTTAGCGGGTTCGGTCCGCCAGATAAAGCTTAGATCTTCTGTGTTTGTCCTGTGGAACGAAAGAAAGGTAGCACTTGGTTTTGAGGGAGCCACAAATAGTGAGTTTGCCGAATTTCTTCTTGATATACCGACGGATAGAACTTTACGGCCTGTGAGGTAAGCCCGAGTTTTTGATTGTTTGTTATTTGACAAGCGAATCATAACCTTCTTGTTTACGTGCTTTTTCGAGTCTTTCAGCTTTAATCGTGATTGTTCTGACATTTTTTTGCAAACATTAATTTCAGCTGTGGAATTTTGGAGCCAGGTGAAAACAGAGAGATTTCTCGTGATCTAGACCCATTACTGTCTTCAACGCCTGTTCTTGTCGACTGCAAAGCGACGTCGTAATCCAGGAGCAAGTTCGAATTTGACATCAGTTAGAGTGGCGAAAAAACGGAGATTATCTCTTGAAAGAAGCTATAGTGAAAGCTTGTAAGTTTACATTCGGTGGTATTACTTTTTTGTGTGTATAAGGTATGAAGTTTGTCACTTGTTAGCCCTCAATAATTATGCCCATAGCATGTAACACCCTCTGAGGGCGTAGGGAATTGCACTAAAAGCAGTATATTATATTAAATACGTCGATTCCTGCAGGTTTGGAAATATTCAAACCAAGCAAAATTTAAAGCAGAACATAGATCTATATACAACAGCCCAGCTCTCAGCTGGCTTGGTAGCACAGTTAGTTTGAGTGTTGCATTGGCATCAGAGGGGTCATGGGGTTTGATTCCCGTTCAAGCCTTGTTTTTCTTTTACAACTTACTACTGGAATGCATGAGGTAAATAATTGGCTACCGTAAAGAGATCGAAAGCTGACGGTTTGAGCATTAGCCCTTTGTCAGCTTCCCTCTGACGCAGGGCTAATGCACAAGACATCAGCTTTCAGTCTCTTTACAGTGGCCAATTTACCTTGTCAACTCAGTTGATAAAACTAATCCAAAGTGTTGTGTTTCACTTCCCCACCAGTGCAGCACCACAGTTATTTAGAAACTGACCCCTTTGTTTACTACTGTGAAGGGCGTCCTCATTTCTTGTTTCAATTGTAGTCCATATATTGATTATTCCGTAATATATTCTCATACAAAAGAGCATCTGTTTGAAGGTTCAGCTACCAAGATGTTTAGTGTATACCCTTTCCATGGCATCTAAAATACAAGTTCTATAAATGATCGTAACAGTATGTGTTGTTGCTCATTAGCTTTCTCCTGATATTGTGATTACTTTTTCATTTTGCAGAAATGTTGATGTTACTGGATCAAGTTCCCACCTGAACAGCTCAAGCACTAACAAGCAAGCCAGCCATCTTAATTTAGTTCCATCTGTAAACTCTGTCATGGGCAATCCTTACTCCTCATTCAGTGACGATCCAAACAGATGAAAGTGATGGTGACAGTGATGATAATGATGATGATGATGATGAGAGCAGGACAATGGATGCATTTGGAAATCCTTTTAAATTTGGAGACAGGTAATGTAACAGACTCTTTTTATTTTGGTGCACCCTGATCTTATGCTTAGTAGGTAAATTGTCCACAAATGTTGTCAGTAGTCTATACTGAAGGTAACCAATGCAGTGTATGTTTTTGTTGATTTTGTTGAATTTGCCTTTTACACAGGTTGGATTCGATTATAGAGGATCTTTGTAATGAAAGTGATGAAAGTAAAGATAGTGACAGGTAAACAGTATTTTCTTTTTTTATATGCTATAAATTATAACAATTTTGGACAATCATTTATTCATTCCTCCAAAAGATGAAAGCTAACTTTTCAGAATTTTTTTGCTTGTTTTAGGTAATCCTAGTTATCTATTTGTTAAGTAATGTGGACCATTTCAGTTCTGTGGAGTAACTTCCTTATTGTATGTTGTCCGGTAGATATTTCACTGCTCTGCTGTCATAAGTAGCCAATAACTCAGCTGTTATGTCCAGCAGTTACAGCAACGATTAGTTTGAAGATGCAGTGTAACTGAAAGACAATAAATATCACGGTTTTTTTGTTGTTTTGTGACCATCTACTTTCCTTGTGGAGACAACCCTGTGTTGACAGTATTTGAATGACAATGTTCAATTTTGTGAACTGATATTTTGTTCCAGTGATGGGGATTACTCTCTTTCTGATGCTGAGTGTGATGTAGTTGACGTGAATATTTCCATAAGAGATGATGAAGCAACACTTACTGTGGTGGAAGACCCTTATTTGTCAGCTAGTGACATAGTGCTCGGTATTGTGTTTATACTCTTATGGAGCATGTGTCAAAAGTTGTTGTTGACTTGGAGGTGATTGATGAGGTGATTGCTTCACTTTCAATGAAAAGATTACAAGAAACTGATTAAACTTTTCCAAGACACATTTTAGGGACTGGTCATTATTTAGAGGTGGGGGGAGGGCTGGTGCAAGTAGGGGTAGGTCAATGATTTTTATGCAGGAAAAAAAGGGGGGCCACATAAATTTATGCACACATATTAGCTAGGGAGCTTTGTTATACAAAGGGGGGAAGGGTCAGCAAGAAATGTGCTTCACAAAGGGGAGGGTCAGGAGAACTTGAACATGACCTCCCTCCATATGCACCAGCCCTCCCTCCCCCCCCCCATCTCTAAATAATGACCCGGCCCTTACACATTCAACTGATTGGCATTGTTGTCCTTTCAGAACACATGGGAAGGAGTGTTGCATCATGTATGTGGGGAACACACTTGGGCTGAGTCAGCATGCAAACATGGTCCTCATGTTGAAGAAGAGACAACAAGAAAACCCTTGTCGAAGTCCTCAAAGGCAATGGCTGCACTACACAAGATCGTACTCGACCCAAAGTGGCTCAGCAACCTACATTTCTATGTTTGATTCCGGTGAGTATTGTCTGTTTTTTTGCTTGTAAGCCATACAGTCTGCTTTACAGACAATTGATCAACACAGGCAGTTCCTTCCTATGGTATCCAGGGTTTGGCACTGTTCTCAGATCTAATCTCTCTTTTTTCCAGGCATACTGGTGAACTAGAAAATTTCAGCAGCATGATGACGAACAATGCACCAAAGAGGATGGCATTTGAGTATGTGTTATATCTAAGTGAAATGTTTTACAATCACATAATTGATAATCAATTGTGCAGAGTGAACCACTTTTTATTTTTAATGGGTATCTTGTTGAATGTATTTCATTTTTTAGGCATATTTTATTCTTGAAATCATTTTAAAGTTATTTTGTTGTACCTAATCACCCTTTTTTTTCTCCCCCACCCCCACCTCCCCACTGTCTTAAATTGTTCTAACCCATATTTTTCATTCACTTCCAGTTACTTCATTATAGGAGTACTCCTTAATGAACTTGACCACAACCACCTAATAATCACCTTCTTCCTTCTTACCCCCCCCCCCCCCCACCTCATCTCTCTGTAAAATAATTGTAACATCCCAAATTTTTCATTCACTTCCAGTTATACCCATACTGCATTATGAGAATCCTCCTGGCTGCCATTGACCATAACTTCCACCTTTTTCGAAAGCCCAAGCAAAGCCCAGGCAGGGAACTTGCGGCACACAGAAAGTATTCAAAATGGACCCAGCGGTACCACGCTGAGATATTGAAGGAAGACAAGGCCTACACATACTTTCCATACATGGTGGCAAGGATGTTGGATACATGTAGAGGATCCCAAGGCAGTTTTTTCAGCTCGCTCTGATGTAGACGATTTTAATCCCAAACAGATTGCCCCGACCCTCGCCATGAAGGCCCCGCCACCAAACGAAGAGCTGATGAAAGCACCCTCTAGATTTTACTTGAAGCCTAAAGACACTGAAAATGTGTAGAAGTGAATTTGAATAGTTTATAACTCGAAATTCTGTGCTGACCTCTTTTTTTTTTGTTCTGAAGAACCTCATGTTTCTAGATAAAATATCCTTTACCAAAGGTACAGCACATGTAGTTTTGAAAGCTGCAATATTTGACTATCTGTTTCAAATCAGATTCACTATATGTTCAAACAAAACAAAACAATAAAGAAAACAATAGCATATCATTCTGCGGGGAACAACATAGAATCACAGATGATCAGTACAGGTATTTAATTGATGAAAGATGTTTTGTACCCTTGCAGCTATTGTAGGTCAATATGACTGTAATACTTTTATTCAACAGGATCTAAAGAACTTTACTTGACTTATGAATCAATATATATTTTGAAAGTCGACATTTTGACAAAAGCGAAGAACTTCTACACTACCCTCCATTATGTCAGTTTGTTCAAATATAAATATAAGATCAGAAAATAGCTTTTTCTCACCACTAGGTCAATGCAAAAATAACATATTGTAATCAACAGAATGCACTTGTTTGAGTAATCCTACCCTCTCCATTTCTCAGGTCTTGTGTATTTTGAGATACACATACATTGAGAGTAGAAGATTTCTTTGACTAAAAACATGTCTGCTACCAAACCTTTTATTGAAATAAAATAACTCAAATTATATATATTTGTTGTCTACCTACTACAGAGGCGTCAATCATGACAATCTTTGCTACCATTTATATTAGAAGAGCAAATGACAGGTCTGAACAGTAACAAATTTCAGTGGGATCCAGTTCCCTTGTAGAATCAGACACTATGTACAACTTATGTAAATGCTATGTCATGGTACTATGCAAAGGGTATGTCATAAGTATTTAAAAACTATGCTCAGTGCCATACAATGGTATCATTTAAACTCTGTGTAATTTATATGCCCCTTCTATTTTTTTTTATAAGAAATGCTATGTTTTTGCTAGTCAAATGGAACCTTTACATAGTCTATTTCAAAACTATGTACATGTAGTTGCAAAGAGATCAATGTCAAAGAAATGACATAGCTTTTAAATAGTATCTGCATATGTTTGAAATAGTTTTAACATAGCTTTTAGATAAAGCTTTGCAAAGCCAAAATGCAGCTTGGCAGTGATTGGATAGCATTGACATAGTGATAACATACAATATAAATAGCCTTTAAATAGGAATGAGATAGATCATCAATAGCTTTCAAATAGAGAAAGCATGTGACAAAAATAGTTTTTAAATAGGGTTTAGACAGATTTTACATAGCATTGGAATAGAAAAAATATATGGTATAAATAGCATTTAAATAGCTTTGAAATATTGATAGTATATCCCATTGCATAGAATTTACATAGCAGAAACATGGTGTTGACTGATCCATCCAAACAGAATTAACCAGTTTACTTATCAAAACAAGAACACCAGATTACTTTAAAATGTTCTTAATAATAAACTTTTCCTCTTACAGTGCTCGATACTTGAAATAATCCATATATGAAGCAAAAAAAGTATAAATACTAAGCAACAACACCTAATACAAAAATCAGCAGTACAAATTCAGGGTGTTCATTAGGCATCGGAGATCGGAGAATTCTCCGGCTACTACGCAGAAATCTCCGGCTAAGTTTCGATGGCCTGTAGTTATTTTTTTATTCAGACGTGGAGTTGTTATGTACTAGGAAATTATATTTGGCGAAAAATTGGTGTCTTTTCTAAGACATACACAGAACGTGTAGAAAAAATAATTCTTCGTTCACATGTGTACGTCTATTACGCGCGAAAAGGATTTTTTTTAATAAAGTACACGACGAAGAAATCAAATCAAGAAAGTCGCGAAAAGAAAACTTGGCCAAAAAAACGATTTTTGTGATAGAAACTGCTATGCAAATACATGTGGCGATGTTTACAGTATATTAATATGAGTATCAAATTACCGCCAAGCAAATGCAAATGTAGGCAACTTTCTATTTTAACCATGACTTGATAGTAACCTGTTGCATTCAAGAAATCGTTCATTAAACTGCACACGCAAAGTTTTGTGCTGAGAGTGAATTCATTTAAATGTTTTCCGTCTAGCATGCATGTCGCCGGGAAAAGTCATGCGTGTCGCCGGGAAAAGTTTTCTCACGTCTCGTGCTATTTATAGAGTTACAGTTATTTTCGTCTTAAAACTTACCAGAGGGAAAAAAAGATTTCTTACGATCTTTTTGGGCTTTATGCCGGTCACCATGTCAAAAATTACAAATTTTTTCTTGCCCAGCACAAGCAGTGTTCGTGGGAAAGTGAGTCGCTCAAATGCGAGTTTAAACAGCGACAAGAACAACAAAGACGAAGAAGACGATCCGCCACCTAAACGGAGTCTGAAGTCAACTTCTTCTGAGGCAATTGGGGCGAACTGTGCTTCTTCCAAAAAATCTTCGCTTAGTCCTGAGGATGTCGATGGTGTAATCAACGATCTTTTTACAGAAGACCAAAAGAAAGTATTGCACTACTACCATCGCTGCCGCGAAAAAAATTGTTCTGATCTTCGAACAGGCGAGAAACAAAGGTTGTCAAGCAAGAAAGACAAGTTCCAACACGAATGGCTCTTTGACGCAAACGTATTTTGTGAAAAGACAGGTTTGAGATGGCTCGTGTTTGTTGAAGGTGAGGGTATCTATTGCTTGATTTGCAAGAAATACAAATCTACGAATCAACAAAACAAATCTGACATTTTCAACGAGAAGCCTTCTGTAAGATACAAAACGACAGCAATCAACGAACATGCACAGTCGCAGAAACATTCGGCGGCAATAACATGCGAGATGATGAACCGAGTTTCCGTTTTCCAAAAAGAACTGGATATGCGGCAGAAAGTGAATGACACCGTTCTTTACAAAGTGTTTTATTCAATTTACTGGCTAGCTAAGGAGGGAATTGCAAACAAAAAATCAGCGGGTTTGTTAGAGAAGCTAGCAGTAAATGATCTGAAGTACTTTGGTCATCGATCACCAGCATCAGTGCAAGAGATGTTTAGTACCCTGGGCTGTGCAGTAAGAGAGAATGTTGTGAAGAGAGCGAAGATGGCAGGATGTTTTGGACTGCTCGTGGATCACATGTCACATATATCAGTCATGGAGCAGATGATTACATTTATCCAGTTTCACGATGACGACAGCAGCGAAGTCACTGTAGAGTTCCTCTCTGTTGACAATCTGTTAGAGAAGCATGACTCTGCAAATGCCACAGCTATGTTTCAGACAATTCAGTCTAATCTGCATGCATGTACTCTTTCTACTGACAAACTAATTGGGTTGGCTGCAGATGGAGCTTCAGTCATGGTTGGGAAAAGAATGGCCTTGCTGCTGAGCTGAAAGGTGTGAATCCCCGTTTGTTTTCAGTGCACTGCATATGTCACAATATTTAGCTTTGGCATGCACTGATGCCAAAGATGACGCAAATTTGAAGTTCATCAAAGAGATTGAAACAGTGATAACACAACCATGGAAGTTCTTTCGCCAAAGCGACTTGCTTGTTACCTGAAAGTCCAAGAGCAACTGAAAAATCTGCAGCTAAGTAACGAGAAGTCAAGAAAGATGGTAGCAAAGAAGCTAAAAAAGGCCTGTGATACTAGATGGCTATCATTCAATAGTGCAATCCAATCGTTGTACTCGGATCTTGGTTCTGTTCCTCAAACTCTCAAGCAGTTGAAACAGGACCCAGATCAACCTGCAGCATATGGCTTATTGAAGAAGATCAACAAAGTGAAATTCATTGGTGCAGTATATATTTTGAAGTGTATTCTTCCTATATTGGCGAACCTCAGCAAATCGATCCTTCCAGAAAGGTGCTATCAATTATGCCTCAATTAAGCCCTCAATCGACTACAGCAAAGACAGGCTGAATGACGTCAAGATCACAGAAGAACCCATCAAACAACTTAAGCAAGATCTTTCTAGTGGTGGTCGTCTTGAGACCCTGGAGTTTGTGTGCACTGAAAGTAATGTCAGAGATCTACAGGGACTTCTCCAGAAATACATCAAGGCCCTTGTGAAGAACATTGGTAAGAGGTTTAAGTCATCTCTGTCTGTGCTCAGTGCATTTTCAGCATTTGATCCCATGCTTATACCAAACAGGCAAAGTCCTGCATTCCATAGCCATGGAGATGCAGAAGTTAAGGTTCTAGCTGACCATTTCTTTGATGGTGATGACAGCGAGGCAGACGAATTTAAAACGGAATGAAAGAAGATGAAGTACGATCTGCTGTCTTGGAAAGAACATATCCCAAGAGACACTGGATGGCAAGAAAGGCACACCTACTGAGTGGTCACTTAAAAGAGTCATGGTCATGAAGTCAACATTTGGACAGGTATATCCAAGATCTGTTCAGGTAGTGGAAGCAGCACTTGCAATTCCAGTCTCAAATGCCTGGCCCGAAAGAGGCTCTAGTCAGTTGAAATTGATCAAGAATAATTAGGATTAGAAGTCAGATCAAGAACGACTTACTTGCATCTCTTCTTCATATCACCATCAATGGCCCCGTCCCGCATACAGAAGCCTGTGATTCTCTGGTCAGCAAAGGAGTGAACATGTGGAAAGCTGCAAAGAAGAGAAGAAAGCTCCCATACCACAGGCCAAGCACGCAGCCAGAAGCCAACAGTGAAACTGAAGCTGCCACTCCCACCACGGTCGTACAAGATATGGAGACGCAGGCAGATGCCACATCAACCACTGAGCTGCAGAACATCCGAGAGGAGTATAAAGAGGCACTTCATGTTCTTCACCTTGACGACATGGTTGAGGAAGAGCTAGACTCTCTGGAAGCTTTTGCTAAAAGCATGGAGAGTGATGACAGTGAAGACAGTGGAGTTGATGAATAGAGTTAACCTTTTCACTACTGAAAGCATCCAAAAAAATATTGGCTTTCAGCTTGCAACATATTGAGAAAGAGCTTTCATTTAAACGTTCACACTTTGGTATGTTATTTAGTATTTGGTAAATTTGTAAGATAGAGCCATTTGAAATGACTCTAGGAGTGAAAGGGTTAGAGCTCTTGATTCGACTTCACTTGCTTGTTAATTCAAAGAACAAAACAACATTTTGGAACCACTTTAAGGTATGCATTGTTTTTGTTCGGCAGCTAGAGAGAAATGAAATCTCCTGTCAGATAACAGGAAATGGCATCTCAGAGGGTTTAAAATTCCAAATTTGCCTGGGGGAGCATGCCCCCAGACGCCCCCCCCCCCCCAGCCGTGGGGAACGGCCTTCGCTCGTGCCAAATACTCTCCTGTTACTTTATACTATTCTCCTGCTACTACAATTCTTAATGAAAACCCTGCAAATTACAGTTACTGCAGGAACTTTCAATTTTCAGAGGTTGTCTCTTCGGCTTTCCTCTCTCCCTATAAAGAAAACAGCAATATATATTTTTAATATTGATGGGTTCATTTTCAATCTGTGATGTTAATATAACTCCGAGGGTACTTTTTGCTATAAAATGAACAACATGATCTTAACTACAAAACAAAAGAGCACTCAAAGACTAAAAATGTATTTTTTTTCTTTGAGAAGCATCCAAGATAAGATAATGAGAACATGGTTTTGACTTAATTTAGTTGCTCCCAGTTCCATCTATCCTCCATTCATAATAATATTGTTAGCTTTGAAGTTGATCTCACTTCAAGTTCTTCTCTTCCTAGCGTTACACCATTCTTTGTACTCCAAGAATTCAATACATACATCTAAATAAGAGGAAGAGTCTGTCAAATCGAGGATCCTTTGGTTCAAACGCACATGAAAACCTGTTGTAGTTTCAAGTTTTTCTTCGGTTTGAAGTTTCAAAACAATCTTCAAATAAATCTTAAATAAGCTTAAAGGGGCAGTGTCACGGCGATTTTCCTCGCGTTTCGTCAAAACTTCGCTGAAATTGAGATTACATGCCTTCACTCACACACAAAATGCTCCTGGTACATCAAGAGGGAGATATCAAGTGAATTTTTGCAAGGAGAGCAAACCATAATAAGTTTTTAACGATTTTTGCAAGATACAAGCACAGAATTTGAAAACGTTCGCCGGACGTTTTCAAGTTGTAATCCACTTCCATCTTGGCCATCCGTGGCCAAAGACACTCAGTAATAGCTTCACTGAATTAGTATGTTGTCTGAACAAGAAAATGACCAGTATTTTTAGGCTTTCATACAGTCATGTAAATGCGACTATTGGCTTTTCAGTGGAATTAAACGTGAGCAAAATCCTTGTGATGCTGTCCCTTTAAGCTTATAATAAGCAAAATTCACTTTCTTACCTTTTAAAAGTGTCAAAGATGAATGAATGAATGAATGAAAAGCTAATGAAAGGATCCATTGGAACGTGCTTTAAAGAAGATAAAGTGAAGTTTCCACCCCAAACAAGCAAGATAGTGAAGCGACGCTTAATCTCGTAGAGACGCTGTGAAATATCACACATCGATCGCATTGTATTTTCATTTGAGGAGGCACGATTTCCATTGGACAGCAAAATATCACACCTAAGAAATCTTGTTTGATTTTTACCGCACTGTCATTTTGCGAAAGCCGCCAGAATTGCTGCTTAGTGCTAGGTAACCAAGCAAAGTTTGCATTTGTAACCAGGCTCTTGTGAAACTAAAGATGGCGGCCGATGTAGCGTTCAAATTGACTGAAGTGTAATGCACATCGCAGTGCACAAATCCCAAAAGTTAAAGTAAAATGTCCACGCCAAGATGGAGTAGACGTTGGCTGTACGATTCAACAGTAGAAGTGCCCAAAACAACAAGATGGTGACGTAAAATTGATTCCAGTAGCCCCGCACGTGAAGACGAAGTTGTTGACATTCGTGGGGAGTTCTTCATCCGAGGTGTTCGTAGACGCATCCGTAGTAGACTTGGGAAACAACACTTCACCATTTAAGAAGCAAAAACCTTTAGACGAATGTCTGTCTAATGAAATGAACAAAACTCAATCGATTATCTTTCAACGATGGTTCGCAAACTACAGCTGGTGGCCACGATGCATCCTGCATGCAGAAGATTGGTCATGAATTCGAAATGAGTGATGACTAGTATGCAGTCATCAGAAATGTTGCAGCTGTGGCCAGCCCTGTGAGTACTTTACACTAGTAGAAGTTTCAGGGAGAGACGATGAGCAGCTGCCGAAGTACAGGGACAGGACAATATTAATGGTTAACCACATTACAAGGGTGAAGACATCAAACAGGTACCTTCTTTTGCATTAGATATTTTCTTATGTATCACCACCACTTGCAGTGACTATGTATTTTTTGTTAATAGCAAGCACGCCATTAATTGGGCACCTGATTTTCCGTTTGATTATCAGAGCATTACAGTTAGCTTCATATGTTTATTTAATAACTTTCTGTGTTCTCTCTTTTAGACTCATGGCTGTCCCTGTGGTGAACATAATTTATGAGAAAATTTCTCAGAGTGGATGTGTCATCTGGATATTACTTTTGTCTACTACCAGATCCTTATGAAAAAGACTGACCAGTATCACTGTCCTGTAAATATTATCACATTAGTTATCATTACAAACTCCATGGTATGATGTCAATAACAGTAGTGTTAGCAATTTATTAGCATGAGACTTAGTAGAAACATCAATTTATCCAAATACAAACATGCTTGGAGGCTTGTGACTACTGTTGCAAATAATAAAGCCTATTTAATACTGTATTCACAAATTGTGTGGAAATGCAATATCCTCTCGCACAAATCTGATTTGAAGAAAATCCTGTGACAAGGTCTCAAAGAACCCTATATACCAAAGGGTATTACTTAAAAGAATCCTGCACGTGTCTGTCACTTTGGACTAGGGAGCTTCAATGCATAAACATTTGATTTGGCAAAGGATAACTGTTTGAAAGTTTCTAAAAGTTGTTGCATCCCATTTCGGACTCTTAACCGGTCATCACCTTTTTCAGACCCCCCATGTCCATTTATTAGATTTTGGGTGGTTACTTAATAGGGGTAAAGAAAATAGAAAATCCTCATAGGGATGTCCAAAAAGGTGGCAGAAGCCACTTTATAGAGGTGGCCACTTTGAAGAGGTTTTATATACACCCTTTTAATAAGTCGCGGCGCCATTTTGAATGTTTAATTAATGACGTCATTCGCGGAGAGCTTTCAGCCGCCATCTTGAATGATCTCATCACGCCTCATCGCACCATGTCAACAGAAGAGACAAAGAAAGGTCAGTCTCAATTGCTGTATCCCGTTCCTATTGTTTTAATTCGCTAATAGGATTATATCCTTTTGACAGATTCTAATAATCGCAACTGTGCTATTCCTCTGTGCAAATCGCAACAGATACGTGACTTACCACAAAATACCAAGCAATCAAGAAGTGAAGCAGGCTTGGGTGCAAAGAATTAGAAGGGAGGAAAACTCAGCGTTTAAAGTACGTAAGTGATTTCTATGAAAGTGCAGATCTTTCCTGTTTCGCAGCTGATCGTCTTTTCGGTGCTCTTTCTAGGTCCAGAAGCACACAGTTGTCTGCTCGCTTCATTTCAGGGATGAGGACTTAGAATATTCGAATTTTAGTGGTCGGTGGTTTGTCAAGACTGGTTGTCTTTCCTCAGTGTTTAAATGTTGGGAGCACAAGCCATATCTCATTCCTAAGTCCCAGAAGAAGAGGAAGTTGAATAAGATTCAGCTTCAATCGAGCGAAACAAGTTGTAAAAGGCAACAAAGTGATCAAACTTACACTGAATGCACACCTGAACCAGCCGAAGTTTTTTTTTGAAAAGAAAGTTTACCGGGAAACAAGTTCAGCCCTTGTGTCTGCAGACTTGAAACGTAGTCCTCGACAGCTCAACCAGAACTTTAACTCGTTCTTCTTGCATTTGTGTAAATCTGCTCTCGATATTATAGAGCCAGGGATATTTTGCAGGAAAGCTGGAATAAATCCCGGAAATAAATTACGTACAAGACAGGTTATATTATGATTACAAATAGGAATAATAAAACAAACAAGTCCTCTAGATAGATTGTCAAAACATACCTCTGCACAAGAACAAACTGGCCGTTCGACAGAGCTTTCCTCTGAGCTCGAGCACGCCATGTTGGCCGCGAGCAAACAGGTCATGCAAAGATGGTGGCTGAAATCTATCCGCGAATGACGTCATTGATTAAAAATTCAAAATGGCGCCGCGACTTATTAAAAGGGTGTATACAGTATTTTACTAACAATAATTTGGGGACTTTGATGACTGGCGGCTTAATAGAGGGTGGCCACTTAATTGAAGTTTGACTGCATTTTCATTTGTAAAAAACACTGTATTGTTGAGTGCACACTGCTAAGTGGGATGGTCACATAGTAAATACATAGGATGCATTGATTGTTTATGTCCACAGCATAGGAAATAAATAGCATTATGTAAAAGCTATGTCACCTTTTACCTTTGATGTTAACTTCAACATGGTTATTTAACAGCTATGTCAGATTGTCACATAGTAAATACTTAGGATGTTTCATTTGTCATTGCCATAACATAGGAAATAAATAGCATTATGTTAAAGCTATGTAACCTTTTACTTATAAAATTGGATGTCAGCATGCTATTTAAAAGCTATGTTGAATTGTCACATAGTAAATACATAGACTCTTTGTCAGAAGCAAAGAAAATAAATATCTATGTCAAAGCTATGTTAAGATTTTAATTAGTGTTCACATATGTATTTAAAGACTATGTGATTTTCAAATAGCCTCGGCATAGTTTCAAAATATGTTTTACATACCCTGGACTATGTAATGTAGCATGTTACATAGTAATAACATAGGCAGTGTTGAGCTATACATAGCTAAGACATAGCCCTACATAGCAAAAAAATAGCGACAACTTAGGTTTTGCATATGTCTGGTTCTACAAGGGTTACACTACTAGGCTACATGTCAACAATTTTTCCACCACGAATCTAAGTAAGCCACACCTGGTTGAAGTTACTGTAGTAGTGATTTGACCTTGGTCAATCAAGGAAGAGAATTTTGGTTTTGGTTTCAATTTCCAACATTTAGACTTGCAAATTACAAAGAGTGTTATAAAGATTTGCCTGGTGCTATAATTTGGGCCCTCTGACATATCAATCAGTGTGATGGTCTCTGACCATTAATTTGCTCTAAAGCCCATGTATCTGCCATCTGGTGCAGGATAGTGTTCTGTGATCCTACATACAGCACATGCAGGGATGACCCTTCTGTTTCCCCTTCCTAATTTACCGTAGCGCCATAGGGCAAACTGCCGGTAACCAGCTTTGCGAAAGCTCTCCATACTGAAATTTAACTATTGGCACGAATGTCACATCGAGCTTTGATACAGACTTCTAGTATGTCTCTGTCTAAACAGATGTTTGTAAAAGCTGTTTAGCTGGTGATGCAAGTCACACTTTTACAACAGATATTTTCCTGGTCATCAGGCATTGGCCTGCATACTCGGCATTTACACCACTCTGGAGTATCCTCTGCAGGTGGTTCTGGTTCCTCGGGCTCTGCACTAGCAATCTTTTTGGCAAAATCGAGGCTTCCCCTGCCCATAGAGAGAAGATTGACAAGAATCTTGTCCTTTGTGACTGGATCAAGAGTAGCCAAAAATTCCTGAAAAAACATAATTTACAATTCTTTAGAAAATCACCCGGGATTTAGAGGACCTTGCTTTCCCACCCTGGTCATTTGGATGTAGTTTTCGCTATGAATGAAGCATGCACTTGGGGCTCCAAACTTATGAACTCGCATGTTCCTACCTGATATCAGTCAATCCCTAGCCTGATATCAGGCCACTGCATATCTGGGTTTCGCGCGCAAGTGTGCAGTGAGCAGCAAGCTACAAGTTACGAGCCGGTAAGCGAAGCGAAACCCCAACAGAGAACCTGTTAGCAGGATAATCTGTCGCAATAGAACAGCTCCAATCGAACAAAAATCATTCCTGTTTTGTGAATCTTACCGTTATCTCGTCTTGGGCATCCTGTATCTCTTGTTGAAATCTTACTTCGCCATCAGCAGTGGGTCGGGGTTGCAAATGCTCTTCACGTTCGGCAGTTTGATCTTCATTTGGCTGAAATAAGAAGTGAGCAGTTAGAAAGGGCATCAGACATGTATACAGGCCTGGAAAGTATCGACAGACTTTACCTTGTTCTTGCATTTTCCTTTGTTGCAAGCACAAAGGTCGTGACACTTGATATTGCCCTCGCGACACTTGCAAAGCGCCTCTTCCTTTCTTCCTGGCGCAATGGCCTTTACAATCACAGAAAGATCGGTCCTAAAATTAATAGCAACCAAAAGGACACAAGGTCAAGTTTTCGAAAACAAAACTGTGTATGAGGCGAAATGAAATGAAGTGAGAAATTTTCCATCGTAGTATCGCACAAATAACAACAAACCTCCGTTGTGCTATTGTCGGTTGCTTCCTGGTCTCTAACAATCGATCCGTAGGCATTCACAGCGGCATTTTCTTCAGACAATACGGAAATTGAGATGGAAGTGTCCATGGTACATGTGTTTAAACAAAATTAAGGACAGCAGAAGCGGTGAAACAATCGATTCCCTTCCACGCGATCGGCCGCGATCAACTGTTTGCCGCGAGAAAAGCGAAGTCCGGTAAAACAATAGAAGCCTCGCTATCGTGTAGACCAAAACAATAATAGAGGCGCGTGAAGCATAATGGGCTAAACTGGGTCTTTAAGCTGTTAAACGACCTTTTATGTGCAGAAATCACCGTTTTTTTTTTTAGAGATTGCTATACTGTTAACAACTCTGTTGTTACTTTTAGTTGTGTTTCTTACAAATGTGGCGGTTTCCTTTATCACGCGTTATCTCATAATATTTAGTAATGAATATCGCTTTCAAGGCCGGGTTTTTTACAATTAAGTTCCCATATCTTATCGAAAAAAACTTGCAAATCATTTTTTGAAGCTTTGTTCCAGTTTATTGTATTTTGCTTGGGTTAAAGCGTGCACAGCTGGCGGTTTTGTTTGATAGCGCGCGCGATCAGCAAAGCCGCTAAAACCAACCGCAAAATCGCGAGGGGAATGGGAGGAGGCGAGTCTGCAGTAACCTCGCACACTGCTTTCGAACAAAATTCCAGCTACGAAGGCTACTCGGGTTGTTAAAGACTCTGTTGGCCAATGAAAACAAATCATAAAGTGGAATGGAATTACTGTGAAGTAAGATTAATTTTCTACTATCTGTTGAACTTTATTTTCCGGGATTTTTACAGTCGTTTTATACTTTCATTTGTAAAATCAACGTATTTTCCACGGTCAAAGGTAGTTTCAATAAAAGTATTACTAGTTAATTATTCATTCGTAGCTATTGCTAACACAGACTGTTCAAAAAAACTGGTGGTATTCCGGGTGAAAATTAGATTTTTCGATCGTGTTTGATTAGGTTCGATTGGGTTCAATTAGTTCGGAAATCGAACGCAATCGAACTCTCTCACACATTTTTTGGTTCCGTTGTGTTCAATTATCGAACTAATCGAACCCACTCGTTCGATTAAGTTCGATTGGGTCGATTGAGGTCGATTGAGTTCGATAACCGAACAGTTCGAGTAGTTACGCCGGGCAGTATAGACCACAAAATCGCACCATCCCACACCAGTTATCCCCATTTGGCCTTGTACTTGTGCATAATATGGATGGGTCACTTTCAATTTACACTTTCCATCAACAATCTCACAACAAAAGTTGTTGTCGGAGCAAGCATCTAATGGAGTCACAAAAAACTTTGTCTCGGGACATTTAACCTCTAGCAAGCCAAACGGTTTTGAACATCCTGAGTCAATTACTTTTCCATCAGGCGAGCAAGCCAGGACTGGTTCCCTTTTGTAGACCACGAGACCACATTTAAATACTTCCACAGGCATCATCTACTGTTCATGTATTTCATATATGCATGTATTGTTTCAGGTTCATACTTAATTCCGTGGCTTGCATGTCCTGATGTAAAAGGTTTAAGGTGCATAAGACTGTGAGCAAAATTGTCGTGATTTCTTTGTCTGTGTGAATTTAAGTGAAAATTAGATGCTGTAAATCTGAATTGGCGTTCAGACCCCTACAGCTCGCTGTTTGCTTGATCTACGGTAGCACCCTCCAATCCATTTATCTCATCCTCATACAATCGCTTGACAAACTCCATTTTTTCGTCGCAAGGATCACGCCCTTCACTTTCTTCTTGGTTTCGTAAAGGAAAACGAGGAAACGTACTGTTCTATTTGTTGAGTATTTGCATTAATTCTGGGAAATGAATCAACGTTAATAGACACATTAAAATTTGAATCAGTATGTGATAGCTGATGGCTCGATAAGGAACCTACGGGACTTTGCCCGCACTTAGTGTCAACATAGTCAACATGATTGCTCAAAACGTTTGCAAATCCCATTTAAGGATTTATGCCTCTCAAAATATCTTTAAATTTTCTCTTCAGCCTCTTACACTGACACATTATTCCTTGCTTCATAAACCAGACACCTTAACCCTTTCACTCCTAGACCAAGTTATGGTGAGATGATTTGTCACTCTAACTTTTTAATCTGTTGACAAAAACCTATCATGATACCATTCAAATGAAACCTCTTTGGCAGAACTATTCCATAGGACTATTTATTTCTTAAGATTTTAGGAAACGAAATTTTGAATTTTTGGTGAATTTTTTGCTTTGGCCACTTTAGAAGTGAAAGGGTTAAGCCCTCTCTCCTAGGTTCATTGTTGCTCAGTTTTGTCTTCTGTATGTCCATGGCTCATTGTGACACAATAGTATCTCCCCTTCCCTTTTGGTGGCAAGTCTGAAGTCGTGACATAAACACTTCATTAGGCTTTTGATCGGCATCATTATGCAAGTCAAGCGTACTTTTATTTTCAAACAAAGAATATTTACAAATTTTCAGCATCAGTGCTAAGGCATTGTTACAGTATCCAGTTTTTCCTGCAACACAACAATATGTCGACTTGATAACATCACCTGATACAATGCACATTGCAGGCCTAAGAACATGCGGATCATGGTTTTTTTTTGAAGGAATGATAGCACTTGCAGCGAAAATAGAAGTGTCTGTCATCACTGGTACATTCGATGTCTTTTAAGTTACTCGTCCTCCAAAATAGTTTTTCCTTCTTTCCAGCTGGTTAGAATGGAATGATGTTTACTCCCCAAACGCTTCCCACTGTTTTCGATAAATCTGTTCATCTTTGCTTTGGTAAAAAGCGGCATTTTTTACCCCAGCCACAATGTCAGCATTGACAGAGATTTGGACATGGCAAGGGATATTAGCATGCGTAACAGAGATGTCAGCACGGCAAAATCTTTGCACTAAATTTATTACAAGTACCTATCTACAATACACGATCACTGAGGATCAACTGATATAGGTCAACAATTTGTGGTAGATTTTCGCTAAAGTTGGCACTAGAACCTGTGATTAGATAAAGCTTTAGAAGACCTGAATGTAATAACTGATCCTAAATGTAATAAAGTCGTAAATGTAATAACATTTGGCCTTAATGTAAGAACATTATGCTTACGTCATTAACCAGTGGCTTGTTAATGACAATAACCACGTGATCTGTCGTGCCATCTCTAACCCCACCAAGCACAGCATTAATTGCGTTGACCGACAACCACATGACCACATGACATCACCCACATGACTAAGGAAACATTAATTACGTGACTAAATTAAACGTGATGTCGTCAACTCCCGAGAATAAGCTATGAACCTTTTTTAATTCTTACTTACAACTATTTTTGTGTGCAAAGCCTAAAGCAAATCAACATTTGCACTGTCTCAAATGGTCTGAGACACAAGTGGCACAAATCGTGTGAGTTAAGGAATATCTGCAAGATGGGACCTGTATGTAGCAGCAAACTTAATAACATCGAAATCCAAATAGCAACCTCCCTAGGAGCAGGTGGGCAACGCCTTCCGCCCGTCAGCAAGTCTGTCAACTGCTACTGAGTACCTGGGACATTTTGCCGAGAATCAAGGAGAACACTGTGTCACTTGGAACAAGTGATGGCTGACAATGATTCATATAATGGTGAGGAAGACAGTGAATAAAGTAATCTAGAGGACCTCATTGGGGAATATGCAGGTGACATTGAACAGGATGATGGCAACAATAAAATGGGTGATATGGTTAATGTTGATAACAGTGATGTTAAACGGGGACCACATAGTACTGTTGACATTAGAGATGGTGTGGATGACTTGGGGGATATTGTGGTTAAAGTAAAGGATGATTTTCAGACAGACCAGACAGAACAATTGCACAATGATGCCAACAGTGGATAACTGATGGTGGAGAGGAACAATACGTGCTTCAGTTTGTTTCAGATGAAGATGTTGGCTTACTGGCGCCTTGGTAGTTGTAACATGGAAAACCTGCCCGATAAAGTTTTAGAAAAATCTTCTAAATCGTTTTGCTGCTATCGGCCTTTCTATTCACCGGTAATGCATACATGCATTTTTAACGCTATGTGCAGTCAATACACGTTTTATGTGGGCAAGGGTTTACATCACCGGTGGAGTGCAATCTCATGTAATTCATGTCAGGAGCCTTATCAAGAAATATGGTCCATCAAGGGGTCTGGTGACCAGACCAGGAGAATTATTTCCAACCCAGAATGTAACTTTCATCAAACTACTAATTGCAGTAATGACGAGGAGATGTCATGTGAAGGAAAAGCTCATGCAACCAAAGTAATCCTCAAATGTGAATTTCACCATTTGGCATACTGCACTGTGTGTGAATTACGAGCAAGTGATGCCCAGTCTGTGGTCCATCCAGAGCTAGGAAGGAGACAGTCAAACCTGTGTGAAGCGCATTTCTCTGTACTTCCTCATTACAAAGCAAAAGACCAAAGCTTGTGCAGGTATTTTAGGCTATGAAGTCATAGTTAATAAAAGAAAAAGGTTTGAAGCCCAGCAAAATCCTCTTTGAGACTGTTTTTAGCCATGATCATTCAAACCACTACAGGTGTTGAACTGTAATGGAGCAACTAAACAATGATAAGTTATTCAGCCACAGTGCTTGAATGCGAAACAAAAGACTGTGGACGGCTGAGGTGCTTTCAGTCATTATTTTTTTCTGAAAAAAATCAACTGAAATTTACTGTAAAAACAGTGACAATGATAGGCTCTGCAGGGTGATGAGACTCATAGTAGAGTATATGTGCAGCATTTGGGGGGATTCATAATTAATTAGGTAGTTGTTAATGAGATGCGTAACCGGCCATCTTGGATTGAACCCTAACCCGCGAAGCGGGTCTAACCCTAAGTCGCCATCTTGTTTCTCGGGATGGTAACCCTAATTTATGCAACCCTAGTTATAATCTTACGAAGCGAAGCTTCTAACCCTAACTTTCTTTTGAACCCGCCATGTTGGATTTTCTAACCCTAGTTTTTATTTGAACCCTAAGTCGCCATTTTGTTTTTCGGGAAGGTTTCTTCTCCGTCTGTATTCTAGCGGGAAGGTTCGGTCGCCATTTTGTTTTCGGGAAGGTTTCTTCTCCAGTTGTTTTCTTACGAAGCTTCTAAGCGGCCATCTTGGATTTTCTAACCCTAAGTTTTTAAAGTCTCTTTGAAAGTCTCTATGAGACTTTATCCCTTATTTCTACTTAGAAAAAAGAAAAAAGAATTTGGGATGCTGCGGCTGGATTCGAACCTGCAAGATGAGAATTAGAATTTAGTTACCTACGTGCGCCACGCCGCGGCGGGCTGACAGAGACCGATTATTTGTGTGGGTGATAAGTTATAAAATTACCATACGAAACAAAACAACGGTCTAGGTTTATTCGAGATGGCAGTAAGCCCCCAATGGAGCGAATGCGTCTCCCGCTGAATAAACTCTAGTCCGCTGTATTTTCTTATAGGGATATCATTCTCTTATATTTGTTGTTTAAGTTGGATTCTCAACCTTGTGGGATAAAAAGAATTACCTCAACTAGGAATCGAACCTAGATTTTTGCGGCCACAACGCACTGTCTTACCCTTAGACGATTGAAGTGTTTGGTACCAGGGCTCCTAGCTATATTTCAGGGAATACACTCTAGTTACCTGGTACTTTTAATTTAGAAACAAATTGAGTTATATATCACTTTGTAATTTGAATCGCTTCCTTGTGGGACGGCCCGGTAGCGTAATGGGTATCGCATCTGACTCCAGATCAGAAGATTAGTGGTTCGAATCCACTTTGGGTCACTGTTTCTTTTGCGCATATTATACTTAATTGGTCAAAAGCTTTATTGTTATCTTACGCTTTTGGTCAAAAGCTTTACTTAGATGTGGTGGCTCCTAAAAGAGCCGTTGGTTTTTTATCGAGGTTTAATCCTCGTCTTCTGAGTGTTTGCGACAGCCCAAGGTTTTCTTCGCCCAGCTTGCTGTAAATCCTCGGTAGCCTTGACGTTCAAGCGATTGCTGTATGCCGCATGTGACTTTCCATTTTCTCTTTCTGATAAAGTTGTATTCTTTCAATACATGGACGGGTCCGCAACGGCAAATGTTCCACAGCTTTTCTAAAACCTGCAAATTAGAAAAAACTTTGTTACACACTTTATTGGTCAAAAGCTTTCTTAAGATTTGGTGGCTCCTAAAGGAGCCGTTTGTTTTGCTTCTCTACTGTTGCTCTTCTTGCTCCTCAGCAAATCGTTGATAAATCGGGTCAGGTTTTCGACAACAGATTTGGTGTTTAAAGATCACACGATTGCGCGATCTTAAAAACTGTCGAATACCACAAAGAACTTTCCATTTTTTAGCGAAATGGATTTCACACAACAGGTGAAACGGGCCGCAATTACAAATATCCCAGAATCGTTCAAGTACCTGGTGAACGTCTTGTAGTTGATCTCGGTGATGTTGACGGATGGCTAAGCGGATGATGTAGATTTGGAGCTCTTTGGGTAAGTAGTCCCAGTAGCTTGTTCTCTGACTAGCATCAGCGTTAGCGATAGCCAAGTAGTCCCAGTAGTTTGCTCTCTGAATAGCGTTAGCCATGGTTAGGAATGATTTGATTTTATTTTCAACGTTCTTTATAACACAAAATAGTACCTCGTAGGAAACATAGGAATATTTTTTCAAAGAAACAATCCGACAAACGTTACCGCAACATTAGTATGCGTTTTTCGATCCGAGCGGTCTTTCAAAGACGGTATAAAATCTAAACACGCGGTTTCAACCATTATTGTGCTTTAAACGATGGAGATCCGTAAACGACTAGGTAGTGGTGGTTTCGCCGAGGTTTATGAAGGGGTCTATCGAGGAAAACCTGTAGCTATCAAGCGCATGAAGACGACAACCAAAAATCCAGCCGCCACCCGCGAAGCGTTTCAAGCGGAAGCACGTGTTCTGGGTTTAAATCACCCACATGTCATCCGTCTACTCGTCGCCGAACCCGAAATGATCGTGATGGAATTTATCCCCGAAGCGTCGACGTTGCAAACGCTCATTGATGATGATCTGACCTATCCCTGGAGAAACTTTGCCAATCAACTCGTCCTAGCCGTCCGCTACCTTCACGTCAACAACGTGCTACATCTAGATTTAAAACCGGCGAACATTCTGGTCAACCCACAGCACCAATGTAAGATCATCGACTTTGGTTGCTCGCAACCACGTGATCAACCCGACCATTCATCCTGTCAAGGTACCATCGCCTATAGCGCCCCGGAACTTTACAAAGGGAACCTGCCAACAACCAAAGCAGACATCTATTCACTAGCGATCACCCTGTGGGCTTTAAAACATCAGAGAGTTCCCTACCATGGACAACAGGACGATATGCTGATTTATCAAGTGGTGGCTTTTTGCCGTCGTCCCAGCCCCGATCCCGAATTTGAAAGCCTATGGCATACCGACCCGGACCAGAGACCCGAAGCGGAACAACTACAGTTTTAAACATGTTTATTCAAACGGCTCCTTTAGGAGCCACCAATTCTAAGTAAAGCTTTTGACCAAAAGCGTAATTTATTTCTTACGAAGCAAAGTATTACAAAGCAATGACCTACAAGTCAAATTCGTCTAAACGACGGGTAAAGTCTAGCATACTAAAAGTTCTATGAAATAAATGTTGTATTTCATTATTGGTAAAAGGCCCAATTTGTTTAGAACCTAAAATTACACTTTTTAAAGCGAGGGTAGGAGCATCTGATTTTAAATAAAACCGTTTGTTTCTAACTTGAAACCAAGTCCTATTTTCAATGTCATAGGCATAAATGGTCTTTCCCATATCCATGGCTATTTGTACGCACCAGCCCGTTCCTCCGCGTAACGTTTTACAATCTTGGGTAATATGTCCAAAAGCAAAGAGGGTATCCGCTTGTAAAAGGACCGTATATTTTCGCTGTAATAAAGAGATTAAAATCTCTGGGAGCCGTTCTCTCTGTAAAGTGTCATTGGCTTGTCGAATAGCGGTAACCACTTTTTCATCATCTGTGATAGGTGTAGGTACTTGAAATGGAATACCATATTCTTGACTGATGGTTTCTGCAACAAAGCTGACATCTGAAATTCCATCCCCATAAACCGCATAGTTTCTGGCTAAAGTACGTTGATAGTCCTCCATGATTTTACTGAGACAATCCCTTGAATAAAGCTAAAATCCAAAGTTCGATTTGTGTCTTTTCTCCTGATAAAGTCTCTATTCTTTCCACTACTCTCTTCGCTGCTTCTTGTAATTGGCGTAAGGTCGTAGCGTTTTGACGATCCTTTTCGTAGTCAGCCAAAATGCGATCTAACCGGTTAAGCATCGGCGGGCCAGTAATTGTTCCAACTGGTAACTGATGGAGGTTCCAAAACAGACGGGTAGGGTGATAGTAGACTTCTGATCCAAAGTCGGTGGGTCGCAGGGTTTAAAACGATTCACCAAAGTCCAGTGAGGCGTTGGTAGACTGGCTACAAAGCGATCACCTTTATACCACTGCCGGGTCTTCTCATCATACACGTAGACCTTCTTATTGAGTTGTAGAGCCATCTGCACAGACCATCCTTGACTACCTTCCACATATTTTCGATTCTCAGCTAACACACCAAACGCGTAGGTTGTATCAGAATTCTTGACTTTATCGTACTTGCGGTAAAGGGCGTCCAATTTAGTCGGTAGGGATCGATCTAAAATAAAAGCAGCTTCTTCAATCTCAGTATCCCTATCTCCCTCTGTAACAATTAATTCCCACGGTTCAGCTATAGGTTCAGCTACATTAGCACCAATCATGTTGGGAGACATATTGATTTGATTTCTGTGTGTAAAACTGTGGCTACTTTATAGTTATTTAGGTTATTGTGACGTGAATTGGGTGTCGTCTTATTGTGACGTGTTTACAACGTCCCTAACGCTAAGGACAAGTCTAGGCAAACCGTCAAACAGGTGTAGCTCTATTGTGACGTATCGGATGTTTACACTGACGCTATGACGTCAGGTGGGCGAGTTTAGACAAAATAGGTGTTGTCAAAGAACCGGATGTTTATACTATGACGTCTAACAAAAAACAGACGCTATCGTTCTGAGCATGTCTGAACTATTGTTCTGTATACTATACGATGAGTTGTAGCTTCACTCAGTTCATTCATTCACCATGCCGAGCAAGAAGAAACGTCCAGCTCCGTTAGATCTCAGTGTAGTTCACCAAGATGTATCCGAAAAGATACCTAAGAAGAAGAAACGAGGCCCGTACGATCCTGAAGTCTATCAGGTGATTGAGCAAATTCGACAAGACATAGAATCTAAACCAGTGACCAAACGAAAGAAACGAGAACCGCCTCAGGAGGCTATAGAGATGTTAGAACAACTCGACCAAGATGCAGCAAAACTGGATCAAGCCATTCAACAACATTCACCAGTCAAAGCTGAGGGTTATCAACTGGTAGAAGAAGAAGAGCTACCGCGCATATGCCCGTTTCATATGGAGATCATAGGGCCGGTCGACAACAACAAGGGTTATCAGTTATCCAGATGCAACGATCAACCCTGCTTGATTTCTATCTTCAACGATGACAACGCAGACTCTTACCTACATGGTGTCTACCATAAAGTGCACAAAGATATCCATACGCAATGGGGAAAATTGGTGTGTCGTTGTGGTTATCTACCAGGACTTCGACAAAGCAAGTCGGAACATAACCTGGATCGGATGTACTTGGCGTGTCGACATCATAAGTGTAAGTTCTTCCGATGGGCTGATCAACCTCTGGCGGATCCTGAAGATGTGATGACTTGTCCCTGTCATTGGGAAAAAATGGAAGAGCGTACCGCTAAATCAGGATGGCAGTATCTCCGATGTCCCGCTTGGACTTGCTTTCTGTTTTGTGGAAAAGCGAACGGAGAAAAATACATGTCTGCTGTGAGGAAAAACATTCATCCGGATATCTGCGATCGGTGGGAGAAAATCAGTTGTTTGTGTGGTCGTGTACCCGTTCTTAAACAGAGTGCCAGCGACAAGAATCCAGACCGTTTGTACTTGGCCTGTGGTGATAATCGTTGTAAGTTCTTCCGTTGGGCGGACCTGGCTGTAGACAAAGAAAATTTCAAAGATCCTCTGGCTGTTCAAGACTGGCTGAATACCATACCCGACCTAGGAGAAAGCAACAATGGTAAAGAATTACCCAAGTTGTATGGAGAAGGACTCGCTCAAGCAGAACAAAGACGACAACAGACCAAGTTGGGACGACAGGAAATTGTGGAAGTGGACCCCCCAGTGTATGTCAACGAAGGGTTTGTGGATCCCTACCAAACAAACTTTGAAAGAGACTATGTACCCTATCACAAAGATGTCATGGAGCGTGGAGCACTAGGTTTATTTTAACCTTTGATCTTTTCTTCTTAGGCCCCGCTTGAATGTAACATTCATGGGTTTTCAAATCCACATACTCTTTGCAAGTCGGACAGTCTGCATAACCACATTGATGATACTGGATCTCCTTAGTGTTCTTTAAGAATTTGAAACTTCTATTAATAGAATCATAGGTAAAAATAATATTTTGAAATGTTAAGTTCTTCCGTAAGGATGTAATAGGTTTTATGTTTTGTTTATAGAAAAAAGGCCTTAGGCTATAAAACATCATTTTGAAATGTTAAGTTCTTCCGTAAGGATGTAATAGGTTTTTATGTTTTGTTTATAGAAAAAGGTCTTAGACTATACTTGTTTTTCTCAGGTAGTGGTCCGACATACTGCTCCGTTTTTTAGTGTAAAATCGGTAGGGAAAATATCCTTTCTGAACTTCATCCATGGACGTGATGAGATGATAATGCTCATCGTTGTGGAGAAGATAAATCTCCGGTTTGCCATCGTCATATTGATCAGATCTCGCTTAAAATGACAGCTGTTGGTGATAGGATATCCATGTAAACGTTCATAGAAAAAGGCCTCAGGCTATAAAAACTGTGTTTTTCCAATAAAATCATCATTTAACATTATGAGTACTTGTGTGCTGTTTCTCTGCGACTTACTAAGACAGTGGCTCTTGTATAAAAGCCACGTGGATGTCTGCCGACAACTATTCGAGTTAAACCAGGCGGATAGCGCCTTGATACCCCCTTATCATGACCAACCTTTAGAAATTTTGGGAGAAACCTGTATTGAATACAATTTTTATCGTTGGGTCGTTTATGTCCTATGGCTCCAACAAAGTGATAAACCTTTTTTCTGGTTTCGTCAGATTCTACGAAAATATAAAATTCCTTCGCTCACGGATCTCCATAAACTGTTATGGTTTCTAAAAAGAAACAAGTCACTCCAGCCCAAGCTCTCCTTAAACGATATCGAGATCCCTCTAAACCCGGTAGTTTAGGAGGAGTGGAACGTTTTGCTAAGACGTGGAAAATTTCCAACAAACGAGCTCAAAATTTATTGCGCAAAGATTTAGCCTATACGCTACATCGACCCCGACGACGTAAAGGATTTCCCACCTTACCCATTCAAGTCATGAGTCGAGATGATCAATGGCAATCGGATTTGATCGAAACGCAGAATATCGCCAAAGAAAACAAGGGTATTCGTTATTTGTTGACGGTGATTGATATTTTATCCAAATATGCATGGGTTCAACCCCTTAAAGACAAGAAAGGCCCGACGGTGGTGAAAGCGTTTGACCAAATTCTTAAAGAAGGACGACAACCCCTCAAGTTACAAACGGATAAAGGCAAAGAGTTTTATAACAAGGAGATGACAGCCTGGTTGAAAAAGAACAACATTCATCATTTTTCCACGGGTGGAGATGCGAAAGCGGCAGTGGTAGAACGATTTAATCGTACACTCAAAGAAAGACTGTACCGGTATTTTACAGCGGCTAATACACTGACGTTTACGGATGTGTTACCCGATTTAGTCAAAGGCTACAATGCTAGTATTCATTCTAGTATCAAGATGGCTCCTCAAGAGGTCACCCTCAAAAATGAAAAACAAGTTTGGAATACCTTGTACGGAAAACCACCCAAACCTCGAAAACCTACGTTGAAAAAAGGAGATAGGGTTCGTCTTAATAAAATTCATCGCCCCTTTGCCAAAGGTTATTTACCGGGGTGGACGGAAGAAGTGTTTTTGGTGGAGAAAGTCAAACCCTTTCCTGCTTACAAGATCACCGAATGGGATGGTACCCCCGTCGATGGAACCTTTTACGAGGAGGACTTACAAAAAGTTTATACGACCGATGTGTTTCGGGTCGAAAAAGTACTTAAACGACGCAAGAATCAGTTGTTTGTTCAATGGAAAGGGTGGCCTGCCAAGTATAACAGTTGGATAAGCACGGAAGATGTACGTGACCCTGCCAAGTCATAGTAGCCTTAAAGAATTTCCTAACAATCAACCAGAAAGACTTTAGGGTCATTAAAGTGGAACTTCATCTTGATTTCAACCCCGGGTACCAAGGCTTTGCCTGTGTGAAACACTTCTAGGTGAGGTACAAAGACATAATGTCTGACTTTACCTGAAGCCAGTTCAGCTCTTTCTACACTCATGTTGGTTAGCAAGAGTTTCGTGTTAGCTGCCAAGTTTTGGTAATCCGCATGTCCCGCGCCTGCATTCGAGGTGGTATCCACATTGTTCGCTGTCCACTGTGGGGGAGGGTTAATCCCATTAAACCAACCTGCCGGTCTGAGTACGGTTCGTCCATCTTTGGTGTCAAAGTTGGTCAGTGTTTGTAGATAAGCCTTGTAGTGATACGTGTCCGATTGAGGACTGATCAAAGTACCATTCAAGTGCAGATCAATCTGTTTGATGATGGTGTGCGCGATATTGTTCGCGGGCCACAAAGTTTCACTTGCGTTCCAGTTGTTTCCATCATTCTTTTTCATCTGTAGTTCCATCGTAAAGTAACTTCGGTTTAAATCCACAAAACTTTCCAGTTTAGGTATAATAAATTCCATTGGGTTAATACCGGTGGTGGTCGGTTGTATGGTCACCATACGATAGGATTCAATACTATAATCCGTCTCCGGTTTCTTAAACAAGTCGAGCGTAGAGCTCATCACCATATTGACAGCCATGATGAAATGGGTTTACTTTTTCTGTTTTCTTCGTCTTATATACTTTGCCAGTTGATACCCTGGAGGTCGACGCACTTCACCACTAATCCAACCGCCTGTTTGGCGGGTCGTCACTAACCCTTTATCGGCCATTCGAAATGGGGGTCTTGAAGGGATCGGTTCCATTTTTAGACTTTATCTACCTAATATATCTCGAACTTTTTTAACTTGTTTAGGAAAAAGGGCTGTGGTGACTTTGACGGCTTGTTTCACTTTAGGTTTTTTCAAGACTTTCCCCAATTCCTTTTCCAAGACTTGTTCTGCTTTTCTTTTCAGTCCTCGTTTAAATCCTTCTTTTGCTCCTTTTGAAATGTTACTGGGTAACTTGAGAGGGTTTCGTGTTTTTATAGCTCCTTTGAATCCACCTTTGAGCGTTTCTTTAATGACCCCCGCTCCTTCTTGGTCGTCGGTTCGAAACCGGGTTAAACTACCTCCGCGCATGATAGTATCTTTTGAGACCTCTTCCCTTTTGTACCTTCCTTTTATTCTTTTTCTTCATCCACTGTTTGGTTTTATGCCCTACCGCAGCACCTAAAGCAGCTAACCCGGCAGTTTTACCGGCCGCTATTAAACCAGGGACTATCGCTGCGATGGGAATCACGCCACCTTTTTGTTTCATGTTTGTTTAAAGTGTAAGGTCAAAAGTGTATGACCCGGTCCAAATTGCGCTAAATCGTCCTGTGTTCCTGCTGTTTCCGCGACTTGTACTTCAATAATGTCCATCACTTCGCGTCGTACTGGTATATATTGAATATGGCGTGGTTCAAAGTAAACTTGTCCTCGGGTGGTACGATCATATTTGACTTCACGCAACAAATCCACAATTTTGTCACCCACCATGGTACTGCTTCCTACATCGGAATAGATATGTAGGGTTCTCCTAGGATCTTGAACCACACTTCGAAATGCATGATTTAAATTAATAAACGTCCAATTGACCCGCATACTAAGAAACATCCAAGTTGTGTTGTTAGCATCGGTATCACTTTTAAAATACATGGGATCCACTCCTCTGAAAAAATCCGCGTCATTCTTGTCTGGCACTTTTCCGTCTGGAAAACTCATGAGAAGGTTTGGTCCTAGTTGATACCCACTGTTTCCATCCTTTTCAAACCATCCCATTTTGAGACAAACTTTGAGGTTAAACGCCACAAATGGACTATATTGTTGGACCCCTGTTTGAGTATATCGCCAGCGGGAGACCTTACTGTTATCCAAGAACAAATCCTCGCCTTGCCATGTCCACTCTAAACAAGTATTCTTGTTGTTCTCTAAGTAATAAAACCCATAGCTTCGCCAATTTTCTTCGTTAAACCGCTTATTGACCCATTTTAAAATACCTTTCATAAAACTAACCCCGTCCGTAACAGGCCAACGATACTCTGTCAGTGTGTCAAAACGTAAATTAAATGTTTTTTGAATGCGTTGACTCCCCAACATGATGTAGCATGTTTCTCCAAAAATGTATTCAGTGGGGTTGGCTAGTTTAGACAAATTGACATCGGTGTCTGGTAAAGACAATGAACTTAAACCGACTTGCCAATTGTCACCCATTAAACGTAAAGGTTCTGGTAAACGGACCTTAAACGAACTGGCATCATTGTCGGGAAATTCTTGAAGACTACTATGACTGGGAAGGGTCACAAAGAACGACATCTTTACAAATGATGAACATCTTTATTCGCTAGCCTTTTTAAAGTGTAGGGTTATAAGGGTGTGGTCATCTTTAAACTTGACGAGTTCTTCTCCAGAGGCTGTGTTTTCTGTTAGGTTCACTTCAATGATATCAATCACTTCACGTCGTACTGGTAAATAGTGAATATGTTCTGGCTCGTAGTAGACTTTACCTTGACCTTGACGTGGATAATGTACTTCTTTTAACAAATCGGTAAAACGATTACCCACCATAGAACTACCACCGACATCGGAATAGACATGCAAAGAACGGTTCGGGTGTGTCACCAGACGATCAAACATTCTGTTAATGGAAGAAAATCTCCAACTACAACGACCTGTCAAATAAAACCAAGTGACGCCTTCATTATCTGTTTCCTCTCGCATGTATAAGTTAGCCGTGCCAGCTTGGTTACGAAAATCGTATTGACCTCGTGTCACAATCCGCTGGTTGTGGTAAACAATCTGTAGATTAAGCCCAGGTTCCCAATCTTTTTTGTAATCTTGACGAATCCATCCCATTTTGACACCAAAATCCTGGGTAAAGGCAAAGATGGGTAACGGGTCATTGACCCCTGAGAATCGCTTTCGTATCAGTTTGGTGTTATCCATGACTAAATCACCATTATCTAAATAAAAGTTGAGATACGTATGTTTTCCAGCATCTTGATCCACACTTTCATACTCCCGTCTGAATTCTTGATTAAATTGTTCTTGATACCATAACAGCACAGCTTTCATAAAAGAGAGTCCATCTTGAATGGGAAAACGCGTTAATTCGTTCAACGTCAATCGGTGTATCTTGTAATCAAACGTATTATCTTTTTTCTTACGCATGATAAACAAACCCCAATTGATAAGTATGGATGCCTACGATTATTTGTTTAACGACGATGCCGAACTTTTGGAAGCATTGGAAGCTTATGAAGATGGCGAAGCGGCTGATCGGGCCATGGAAATGTACCAATTGCGCGAAGAACAGCGTGCGTTTCAGCGAAATCTTATTCAGCAACAGGGGGGTACTCTAGAACCGGACCAACCGGGTCGTTTTGTCTTTAATCTCGAACCACTCCAACGACAGAGAAATCGTCGCTATGGAATCCAGGAGCGTAATTACAATGTACGCTTACGCCAGGAAGGCAATATTATTGACCAGCTCGCACCAGCCATTCGTGACGCCATGCAAAGGTCCGTGGAAAAAGTCCTCAACAATGATGCTATTCCGGATAGTCATCGCCTATTCTTTGACCTTTTTAGTAATCGTCTGTCTAATGGTACATACCGAAGCAATGGCATGACCGTAGGTGACTGGCGTCACAACCCCGAACGCGTGGATACCATCTTTCAAAACCTACAACAAACTTTAAATTCTAACGAAGATTTTGTGATGAATGACTCATTTCATATGGAAATCACGACCGTGGCACCTGTGTACCGTCAAGTCCGTGGTCGACGAAAAAGAAGAACCAAAGTGGCTTATCAGGGGATTGACAACTTTCTGTCTAACAACAAGTCCATCATTAAAATCAAAAACACAGAAGACAACTATTGTGCAGCTCGAGCAACCATGGCCTCCAAAGCAGCGCAAGACTACCCTGCCCACCATCCGATGCGAGAACGACTCATGAAAACCAAACTTAAAACCGGGGACAAGACTCAGAAAGAAGCCGCGATCGCCCTCCACCAAGCCGCAGGGGTTCCCTTGGATTGCGCTGTTGGAGCGGATGAACTTGCCAAGTTCCAAAGTGTGCTTCCCAACTATCAGCTGGTTTGCATTTACACGGGGAGAAACCACGAGGCCGTCGCTTTCAGCCCCTACCATAAGGATAAAAAAGTCTTGACCATCGTGCACATGGACGACCATTACCACGGATGTACCAGCCTCAAAGGATACCGTCAGACCAATCACGTCTGTAAATACTGTTTTAGAGGGTATGACCACGAAGGTCACCATCGCTGCGAATCAGTCGAAAATCAAAAGTTTTGCCTCTGCTGTCGCAGAGAAGATTGCCCAGATTTTCTGGAAGCTTATCCCCAGGGTCTCAAACCAAAGCGCAAATGCGCACCTTGTGGTCGCTACTTTTATGGGGACATATGTTATGAAAACCATTTAAAGTACTCCGCGGCCGGTAAAGTGAGCCCTGAAGATTCTATCTGTATGAATATCAGGCGCTGTAAACGTTGTAAAAAATTGAACCGTTGCAAGCAAGATATCAAGACACATCAATGTGGTTTTGCCAGCTGCCCGACCTGCAAGGACTATGTGTTATTGGAGGAACATCGCTGTTACATCGAGTCTGCGGGTAAAGTGCGTGAGAAACGAAGAGCAGCCGCGATCACCAAGAAACTGAACAAAAGACGTAAGAAAGCCGCAGCCGCCGCGGAAGCAGACCCAGACTCAGACATAGAACCAGTGGACCTAGAAGAGGAACTCATCGCTGAAGAAGAAGGAGTAGCGCCTAGAAATGAACATAGTGACAATCCCAAAGAAAACAAGCCTCCGATCCACGTATTTTTCGACATTGAAGCGCGCCAGGAGTCAGGCACCCACGAGGCAAACTTACTCATTTATCAAGATGACTGTGGTAATGAGGTGACACTATGGGGAGACACCTGTGTCGAAGAGTTTATCAAAGATCTCAAGAACCTCAGCGAACGCAAACAACGTCGACTCATTGTGATAGCTCATAATCTTCAATCATACGATGGTTATTTTATTATTAAGGAAATGTACCGCGATGGGAAGCAGCTCACCCAAATCAGAAATGGTGCAAAAATTCTGGAACTCGAACACTTTGACATTCGTTTTATTGATTCCTTAAACTTTTTTGCAATGCCCCTGAAGGTATTTCCATCGACTTTTGGCTTATCCTACCTTGATAGCAATGGGCAAGAAGCACATTACGCCAAAGGTTACTTTCCTCACCTGTTCAACCGACGAGAGAACGAGGATTACGTGGGCCCCCTACCCGCAAAAAAATACTACATGCCAGAAGCCATGTCCGTGGACGACCTCAAAAAGTTTGAAAAATGGTATGAAGATCAAACGGAAAGCGGCGCCATCTTCGATTTTAGACGTGACATTAAAGCGTACTGCCAAATGGATGTTACGATTCTAAGAGAGGGCTGTCAAACCTTCCAGCGACTTTTCCAGAAAGAAACAGAGATTATCGATGCGAACGGAAAGAAGACGCCTGGTTTCAATCCCTTCGATCATATCACGATTGCCTCAGCCTGTAATCGTGATATGATTAACCGCACCGAAGACGAGACGATTGCCTCGGAACCAGCGTACGGGTGGGCGGGGCTGCGGGGGAATCAAAGTAAACAAGCATTAGAATGGCTGTTATGGACTCAGCATTGTCAACGTGAAACCTACACGCAAGAACAACACGAATGCGATGAAGCCCTAAAAGTGTCTTACCACCAGAGAGAGTACTTTATACAGCATGCAGCTAATGGTGGAGAAAAAACCATCCAGTACGTGGGACAAGTTGACGGTTTTTGCGAAGCGACCAACACAGTCTATGAATTTCAAGGGTGCTTTTGGCACGGTTGCGAAACGTGTTTCCCTAATCGCACGGAGCGACACACGCGCTTAGACAACCGCCAAATGTGGGAGGTTCGGGAAGTCACCAAGGAGAAGATCGCTAAACTGAAAAGTTGTCAGTACAATGTTGTCGAAATGTGGGGATGTCAGTGGGAAGATTTCAAAAAGAAGAACCAAGAATGCGCTACCTTTGTTAAAAACTTGGAAATCAAAGATCGGATGAACCCGCGAGACGCGTTCTTTGGCGGACGGACCAACGCCGCTAAACTGTATCATCAATGCGCCGACGGGGAGACTATTCAGTATTATGACTTTACGAGTTTATACCCATACTGTAACAAGTATTCGATATACCCGACAGGACATCCCGAAGTATTATTTAATCCTCAAGACCAAGATATTCATTCTTATTTTGGTATTGCGCAATGCATCGTTCGACCACCAAGAGATCTCTACCATCCCGTCCTACCAGTCCGCGTAAATGGAAACCTTCTCTTCCCCTTGTGCGTGGCTTGCGCCTCGGAACAGTTAGATCGCCCTCTCTTGGAACGCAGTTGTGCTTGCCCCCATTCAGATTTTGAGCGGGAGATGATCGGGACCTGGTGTACGCCGGAATTGGAGGAAGCTGTAGAACAAGGATACGACATCGTAAAAATCATTGAAGTGTACCATTTTCCTGAAAACCAGCGCAAAAAAGGACTTTTCGCACCATACATAGACAAATGGTACCGGATTAAAACAGAAGCGTCGGGTTGGCCATCCTGGTGTACGGACGAGACCAAGAAATCTAAATTCTTAGCCGACTTCAAAAAACGTGAAGGCATCGAGCTGTCAGCCATGGAATTGCACAAAGGATCCAATCCTGGTTTGCGTTCCCTCGCCAAACTCATGTTGAATTCAATGTGGGGAAAATTTGGGCAGCGTCCGAACAAAACACAATGTGTGCATTTTACAAATCTGCAGGAATTTCATGAATTTCTAGAATCAGACCGGTACGTTATCCAGAAAATCCAACTTCTCCCCGACCGACAGGACCCGAGTCAAATAGATGAAGAAGCCATTGATGTTTTTTACACACTCCGGAATGAAGATCAAGAAATTAATGGCAAGTGTAATATTTTTATCGCCGCATTCACAACTTGCTGGGCCAGATTAAAACTGTACCAAGAGCTTAAACGGGGGCAAGAACAAATCCTTTATTATGACACGGACAGCATCCTACTGGTTATTGATGAGAACAATCCGCAGCATTATCAACCAATCACTGGGGACTACTTGGGGGACCTGACCAACGAGCTATGGGATAAGAAGAACAAAGAATACCGTACCATTCAGGAATTTGCATCAGCGGGCCCCAAAAATTACGGGTATGTTTTAGATAATGGAAAACAAGAATGTAAGGTCAAAGGATTTTCTCTGAATGTGGAAGGCTCTAAACAACTGAACTATCCCATACTCAGAAACAATGTTCTTAACGAAATTCAAGACCCTCAATGGATCAATGGACAGGTGGTACGACGAAAATACCCGATCAAACGTTCTCACAAAATTGTGCGAGATGTACAACAACTCCAACTGAAAACCATTGAGGAAACTAAAAACTATCAACTTGTGTTCGACAAGAGAGTGGTAGACCAGGAGACATTTGCAACTTACCCGTACGGTTATGGAGAATTGGATACAACAAACATGGAACTAGACATTCACACTTTATTAGATTTGTAATGGGTTCACACACGGAGATGGTATGTTTAAGGAGAGTGTTAGTAGACAAGGAACAGTGAAAGGCCACTAGGGTACTTAGGTAAAAATTTTAGGGTAGAAGCTTTGCTTCGTAGGAATTAAACATGTAAGTAGATTTTGGTAGGGCTTAACCAAATTTTGTAAATACATTGTAACTAGACTTAGGAAAAACCATTAGGGTTTATGTAATTAGGTTTTTTAAATAAACACATTTGGCAGATTTTTAAACTGGCTCGTTTATTACAGTTTGATTTTCTTTTTGGTTTGCATGATACGTTTAACAATTTTTTCAGGGACTGTTTTCTTGCCGGGTAACGCCTCAATGGCTTTAATCATTTTCGTGTCAGCTTTCCACTTGTCCTTTAAATTTTTAGCTTTATCATAATCAATATCATGTTGTTTAGCAATTTTATCCAACCGATTAATCCCGGGGTCTCCTCTAGCCAGTCTTTTCTTCAATTTGGTGCCAGGTCCTAAATATTGATAGCCAGGCCAGTGAAATTCAATCCCTGTTTTGGCTAAGGCTTTTTGCACATCAAAGGCGCCTCCTTGTTGAATCCCTAAGGGCTTTCGTCGTACTCGAGTTGTCTTCTTAGTTTTCGTCCGAGGCCCCATTCTTCCCATCCGGGTCTGGGTTGTAGTTTTTCGACTTCGGTTTGCCGTTTTCGTTTTTTAGGTTTCGGGTTGGTTTCGTCAGGACGGGTAGGAAGTAACCGTCTTCTCCCAGTACTTGATTTGATTTTAGGTGTGATCTTGGGGGTTTTGACTTTAATCCTTTTTATAGGTTTAGGAGGGATCGGGTTCCCTTCCTCTTCTCCTTCTTCCCTGATCCGTTTGGTTAAATGTCCCAATTCTTTGGACAAGGGTTTAATGTTAGCATTGATGATCGAGGGCGGGTACCCTGAAGCAAGCCATAAATTCTTTTCCGCGGCTAATTTGGCTGCTTTCGTGAGTTGTGAATTATCCGTCAAATCCTCACGATACGATTCAATCAGGTCTTCCCATACTTTAGCGGGTACTCTATAAAATCCCTCCATCTCTTTGTGTGTAAAATGAAAAAATGAAAAAATGAGTTGGTTTGCTCTTTAGCGTCACAGAAACATAAACATGATCTTGAATACTTTCGTGATTTTGATAACTTGTTTACATGGTTCAAGATATCTTCAACATAAAGCGCGCATTTGAATCAAACTTTAACGAAGAGATCATTGTTATGATTCAAAAGCAGCACGTTTTCATAAATCGATCTGAGCGAATATTTTAATACATTGCACACCATTCAGCAACAGTTGTAGTTACTAGAAGAATTCGCTTCTTGAAGGCGCTCGCTAATTTGTGTGTAACTTAAACATTTGTAAACTCATTCTTTTGCTTAAAAAAATATTTCGTCTGTGATTTGTTGTCTTTTGCTGCCGTGAATTTTAATTTTACGTTGAGTGACAATAGATCAAGTGGCACAATAGATTTGTCTTGGGGGTTTTATTCCTAGTACCGGTTGAAAACAAAAGATATACTTCTCACCTACATCAAACAATTTGCGCTCGGCGAAATGTGCCGCGTGGTCGGCAAATGCTCGGCATGAATGAGTAATGAGAAAGAACAATAGCTTGAATATATGAATACTTAACGACCCCAAAATTTGGGGTACACACTTAAATCGGCGTGAAGTTGTAATGTTGGTTTATTTAAAAAGACTTGCGTTAATAGAAAACCACCCTCGGTGTAGATATGTACCCAAGAGTGAATATCATCACAAATTCTGTTACGAGTTTGACATAGGAAAAGGCAGGATGGCCGAAGATGGCACGCCCTGCAAGAACATCGCAATCAAATATGAAACTAGTCACTCCTGTGGCCATCGGTAGAAGATAAAAACCGCTTATCCTCTCATTAAAGCATGTAAGCACCAGACTTTAACAAAAAAAACAACACCACAAAATGAAAGTGAATCATCGTCATGAACTTTTTGTTTTAGTAAATACCTTGGCCAACAATCTCTTTGGTTGTTTTTTCAATAAATCATCAAGCTTGATTGTGGACATCTGTAATACGTTCTTGGAGATGATATTATTTGATTCTTTTCTTTTTTCAGGTACATTTGTATTTTTTTATAACTCACATGTCCCTTATCATAAACTTAATTCTGCATTACATAATTTGCTTTTCACTCCCCCGATTCATATCCAATCGATATATCAATTTCCATTCAACCCAGGATATAACCAAAAAAAGGATCCCACCTACATCTTTTGCTATGTAGACATTGAGTCCTTATGGATGGACCCTTTCCCCATAAAAATTCCCCTACTGTACGTGTCATTCAGTGATAACAAATCAATGTTTTCTTATTTGTGACGTATTATTTTTGATGATCACTGAGTTGAATCAGAATAAGGACAAAACAATCAGTAACGCATGATTTCAACAACCTAGCACTTACGTGATGTTGGCTAAATTCCATACAATGAACAACGATTGTGCCAGTAGTGAGAATTTTTATGGACGTGAATCAACGCAATGATCTCTTTGTGGTGTGGTGTTGGCTAAGTTCCATTTGACAAAACGAAAATTCATTTACAATTGACAATTGTAAATAGACTGAGGGATAGCTTCAGGGACTTGACGTTGGCCGATACAGCTGCCATACGGGAACTGGCAGCTCAGATGGCACGGTTTGAAGAACGATTGGACAACTTAGAGATAAGGGTCCCACATTAAAACAGCATCACGGACCCTTCCTTTTCTTCCAGATCACCACCACCGATGTCTCCTGCCACTCCACCGCCCGTTGATCCTTTACCTACAGCTCCCCCACTTGCCATCATACGCCCGTTACATGAGGTGATTAATTTAACTAACGAAGTTTGAAAAAAAAACGAACTTTTACCCTTGGCCGTCCAATGGGCCAACTTCCCACTGGTGGTAAACAGCTCGTTCTTTTCTGGTTAGATCATGTAATAGACATGGATATCACGGAAGCTGAAGTACAGAGAAATATCGCAAGAAGGTAGATGAAAGAAATATGGTGCCACTAGCGACAGCGTAACGAGGGCAGAGAGATAAGCAAGGTGGAGGGCGAAAGCAGAAGAGAGGCGAGGTTGATAGAAGAGAAAGAAACTAAAGTAATGACAGGAGAATAATAGAACATCAAAGAATACGTTGTCATCACGTCATCAGACCTGGTGTGGTGTTGGCTAATATTTAAACCTAATCTTAGCCGACATCAACATTTAAGCCAACATTCACCCTCACTGCGACGTTGGTTTATTTAACAAGACTTGCATTAACACAACACCACCCTCGGTGTAGCTATGTACCCAAGAGTGACTATCATCACAAATTCTGCTACGAGTTTGACATAGGAAACACCAGGATGGCTGAGGATGGCACGCCCTGCAAGAGAATCGCAATCAAATATGAACGTGATTACGGACGTGAATGAAGGAAATGATCTCTTTTGGTGTGGTGTTGGCTAAGTTCCATTTGACAAAACGAAACTTCATTTACAATTGACTGAGGAATAGATTGAGGGACTCGACGCTGGCCCATACTGCTGCCATACAAGAACTGGCAGCTCAGATGGCACGGTTTGAAGAACGATTGGACAACTTAGAGATAAGGGTCCAACATTTAAACAGCATCAAGGACGTTTCCTTTTCTTCCAGATCACCACCACCGATGTCTCCTGCCACTCCTCCGCCCTTTGATCCTTTACCTACAGCTCCCCCGATCAGCATCATACCCCCGTTACACGAGGTGATTGATTTAACTAACAAAGACTGAAAAAAAAAACAACTATGATCGAAAATGCCTAAATCCTGGGAAGTCTTGAGCTTCAACCGTCCGATGGGCCAACTTCCCACGGGTGGTAAACTGCTCGTTCTTTTTTGGTTAGATCATGTAATAGACATGAATATCATGGAAGATGAAGAACCGACAAATCTCGCAGAAAGGCAGAATGAAAGAAAGATGCGGGACACTAGAAGACAAGTAAGGAGGGCAGAGAGATGAGCAAGGTGGAGGGCGAAAGCAGAAAAGAGGGGAGGTTGTTAGAAGAGAAAGAAACTAAAGTAATGACAGAAGAATAATAAAACATCAAAGAATACGTTATCATCACGTCATCAGACCTGGTGTGGTGTTGGCTAATAATTAAACCTAATCTAAGCCGACATCAACATTTAAGCCAACATCCACCCTCACTGCGACGTTGGTTTATTTAACAAGACTTGCGTAAATACAAAACCACCCCTGGTGTAGATATGTACCCAAGAGTGAATATCATCACAAATTCTGTCACGAGTTTGACATAGGAAAAGGCAGGATGGCCGAAGATGGCACGCCCTGCAAGAACATCGCAATCAAATATGAAACTAGTCACTCGTGTGGCCATCGGTAGAAGATAAAAACCGCTTATCCTCTCATTAAAGCATGTAAGCACCAGACTTTAACAAAAAGAAACAACACCACAAAATGAAAGTGAATCATGGTCATGAATTTTTTGTTTTAGTAAATACCTTGGCCAACAATCTCTTTGGCTGTTTTTCAATAAATCATCAAGCTTGATTGTGGACATCTGTAATACGTTCTTGGAGATGATATTGATTCTTTTCTTTTTTCAGGTACATTTGTATTTTTTTTATAACTCACATGTCCCTTATCATAAACTTAATTCTGCATTACATAATTTGCCTTTCACTCCCCCTATTCATATCCAATCAATTTCCATTCAACCCAGGATATAACCAAAAAAAGGATCCCACCTACATCTTTTGCTATGTAGACATTGAGTCCTTATGGATGGACCCTTTCCCTATAAAAATTCCCCTACTGTACGTGTCATTCAGTGATAACAAATCAATATTTTCTTATTTGTGATGTATTATTTTTGATGATCACTGAGTTGAATCAGAATAAGGACAAAACAATCAGTAACGCATGATTTCAACAACCTAGCATTTACGTGATGTTGGCTAAATTCCATACAATGAAAACCGATTGTGCCAGTAGTGAGAATTTTTATGGACGTGAATCAACGCAATGATCTCTTTGTGGTGTGGTTTTGGCTAAGTTCCATTTGACAAAACGAAAATTCATTTACAATTGACAATTGTAAATAGACTGATGGATAGCTTCAGGGACTTGACGTTCGCCCATACAGCTGCCATACAAAAACTGGCAGCTCAGATGGCACGGTTTGAAGAACGATTGGACAACTTAGAGATAAGGGTCCAACATTTAAACAGCATCACGGATCCTTCCTTTTCTTCCAGACCACCACCACCGATGTCTCCTGCCACTCCACCGCCCGTTGATCCTTTACCTACAGCTCCCCGCTTGCCATCATACGCCCGTTACATGAGGTGATTAATTCAACTAACGAAGATTGAAAAAAAAAACGAACTTTTATGGCAAATGCCCAAATCTTGGGAAGTCTTGAGCCTTGACCGTCCGATGGGCCAACTTCCCACAGGTGGTAAACAGCTCGTTCTTTTCTGGTTAGATCATGTAATAGACATGCATATCACGGAAGCTGAAGTACAAAGAAATATCGCAAGAAGGCAGGACGAAAGAAATATGGTGCCACTAGCAGACAGCGTAACGAGGGCAGAGAGATAAGCAAGGTGGAGGGCGAAAGCAGAAGAGAGGCGAGGTTGATAGAAGAGAAAGAAACTAAAGTAATGACAGGAGAATAATAGAACATCAAAGAATACGTTGTCATCACGTCATCAGACCTGGTGTGGTGTTGGCTAATATTTAAACCTAATCTTAGCAGACATCAACAGTTAAGCCAACATTCACCCTCACTGCGACGTTGGTTTATTTAACAAGACTTGCATTAATACAAAACCACCCTCGGTGTAGCTATGTACCCAAGAGTGAATATCGTCACAAATTCTGTTACAAGTTTGACATAGGAAACGCCAGGATGGCTGAGGATGGCACTCCCTGCAAGAAAATCGCAATCAAATATGAACGTGATTATGGACGTGAATGAATGAAACGATCTCTTTTGGTGTGGTGTTGGCTAAGTTCCATTTGACAAAACCAAACTTCATTTACAATTGCCTGAGGAATAGTTTGAGGGACTTGACGCTGGCCCATACTGCTGCCATACAAGAACTGGCAGCTCAGATGGCACGGTTTGAAGAACGATTGGACAACTTAGAGATAAGGGTCCAACATTTAAACAGCATCAAGGACGTTTCCTTTTCTTCCAGATCACCACCACCCATGTCTCCTGCCACTCCACCGCCCTTTGATCCTTTACCTACAGCTCCCCCGATCACCATCATACCCCCGTTACACGAGGTGATTGATTTAACTAACGAAGAGTGAAAAAAAAAACACCTATGATGGAAAATGCCTAAATCCTGGGAAGTCTTGAGCTTCAACCATCCAATGGGCCAACTTCCCACTGGTGGTAAACCGCTCGTTCTTTTTTGGTTAGATCACGTAATAGACATGAATATCATGGAAGCTGAAGAACCGACAAATCTCGCAGAAAGGCAGAATGAAAGAAAGATGCGGGACACTAGAAGACAGGTAAGGAGGGCAGAGAGATGAGCAAGGTGGAGGGCGAAAGCAGAAGAGAGGGGAGGTTGATAGAAGAGAAAGAAACTAAAGTAATGACAGGAGAATAATAGAACATCAAAGAATACGTTGTCATCACGTCATCAGACCTGGTGTGGTGTTGGCTAATATTTAAACCTAATCTAAGCCGACATCAACATTTAAGCCAACATTCACCCTCACTGCGACGTTGGTTTATTTAACAAGACTTGCATTAATACAAAACCACCCCCGGTGTAGATATGTACCCAAGAGTGTATATCATCACAAATTCCGTTACGAGTTTGACATAGGAAACGGCAGGATGGCTGAGGATGGCATGCTCTGCAAGAAAATCGCAATCAAATATGAAACTAGTCGCCCATATGGTCATCGGTGGAAGATAAAAACCGCTTATCCTCTCATTGAAGCATGTAAGCACCAGACTTTAACAAAAAGAAACAAGAACCACAAAATGAAAATGAATCATGGTCATGAATTTTTTGTTTTTGTAAATATCTTGGCCAACAATCTCTTAGGTTGTTTTTTCGATAACTCATCAAGCTTGATTGTTGACATCTGTAATACGTTCTTGGAGATGATATTTGGTTCTTTTTCTTTCAGGTACCTTTGTATTTTTTCACTCACATGTCCCTTATCATAAACTTCATTCTGCAATACATAATTTGCCTTTCACTCCCCTTATTCATATCCAATCAATTTCCATTCAACCCAGGATATAACCAAAAAAAGGATCCCATCTACATCTTTTGCCATGTAGATATTGAGTCCTTATGGACCCTTTCCCCATAAGAATTCCTCTACTCTACATGTTATTCAGTGATAACAAATCAATAGTTTCTTATTTGTGATATATTATTTTTGTTCTTGTGTTTTTTCCCAGGTTATCAATTTGTGGTGATCACTGAGTTGAATCAGAATAAGCACAAAACAATCAGTTACGCGTGATTTCAACAACCTAGCATTGATGTGCTGTTGGCTAAATTCCATACAATGAACACAGTTGTGCCAGTAGTGAGAATTTTTATAGACCTGAATGAACGCAATGATCTCTTTGTGGTGTGGTGTTGGCTAAGTTCCATTTGACAAAACGAAACTTCATTTACAATTGACAATTGTAAATAGACTGAGGGATAGATTGAGCAACTTGACGTTGGCCCATACAGCTGCCATACAAGAACTGGCAGCTCAGATGGCATGGTTTGAAGAACCATTGGACAACTTAGAGATAAGGGTACAACATTTAAACAGCATCAAGGACCTTTCCCTTTCTTTCAGATCACCACCACCGATGTCTCCTGCCACTCCACCGCCGTTTGATCCTTTACCTACAGCTCCCCCGATCACCATCATACCCCCGTTACACGAGGTGATTGATTTAACTAACAAAGATTGAAAAAAAGCACAACTTTGATGGAAAATGCCCAAATCTTGGGAAGCCTTGAGCCCCGACCATCCGACGGGCCAACTTCCCAATGGTGGTGAACCGCTCCTTCTTTTTTGGTAAGATCATGTAATAGACATGGATATCATGGAGGATGAAGAACAGAGAAATGTCGCAAAAAGGCAGAATGAAAGAAAGATGAGTGACACTAGAAGACAGGGTAAGGAGGGCAAAGAGATGAGCAAGGTGGAGGGCGAAAGCAGAAGAGAGGGGAGGAGAGAGTTGTTCAATCAAATTTTTTTATACTTGGCAGGTCCGTTATCATAAACATGATTTCTATAAAAGATCCCATCTATGTCTTTCGTTATATAAATATTGAATTCTTGTGAACCCTTTCCCCCATTTAAAATCACTTTATTCTACAGGTGGTTCGGTGATAACAAATCCATATTTTTTCCATTCGTGATGTATTGTTTTTATTGTTGTATTGTTCTCTGGTTATCAATTTGCAATGATCACTACATTGAATCCTACTAAGCATTTCAGCAAACTAGCATTTATATGATGTTGGCTAAATTCCATACAACGAACAATGGTCGGACGTGAGTGAACGCAATGATCTATTTATGGTGTGGTGTTAGCCAAATTCCATTTGGCAAAAAGAAAATTCGTGACAATTGAGATGGCTACATGGACGTGCACCTTTTTAAAATCGTAAATTATAAATACACCTCTTTATGGTTTTGGCCAAGACCCAAATGTCATCGTCAAGTTAACAGACCCACTCCCTTACATAGATTATAAAAGTCAGCCTCCCTGTATGTTCTAACAACCAATATACCGAACACTCATACACGGAACAAGAAAAAAAAAAGAGAGAAAAAGACGATGCCAAGATTACGCATTCCAAGAAGACGACCAAGAGTATTTCATGTACATAGACAAAGGGATAGATCGAGGGACTTGGTGCTGGCCAATACAGCTGCCATACAAGAACTGGCAGCTCAAATGGCACAGTTTGAAGAGCGTTTGGATAACTTGGAAATAAGGGTCCAATATTTGAACAGCACCAGGGACCCTTCCTTTACTTCCGAATCAACACCACTGATGTCTCCAGGCACTCCACTGCCTGTTGATCTTTTACCTTCAGCTCCCCCGTTCGCCCTCATACGCCCGCTACATGAGGTGATGGATTTAACGAGCGAAGATTGAAGGAAAAAAAGGAACTTCGATGGCAAATGCCATGACGCTAATGCATGTCTTATATCAAGACAAATGACACTACTTCAATGCTGTTTTTGTATCGATATGTAAATCTTGTAAGGGTGGTGTGTAACTTATCATGAAAATAAATTATGTTAATCCGATACGTGGTATGATGAAAAAAACAAAAGGAATATGAATGACAAAATTTTAATATCATCTTTATAACCCCCCCCAACCTCTTCCTCTGGGCAAAGTAGTGGCCAATGGCAGCCTGTCCTGGCCACAGAAGGGGGGGACAGAAAGGGCAGAGGGAAAGGAGAGGTGTTTATTTTCTGTCTTGTATGTGTGAATCTATTCATGTTCTTACCCTAAGTAGTCGAGTGGATGATTCAATATCCTGATTTGCCTTGAATGTGAATCCACTCATGTTTCCAGCTAATTAACCAGTATTCAGGATATGACATCATACCCCACCCTGTCAGAATGCTATATAAACAGCGCGCCTTTTAATTTTAGTTCATTCGTCTCCAAGAGACCAAATCGAGTAGATCATGGCTCCTGTAACAGAGACCAAAGATCATCCCATCGTGACAAAGTTCCGAAGAAGAGCCAGCAGAAAACTCGCCAGCGTCTTCCGATGCCCACAACACGATACCATTACAGAAAGGAAACGTAGAGAAAGCAAACGAGGCCTGGTAGACGCATTGTGTAACTTCGTATCCCATCCGCTTACCTTGGCTAAACTGGAACGGGACATGACATCGCGAAATAAAAACCTCGTCTGGGAGTATCTCGATGCCATGACGTCATCCCTGGAAAGACAGAAAGAGTTCCTACACGAGACCGATCGCACCTTGGAGGAACCAGACACTGCGAGTGTCCAACGGCTAACAACTGCGTTGGCACAAAAGGAAGCTTTGCTCCAGCCCTACCTGAACAAGAAGGCCTGGTTCACCGAACTATACGAAAAGAAATCCAAAGAGGTCGCCAAGGACTGCCTCGAAATTGCAAAACGAAACGAGATCAAACGCATCTGCAAGGAGATGTTGGGCGTAGCTGACGCCATCAAAGAGAAACTCGAAGGGGATGTCAAAACAAACTTTCAACGCTCGATCTACAATTGGATTTATAACCTTTGTGTTGGGATCACCAGACGAGCTAGCGAAAATCCAAACAACCTGATTCAAATGGAGGTTCAATGTGGATTGGCGCAAGCTGCTGACGATTTGGATGAGAAAAAATTCCAGGAAATTTATCAGTATTTCGTGGATGGCTTGAAGGACCTGAGAAAAAGTCACGACTTGATCCTGAACATTTACGAAGCATTAAAGGAATGTTAAAGGAAGTCCAAAGGGTTCGACTCAAGCGTAGCAAACGGGTTACAGCAAGTGCACTTTGGATCGTTCGTCCATTCCGATTGTAAATGCCGCTGATAGTGTTAAGTTGTTAAGTACACGACTTGCATCTCATAATTATTTCTGGATTGATTGGACTATAGAAAGCACATGAATGACATTGAGTATGTGTAAATCGATACATCACGAATGGAAAAAATTAATTTGTTACCACTAAATCACTAACAAAATTAAATATTTATTCGTTATTTTGATAGAAAAGAGTATTTTTGTATTTTTCTCGAGTTGTCAAATTGTGGTGAATAGCACAAACAATCAGTTAAGCATGATTTTAACAAACTAACATATTTAAGTTGGCTAAATTCCATAAAAACACAATCAGTTAAGCATGATTTCAACAAACTAACATACATAAGTTGGCTAAATTCCATAAAAAAAACAATCAAATCAATTGCAAGAACTTTTAATAAACGTGAATGAACGCAATGTCTTTTTTTGTGGTGCGATCTTGGCAAAACTCTATTACAGATTTTGTCACTTCCATTAGATTCAGTCAGTATAATGGGAAACGAGGAAACGCTTGAACAAGACCCAACCCTCTACCAGGCTAAGCCAGTGGTAACAAACGAGCTTATTTTGGAGCAACATATCGCCAATCACATCGTAAGTCGACATCAAAACCCTGGTCAGCACTCTCCATTTAAACCGACTTCAACGTTCAAGAAGTCGTTCAACCTCACGGCAACGTTAGTCTTTTTAACAAGACTTGCGTTAAGAGGAAACCATCCTCGGTGTATATATATACCCGAAAATGAGTTTCACAGCTCCTTCCGTTACGTGTTTGATATCGGGAAAACGATTGGCTACGCGGAAGATGACACGTTTTAAGCAAAAAACATTAGTCATCGCTCTGCGGAATAATCAAACTTTTTCCCCCTACTCTACATGTCATTCAGTGATAAATCAGTATTTCTTACTTGTGATACATTATTTTTCTTCTTGTGCTTTTTCCCTGGTTATCAATTTGTGATGATCACCGAGTTTAATCAGAATAAGCACAAAACAATCAGTTACGCGTGATTTCAACAACCTAGCATTTACGTGATGTTGGCTAAATTCCATACAATGAACAGTTGTACCAGTAGTGAGAATTTTAATGGACCTGAATGAACGCAATGATCTCTTTGTGGTGTGGCGTTGGCTAAGTTCCATTTGACAAAACGACACTTCATTTACAATTGACAATTGTAAATAGACTGAGGGATAGATTGAGCGACTTGACGTTGGCCCATACAGCTGCCATACAAGAACTGGCAGCTCAGATGGCACGGTTTGAAGAACCATTGGACAACTTAGAGATAAGGGTCCAACATTTAAACAGCATCAAGGACCTTTCCCTTTCTTCCAGATCACCACCACCGGTCTCCTGCCACTCCACCGCCCTTTGATTCTTTACCTACAGCTCCCCCGATCGCCATCATACCCCGGTTACACGAGGTGATGGGCCAACTTCCCACTGGTGGTAAACCGCTCGTTCTTTTTTCGTTAGATCATGTGATAGACATGGATATCATGGAAGATGAAGAACAGAGAAATGTTGCAAAAAGGCAGAATGAAAGAAAGATGAGTGGCACTAGAAGACAGGGTAAGGAGGGCACAGAGATGAGCAAGGTGGAGGGCGAAAGCAGAAGAGAGGGGAGGAGGAGTTGTTCAATCAAATTTTATTTCATAAAAAGCGTTTCGAGTGGTATTTTTCCCCACACGATAACAGTTTTTGGACATTGATTGAATCTTTGTTTACAAATCTCAGGTCACCTTTCACCTGTCAGGCCCGTGATACCATGATCTGCAACGCGATCAATGCAATAGAAGCCAACATAAAAGTGAAGTCTCGCGAGTACAGCGAACTTTGAGAATTTGACGAGGTTTTAAACGAGTTTATCAAGAAGTATCCCCAACTCCCTGGTTTCCTTGAGTTGACCACGTGTGGATTTTCCTTGTTCTTGTGCCTCCGAAACACATTGGATCGGCACTTCATGGAGTACCAGGAGAAACTGGCTGCCTTCAAGGCTGCCAGCAGTGCCTCCACTGCCATTCCATTGGCCGAGGAAATATTGCGGATCGCCATCGTTCGCAATTGTATAGTTATTAGTAACTTAGTAATTTAAGTAATTGTTCCTGAAAAGCCCCATTGGGGAGGTAACAATAAAGTATGTAGTATGTAGTATGTAATTTCAAGCTAGGTTGGGTCATGTTATGCCTGAACATGGCGGTCATTGACATTTTAATCCCAACCATTTGAGGCCAATGGAATGAGGACTCCTTGTTCATGGACTTCGTAGACCCCTCGACACAGATGTCAGACTTGGTCAGAGCCATCCGCATGGCCCAAGAGGAATTAGATTCGGTGGTGATGCAACAAGAGTACAAACGAAAACATTCGAGGAGGACTTGCAGTTGGCCTCGCTCGAACGGAACTTAAATTCTCAATTATTCCTGGATTGGCTGGACTATAGAAAGCATACGAATGACATTGAGTACATTTAATGAGGAACGCAGACATTATCGCCGTGAAGTATAACGTATATATCTTGTAATGATAAATCGCATAAGTGCAATAATAATTAAATGACAATAAAGGAAAAATGTGTCATGGTTCAGTTTTTGAAGAGGACTCTGTACAACTGAAATTCTTGGGAAGTGCCCAAGGTTTTTTGCATGATGTCAGGACAAAGATCTTGTAATTTAGGTATAGTGCGTAAATCTTGATATCGCGATGATAGGTAAAGTGGCCTGCAAACATCACCTCTTAGCAATGACAACAGACTTGACTAGCATTTTATTCTTCTCTCGAACAACGTGATACCAGTTGGCTCTGTCGAAGTCCACATGTATGTCACGTCGCAATCTCGCCTTTCGACTGTGGTGGAACCCATGACGCGTTTTGCCCGGTGGAGTCGCGAGGATATGTAATGGCTGCCTCTTTTGCAAAACAAAAGGAAATTGATAAAATCACACGTGCAGTCTCAAACCTATGACAACCGGCATGACAGAAGCAGAGGCAGAGGCAGAGGGAGTGCCAAGAAAACAAACGACAGCATCAAATTAGACTCAACTAGGGTTTTATTTCCTCTCGACGTTTTGTCTCAGATCGCATTGCAAAAGGCTTACTTCATCCCAACAACATAACATCACAGTGTTCTCTCAACTTTTCAAAGAGATCCTATGCTTTTCAGGAAAAAAACACATGCTCATACGCTCTTTGGCATATTTGATGGTAATGATTCCAAACTTAGCAGTCACTTGGAAAAGGTGAAGGTTCAGTGGTTCTTGCAATTGACTTTCCGTGATGTCAGTCTGAGAATCTGTTGATGGTTCCATGGCTGAAATCGTTTGAGTTGAACTGCACTCATTTTAGAGATATTATATACGTTTTTCAGGGCTGGTGGCAGACCAATCAGGTATCGAGGGTGACTTCCAATGATGTTTTTTTTTTTCGGATACGCCCTCGATCTACGTCAGACGTTAGACGGTTGGTCTCATGACATCTGATGTAATAGATTGAGCATAACAGGACATTGCCTGCATCACGGGCGGCCAGTCATTTACTCCTTGAACCTGAGCACCTGACATTATTTGCGTCAGAGGGATTACGTTGTTGATGCGCCGCCCATGTAGTCTAGCCCTGTCCACAATTCGATCACGTCATAAGTCACGAAACTTGTCATCAGAGTCATTGACGTCAGCGATTGACGAAAAGAAATAAATAAAGGATTGTTGAGCATGCAAAGCGAATCGTTGAAGAATCAAGTGCCAAAGATGTCTAACTTAAGCAAGGACGAACAAGAATATTGCAAGACATTCATCGAATACAAGACTGCCATACAAATGTACAAAGAATTAATTCGAGACGAGCGGCAAGAAATCTCCCGCCCATAAACGAGAGCAGCGACAGCGAGTCTGAAGAGGAATCTTTTGATATCATCCGAGGAGGATGGTGCGTTGTCACCATCATGCCGTTTATGAAAGAATACAGGGAACTACTTCGACTGATTTACGGTGGTTCGCCAGGGAAGGCCGACGTGCACTGCAGCAGGTCTCTTGGCATAAAGAGTGACAGGTGTAGGCGTAGGGTCATGACATCACCCAAGAGGCGGAAGAGAGATGATGACGTTTTGAATTCCAACCACGTCCAGGTCCTTGAGCACCCTCCCAAACCGCAACCCTCCCAAACCCCAACTACGTGCCATGAAAACTGGAAACAAACTGCAAGCCCTCCTTTTGAAGCACTGACATCACCAACGGAAATGACGTCTTGCCTCGGCTATAAAAACGAGTGCTTGCCATCCATTAAATCAGTTGAGAAAAAGAAGCACACGAAGAAGAAGAGGAGAAAAAGAGAAAGGTGAGAGAAAGAGAGAAAAAAGAAAGAGACTCAAAAAAATACACTGGCACCTTTCACCCGACAGGCCCGTGATACCATGATCCGCAACGCGATCCATTTGGTGGAAACCAACGAAGAAATAAAGATGCGATTATTGGGCATTCCAAAAATTTCACGATGTACGGGTTCGTGACGTTAAACTTGGCCAACGCGTGCCAACGCGCCGACACACCTTTTGTCATGAACAGTCGAAAGTATATCTTTATTGGGGACGTGGTGTCCCAACTCGTCCAGATGGGTAATGGCAGGTTCTTTAGCTTCCAACCCACCATTAGACAGGACATTATTGTTACCAATTGTGACGAGATTGTGAAGCTGGTATTGCTCCAGGTGTGTGAAGTGATGCACTGCCACGATGGCAAACGTAAGGATCCAGATCAGACACTAACGTACCCGCAAGAGACTCCGATCGGCTAGTCGAACTATGACGACCCGACAATCATTGAAATCCAAGAGGTGGATGTGTGCCTGAAATCAACGGTTGAAGAAGTGATTGGGTACTTTGGGGGTATATTGAAAACGGGACAGAAAGAGAAAGTAAAAGTGAAGATGGACAAGAGCCTTTACGACGCGCTCAACAATTACCGTCCAGACAACATGCTTCTTGACATTGAGAGTCTCGTCTACAAGGACGGTACGAGGACCGTCTTGACAGACGAAAAAGATGAAAGTGATGCTGCTTCCACTTCGGTGATAAAGAAGAGACAGGCCCAAAGTGTTGTAGACGAAGAAACTAACGACCCAGAGATGCTGCCACCACCTCCACCACGCAAAGCAAAGAGTGTTCTAATTGTAATGCACGTGTTTGTTTTCTTTTCGTTTTTGCGTAATGATGAACAAAAGAGCCAAATAGAGACTTGCATGCCATAAGTACAAAAACTGCGTTAGATGATCTTTCATGCCTTATGGGCATAAGACATCCACCGATGCCAGTAGCAACATGGATGGCTGTTAAACTCTAGAGGATTATCTTAATTCATGGTGAAGAACAGTTTGCTCGCTTTTCTTCACGATACGATCCTATACGCATATGAACCTATTCGACCGGTGCCAGTAAAAATTGTTTTGTGGGCGAAAGGCATCAACCAATGCCAGTTAATCCAACCCTCCCATCGTTATGCGTAATTTGGAAGACATGGGATGCCCACCTGCTAGAGAGTTGATTAACATTGAACCTAATAAATCGCCAACAACAATTGCCAAGGTGCTGGCCTTCACTGACTGGCTAATTTCCAAGGAATTGGCCTGATTAAAATAAAAACTGAAAAGGACAACATGCTCGATATAAAATATGTAATGGGGCTACTTCTTATGCCACTGCTAATTTCGAACAGTAGTGACTTCGGCACTACTCAAAGGATCTCAAAGTGTGATGAGTGGAATGGGCATTGGCTATTTTTATGATAAAATACACCAAGAGGAAGGAAACATCTATTTCTGCATTTTTCCATGACATGGGTGTTTTATTTGACATGGGTCTTTTAGGTGCATTTCACTCCCGTTTGTGTCCCAAGTAAGGGATACCAGGAGGGTTAGTAAACCTCTCCCTTACATCTTTTACCACAAATTTGGGCATTCTTTCTCGAACGGCGTCCAAGTGATCGCCCAGTTCTACTTTGCGGGCTAGGTAGACAGGGTCCTTCCAAAGACTGCACTTCTTCAAGGCGCCCCAGTATTTCTTATAATCTTTTCTCCTCTTCACGTGGTGCTTGTGGATACTTGCTCATGTCTTGGGATGCTGAAGCAATGTTTCCTAACATTGGTAATTGTTTAGGCATCTCAGCTGCCACAAAGGCTCGACTCTAGACCAGATGGCGCCAGAGATGGTGGCAGCCACGGCGAATCTCCGTGGTAAATGGGAATTTTCCACCCTTTCCGTCACACCTGGAAGCAACCGATTTAGCCCAACGCAAAAGCAACCTAGACAACCAAACAGCAGTGCAGCAAAAAGTGATAATGATGCTCCATAGAGCAGTGAACACCATCCACAGAAACAAGTAGCACATCGTTTCCAGTTTATAACAAATTTCATAATGCTAAATAATCTGCATGGAAGGAAATCAAATAGCCTAATAGAAGACTTTTGAACACAACATACACTTGTGCTCTTTCATGAACCTTCAGTTCAGATCCTTCATAAGAAATAACCTTTTTTTCAGCAGCAACAATAGCAAAAAAACTAAAATGCTAAAATGTTTGTTTGATACTTGACCATCATGAAGAGAACATGATAAAATAATAATTATTATAAAATGAACCTTATTCATCACTAAAGGGAAAAAAACAGGCAACACCCCAGGTTTAAAGCCAGGTGACTTGCATCCGAATGGTGGGACATTGGTAGAAAAAGCGGGAAATTGCCGCAAAGGTTGTTGGGGCTGCCAATTAATTTCAATTTTGTGATGTTATTTTTCTTCTTGTGTTTTTTCCCTGGTTATCTATTTGTGATGATCACTGGGTTGAATCAGAATAAGCACAAACCAATCAGTTACGCATGATTTCAACAACCTAACATTTACGTGATGTTGGCCAAATTCCATACAATGAACAACGATTGTGCCAGTAGTGAGAATTTTATGGACGTGAATGAACGCAAGGATCTCTTTGTGGTGTGGTGTTGGCTAAGTTCCACTTGCCAAAACGAAAATTCATTTACAATTGACAATTGTAAATAGACTGAGGGATAGATTGAGGGACTTGACGTTGGCCAATACAGCTGCCATACAAGAACTGGCAGCTCAGATGGCACGGTTTGAAGAACGATTGGACAACTTAGAGATAAGGGTCCAACATTAAAACAGCATTAGTGGCCCTTCCTTCTTCCAGATCACCACCACCAATGTCTCCCGCCACTCCACCGCCCTTTGATCTTTTACCTACAGCTCCCCCGCTCGCCTTCATACACCCGTTTTACGAGGTGATTGATTTAACTAACAAAGATTGAAAAAAAAACAACTTTGATGGAAAATGCCCAACTCTTGGGAAGCCTTGAGCCTCGACCGTCCGATGGCCCAACTTCCCACTGGTGGTAAACCGCACCGTTCTCCTTTGGTTAGATCACGTAATAGACATGGATATCATGGAAGATGAAGTACAGAGAAATGTCGCAAGGCAGGACGAAAGAAATATGGTGACATTAGAAGACAGGGTAACGAGAGCAGGGAGATGAGCAGGGTGGAGGGGAAAGAAGAAGAGAGGGGAGGTTGATAGAAGAGAAAGAAACTAAAGTAATGACAGGAGAATAATGGAACATCAAACAATACGTTGTCATCACGTCATCAGATCTGGTGTGGCGTTGGCTAACATTCAAACCTAATCTAAGCTGACATCAACATTTAAGCCAACATTCACCCTCACTGCGATGTTGGTTTATTTAACAAAGCTTGCATTAATACAAAACCACCCTTGGTGTAGATATGTACCCACGAGTGAATATCATCACAAATTCCGTTATGAGTTTGACATCGGAAAAGTGATTCGGTGGGCCAAGGATGGCAGGCCCTGCAAGAAAATCGCAATCAAATATGAAACTAGTCACTCATGTGGCCATTGGTGGAGGATAAAAACCGCTTATCCTCTCATTAAAGCATGTAAGCACCAGACTTTAAAAGAAAGAAACAACCAAAAATGAAAGTGAATCATAGCCATGAATTTTTTCTTTTAGTAAATACCTTGGCCAACAATCTCTTAGGTTGTTTTTTCGATAAATCATCAAGCTTGATTGTGGACATCTGTAATATGTTCTTGGAGATGATATTATTTGATTGCTCTTTTTTTTGACGAAACGAAACTTCATTTACAATTGACAATTGTAAATAGACTGAGGGATAGATTGAGGGACTCGACGTTGGCCAATACAGCTGCCATACAAGAACTGGCAGCTCAGATGGCGGGGTTTGAAGAACGATTGGACAACTTAGAGATAAGGGTCCAACATTTAAACAGCATCAGGGAGGTGCACAGTTTCAAACCCATAAAAAATAGTCATTGTTTCCATTAACTACCTCTACATAAAGAATTAAAAACAGCCCCTAAAAAAGCTGCTTCAACTATGCAAGGCGGATTTAAGTGCACAGGCAGAAAACCACGCATGGAATAAGTTTAACAATGTTGTTAGCAGCAAAGTGAGAACCCTGCTTGTTACCACAGTATTTTGTGACACTGCATTACAAAGCGATGGATCTGGCCATGTAAGTTTAAGTCCCAGATGAACATGTGAGCTCTTTTTTTCTGATGAAGCCAGCGCCAGCCAAATTTCATTCCAGTTGCTCGTCACTATTAGTGATGTGACTTCAAAAGTTACCGCTTTCGCGTGCACTATGAAAGCGGTATTATGAAACGTATACTTTCTCACGAACAAATTTGAGTTCGGTAAAACGTTTTTAAAACTGGAGAGAAAACCATAATTCACAACCAGTACAAGCGTCATAACTATTGTTCAAAATGAAACCTAGTTCACTAACAAGTTTGTTTACACGCTAAGCAAGTTGAGCTGCTCATTAATGATTAGTCATTATCGGATTATTCCGCTTGTGTGACATCCAGAAATTTGCATCACATTCAGCGCTTGTCTAGATGATCCTCGAAGTCAGATGCGACACTTTGACTGCGTTTTGCTTTTGGTGGAAACATTTTTCATTCAATTATAAATGGAATCGGCAATTCGTGCGTCATTTTATTAAGCGTCGTGATAGATAAAATTTGTTCGGCAGATCAGTAACATCGGACTACAGATTTAACCTCATATCCATTCAATTTCCATTCAACCCAAGATATAACCAAAAAAAGGATCCCACCTAAATCTTTTCCTATCTAGATATTAAGTCCTTATGGACCCTTTCCCCATAAAAATCCCCCCAACTCTACATGTCATTCAGTGATAACAAATCAATATTTTCTTATTTGTCATATATTATTTTTCTTGTGTTACTTCCCCGGTTATCAATTTGTGATGATCACTGAGTTGAATGAGAATAAGCACAAAACAATCAGTTACACGTGATTTCAACAATCTTTAACAGCATTTACGTGATGTTGGCTAAATTCCACACAATGATCAACGATTGTGCCAGTAGTGAGAATTTTTATGGACGTGAATGAATGCAATGATCTCTTGTGGTGTGGTGTTGGCTAAGTTCCATTTGCCAAAACGAACAACATCACAATTCCTTTACGAGTTTGACATTGGAAAAATAATTGGCTACGGCGAGGATGGCACTCCCTGCAAGAAATGGCTGTTTCTGCATTAGCATAAACTGGAGTTAATGTTTAGCTCGAATAACCCCCGGGCTCCTGGAGCGATCGCATGTATTTTTCCAGTGTACTCGATCTTTGCACTTTGAATCTCGTAAGTCACGCGTTCTCTCACCGCTCCTATTGTAACAGCCAATTAGACTGTTTATTTGCACGTGCTGCTTTCCATTGGCCAATCAGCTCTAAGCACTTTTCTCACTGTGGCGTTTGTACCTATAGGACACAGTTCGTGGCTAATTTCGCATTCAGATCAATCTGTCGTACAAGTCAATTGTATTTTTACTTGTTTTTTCTCGATCATCTTCGCCATGACCGACTACAGTAAATTGACTACTGAAGTTCTACACCTTCTCTGCCAGGAGAAACGGCTGCCCATAACGGGCCCGAAACAAACCCTTATAAATCGTCTCCGAGGCGACCGTGACAAGGATAAAACCTCGGAATCAACAAAGGGAAAAACACGCGGGAAACGACCGGCAACTCCCCCAGCCACACGCTCGAAGCGTTCAAAAGACGACTCTGGCTCGTCGCAGACCGAACACCCTCCACCGGTTCTAAGCATTAACGACGATAGCCACGACAACGAACAGCCCAACGATGGCGACTCGACGAGATCCCGCGAGCCTATGCCATTCTCCGTTGAACAGATTACCTCCATCGTGTCCGCCATCGTCGAGAGCAAATTGGCTTCGATGTCGCCAGTTCCAACCCCTACCTCTCAAGCAAACGCTGCTAACATCAATCTTGGGGATCCTAACGAGGTTCAGCGGTTGCTAAATAATCAAAGCCCACCAACTGGAGATATCGCCGCTCACGTCGACGGCAAGACTCGCACCGCAATCCTCCAGGGTGAGTACGTTGATTTTGTGTCGCGGCTACACGAAAATTCTACCGCCTCCTCCAACATTAGTGAATTGCTTTCCCTTACTGTTAACGGCGAGTCCGTTCCTATCCATTTGCCGAGCCAGGGGAGACGTAAAAAAGTCCCCATCGATTCTTTTGATCGATGGCTGTCCGCCTTCTCCGTTTTTGCTACTATTCTCCTTTCATCGTTTCCACATCGGGCGGTGGAAATGTTTGCGTACCTCAACATTATCCAGTCGGCTCATAAGAAATTTTTAGGCCTCTCCTGGCTCGCTTACGACATCCCGGCATCTCTGATTCACATTTAACCTCCAGAATATACGGCTACCTCTGGGGTTCCCTCGCGCCTTCCACTAGACGAACCTATGCAGCAGGCGAGAAACTTTTTATTCGATTCTGCCTGAAACATGGCCTTGTTACCCCCACCACACCCTTACTCCCCGCAAGTAAAGTCACTTTGATCTACTGGGTGGCCCATTTAGCTGAGTCTGTTAAATTTCACACTATTAAGGTTTACCTAGCAGCGATACAGAATCTACATGTTGAGTTCAACTGCACCCTCAATTTCGCAGCCATGCCCCGCCTACAAAACACTATGCGGGGAATCAAACGTTCCCTTGGCCTCACTCGACGTGATCGCCAGCCCATTACATTGTTTATTCTCGAACGTATTTTCCACTCCCTTAGCCCGGACCGTTCATCCGATATAGACACCGTGATGCTGTGGGCTTCCTTTACTTTAGCTTTCTTTGGCTTTATGAGGTGCAGTGAACTCACATGTAATGGTCCTTTTGACCATAGCGTACACCTAACTCGCGGGGACGTCACTTTCTTCCCCAACATTTCTCACCCTCAACACATGCAAGTCCGCCTCAAGAAGTCCAAGACAGACCCTTTCCGGCAATCAACCGTCATCACCATCGCCAAGTCCAATTCCAGTGTCTGTGCAGTGTCCGCCACAAGGGAACTTATTCTCCAATCTCCAGAGTCAACTCCACAGAGTCCACTGTTTCAATTTAAGGATGGCACCTTCCTCTCCAGGCGCATCCTGGCCCTCAATCTACACACGCTACTTCAACTGTGCGGTCTTCACGCCAAATCGTATAATACCCACAGCTTCAGAATAGGGGCAGCCACAACAGCGGCAGCCGCTGGCCTGCCAGCTTGGCTCATCAAAATACTGGGTCGCTGGCGATCTGATTCCTACGAACGGTACATTCACCTTCCCAAGACTACCATCCTTCAAGTTCCCACAACCATGGCTGCTTATCACCGTGACAACACATCTACCCAGAACCCTCCTACATTTGATCCCTGGAAGTGAACTGGACATGCACATCTTGTGTCAAGGCCTTTATTGGTCAGAACTGAACTATATGTTAAGTCTAATAGCGAAACCATTGAGCCTTTAACTGAAGACTATTAACTATCTAGCTTGCATCCATCATGTCTAGGGTTAGAATTCTATATAAAAATAATAATAATAATAAGAATTAGATGAGAGTGGTAGCTATGCAACTGGGAATCCTGTCTGAGGCTGCTAACAGAATGCTGCTTTGCACCATCCTGGGTGGGGCCTGCTTTTTCTGTGAACAGCTCTTTTAGCCGCCTCAGTGTGGGAGGATTTCTGTTCCAGAATCTATGGGAATAAGTGTTGCTGGCGACAACCCTTCAGTCCCACACTGAAGCGATGCCTCGGTTGCCTTAGCTTGGGTTGACACTACAGTGGTCACGTCCACTTCCCCTTGCTGGCCAACCTTCTGGGAGCTTGGCATAGGTGCATGCTACTCAGCTGTACTCCATGACGCCCAATCCATGGTTTCTATGCCACTCGCTGACACTAGCCCCGTTGACTGGCCTCGCAAGTGGCAGGCAGCACTCGGGTCCTGGACAACACTTACCCCTAACCTTTTCTCCCACATAAATGCGTTTTTTGTTTATTTGTGCGTGACATTAATGGCTGTTTCTGCATTAGCATAAACTGGAGTTAATGTTTAGCTCGAATAACCCCCGGGCTCCTGGAGCGATCGCATGTATTTTTCCAGTGTACTCGATCTTTGCACTTTGAATCTCGTAAGTCACGCGTTCTCTCACCGCTCCTATTGTAACAGCCAATTAGACTGTTTATTTGCACGTGCTGCTTTCCATTGGCCAATCAGCTCTAAGCACTTTTCTCACTGTGGCGTTTGTACCTATAGGACACAGTTCGTGGCTAATTTCGCATTCAGATCAATCTGTCGTACAAGTCAATTGTATTTTTCCCGCCCACCCGCCACACTTTCTTTGCATTGTTACTACTCTCCTCCATTGTAACAGTTGTTACATGAGGTTTCCATTAAATATTTACAATTTGTGATGTTAAACTTTTTCTAGTTGTTATTTTAAATAAACGGTTTGGGGATAAGTGTTGCTGGCGACAACCCTTCAGTCCCACACTGAAGCGATGCCTCGGTTGCCTTAGCTTGGGTTGACACTACAGTGGTCACGTCCACTTCCCCTTGCTGGCCAACCTTCTGGGAGCTTGGCATAGGTGCATGCTACTCAGCTGTACTCCATGACGCCCAATCCATGGTTTCTATGCCACTCGCTGACACTAGCCCCGTTGACTGGCCTCGCAAGTGGCAGGCAGCACTCGGGTCCTGGACAACACTTACCCCTAACCTTTTCTCCCACATAAATGCGTTTTTTGTTTATTTGTGCGTGACATTAAATCACAATCAAATATGAAACTAGTGGCTCATATGGTCATTAGTGGAAGATAAAAACTGCTTATCCTCTCATTAAAGCATGTAAGTACCAGACTTTAAGACAAACAAACAGCAGCCACAAAATGCAAGTCAATCATGATCATGATTTTCTTTAGTAAATACCTTGGCCAACAATCGCTCAGGTTGTTTTTTTCGATAAATCACCAAGCTTGATTGTCAACATCTGTAATACGTTCTTGGAGATGATGTTATTTGATTTTTTTTCAGGTATGTTTGTATTTTTATATAACTCAAGTCTGTTATCGTAAACTTAATTCTGCATTACATAATTTCCCTTTCACCCCCCCCCCATTGATATCCAATCAATTTCCATTCAACCCAAGATATAACTAAAAAAAGGATCCCATCTACATCTTTTGCTATGTAGATCAGTTCTTGTGGACTTTTTCCCCCATGTAAACCACCCAACTCTACATGTGATCCCCAAACGTCGAGTCAGAAGGGTGGTAACAAATCAATATTTTCCCATTCGTGATCTATTATTTTGTTGTTGTTCTTGTGTATTTTTCTCGGGTTGTCAAATTGTGATCACTGACTCGAATCATAACAAATGATAAACAATCAGCTAAGCATGATTTCAACAAACCACCGTAGCATCTAAGTGATGTTGCCCAACTTCCACATGACAATAAACGTTTGTGCCAGTTGAGTGAATTTTTAAGGACGCGAACGAGCGCAATGATCTCTTTGTGGTGTGGTGCTGGCCAAGTTCCATTTGGCAAAAAGAAAACTCGTGACAATTGACATGGGTGCATGGACGTGCAACATTTTAATTCGTAAATTATAAATGCACCTCTTTGTGGTTTCATGGTTTTGGCCAAGTCCCATATGTCATTGTCAAGTTATCAGACCCGCCCCCTTAAATAGGTTATAAAAGTCACCCTCCCCGTATGTTCTGACAATCGATATACCAAACAAGAGAAAAAAATTCCAAGACTACACATTACAAGAAGACGACCGCGAATCTTTTACGTAAATAGACTGAGGGATAGATTGAGGGATAGATTGAGGGACTTGACGTTGGCTAATACTGCTCCCATACAAGAACTGGGAGCTCAGACAGCACGGTTTGAACAAAGATTGGACAACTTAGAGATAGGGGTCTAATATTTAAACAGCATCAAGGACCCTTCCTTTTCTTCCGGATCACCACCGCCGATGTCTTCTGCCACTCCTCCGCCCTTTGATCCTTTACCTACAGCATCCCCGCTAGCCATCATATGCCCGTTACATGAGGTGATTGATTTAACTAATGAAGATTGAAAAAACCAACTTTGATGGAAAATGCCATGACGCTAGTGCGTCTTGTACCAAGACAAGTTATATTACTTCAATGCTATCTTTGTATCGATACGTAAACGTGATTCAGTGATAATAAATCAATATTTTCTTATTTGTGATATATTATTTTGTTCTTGTGTTTTTCCCCGGTTGTCAATTTGCGATGATCACTGATTTGAATCAGAATAAGGACAAAACAATCAGTCACGCTTGATTTCAACAACCTAGCATTTACGTGATGTTGGCTAAATTCCATACATTGAACAACGATTGTGCCAGTAGTGAGAATTTTTATGGACGTGAATGAACGCAATGATCTCTTTGTGGCGTGGTGTGGCTAAGTTCATTTGCCAAAACGAAAATTCATTTACAATTGACAATTGTAAATAGACCGAGGGATAGATTGAGGGACTTAACGTTGGGCAATACAGCCGTCATACAAGAACTGGCAGCTCAGATGGCACAGTTTGAAGAAAGATTGGACAACTGAGAGATAAGGGTCCAATATTTAAACAGCATCAGGGACCCTTCCTTTTCTTCTGGATCACCACCGCCGATGTCTCCTGCCACTCCACCACCCTTTGATCCTTTACCTACAGCTTGCCCGCTCGCCATCATACGCCCGTTACATGAGGTGATTGATTTAACTAACGAAGATTGGAAAAACCAACTTTGATGGAAAATGCCCAAGTCTTGGGAAGTTTTGAGCCTCGACCATTCAATGGCCCAACTTCCCACTGGTGGTAAACTACCGGTTCTCCTTTGGGTAGATCATGTAATAAACATGGATATCATGGAAGATGAAGTACAGAGAAATGTAGCAAGAAGGCAGGACGAAAGAAAGGTGGTGACACTAGAAGACATGGTAACCAGAGCAGAGAGATGAGCAAGGTGGAGGGCGAAAGCAGAAGAGAGGGGAGGTTGAGAGAAGAGAAAGAAACTAAAGTAATGATAGGAGAATAATGGAACATCAAACAATACGTTGTCATCACGTCATCAGATCTCCTGTGGTGTTGGCTAATATTTATACCTAATCTAAGCCCACATCAACATTTAAGCCAACATTCACGTGTACCCAAGAGTGAATAACATCACAATTCCGTTACGAGTTTGACATTGGAAAAACAATTGGCTACGCCGAGGATGGCACTTCCTGCAAGAAAATCGCAATCAAATATGAAACTACTCGCTCATATGGTCATTAGTGGAAGATAAAAATTGTCTATCCTCTCATTAAAGCATGTAAGTACCAGACTTTAAGACAAAGAAACAACAGCCACAAAATGCAAGTGAATCATGATCATGATTTTTTTTAGTAAATACCTTGGCCAACAATCTCTCAGGTTGTTTTTTTTTCGATAAATCACCAAGCTTGATTATGGACATCTGTAACATGTTCTTGGAGATGATGTTATTTGATTTTTTTCAGGTATGTTTGTATTTTTATATAACTCAAGTCTGTTATCGTAAACTTAATTCTGCATTACATAATTTCCCTTTCTCCCCCCCACCCCCATTCATATCCAATCAATTTCCATTCAACCCAGGATATAACTAAAAAAAGGATCCCATCTACATCTCTTGCTATGTAGATCAGTTGTTGTGGACTTTTTCCCCCACGAAAACCACCCACCTCTACACGTGATCCCCAAAGGTCGAGATAGAAGGGTGGTAACAAATACATAATTTCCCATTCGTGATCTATTATTTTGTTGTTGTTCTTGTGTATTTTTCTCGGGTTGTCAAATTGTGATCACTGACTCGAATCATAACAAATGCAAAAGAATCAGCTAAGCATGATTTCAACAAACCACCGTAGCATCTAAGTGATGTTGCCCAACTCGTGACAATTGAGATGGGTGCATGGATGTGCAACATTTTAATTCGTAAATTATAAATACACCTCTTTGTGGTTTCATGGTTTTGGCCAAGTCTCATATGTCATTGTCAAGTTATCAGACCCGCCCCCTTAAATAGGTTATAAAAGTCACCCTCCCCGTATGTTCTGACAATCGATATACCAAACAAGAGAAAAAATTCCAAGACTACACATTACAAGAAGACGACCGCGAATCTTTTACGTAAATAGACTGAGGGATAGATTGAGGGACTTGACGTTGGCCAATACAGCTGCCATACAAGAACTGGCAGCTCAGACAGCACGGTTTGAACAAAGATTCGACAACTTAGAGATAAGGGTCTAATATTTAAACAGAATCAGGGACCCTTCCTTTTCTTCCGGATCACCACCACCGATGTCTCCTGCCACTCCACCGCCCTTTGATCCTTTACCTACAGCTTCCCCGCTCGCCATCATATGCCCGTTACATGAGGTGATTGATTTAACTAATGAAGATTAAAAAAAACAACTTTCATGGAAAATGCCATGACGCTAGCGCAAGTCTTGTACCAAGACAAGTTATATCACTTCACTGCTATCTTTGTATCCATATGTAAATGTCATTCAGTGATAATACATCAATATTTTCTTATTTGTGATATATTATTTTGTTCTTGTGTTTTTCCCCGGTTATCAATTTGTGATGATCACTGATTTGAATCAGAATAAGGACAAAACAATCAGTCGCGCATGATTTCAACAACCTGGCATTTACGTGATGTTGGCTAAATTCCATACAATGAACAACGATTGTGCCAGTAGTGAGAATTTTTATGGACGTGAATTAATGCAATGATCTCTTTGTGGCGTGGTGTGGCTAAGTTCATTTGCCAAAACGAAAATTCATTTACAATTGACAATTGTAAATAGACCAAGGGATAGATTGAGGGACTTGACGTTGGGCAACACAGCTGTCATACAAGAACCGGCAGCTCAGATGGCACGGTTTGAAGAAAGATTGGACAACTGAGAGATAAGAGTCCAACATTTAAACAGCATCAGGGACCCTTCCTTTTCTTCTGGATCACCACCGCCGATGTCTCCTGCCACTCCACCACCCTTTGATCCTTTACCTACAGCTCCCCCGCTCGCCATCATACGCCCAAAACATGAGATGATTGATTTAACTAACGAAGATTGGAAAAACCAACTTTGATGGAAAATGCCCAAGTCTTGGGAAGTCTTGAGCCTCGACCATTCAATGGCCCAACTTCACACTGGTGGTAAACTACCGGTTCTCCTTTGGGTAGATCATGTAATAAACATGGATATCATGGAAGATGAAGTACAGAGAAATGTAGCAAGAAGGCAGGACGAAAGAAAGGTGGTGACACTAGAAGACATGGTAACAAGAGCAGAGAGATGAGCAGGGTGGAGGGCGAAAGCAGAAGAGAGGGGAGGTTGAGAGAAGAGAAAGAAACTAAAGTAATGATAGGAGAATAATGGAACATCAAACAATACGTTGTCATCACGTCATCAGATCTGCTGTGGTGTTGGCTAATATTTATACCTAATCTAAGCCCACATCAACATTTAAGCCAACATTCACATGTACCCAAGAGTGAATAACATCACAATTCCGTTACGAGTTTGACATTGGAAAAACAATTGGCTACGCCAAGGATGGCACTCCCTGGAAGAAAATCGCAATCAAATATGAAACTAGTCGCTCATATGGTCATTAGTGGAAGATAAAAACTGCCTATCCTCTCATTAAAGCATGTAAGTACCAGACTTTAAGACAAAGAAACAACAGCCACAAAATGCAAGTGAATCATGATCATGATTTTTTTTAGTAAATACCTTGGCCAACAATCTCTCAGGTTGTTTTTTTTCGATAAATCACCAAGCTTGATTGTGGACATCTGTAATATGTTCTTGGAGATGATGTTATTTGATTTTTTTTCAGGTATGTTTATATTTTTATATAACTCACGTCTGTTATCGTAAACTTAATTCTGCATTACATAATTTCCCTTTCTCCCCCCCCCCCCCCATTCATATCCAATCAATTTCCATTCAACCCAGGATGAACCTGAGCACCTGACGTTATTTGCGTCAGAGGGATTACGTTGTGGATGCGCCACCCATGTAGTCTAGCCCTTTCCACGATTCGATCATGTCATAAGTCACGAAACTTGTCATCAGTCATTGACGTCAGCGATTGACGAAAAGAAATAAATAAAGGATTGTTGAGCATGCAAAGCGAATCTTTGAAGAATCAAGTGCCAAAGATGTCTAACTTAAGCAAGGACGAACAAGAATATTGCAAGACATTCATCCAATACAAGAGTGCCATACAAAATAAAAACTGAAAGGACATGTTCGATATAAAATATGTAATGGGGCTACTTCTTATGCCATTGCTAATTTCGAACAGTAGTGACTTCAGCAGTACTCAAAGGATCTCAAAGTGTGATGAGTGGAATGGGCATTGGCTAATTTTATGATAAAATACACCAAGAGGAAGGAAACATCTATTTCTGCATTTTTCCATGACATGGGTGTTTTATTTGACATGGGTCTTTTAGGTGCATTTCACTCCCGTTTGTGTCCCAAGTAAGGGATACCAGGAGGGTTAGTAAACCTCTCCCTTACATCTTTTACCACAAATTTGGGCATTCTTTCTCTAACGGCGTGTAAGTTATTCCCCAGTTCTACTTTGCGGGCTAGGTAGACAGGGTCCTTCCAAAGACTGCACTTCTTCAAGGCGCCCCAGTATTTCTTATAATCTTTTCTCCTCTTCACGTGGTGCTTGCGGATGCTTGCTCATGTCTTGGGATGCTGAAGCAATGTTTCCTAACATTGGTAATTGTTTTTTTTTTTTCGATAAATCACCAAGCTTGATTGTGGACATCTGTAACATGTTCTTGGAGATGATGTTATTTGATTTTTTTCAGGTATGTTTGTATTTTTATATAACTCAAGTCTGTTATCGTAAACTTAATTCTGCATTACATAATTTCCCTTTCTCCCCCCCCCATTCATATCCAATCAATTTCCATTCAACCCAGGATATAACTAAAAAAAGGATCCCATCTACATCTCTTGCTATGTAGATCAGTTCTTGTGGACTTTTTCCCCCACGAAAACCACCCACCTCTACACGTGATCCCCAAAGGTCGAGATAGAAGGGTGGTAACAAATACATATTTTCCCATTCGTGATCTATTATTTTGTTGTTGTTCTTGTGTATTTTTCTCGGGTTGTCAAATTGTGATCACTGACTCGAATCATAACAAATGCAAAAGAATCAGCTAAGCATGATTTCAACAAACCACCGTAGCATCTAAGTGATGTTGCCCAACTCGTGACAATTGAGATGGGTGCACCACCGATGTCTCCTGCCACTCCACTGCACTTTGATCCTTTACCTACAGCTTCCCCGCTCGCCATCATACGCCCGTTACATGAGGTGATTGATGTAACTAATGAAGATTGAAAAAAAAACAACTTTCATGGAAAATGCCATGACGCTAGTGCAAGTCTTGTACCAAGACAAGTTATATTACTTCACAGCTATCTTTGTATCGATATGTAAATGTCATTCAGAGATAATTAATCAATATTTTCTTATTTGTGATATATTATTTTGTTCTTGTGTTTTTCCCCGGTTATCAATTTGTGATGATCACTGATTTGAATCAGAATAAGGACAAAACAATCAGTCGCGCATGATTTCAACAACCTGGCAATTACGTGATGTTGGCTAACTTCCATACAATGAACAACGATTGTGCCAGTAGTGAGAATTTTTATGGACGTGAATGAACGCAATGATCTCTTTGTGGCGTGGTGTGGCTAAGTTCATTTGCCAAAACGAAAATTCATTTACAATTGACAATTGTAAATAGACCAAGGGATAGATTGAGGGACTTGACGTTGGGCAATACAGCTGTCATACAAGAACTGGCAGCTCAGATGGCACGGTTTGAAGAAAGATTGGACAACTGAGAGATAAGAGTCCAATATTTAAACAGCATCAGGGACCCTTCCTTTTCTTCTGGATCACCACCGCCGATGTCTCCTGCCACTCCACCACCCTTTGATCCTTTACCTACAGCTCCCCCGCTCGCCATCATACGCCCAAAACATGAGGTGATTGATTTAACTAACGAAGATTGGAAAAACCAACTTTGATGGAAAATGCCCAAGTCTTGAGCCTTGACCATTCGATGGCCCAACTTCCCACTGGTGGTAAACTACCGGTTCTTCTTTGGGTAGATCATGTAATAAACATGGATATCATGGAAGATGAAGTACAGAGAAATGTAGCAAGAAGGCAGGACGAAAGAAAGATGGTGACACTAGAAGACATGGTAACGAGAGCAGAGAGATGAGCAAGGTGGAGGGCGAAAGCAGAAGAGAGGGGAGGTTGATAGAGGAGAAAGAAACTAAAGTAATGACAGGAGAATAATGGAACATCAAACAATACGTTGTCATCACGTCATCAGATCTCCTGTGGTGTTGGCTAATATTTATACCTAATCTAAGCCCACATCAACATTTAAGCCAACATTCAAATGTGTACCCAATAGTGAATAACATCACAATTCCGTTACGAGTTTGACATTGGAAAAACAATTGGCTACGCCGAGGATGGCACTCCCTGCAAGAAAATCGCAATCAAATATGAAACTAGTCGCTCATATGGTCATTAGTGGAAGATAAAAACTGTCTATCCTCTCATTACAGCATGTAAGTACCAGACTTTAAGACAAAGAAACAACAGCCACAAAATGCAAGTGAATCATGATCATGATTTTTTTTAGTAAATACCTTGGCCAACAATCTCTCAGGTTGTTTTTTTTCGATACATCACCAAGCTTGATTGTGGACATCTGTAATATGTTCTTGGAGATGATGTTATTTGATTTTTTTCAGGTATGTTTATATTTTTATATAACTCACGTCTGTTATCGTAAACTTAATTCTGCATTACATAATTTCCCTTTCCCCCCCCCATTCATATCCAATCAATTTCCATTCAACCCAGGATGAACCTGAGCACCTGACGTTATTTGCGTCAGAGGGATTACGTTGTCGATGCGCCGCCCATGTAGTCTAGCCCTTTCCACGATTCGATCATGTCATAAGTCACGAAACTTGTCATCAGAGTCATTGATGTCAGCGATTGACGAAAAGAAATAAATAAAGGATTGTTGAGCATGCAAAGCGAATCGTTGAAGAATCAAGTGCCAAAGATGTCTAACTTAAGCAAGGACGAACAAGAATATTGCAAGACATTCATCGAATACAAGAGTGCCATACAAATGTACAAAGGATTAATTCGAGACGAGCGGCAACAAATCTCCCGCCCATAAACGAGAGTAACGACAGTGAGTCTGAAGAGGAACCTTTTGATATCATCCAAGGAGGACGGTGCGTTGTGACCATCATGTTGTTATGAAAGAATACAGGGAACTACTTCAACTGATTTACGGTGGTTCGCCAGGGAAGGACGACGTGCACTGCCGCAGGTCTCTTGGCGTAAAGAGTGACAGGTGTAGGCGTAGGGTCATGACATCACCCAAGGGGCGGAAGAGAGATGATGTTTTGAATTCCAACCACGTCCAGGTCCTTGAGCACCCTCCCAAACCGCAACCCTCCCAAACCCCAACTACGCGCCAGGAAAACTGGAAACAAACCGCAAGCCCTCCTTTTGAAGCGATGACATCACCAACGGAAATGACGTCTTGCCTCGGCTATAAAAACGAGCACTTGCCATCCATTAAATCAGTTGAGAAAAAGAAGCACACGAAGAAGAAGAGGAGAAAAAGAGAAAGGTGAGAGAAAGAGAGAAAAAAGAAAGAGACTCAAAAAAATACAATGGCACCTTTCACCCGACAGGCCTGTGATACCATGATCCGCAACGCGATCCATTTCGTGGAAACCAACGAAGAAATAAAGACACGCGATTATTGGGCATTCCATAAATTTCACGAGATGTACGGGTTTGTGACGTTAAACTTGGCCAACGTGTTCGAACACGCCGACACACCTTTTGTCATGAACAGTCGAAAGTATATCTTTATTGGGGACGTGGTGTCCCGACTCGTCCAGATGGGTAATGGCAGGTTCATTAGCTTCCAACCCACCGTTAGTCAGGACATTATTGATACCAATTGTGACAAGATTGTGAAGCTGGTATTGCTCCAGGTGTGTGAAGTGATGCACTGCCGCATTGGCAAACGTAAGGATCCAGATCAGACACTCACGTACCCGCAAGAGACTCAGATCGGCTATTCGAACTATGACGACCCGACAATCATTGAAATCCAAGAGGTGGATGTGTGCCTGAAATCAACGGTTGAAGTGATCGGGTACTTTGGGGGTATATTGAAAACGGGACAGAAAGAGAAAGTAAAAGTGAAGATGGACAAGAGCCTTTACGACGTGCTCAACAATTACCGCCCAGACAACATGCTTCTTGACATTGAGAGTCTCGTCTACAAGGATGGTACGGGGACCATCTTGACAGACGAAAAAGATGAAAGTGAGGCTGCTTCCACTTCGGTGATAAAGAAGAGACAGGCCCAGAGTGTTGTAGACGAAGAAATTAACGACCCAGAGATGCTGCCACCGCCTCCACCACGCAAGGCGAGAGTGTTCTAATTGTAATGCATGTGTTTTTTTCTTTCCGTTTTTGTGTAATGATGAACAAAAGAGCCAAATAGAGACTTGCATGTTATAAGTACAAAAACTGCGTTAGATGATCTTTCATGCCTTATGGGCATAAGACATCCACCGATGCCAGTAGCAACATGGATGGCTGTTAAACTCTAGAGGATTATCTTAATTCATGGTGAAGAACAGTTTGCTCGCCTTTCTTCACGATACGATCCTGTACGCATATGAACATATTCCACCGGTGCCAGTAAAAATTGTTTTGTGGGCGAAAGCCATCAACCAATGCCAGTCAATCCAACCCTCCCATCGTTATGCATAATTTGGAAGACGTGGGATGCCCACCTACTAGAGAGTTGATTAACATTGAACCTAATAAATCGCCAACAACAATTGCCAAGGTGCTGGCCTTCACTGACTGGCTAATCTCCAAGGAATTGGCCTGATTAAAATAAAAACTGAAAGGACAACATGTTCGATATAAAATATGTAATGGGGCTACTTCTTATGCCATTGCTAATTTCGAACAGTAGTGACTTCAGCAGTACTCAAAGGATCTCAAAGTGTGATGAGTGGAATGGGCATTGGCTAATTTTATGATAAAATACACCAAGAGGAAGGAAACATCTATTTCTGCATTTTTCCATGACATGGGTGTTTTATTTGACATGGGTCTTTTAGGTGCATTTCACTCCCGTTTGTGTCCCAAGTAAGGGATACCAGGAGGGTTAGTAAACCTCTCCCTTACATCTTTTACCACAAATTTGGGCATTCTTTCTCTAACGGCGTGTAAGTGATCGCCCAGTTCTACTTTGCGGGCTAGGTAGACAGAGGTCCTTCCAAACACTGCACTTCTTCAAGGCGCCCCAGTATTTCTTATAATCTTTTCTCCTCTTCACGTGGTGCTTGCGGATGCTTGCTCATGTCTTGGGATGCTGAAGCAATGTTTCCTTACATTGGTCATTGTTTTTTTTCGAAAAATCACCAAGCTTGATTGTGGACATCTGTAACATGTTCTTGGAGATGATGTTATTTGATTTTTTTCAGGTATGTTTGTATTTTTATATAACTCAAGTCTGTTATCGTAAACTTAATTCTGCATTACATAATTTCCCTTTCTCCCCCCCCCATTCATATCCAATCAATTTCCATTCAACCCAGGATATAACTAAAAAAAAGGATCCCATCTACATCTCTTGCTATGTAGATCAGTTCTTGTGGACTTTTTCCCCCACGAAAACCACCCACCTCGACACGTGATCCCCAAAGATCGAGATAGAAGGGTGGTAACAAATACATATTTTCCCATTCGCGATCTATTATTTTGTTGTTGTTCTTGTGTATTTTTCTCGGGTTGTCAAATTGTGATCACTGACTCGAATCATAACAAATGCAAAAGAATCAGCTAAGCATGATTTCAACAAACCACCGTAGCATCTAAGTGATGTTGCCCAACTCGTGACAATTGAGATGGGTGCATGGATGTGCAACATTTTAATTCGTAAATTATAAATACACCTCTTTGTGGTTTCATGGTTTTGGCCAAGTCTCATATGTCATTGTCAAGTTATCAGACCCGCCCCCTTAAATAGGTTATAAAAGTCACCCTCCCCGTATGTTCTGACAATCGATATATCAAACAAGAGAAAAAAATTCCAAGACTACACATTACAAGAAGACGACCGCGAATCTTTTACGTAAATAGACTGAGGGATAGATTGAGGGACTTGATGTTGGCCAATACAGCTGCCATACAAGAACTGGCAGCTCAGACAGCACGGTTTGAACAAAGATTGGACAACTTAGAGATAAGGGTCTAATATTTAAACAGAATCAGGGACCCTTCCTTTTCTTCCGGATCACCACCGCCGATGTCTCCTGCCACTCCACCGCCCTTTGATCCTTTACCTACAGCTTCCCCGCTCGCCATCATACGCCCGTTACATGAGGTGATTGATTTAACTAATGAAGATTGAAAAAAACCAACTTACATGGAAAATGCCATGACGCTAGTGCAAGTCTTGTACCAAGACAAGTTATATTACTTCAATGCTATCTTTGTATCGATATGGAAATGTCATTCAGTGATAATAAATCAATATTTTCTTATTTGTGATATATTATTTTGTTCTTGTGTTTTTCCCCAGTTATCAATTTGTGATGATCACTGATTTGAATCAGAATAAGGACAAAACAATCAGTCGCGCATGATTTCAACAACCTAGCATTTACGTGATGTTGGCTAAATTCCATACAATGAACAACGATTGTGCCAGTAGTGAGAATTTTTATGGACGTGAATGAACGCAATGATCTCTTTGTGGTGTGGTGTGGCTAAGTTCATTTGCCAAAACGAAAATTCATTTACAATTGACAATTGTAAATAGACCAAGGGATAGATTGAGGGACTTGATGTTGGGCAATACAGCTGTCATACAAGAACTGGCAGCTCAGATGGCACGGTTTGAAGAAAGATTGGACAACTGAGAGATAACAGTCCAATATTTAAACAGCATCAGGGACCCTTTTCTTCTGGATCACCACCGCCGATGTCTCCTGCCACTCCACCACCCTTTGATCCTTTACCTACAGCTCCCCCGCTCGCCATCATACGCCCAAAACATGAGGTGATTGATTTAACTAACGAAGATTGGAAAAACCAACTTTGATGGAAAATGCCCAAGTCTTCGGAAGTCTTGAGCCTCGACCATTCGATGGCCCAACTTCCCACTGGTGGTAAACTACCGGTTCTCCTTTGGGTAGATCATGTAATAAACATGGATATCATGGAAGATGAAGTACAGAGAAATGTAGAAGGAAGGCAGGACGAAAGAAAGGTGGTGACACTAGAAGACATGGTAACAAGAGCAGAGAGATGAGCAGGGTGGAGGGCGAAAGCAGAAGAGAGGGGAGGTTGAGAGAAGAGAAAGAAACTAAAGTAATGATAGGAGAATAATGGAACATCAAACAATACGTTGTCATCACGTTATCAGATCTGCTGTGGTGTTGGCTAATATTTATACCTAATCTAAGCCCACATCAACATTTAAGCCAACATTCACGTGTACCCAAGAGTGAATAACATCACAATTCCGTTACGAGTTTGACATTGGAAAAACAATTGGCTACGCCGAGGATGGCACATCCCTGCAAGAAAATCGCAATCAAATATGAAACTAGTCGCTCATATGGTCATTAGTGGAAGATAAAAACTGCCTATCCTCTCATCAAAGCATGTAAGTACCAGACTTTAAGACAAAGAAACAACAGCCACAAAATGCAAGTGAATCATGATCATGATTTTTTTAGTAAATACCTTGGCCAACAATCTCTCAGGTTGTTTTTTTCCGATAAATCACCAAGCTTGATTGTGGACCTCTGTAATACGTTCTTGGAGACGATGTTATTTGATTTTTTTCAGGTATCTTTATATTTTTATATAACTCACGTCTGTTATCGTAAACTTAATTCTGCATTACATAATTTCCCTTTCTGCCCCCCCCCATTCATATCCAATCAATTTCCATTCAACCCAGGATATAACTAAAAAAAGGATCCCATCTACATCTCTTGCTATGTAGATCAGTTCTTGTGGACTTTTTCCCCCACGAAAACCACCCACCTCGACACATGATCCCCAAAGGTCGAGATAGAAGGGTGGTAACAAATATATTTTCCCATTCGTGATCTATTATTTTGTTGTTGTTCTTGTGTATTTTTCTCGGGTTGTCAAATTGTGATCACTGACTCGAATCATAACAAATGCAAAACAATCAGCTAAGCATGATTTCAACAAACCACCGTAGCATCTAAGTGATGTTGCCCAACTTCCACATCACAATAAACGTTTGTGCCAGTTGAGTGAATTTTTAAGGACGCGAACGAGGGCAATGATCTCTTTGTGGTGTGGTGTTGGCTAAGTTCCATTTGGCAAAAAGAAAACTCGTGACAATTGAGATGGGTGCATGGATGTGCAACATTTTAATTCGTAAATTATAAATACACCTCTTTGTGGCTTCATGGTTTTGGCCAAGTCTCATATGTCATTGTCAAGTTATCAGACCCGCCCCCTTAAATAGGTTATAAAAGTCACCCTCTCCGTATGTGCTGACAATCGATATACCAAACAAGAGAAAAAATTCCAAGACTACACATTACAAGAAGACGACCGCGAATCTTTTACGTAAATAGACTGAGGGATAGATTGAGGGACTTGACGTTGGCCAATACAGCTGCCATACAAGAATTGGCAGCTCAGACAGCACGGTTTGAACAAAGATTGGACAACTTAGAGATAAGGGTCTAATATTTAAACAGCATCAGGGACCCTTCCTTTTCTTCCGGATCACCAACGCCGATGTCTCCTGCCACTCCACCGCCCTTTGATCCTTTACCTACAGCTTCCCCACTCGCCATCATATGCCCGTTACATGAGGTGATTGATTTAACTAATGAAGATTAAAAAAAAAACCAACTTTCATGCAAAATGCCATGACGCTAGTGCAAGTCTTGTACCAAGACAAGTTATATTACTTCAATGCTATCTTTGTATCGATATGTAAATGTCATTCAGTGATAATAAATCAATATTTTCTTATTTGTGATATATTGTTTTGTTCTTGTGTTTTTCCCCGGTTATCAATTTGTGATGATCACTGATTTGAATCAGAATAAGGACAAAACAATCAGTCGCGCATGATTTCAACAACCTAGCATTTACGTGATGTTGGCTAAATTCCATACAATGAACAACAATTGTGCCAGTAGTGAGAATTTTTATGGACGTGAATGAACCCAATGATCTCTTTGTGGCGTGGTGTGGCTAAGTTCATTTGCCAAAACGAAAATTCATTTACAATTGACAATTGTAAATAGACCAAGGGATAGATTGAGGGACTTGACGTTGGGCAATACAGCTGTCATACAAGAACTGGCAGCTCAGATGGCACGGTTTGAAGAAAGATTGGACAACTGAGAGATAAGGGTCCAATATTTAAACAGCACCAGGGACTCTTCCTTTTCTTCTGGATCACCACCGCCGATGTCTCCTGCCACTCCACCACCCTTTGATCCTTTACCTACAGCTCCCCCGCTCGCCATCATACGCCCAAAACATGAGGTGATTGATTTAACTAACGAAGATTGGAAAAACCAACTTCGATGGAAAATGCCCAAGTCTTGAGCCTTGACCATTCGATGGCCCAACTTCCCACTGGTGGTAAACTACCGGTTCTTCTTTGGGTAGATCATGTAATAAACATGGATATCATGGAAGATGAAGTACAGAGAAATGTAGCAAGAAGGCAGGACGAAAGAAAGATGGTGACACTAGAAGACATGGTAACGAGAGCAGAGAGATGAGCAAGGTGGAGGGCGAAAGCAGAAGAGAGGGGAGGTTGATAGAGGAGAAAGAAACTAAAGTAATGACAGGAGAATAATGGAACATCAAACAATACGTTGTCATCACGTCATCAGATCTGCTGTGGTGTTGGCTAATATTTAAACCTAATCTAAGCCCACATCAACATTTAAGCCAACATTCACATGTGTACCCAATAGTGAATAACATCACAATTCCGTTACGAGTTTGACATTGGAAAAATAATTGGCTACGCCGAGGATGGCACTCCCTGCAAGAAAACCGCAATCAAATATGAAACTAGTCACTCATATGGTCATTAGTGGAAGATAAAAACTGTCTATCCTCTCATTAAAGCATGTAAGTACCAGACTTTAAGACAAAGAAACAACAGCCACAAAATGCAAGTGAATCATGATCATGATTTTTTTTAGTAAATACCTTGGCCAACAATCTCTCAGGTTGTTTTTTCGATAAATCACCAAGCTTGATTGTGGACATCTGTAATACGTTCTTGGAGATGATGTTATTTGATTTTTTTCGGGTATGTTTGTATTTTTATATAACTCACGTCTGTTATCATAAACTTAATTCTGCATCACATAATTTCCCTTTCTCCCCCCCCCCATTCATATCCAATCAATTTCCATTCAACCCAGGATATAACTAAAAAAAGGATCCCATCTACATCTTTTGCTATGTAGATCAGTTCTTGTGGATTTTTTCCCCCATGAAAACCACCCGACTCTACACGTGATCCCCAAAGGTCGAGTCAGAAGGGTGGTAACAAATCAATATTTTCCCATTCGTGATCTATTATTTTGTTGTTGTTCTTGTGTATTTTTCTCGGGTTGTCAAATTGTGATCACTGACTCGAATCATAACAAACGCAAAACAATCAGCTAAGCATGATTTCAACAAACCACCGTAGCATCTAAGTGATGTTGCCCAACTTCCACATGACAATAAACTTTTGTGCCAGTTGAGTGAATTTTTAAGGACGCGAACGAGCACAATGATCTCTTTGTGGTGTGGTGTTGGCTAAGTTCCATTTGGCAAAAAGAAAACTTGTGACAATTGAGATGAGTGCATGGATGTGCAACATTTTAATTCGTAAATTATAAATACACCTCGTTGTGGTTTTATGGTTTTGGCCAAGTCCCATGTCATTGTCAAGTTATCAGACCCACCCCCTTAAATAGGTTATAAAAGTCACCCTCCCCGTATGTTCTGACAATCGATATACCAAACGAGAGAAAAAAATTCCAAGACTACACATTACAAGAAGACGACCGCAAATCTTTTACGTAAATAGACTGAGGGATAGATTGAGGGACTTGACGTTGGCCAATACAGCTGCCATACAAGAACTGGCAGCTCAGACAGCATGGTTTGAACAAAGATTGGACAACTTAGAAGAGATAAGGGTCTAATATTTAAACAGCATCAGGGACCCTTCCTTTTCTTCCGGATCACCAACGCCGATGTCTCCTGCCACTCCACCGCCCTTTGATCCTTTACCTACAGCTTCCCCGCTCGCCATCATACGCCCGTTACATGAGGTGATTGATTTAACTAATGAAGATTAAAAAAAAAACAACTTTCATGGAAAATGCCATGATGCTAGTGCAAGTCTTGTACCAAGACAAGTTATATTACTTCAATGCTATCTTTGTAACGATATGTAAATGTCATTCAGTGATAATAAATCAATATTTTCTTATTTGTGATATATTATTTTGTTCTTGTGTTTTTCCCCGGTTATCAATTTGTGATGATCACTGTTTTGAATCAGAATAAGGACAAAACAATCAGTCACGCATGATTTCAACAACCTAGCATTTACGTGATGTTGGCTAAATTCCATACAATGAACAATGATTGTGCCAGTAGTGAGAATTTTTATGGACGTGAATGAACGCAATGATCTCTTTGTGGCGTGGCGTGGCTAAGTTCATTTGCCAAAACGAAAATTCATTTACAATTGACAATTGTAAATAGACCAAGGGATAGATTGAGGGACTTGACATTGGGCAATACAGCTGTCATACAAGAACTGGCAGCTCAGATGGCACAGTTTGAAGAAAGATTGGACAACTGAGAGATAAGGGTCCAATATTTAAACAGCATCAGGGACCCTTCCTTTTCTTCTGGATCACCACCGCCGATATCTCCTGCCACTCCACCACCCTTTGATCCTTTACCTACAGCTCCCCCGCTCACCATCATACGCCTGTTACATGAGGTGATTGATTTAACTAACGAAGATTGGAAAAACCAACTTTGATGGAAAATGCCCAAGTCTTGGGAAGTCTTGAGCCTCTACCCTCCGATGGCCTGACTTCCCACTGGTGGTAGATCATCCATTCTTCTTTGGTGAGATCATGTGATAGACATGGATATCATGGAAGATGAAGTACAGAGAAATGTAGCAAGAAGGCAGGACGAAAGAAAGGTGGTGACACTAGAAGACATGGTAACGAGAGCAGAGAGATGAGCAAGGTGGAGGGCAAAAGCAGAAGAGAGGGGAGGTTGATAGAAGAGAAAGAAACTAAAGTAATGACAGGAGAATAATGGAACATCAAACAATACGTTGTCATCACGTCATCAGATCTGCTGTGGTGTTGGCTAATATTTAAACCTAATCTAAGCCCACATCAACATTTAAGCCAACATTCACCCTCACCACGACGTTGGTTTATTTAACAAAACTTGCATTAATCACCCTTGGTGTAGATGTGTACCCAAGAGTGAATAACATCACAATTCCGTTACGAGTTTGACATTGGAAAAGTAATTGGGTGGGCCGAGGATGGCACTCCCTGCAAGAAAATCGCAATCAAATATGAAACTAGTCGCTCATATGGTCATTAGTGGAAGATAAAAACTGCCTATCCTCTCATTAAAGCATGTAAGTACCAGATTGTAAGACAAAGAAACAACAGCCACAAAATGCAAGTGAATCATGATCATGATTTTTTTTAGTAAATACCTTGGCCAACAATCTCTTAGGTTGTTTTTTTTCGATAAATCACCAAGCTTGATTGTGGACATCTGTCATACGTTCTTAGAGATGATGTTATTTGATTTTTTTCAGGTATGTTTGTATTTTTATATAACTCACATGTCTGTTATCGTAAACTTAATTCATGATTTTGGCTAAGTGCCATACGTCATTGTCAAGATATCAGATCTGCCCTGTTCGATCATATATAAAAGTTGGGCTTCCTGTATGTTTTGACATTTGATATACGAAACAAGAGAAAAAGATGCCTAGAGTGCATATCATAAGATGGAGACCAAGAGTATTTCCAGCAAGTAGACCAAGGGACCTGACTGTAGCTAATACTACTGCCATCGAAAAACTGGCAGCACAAATGAGACACTTGAGGAGAGACTGGACAATCTCGAGTACAGGGTCCAGGACTTAAGCATCAGCATCAGGAACCTCTCATTCTCATCAGCATCACCACCGATAGTGGTTGTGCGTCACAACCAGGACATGACATCACACCCCCAACTGTCAGAATGCTATTTAATCAGCGCCCCTTTCATTCTCTGTCCATTCACCTCCAAGAAACCAAATCTTGTAGACCATGGCTCCTACAACAGAGACCAAAGATCACCCCATTATCGCAAAGTTCCGAAAGAGGGCGAAAAGAAAACTTGGCATCCTCTTCCGACGCCCACAACAAAATACCATTATCGAAGAAAGGAGATAGCAAAAAGGCAAATGAGGCCTGATAGTTGGGTTGTGTAACCTCGTATCCCACCCGCTTACCTTGGCCAAACTGGAATAGCACATGACATTGAGAGATAAAAAACCCGTGTAGGAATATGTCGGTGCCACAACTTTGTCCCTGGAAAGAAAGAATTGCTGCACAAGGTGTGCACAAGACTTGTGCGAGAAAGTCATGACGGAAACCAGTCGCACCTTGGAGAAAGACACTGCGAGTGCCCAACGACTAACTGTGTTTGCACAAAAGGAAGCTTTACTCCAGCCCTACCTTGACAAGAAGGTGTGGTTCACCGAATTGTACTGTACTAACAGAAGTCCAAAGAGGTTGCCAAGGACTGCCTCGAAACTGCAAGACGAAATAATGAAATCAAACACATCTGCAATGAGATGTTGGGCGTAGCCAACACCATGAGAGGGACTTGAAGGGGATGTCAAAATGAACTTTGAACGCTCAATCGATAATTGGATTTATAACCTTTGTTTTGGCATCACCAGACGAGCAAGTGAAAATGCAAACAAAGTGATTTGTATGGAGGATCGACGCGGATTGGTGCAAGCTGTGGATGATTTGGATGAGAAAAAATTCCTGGAAATTTATCAGTATTTCGTGGATGGCTTGAAGAACCTGAGAGAAAGTCACAACTAGATCTGAACATTTGTGAAGCGCCAAAGGAATGCAAAAGGAAGTCCAAGGGGCTTGACTTGAGCATGGCGAATGGGTCACAGCAAGTGTACTAACATATGTACATTTCTTAATGTCATGGCTGTGCATGATTGCATGGCACAATAACTTTTTGCTATTCTCACGACTCCAGTGCACTGCATTGCAAGGCAAACTCATCTACACCAACTCTCTCCCAATACAGCAAGTATTTCCTATGACGTGGATCGTTGGTGGACGTATCCACCAAGAACACGTGGTTCCCTCAACTTTTGTTAACCCAGAATCAAAACCGATAAACACTCCTTGACATGCCCAGAGTTCCACAAGGACATTTTTTAGAAGACGACACACTGGAAGAATTCCACGAGGCAATAAAAGTAGAAGATACTGAAAAATGGCCTGATCAAGAATCCAGCAACAAGAATGATCAGAAAGATAGAAAAGACCCAGTAACTAAAATCCACCAGTCCCCCGAGTGTGATTACACTTCCCTTAAAATTTTCAACATGAAAAGTCGTGCAAAGAAAAACGTAACACACACGGTGACAGTTCTTTCATAAAAGGGAATTGTTTATGTCTTGAGTGTTCCTGGGACTATTGCCAAATCAACGACCTGCAGAAGCATCTCTCCACCCAACATGCCATTGTTATTAGCACTGAAACGATCCATAATGTAGAACGTTAAGGTAGTTTTTCTGTAATTTCTGTTTACTTTTTTTAGTTGCACTTTTTGCAACTGCCTGTCACAATAGTGTATCACTGTTATTGAAAAGTGTGCAAATCTGTTTTCTAAATGTATACTTCAAGCATGTTCATAAACCAAGTATACATTGTTTGTTAATGCGGTGGATGAAAGAAGTCAAAAGTGGTTGTAAAGTAGAAATTTAAAGTGCTACTATGATCAAAAAATCACTTTTATTTTTTCTTCGGATTTCGAAACTATGTTTATTAAACACTCCCCAAGCGAAATTATAAGCCTTAATTTTGAGAAGAAGACCGTTAATTTAAACTGCAATTTTCCGGTTTAATGGTCCGCCATTATTACACCAAAAAGGATACAATGACGTCATACACGCAAGAGCTGTAAAATGTAGTGTGTGAACGCGGCTTACAAATTATGCAAAACACGAGTTTGAGAGTGTGAAAGCTCAAAACTCCCGTGCTGCATACTAAATAAGGCACTTTCACACACACTGCATTCTAAAACTCGTGTGTGAATGATGTCATTGTATCCTTTCTGGAGAAAGAGAGTTTTAGAAAGAGAGTTTTAACGAAAAGAGACCAAATTAGGCGGGTGACATTTGCACGTAACGTTTTAAACAGATATTCACCACAATATGGACACATGACATTTGTTTTTATCTCGATGGTGTGAGTTTCTGGTACAAGACCAATCCTGTTGCAGCTGCTAAACTGTGAGGCGAAAGTGCACTGAGGGACTGAATCCTTTGTGTACTGAAAAGGAGTGATCTTTTGAGAACAGTATGACAAATGTGAAGGGAACTATTTCACCAATTTATTTGTAGAAATTTTAGGAAAATGAACATGCACCATTAATTTGTAAGTTATAAATACACCTGGTCGTGGTTTCATGATTTTGGCCAAGTCCCATATGTCATTGTCAAGTTATCAGATCTGTCTCCTTCGATAATACATAAAAGATGGGCTTCCTGTATGTTTCAACATTCGATATACAAGACAAGAAAAAATCCCTTGAATACGTATGGTAAGACGGAGGCCAAGGCCATTTTTTGCAAGTAGACTGAGGGGCCTTACTGAAGTTAATGCTGCCGCTATCGAAGAACTGGCAGTTCAAAAAGGATGCCTGGAAGAGAGACTGAGACAATCTAGAGTTCAGGGTCCAGTACTTAAGCGTCAGAGTCAGCGTCAGGGACCACTCATTCTCATCTGTCTGAGGCTTCTGATCATTTGAAAAACCATAATTTGACGGTTCAACAGGTCTGAAGTCGGGAATGTTGGTAAAGGCATTTTCTTTTGGAAAAAGTGACGTTGTTATCTGACCTCGTTTTGTACCAGATTCTTTTTCTTTCTTCTTCTGAAGTCTCAGTACACTTTTCCAATAACTATATCTCTTAATGCCATCTCTACTGGGTTAACTTCCCATTTCCTCGTTCCCAGTAAAGGACTTCATCAAGTCATGTCCCTGGCCAAAGCCTTTAACACGTACATCTATCATAATAACACTGGCGACGTTCCTCGCAAGTTACTCGTGACCATCATGTTGTACGTGCTCCAGAGTGGAGTTCCATCTAAGATCAAGCCCTTGCCCATGGACTTCATTAAAAAGTGGTTCAATCCTGCCATGAAAGTTGCGACAGAAAAAGAACCGGGATGGTATTGCTCCCTTTAGTTGCTTGTGACCCAGTGATCAATTTAGATCCTCTACCTTTGGAGTTAGTGACGAGGCGAGCCCACGTGAAGGCAAGAGATGAACAACCGTCAGAATGGAAACGTCCAATTTATGGTGACCGTCGTCAGGTGGTGTGGCTGCCACCCATGACAGGATGGCACAAATTGACTATTCATCCCATCAAGTTATTGCATCATTCACCCAATGTTGGGTGTCATTTTTGAAAAGCACTGCACGGTGACAAGGAGTTTGCTACCTGGGTACAAGGAATGGCTGGTGAAAAGAGGGCAGTGGTGAAGAGGATTGTACATCTCTTTGACTAACCACCAGAGACAAAAAACAATGGATTTTGACCTTTTGGACGCTTTTTTGGCCAACTGGCTAGTGTATCCAAGGCTTGTAACATTACAGGGAAAATTACACCGAAATTAAGAAAAAGGATAGACAAGGAAGCCAAATGCATACTTCAATTAAACCACAAGTATCAATTTCAAAAGGTCCATCACTGTCTCCAAACATCTGATTAAAGAGGTTACGATGTCAGTAGGCAATTGTGAGTACACACACAATGGACAACCGTTGACTGATTCTTTGGAGGAAGATCTAATGCTACAGGAAGATGCTCTTATCATTGCCACAAGAAACTTCTTGGGAGAGCAAAAGCTGAAGGTAATTGGCTAAGTTGCATGAAAATATTTTGGGGGGAATAAGTAGTATTTGTATAAATGTCCACTTGTCTCTGCGAACGGTTTTTCATTCACTTGTTATTGTGGTGACAGAATGGAAGCACACCTTCAATATTGAGTAGGTATTTATGCTGCAATGGACTCAGTACTTACTATAGTGCATCACTTTCACCTTGTATAAATAATAACTAGAATCTTTGAACAGAACTTGGTCATGTATCTGTTTGAACAAAACAACAAAAATTTCTATCGCACAATTTAACTCATTATCTGGCAAACGGATGGGATAGATCTGATTACCCACTGAATGCATACCTACAGTATAGCAGTGCTTTACAAACATAACAAATTGTCACTTCCCTTTTCCTGGTGCATAAAGATCAGAGAGATCAACCAAAGCACAAGCACTCAGGACCTTTCGAAAATATGAATGTAGTCATTTAAACACATCAACCAACCAAGTGAGATCTTCATACCATAACAGATATGCCTGATATAGCTTCCAGTACACTGTCTTGGGTACTATTGTTGATACAGCAATTGTTCCACTCAATAGAGTGAATTTGTATAACCCATTTCTTATATGCTAAAGAGAATCACTAAATGCTAATGAAAGGAACGATTTAACATATCTCGTTAGTGGGCAACTAACAAAAGTACCATGAGTCTGGAAAAAGTTTATCGGACGAGGAGAACAAGTGACGGTTCTAAGCTTCCTTCTTGAAGAGTGGAAGAAGGAGAAGATTGCTGGAAAGCTGCACAGATGGAAGGTGATATTTGCTTGCGAAGAGGATGTGGCGCATGCAACAAACTGAAACCATTGCTTCAAATTCCTCATTATGAACATTATTCAAAATAACAAGCCTGCTTTTCTTTTCTTCTACTGTTTGCATACCAGCGTGAAAGTACCAGCATGAGCGGTTCTCAGCCACAGGCGTCAGAAAGCCAGCCTTTCGATTTAACGCAGGACTTTGGGTTAGGCGAGAGGAATGTTGAACCGCAATTTTGTTTGCTATTTCATGTTCGAGATGTCTAATCTATGGCGCACATTGGATAAAGATGAAGGAGTTGAGAAAGGAAAGTCGTCAGATGCAGGTAAAGTGAGTTGATTGTGGAGTTTACTTCCTGTTTAAATTGACAACTTGAAACCTCGTGTACCAAGTATTTTTTCCTACAAGTATACTCCACACCTTTTTCAAAATGCGTACACTGGACACAGGTATGCACAGGAAACAGGTTTCAATGGGGGAAAACGAAAAAAAGTTCATCGTGGAGTGCTACAATCTCTGTCAAGGCAAGGAGTGGAAAGAGGTCTTAACGCTTGGAAAAAAGGGTGATAAAGGCTGGTTTACAGGAGCACCTGATGGATATGTACCTAGAACAGTCAACAGAGCGTTTGAACCAAAGAATGAAGAACATCATAAAGAATGCTTTACGCTCACCTCAAGCCACCACACCATCCACTTCTATGGCTATTGATGCAACGACTACCTTGATCGCCAAAAAAATGAGATATGCAAAGCGAGTTGCACCAAATGAATGCCGAATGGAAGCCGTGAAGAGAAAATTGGAGTGAGTTTCTTGCGTCATCATCAGGCAGTGATGAGGAAGAGGGTCAAGGTGCAAAGAAGAAGACAAGAAAATGGGCCTAGCAAAGGAGGCTCAAGAAGCTCACAAGAAAATGTGCGAAAAAGCCAAGAACACTATGGATCCACTGTCAAAAGCATTCTATAAAAAGATGCAGTACATGTTATTTTTTAATTTTGGAAGCTTCTGATGAGGGTAAAGTCATGTATAAGCCCTTAAAAAAAACGAAACAGAGAACAAACATTCAGAGCTTAATATTCTAACGGTTTGATTTATTTTGTAATATAAGTTCAGCGTTTAACCATTCGGTTTCATCCAAAGGGAAAACAAAATTGAACAATGAAATTAAACCTGACTGTGACACGTGTATTTTCGTTCTCCTTCCCTTTCATTTAAGTCTGCGAAATAAACGCAATTGTCTCTTAGCCAGCAATGTTGCCAGCTTGACACAAATCGGCACAAGCCAATGGGGATGTCTCCAGATCTGGCTTACAGCCTTGAAAGTCTTAACCTCTTCGATAACATGTTCAATTTTCACCGCTCTGTTTGCTTATGCATCAAAACTCAAGTCCACAATATTTTCCAGCTCGGGAATCTCTTTGTCGTCTATATCGTCTCCTGCAGGAATGTCAACTATGATATCTGCCAGCTCTTGAGGCATCAATTCACCTTCCATCCATATAATTTCTAGAGCCCCAACATTCTTCACTTCCCACCAAGGCCATGTGGAAGAGGAAGAAGAAGAGCTGACTGGTGAGCATTTTGCCAAATATAGGCCGGGTAGTTAGACCTCTTGATGTGCAAAGTGAGAGTGTCACGACATGGTGGAAGAAGGCTCATATCCACTCCACTGCATCATCTGGAAGGAGAACACCAGATTAAGCGGCCAACCACTGGAGAGATTTCTTACGTTATCGACAGAAACGCAGTGCTACAAGTGATGGTAGCTATTCTGAGCACTTTCAGGGAGCTTGCAGAATATGTCTTCGAGCAGCTTCCAAAAGTGTCCTGTGTTGACTTCATAACAGATTCATATCATCCCACTCTATCAAGGGAATCGAATAACATCAAAGAGGAACAACAACATATCTTGTTAGTGGGCAACTAACAAAAGTACCATGAGTCTGGAAAAAGTTTATCGTACGAGGAAAACAAGTGACGGTTCTGAAGCTTCCTTCTTGAAGAGGGGAAGAAGGAGAAGTTTGCTGAAAAGCTGCACAGATGGAAGGTGATATTTGCTTGCGAAGAGGATGTGGTTTCTCTTACTAGTGTCAATGGCCGAGAAATTCCTCACATCGCAAAAACGACGCCCAACACCATCATAGTCAGATCCCCAGACACGGGATGTACTAATCTTGTTCTCCTTAGAAACGCACTGAGCGTAGCAGAGAGTGTTCTGTTTGACATGAGTGTTGGTGATTAGAAACGGCTGATAGATGTGAGAGCAGCAGCATGTGATCTCGGCGAGGGGATGTGTCGACACTTCCTGGCTTCCATAGCTACACTGGTTGCAACACCACTAGTGCCTTCGTCTGGAAATGCAACTAAACCCACTTAAACTCCTTCAGAAGCACACCTCCTTCATACCAACATTCCAAGACATCAGCAAGTATCCGGATCCCACTAAAGAAACACTGGGAAGTCTAGAGAGTTTCACTTGCCTCATGTATTGTGGTAGTCTTGCTGATGTAAATTTGTTGAGGTATGCTAAATTCCAGGAACGGCTGACCTTGAAGCCTGGTGGCAAGCTGTTATCAAGCTACAGAGGAGTGGATAACAGCCTGCCTCCACCGTGTCATGACACACTCACCATGCACATCAAGAGGTGTAATTACCAGTCCTACATTTGACAAAATGCTCAAAATGCTCTTCTTCTTCCTTCTCCACAAGGCCTTGCTTGAGAAGTGAACAATGTTGGTGCTCTAGAAATTATATGGACAGAAGGTGAGTTCACGCCTCAAGAGCTGGCAGGTATCATAGTTGACACTCTTGCAGGAGACAGTCAAGACGACGAAGAGATTCCCGAGTGGAAAATGTTGTGGACTTGCTTTTTGATGGATATTTACAGAAACGGCGTACAGGTGTGTTTTCATATCAAATGCATGTGCACTTTTGCAGTATTAGAATATTGAATGCCTTTTTAGGGGCTGTCAACAAAATCATGACATGGGTACCCGGTTTTTTTTTTGTTTCAGATAAAGAACGCTGCAGGAGACGATGACAATTAACAGACTCGCGGGTTGGACAGTGTGATGTGATTTTGATAGAAAGACATACAAATTTTAGAGTGTTTTGTGTCTTGTCTGGGCATTTTAGGTGTAATTTTCAAAAATCACGACTTGGGTAACCTGTAGTTTTTTGCCTCACACAGAGAATGTGGCAGTATGGCCAAATGCCTCCACTTGAGATGAGCGAACAACCTGACTTGAAACACAATAGGGGTATGCTTCAAAACAATGTCTGTCCCCAAAATTCTCCAAGACAGGGAGGGTTTCATCTCCTGGCCCACGGACTAAATTTTGCTCTGATGAGCGGGTCATGCCCTGCTCTCTGCCGAAGACGTGCGGTGAGGGGAAACTTAAGAAAAATTAACTTAGTAAATTTTTGGGTCAAAGTTTAGTTTCTTGTATTTTTAGCTAACTATGGATTTGCCGTAAGTTCTTGGGTAAGCTTTCCTTTGTTTTGCTTTATTTTGCTTATTTCTATTTCACTTTTTGGTTATTACGTTATAAAGGGGGTCAGGAAATGGAAGATTTAGAGTGGCAACTGGAAACTGTCAATAGTGAATGCAACAGTGTTTCACGGTCACACGACCATCCTATTTAGCAGCTGGACTGGAAGGTATCTGACAAAAAACTAAAAACCCCTGTTGGACAAAATTTAAGTGTAAAACTGTGGTAACTGTATTTAAATCTGCACAAATATCATGGAAGTTTCAGTGTAGGAAACCTCTTCTTCAGCAAATTTGTAAGCAAAACAACAATAGCATCTCTCACTTTAGGATTGTATTTCATCCCTGCTTTTGATCTTTTTTAATGCCAAGAGAAGAAATGCCTAACGTCCGCATTGTTAGACATCTTCTAATCAAATCATGAGTTGCCTTTCTGTGGTAATTAATTCAAGTGGATGGGTTCCCGAATGGTGCCCAAAAATTTCACACCAATGCAATCAAGATAATACTGACAGTCGCAGTCCAACAGCACGGGTGGCTGTTGGACTCAACAGGATTGCCGAATCTATGGCCAAGAACTGTTTGTTGACACAGTCCTGTACGCTTATGAAAATTGTCGACTGGTACCAGTAACAATTGCCTTATGGGCCAGAGGTATCTACCAGTGCCAGTTGATACAGTCACTTCTGGACTCTTTGCCAGTTTTGGATCTTCCCACAGTTCTGCGTAATCTCGAATACATGGGTTGCCCAATTGCTAGGCAGTTAGTTAAGGTAGCTGGAATGCTATTAACACGTTCAGTTTGGATTAAACATTGCTTAAAATGAAAAACTTATTGCAGTAAAAATATATTAGGTGGATACAACTTCAGTTATGCTTCAAAAAATAAAATGTCCCAGGTGTCAAATCCCATTTGAATTGTGGGCTCAAAAATAAGTTTGTCTTTTTATGACTTTATCTTTAAAGGCAGAATGAAAAGAAAATGTAGGGATTTATTTGTATACAGAAAAGGAAGAAACTCACAGGAGCCCAGACACAAAGCCATCTTCTTTCTTCAGATATCACGTTTTAAGCAAAAAACATTAGTCATCACTCTGAGGAATAATCAAACTTTTGGATATGGTTTATTTTTCACCTTGTACCGAAACAAAATTTACAAAGGTAATGGCCCAAACACAAGTGCTTTCTTTTCATGATTTGATCCAGTGAACACTAAGGAGGACTGCAGGGCACATGGAAAGAAGTTAAAGGACTTGAGGTCTGAAAACACAAGTCACAATGCGTTTTGAAATGCGCAGACAGGATGACTATCATATTTTCTTAATAACTACCAGCCCATCGCACACCTTTACATTTCTGACTTACACGGACTGAAACAATGAGCTATTTTTCCACCCGCATAGTCTTTTGCTTGTTCCTGAATCAACTCTTCAGTGACAGTTGATTTAAGTTTTTTTAAAACTCACCAAAAAAGCTCCATTCAATGAAACTTAACTTGCATAGAACCTTGAAAGCAAAACACTGAATGGCCGAGTTAACCAAAGTTAGAGACCAACCTCAAAGGGGGGGGGGGTCAGGGGAGTGCATTTGAGACAGACTTGATTGACATTATTATAGATCAACGAAGAACATGGGAAAGAGAACAAATAGACTGCAGGCTGTCAACATTGAGACTTGAAGGAAAATAATAAAAGACAAAGCTGGAAAGATCTCTGAGAATACACATAGTGATGTCAAAGGTGGGGCATTTTATATCCCAGTTAATTAACATGCAGAAATTGTGGAGGAAAACCGACCTCCCCTTCACGATCAGCGTCACTGACCCTATGCATTTCCTTTCATGACAAGACAGAAGACATTGGATACCCGCCTAACATTTCACCGGTAAAAGATGGAAAATTCTGACTGTCAGCTGCAAACTAAGCACACAAAAATGTGTGGTGTCGTCTTTTCTCCACCAAAGAGAAAAATAATCTGCACTGCAAATAGTAGTCCAGTTAAGCTCAAGAAACTCCATATTGATACAAAACCAAATGCTGAAGATTTCATAATGAATAGCTTTGTAGCAACTGAACCACTTCCTCCACATATACCCTTTGCCAAGGAGGACACTCCAGACACTATGACTCTTGGTATGCTTAAGATTATCTGTCCTGGACAGCCAATAACAATGAAAGCAAAAGTAAAACATCTTAATGAGCCAAGACGTCACAAGGTGAACTTGCCAATAGCAGAAGACCCAATTGAGAAACAGAAACTGAGAAAATCAGTGGTTTGGGTGGACAGATGGGTGGATGATGCAATATCCTGATATTTAGGCACTTCATTGAAGCTCCAAGTCGTGTCCTTGCAGGAACTCACGCGACACCACGAGGCTTGAGAAACGATATCATATCTTACACAAACTTAAGAAACAGCACCTCTACGCCTTGATGAAAGGTTTATGTGAATATCACTCGAGGACCAGTTATTGGTTGTACCTATGGGACATGATCACGAAGACCAAGTTGACAGACAAGACTGCGCTTCATAAGCTCATGAAGTGCAGTCTTGTCTGTCAACTTGGTCTTCATCATCATTCTACTTATTTGTTGGCTGCATATCCCGTTGGGATTTTTTTCAATCGTGTGTCGTGCCCGATACGATACCGGAGTTTGCCCTGCAATCGACCCTGAGTCGTCCCTTGACCACTCAATCATCGGTATTGTGGGAAAAGGTCATGCTCGAATTAAAGGAGGCCTTGCAGGTGGACAAGCGGACTGACGATGCCTTGCTGCATGCCATGTTGGCATTGCATCCTGTTCTTGGTCGAAAGTAAAGTGTTTAAAGAGTAAGATGCAGTTCAAGTCAACGAAGATGGGAAGCGGTTACTCAGCACAGTGCTTCTGTGCAAGTTTTAGACCGCGAGTGCGTGGCCGGCGAGTACCATGCTGTTTTATGTCATTTTTAAGTGGATTCAACGCGTACACCTCGTGGATCGCACAATGACTCAGCTCGTATCAGACAATCAGGGGAGAGCTGCATCAGCCGGGTATCGACTATTGGAAGTGCAATTGGACACGCCCGACACTCTGGAGGTGCACATGACGTGATGGAACACCTTGACCTGCAACCACACAGTTGCCAAGACAGCGTCTCTGAATCTGTCCGTGAGTGAATTTCAACTGACACCTCAATGCAGCGAGTGCCCTACAGAGGGACAGAATCCGGTGCTGATTGGCCTCGTTTCGGGTAAGAGACTTCACAAAATCATGCTCATCGCCAAAATCTTTAACACCTACATCCACCACAACAACACTGGGGACTTTCCTGGCGAACTACCCATGGCCACCCTGTTGTACGTGCTCTATGCTGGAGTTCCATCTGAAGGTAGAATCAAGGCCTTTTCAATGGATTGAATTGGAAAGCAGTTTGATCCTGCCATGAAAGCGGCAAAGGAAAAAGAACCAGGAACGGTGTTGCCTCCTTTAGCCATTTGTGATTTCCGCACTGCAGAGGGACAACGACTTTGTCGCAAGACCTGGAAGTTGTTTTTATAATTATGTTAATGTTGGTATGATATTGTCATCTATTTTTCACAATTAGCTGGTTGGCCAGTCGTTATTATTTTTGTTTATGAAAACACTATTCCCAAGGGTTGGCTCCATAGCCACTACAAAATTACATTCTGAATATATCATGTACAATTTAAAACAACGAAATGACCTGACATAAGTCAGTCAAATTTTCTTTTGTTTTGTACACCAACATGGCAGCAATGCAAATCACTTATATTACTTACTTTCACAAATGCACATAATCCGTGATTATTTCTAGTTTTAATCTGAATGGAATTGGACAGTGTCATATATGTGATTTTGATAGAAAGACATACAAATTTTAGTGTGTTTTGTGCCTTGTCTGGGCATTTTAGGTGTAATTTTCAAAAATCAAGGCGTGGGTAACCTGTGGTTTTTTGCCTCACATAAAGAATGTGGTCATACGGCCGAACGCCTCCACTTGAGAAGTGCGAACAACCTGACTTGAAACACGCTCGGGGTATGCTTCAAAACGATGTATGTCCCCAAAATTCCCCGAGACGGGGAGGGTTTCATCTCCTGGCCCATGGACTACATTTTGTTATGATGGGCAGGTCATGCCCTGCTCTCTGCCAAAGAAGTGCGGTGAGGGGAAACTCATGTAAAATTTACTTAGTAAATTTTTGGGTCAAAATTTATTTTCTTGTATTTTTAGCTAACTATGGATTTTCCATAAGTCCTTGAGCAAGCTTTCCTTTGTTTTGCTTTATTTTGCTTATTTCTATTTCACTTTTCGGTTATTACATCATAAAGGGGGTCAGGAAATGGACGATTTAGAGTGGCAACTGGAAACTGTCAACAGTGAATGCAACAGTGCTTCATGGTCACACAACCATCCCATTTGGCAGCTGGACTGGAAGGTCTCTGACAAAAAACTAAAAAACCCCTGTTGGACAAAATTTATCTGTAAAACTGTGGTAACTGTACATTAGCATCTCTCACTTAAGTATTGTATTTTATCCCTGCTTTTGATCTTTATTAATGCCAAGAGAAGAAATGCCTAACGTCGGCATTGTTAGACATCTTCTAATCAAATCAGCAGTTGCCTTTCTGTGGTAATTCAAGCGGATGGGTCCCTGAATGGTGCCCAAAAATTTCACACCAAGGCAATCGAGATAAACAATACTGACAGTTGCTTTTGGCAGGTCTGCCAGTTCAAGTCCATGCATTTACTCACACAAAGTCATAGTAAGGCAGCCCTCCACACCTATAAATACCAAACCAAACAGCATGGATGGCTGTTGGACTCAACGGGATTGCCGAATCTATGGCCAAGAACTGCTTGTTGACACGGTCCTGTACGCTTATGAAAATTGTCAACTGGTACCAGACTCGTTACCAGTTTTGGATCTTCCTATAGTTCTGCTTAATCTCAGATACATGGGTTGCCCATTGCTATTAACACGTTCATTTTGGATAAAAATTGCTCAAAATGAAAAAACTTATTGAAGTAAAAATATATCAGGTGGATACAACTTCAGTTACGCTTCCAAAAAAAAATGTCCCAGGTGTCAAATGCCATTTGAATTGTGGGCTCAAAAATAAGAGTTTGTCATTTTATGGCTTTATCTTTAAAGGCAGAATGAAGAGAAAAATGATCATCATCAAGTTTCTCCTTGTCATATTTTATTTTATTCGCTTCGCCATAAAGAAAACAGAGAAAAACAAGAAAGGAAGTTAAATAAATTACTTACAGTGTATAAAACTAACACAACAAACAAAGTAGAACACAGAACTCGAATAAATATGGCAAGGTAACCACAACAGTTGGTAGTCAATTACTGTGGGGCCAAAAAAATATCTGTACACTAGAACACACACAGGTCATGAGAATTTAGAAAGTGATCAGATGAATTGTCTTGATGTCTAAACAAGGTCTCTCAATAAGTAATCAATGAAATGTATAGAGACCAGTAAGGAGAATTTGTATAAAGATGCCAGGGCTTAAAGGGTTAAAACAACTATGAGGGTAAACAGAGTCGTAACAGGAAATTCAAGGACAGCTGGGATTGCTAAAACTCAATATATTCTGACTTGGCTTTACTGATTTCAGATACTGAAAGAGGTTTTCAATCTCCTACAGTGTTGGGGAAGTGGACAGACAGAGTGTTGGAAATTATATTTATTACCCATAGTAATACCCTTTTTTTGGTGGTCACTTGCTGCAGACCTCCGGTTTTCGCTCGGCCAAACAAATACTGGTCATTCTTTCGCTACACAGGCTAGGGCTTGTATCATGAGTGACCGTAACATATTGTGCACGCTGAGAGGAGGGAGAACAACAGCAGGGTCTAATGCCACTGGGGCTTTTCTTGTTTTAGTTTTAGTTTTGAAGCTACATCACACGTAACAGTGCATGAATACAAGTTATTTATGATCCCCTGCATTTGGTGAAATAATTAACTTTTTTAAGTTTTGTAACACACAGATTGACACAAACCTACAGCTGTACAAAGGTCCGTGCAGAAAACTTTGCATTCTTCACAGTTTTGTAAAATAGACTGGAACTAGTTAAGCAGTACACCGCATAAAGTGTTGTTGTGTCATGTCTGGCATGTTAGCATTTTGAGCCACTGACAACAAAATTTTGCCCTGTTTGAGAACTGGTCAACATGTTTACAAAATAATTACAATAGCACAGGTTTTGGCTAGTTTAAGCCACATATCATATTTGCACAGACAACTGGTCCTTGAATATAATTTATGATCCTCTGTTGATATTTGTAAATTGTTTGAATCATGTGTGAGTGGTGTTACCACCCATACACAAACCTCTGGTCTACAAAAAAGTTCCTATTCTTTGTTCTTTTGTATTTGTGTGTATTGTCAACAAAACAGATTGCAAATTTAAGTTTCTAATTTCAGACCACATTTCATTCATACTTACAACTGTAGAAGTTTTAAGATTCTAATGCGTTCAACACCGCATGGATTCCAAATTCATTTTGTGAGCTTGTTAGCATTTTGAACTGAGGACAGCAAATTTGTTCAGCATATAATCTCAGTAATTTGAACAGCACTTCATGAAAGATGTTAAGCAGACCCTTGCGAAATGGATTCCCAGCTTTCTGGGAATTCCTAGGAATTCCTAGGAATTCCTAAGAATTCCCAAAAATTCCCAACTATGCAAATTAGCTGTGACTAAGAAAGCTTGGAATTCTTGGGAATTTCTGGGAATGAAAGATATAAGCTCTGTGTAGGCCTGGAATTCCTAGGAATTCCTGGGAATTCCTAGCTATGCAAATTACCTACAATTTAAGAAGCTTGGATTTCTTGGGAATTTCTGGGAATAGATCTTATAAGATCTAATAAGGCTTGGAATTCCTAGGAATTCCTAAGAATTCTCAAGATCATTTCAGGTTAAAGCTTAGTGTTATTTTTGGGCATTTAAGAGTGGTTATCTAAGTGTAGATCGCTAAACTGCTTTGGAGTTTTCTCACACCAAGTATCTCTTGACGTTTGGACAAAAACAAAGCAGCCACCAAAAAACAAATCTGCTATATTTACTACAAAGTACATGTAGCCGTCAAAATATTCAAACTTTCAGATAAGCAAATTTTGAGTTTCAATTTCTACTTGGAATGCTATGCTTAGTGTGTGCAAGAATTAGCCATAAAACAGAAAAAATCATTTGTCAAAGAATAATCAGTTTTACTTTACCTTGTTAATTTACATGATCATATCTGTTCAGTTCAGCATTGATTGCAGACATTGTATGTATTAATATTCACGCAGCCACAGCAATTTAACGATTAAAATCCCCAGGCTTCGAACTTTTGCAGGGGTATATTTGTTCTAAGTCTCCATAGGTCCCAAAAAACGGTTCCGTTGTGACTTCTTAGCAGAATGTAATCCTTAAAGTGAGCAAGAAAAGTGGAGCCGGGAGCAGCAGCCATTTTGGAATCCTGAATATGTGAAGAGAGACTGGTAATGAATGAGCCGCTTTGGTCAGCAGCCTTATCATTGCGGGCTCAGAGAAAACGGTGTGAATATTCCGGCGCCACAAATTTCAAATGTTCAACACATGTTTCGTTGGATTTCCTATTCTTTCAAGCTTAAATGATGTCTCAAAGCAACAAAATTTGGATATCTACTCTTAAGAAGGAGGTGAGTTTAAAAGAAAATGATTTGTAATGAAAGATTGGCTTCAAAATTATCGATTTTAAGAAGATCATGTTCTCTCTTGTCTTCTTGAATTCGAAGCTATATTTACATGCCGAACTAGCTAGTTACATTTAAGGCAGGTTTATTTAACTAAAGAAACAGTTTAGCATAGTTGTGCAGTTTATAGAGAAGTTAAAATGAAACATCACATATAATGTTCTCCAGTGCCTTTCCACTGCAGAGTGTTTCCATCGCTTTAGTTTATAAAAAGACACAAGATAACTCTGATGTTTTGAGTTTACAATGTCTTGATCTGAAAGCAATAATAGAGATCATTTTCTAGAGAATTGAAAGAACAGAACTGTTAACTGAATACAACAATAACTCAGAACTGATTTTAATCACACAATGTTCTGTTTTGCTCTACTAGGTATATATTCAATTCATGATCAGCTGCTGTGAGAACAGATGTGACACTCATGGCCAGAACACTGCAGTGTCAAGTCAAGAGTAGCCTGCTCAGTATTAAAGCTAAGTCACTCTTAATAGCTACTCAAACTTATAACCAGGACACAATGCAATTGTAAATGTATTGTAAGTTGTCTCTAATCCACTCTGATTGAGCACAGCAAAATATTTTGTGAAAAAAGAAAAACCAAGACAATGACTTTGTTGTCTGATTCACTTTGTGTATACTGATGAAGCTTTATTTAAAAGAAGTATTCAGAATTAAATAATAGTAATTTTTCCAATGTTGAATTGAATTTTCTTCCAGTCACTAACTGTGTTGACAATTCTTGAAAATGTATTCACTGATGTGAATTTCAGAGAACAATACATACATGTAAATCATGTACATATGTCCAAGAAATATAGTATTCAATATGTCATATAAAGACTCTTGTGAACTTTCTGGAGATGTTATTTTAATCACAGCTGCACTGCGTCATTACAAGATGTAGTCTCCAGGTTAGTTTCCACTGCGTCAGTACAAGATGTAGTCTCCAGGCTAGTTTCCAGAGTGCTGAATCTGTGATGAATTAATGCTCTAAATATATTCACAAGAAAAGGTTTTAAGGCTTTATAGTACAGGTATTAAGTTTAAAATTTTCAATAAATCAAAACAATGTTGAATTTTGTGGCCTGGATGACAAACTTCTAAAGAATCCGTAAAATTTTTCGAATAAATACTTAATCAACTTTAAGTTTGTTTGTTGTTTGATGTGCATAATTAAGATCCTAGTAGTAACTATTCTCAGTAATTCCCAGAAATTCCTAGGAATTCTTAGGAATTCCTAGGAATTCAATTTTTTTTCTCAGATTTTATTTAATCCTCTCAGATTCCTAGGAATTCCTAGGAATTCCTAGGAATTTTATCCAAGCTAATCTAAGACCATGCAAAGCTTAAAATTCCTAGGAATTCCTAGGAATTCCTAGGAATTCCATGTTCCAATTACCGTGAAAATTCACACCTTCATTCCTAAGAATTCCTAGGAATTCCTAGGAATTCTTAGGAAAAAATTCCTAGGAATTCTTAGGAAATTCCTAGGAATTCCTAGGAATTCTTAGCTTCATTTTGCAAGGGGATTCTTCTACATGTACATGTATTTCCAAGTAAAACTGTTTTTATAGGAATAACATTTCACTTTTCTGTTGATCGTGTCACCTTCTATTTGCTCGCTCAAATAATTTTGCTTGCCCGCCTGACAATCCAGGAGGACCGCTAAGAGTCTACTGTGGTACCTTCTTAACTAGACAAATTAGTGTTCTCCCTTTTGTGAAGGAATACACGCCCTTTGCGTGCATGCAAAAGCTTTCATCGTTTGTCAAAATACTCGCAATTTATGTGTAATTAAAGTGCATGTAAAGTGTTAAAGCTTGTGTAAAGCCTTACTCACGTGTGTAATGCATATAATTTGCAAGTTAGTCCACCATATTGCACTAATTTATGGGTGTGTAAGTGCTGCAGTCCCAGTCTTTCAAAAGGTTCGCTCAAAACTCAGTTTGTCCACCTGGCTGAAAAACAATAAAAAAGAATCAGTATGACTTTGTCAATTCCGATTTCACAGGAATACAAACAGATGATGAATGCATTAATCAACTGTCAAGATCTTTCCCCAAATTCGGAGCCCCGACAGGAATTTAACCCATGACCTTCCACACCAGCATCGCACACGAACTCTAAAGTACTGTGCATGACAAATCTAATAATGTGCAACAGGGGTACCAATAGATAATTAAGAAATGTCAAGACCGAAGAAAAAGTTACAGTTCAATTATAACTAAGTTCTGAATGACGTTATGTTTTGGCATGGATGTGCTCTCAAACAAAAACAGGGGAAACCATAAACAAAATTACAAAACCAAACAGTCAACTGGAACTGTTCAGCAAAGGCAATATACTGAATGGTTCAAGTAATGTCAATTCAACAGAAAAGTTTCCTGCAGTAACCTGCGGTTCATTTCAAGTTTGTGGTGAAAAGTGAATCAAGTTAAAACTGAGACAAAAAGACTCCACAATCTTCGACAGAACTACTTGAGACAAAAACTAAAGGAAGTTGCACAAAGATGAAAAATCGATTTTTATCACAAAAATGCCCTCCTCCTCCTTTTCCCCTTTCTCGCTTCACTACAGAAATATACAATGTAATGCAAGTAGCTTGCAGTCACAAAGGAAAACACAAACTACAAGCACAGTGCTCAGGAAAAAGGTGTGCAGCAATTATTTTCATGGATGCCTGTAATTTACTACGTGGACTTCAAAACAAATATGCGATCAGACCGATCAACAAGTTCACTCGCATCAGAATGACCAGAAAAATGAAATAAAACTCAAAGCTTTCAATCAGTTTTTCCAAATTACAATTTTAAAAGTGTTTAGATTTTGAACACGAGCGGGTCTGCAATCGAAGGAACTGAGTGAATTCAACTCACTTTGTGACAATGCATCCCTCTACAGTAATGGTCAGCCAACAAAATTTTATTTTTGCACTTCACAATAGACGTCACTACCTCGCCTTAGAACTTCCAGTATTTTTCAGCCTCTCGCTCAACAAGTGCCTCATCTCCGGATACAAGACTCCCATGTTGCAAGAGGGTGGCGACTTACTTTTGAGTGGTACTCTAACTGTTTGGTGCATGTAAAAATTATTTTAAACAATTATCACAACCTAAGTCATGTCCACATGGCTAATAATGAGCAATGTCTGATTACAACATTGCATTGAGTTTTAATTGTTGTTCAGACTGGTTATCAACCCAGCATCTTACGTTTCATGTCAAATAGTAGGTCACAGAGTGGCAAAATTGATACTTTTAGTAATAACAACTTTCCTGCTTTTTTTTCTTTTCTTTTCATACTTTTCTTCTCTTTTCTTTTATTTTAAACTTTTCTTTTTAAAAATGTCTGCTACCGATCGCAACACTGGTTTCGATCGCAATTTCAGTTATATCAACTTGCATACTCTTGAGGACTTTAGGAATGACTTTTCACATTACAACTTCCCACCGATTTAAGTGTGTACCCCAATTTTTGGGGTCGTTAAGTATTCATATATTCACGCTATTGTTCTTTCTCATTACTCTTTCATGCCGAGCATTTGCCGACCACGCGGCACATTTCGCTGAGCGCAAATTCTTTGATGTAGGTGAGAAGTATTTCTTTTGTTTTCAACCGGTACTAGGAATAAAACACCCAAGACAAATCTATTGTGCCGCTTGATCTATTGTCACTCAACGTAAAATTAAAATTCACGGCAGCAAAAGAGAACAAATCACAGACAAAATACTTTAAAATTCGCACACAATTAGCGAGCGCCTTCAAGAAGCGAATTCTTCTAGTAACTACAACTGTTGCTGAATGGTGTGCAATGAATCAAAATATTCGCTCAGATCGATTTATGAAAATGTGCTGCTTTTGAATCATAACAATGATCTCTTCGTTCAAGTTTGATTCAAATGCGCGCTTTACGTTGAAGATATCTTGAACCATGTAAACAAGTTATCAAAATCACGAAAGCATTCAGGATCATGTTTATGTTTCTGTGACGCTAAAGACCCCGTAATTACTGCTCTGTGGCCTCAAAACAAAGTAAATGCCATGAAGATATTTTTCGAAGCGATCAGAATGTGTTCACAATATTACACAACATGGTTTTATTTGCTCTGCTTTTTAAAAAATCCATTTGAGCGATATGGCTCACCGTAAATTAGTCTACTTTGCGGGAAAGAAACCACCACTTGACTCGCTTAAAGCGATTAAAAACTTCATTTGAATCTCTGTTTATGACCCAAACAATACTTCCCTTTCAACAGAAGGAACTTTTTCTTGTTTTCAGCTCAACAATTTTAATTTATCTTTTTAAGTGTATGACCTTTGAAGTCACGCTTTGATTCATCGCGCATCTCAATAGAGAAGTGTTTACACGCATAAATTACTTCGCAGTTCGAATTACCGCCGCGCTGAGCGAATAAAAACGTATTTCAGCTTACAGTAATCAAAATATCTAGTTTAACATCTCTTTTTAAAGCTCTCAGAATGCTGTAATGTTTTAAGTGAAAATAAAAGTCGATAACAGTTTGCGAAAAAAATTAAATCCATAAAACGTGTGCAGCGATTCTCTGAAGTTTATTCGCACTTCAAGAACAAAAGGATATGTTCGCAACTCTGCCGCTCAAGGATACTTAATTGTGCTATTGTGTTTGGTCCTTTGAAGTTCAATGAAGAGTGTCAAGGTCTTCCTCCAAAAGATCTCACCTTTTTCTAAACGAATGAGACCGAACTTACCCGACACGCTTTCCCTAGCTGCCGATTAGAATGCCCAAAGGAATAAACTGAGCCTTCATCCAGCGGTATAGCCCATTTAAAAATGACACACTTAAATCGGGCTGAAGTTGTAATGAACATGTAAAGGGACATCTTTTGCTTGGTAGCTATTAGTTAAAAAATTACAACTTTCAATATTTTGACCGGTCAGAAACAGGAGGTGACCAAGCTAAAATTTGTTTGGCCGGTCAACATGACCAGCAACTGCACAAAAATTATTTTGAGTCCTGAACACAGTTTGATGCCAGAAGAAAAAAAGGCTATGAACAGAGATAATACAAATGTGAAGAAAGCAGTTTGTATTTTGCTCTACATGCCCATGTATAGAGCACTTTTACATTGTAGAATAAGTGAAACAATCTACATGTTTATTCATTTATATATTTACATGTACAATATAATATATATTATATTGTACATGTACATATATAAATGTAAATATAATGTTAATATAAATGTTTGCAATAACAATGAGGCATGAGAATAGTTGGTAAAAGGGGCACACACCTCAATTAAAGAAACCAATAACATGCAAAATACAATACAGTCGAACCTCGATTATCCGGACTCGGTGGGACTAGGGTAAATAGTCCGGATAATCGAGAGTCCGGATAATCGAAAATATGAATATTAATGAACAATGTAAACAAAAGAAATAAAGATAACACATTTTTAATTCTAAAAGTTTGCTTCAATGACTGCAAATACATGTGTGAAGGTCTATCACGTTCAGTGTTTATAAATGAGAACCTATTCATCGCTTCTAAAAACTGAAACATACTAGTTTGCTTTAAAGTCTTATAACGAGATCGCATGGTGAAGTCCATCATACGGCGAAGTTGCATAACTTGAACAGGGTCAACACTGTTCTGTCCTTCCATCCAGGACAAGCATTTTTTAAAACATTCTGCTGCCTCTGAATTGGAAACTTGTTTCTCCTCCTGACCATCGTCTTCCTCATCGCTACTTTCATTTTCATTGGCATGTCCGGTTACAGTCGCTAAAATCTGTTCGTCTGACATCTGTTCCGTAGTCGGGAGCTCATTGTCTAGATTGAGCCAGTCTTCCAGGTCGTGAGCATTTAGCGAATCTTCATTTCCAACTTGCTGGACATGTTGAAGCATTTCAACCATTGACTCGGCAGAAATAATTATTTGTTTATCTTTTATCGAGAGAACAGATCGCTTTCGCTTTGTAGACATGTTGTCGTTTTGAGTTATGATCGTCTCGTGTGTTTACATAACCCATGCTCATCGAACTGATCAAGCATGACATTCCCTTAGCAACAAAACAATACTGAACCAATCAAAATTCAGCTGAACGCATTGGAATGCTTCTTGTCTCTCTGTCTCCGAGCGCTCGATCTTTCGAAAGCGGAGCGTGTAATGCGCTGTTTTAAACGCAATTTTCCTGACTTTTAACATAATTTCTGAATTTTTTTACCTCCTAAAGTTTTTGACCTCTAAGGTCATTAATATTCATGAAAAAAACGGGACCAGAGAAAAAGTCCGGATAATCGATGTCCGGATAATCGAGGTTCGACTGTATACATGTAGGAATGAATGACCTTAAGATGTAACAAAACAGTTTTGAGGATCCTCAATATCAACACGCACCTTCTCTTACAGATTCTCCACTTCTTTTTATGGTACTGGTAGGAGAATTTGATTGAACATCTAGGTATTTAATTGTTGGGGATCATTTCTTTTTCTCCATATTCTCATGATGTGTATGTTTGACTGAATTGTAATATCGTAAGGAGAAATTGGATGCATGTCACTACTGGATCTGAAGTGTTAAATTATTTACGAATTACCTTTTAACGCTATCTCCTTGGCTTGTGAGATTGAGGTTGAAGCTTGTCACTCCACCACACAGCAGAGCCATTTTCACAGTAAAACACAATATTAATTTTTCAGCTTGTGGCCACCACAGAAGCTCTCATTCAAACTATAAAAAAAAAAGAAATAATCATGTGCACTGCTCTGAATCTTGGATTCATCTTTTCACAATGTGTGCATCTTTGCATGAACTTTCTCTTAAACTCATTTACTTCTCATTGCAGTGTCCAGTGGGATCGCCAATTCAGTTGTTAGGTCGGCAGAAGCTGTATGATGATGGCAGCGTTACACACGACAAGATGCAGATTCTCTCTTGAGCCTTTAAGCCCCAACATCATTGCACAAATTCTCCATACTTGTCTCCATAGATTTTACTGACTACTTATTGGGAGAACTTTTTCAAACATCAAGACAATTCATCTTTGGTGATCATTTTCTAAATTCTCATGACCTGTATGTGTTATAATATAATGATACGATGAGGGGAAATTTGATGCTGATCACTCTTAGGGCTTAAAGGGTTAAATATGTACTATTGTGGATTCAAAACTAAAATGTAAAAGTTGTAACTTTGCCTGTTTGTCCTGTTGCAAGTGTAGACTATTTAAAATCTAGAAATTGCAATTGCTTATGGGATGAAAAATAGTTTTTTTCACCTTGATCAAAAAATTAAATGTTACGTGTCACACGCTAATTTTATAACTTTTCTCTTGCATCTTCAAGTTTTTTCTACATGGATCTAGGTTCTTCCAAATGATAATATCTTAACATCACTAAACTATGGTCACTGTTGAAGTAAAACAGTTTGAAAGAAATCTGCCATTTGCTTGCGAAGATATTGGAAAATTTATTTCAGCAGCCACTAATATACATGACGATCATGGTACAAGTCAAAAAAATAAAAGATGATGATGATGATGATGATGATGATGAAGTTTGTCTTTTCTAACCCTTTAAGCCCCAATATTAATATGCATATTCTCCTTAGTGTTCTCCATATACTTCTTACTAGGACCAGTTGGAAGAATTTGCACAAATATCAAGACTTTGCATGTTTGGTGATCATTTCCTTTACTCGTGACCTGTATGTTTGAACAAGTAGGGATAACGTAAGGAGAAATTAGATGTTTGTCACCATTGGGGTGACAAGAAATTTGCCGTTTACATTCATGACAGATGTTGAATTACAAAGAACAAAAACACGCCATAAAAAAATTTGCAGAGGATGAAATTAGACTGGTAAGCAAGAGTATCAAGAATTACAAAGTAACTTACTTCAAGCTCACTCCTGGCATTCCTTACTCAGTAGGATGATAATATCGCATCTTTGTTTGACCTAGAGAGAATTGACATACGTCAGCAACAAGAAGTCAACATCAACATTTATTATGGACAAAGAACACAAGTACAACTTCAAATGAGCCTGCTTTACGTTCAATTACCAAATCTCTTCATTCTTGCTTGACAATGCGCACGTTCACAAAACCACGCCTCGCAAAATGTATCACTCTGCACGATTATCGCAGCTCTTCTACGCACTCGCCAAAAATCCATCTTTTCCAAACCATTTCTCGTTTCTTCTGAAGAAAAAAGTAAAAAATATAATGATTTTATTAATTAAGACACATCAATAAAGGTTTAGGAAAACTTTCTTAACTTTAATCCGAGTTCGATGAATCCCAACGTACCAAAAACGCAATGTTTTTGGAAATCATGCCAAATGTCACAACAGATAAAACAGCGCCTATCAACTGCAAAAGTCGTGTTGCACTCTCTTTTACTGCTTTACGACGCAACTTTACAATTCATTTGGTTCCTGTGATTATCTAAACTCTGCTATTTTGCAGCTAAAAAGCTTTGAACGTATCTGAAGGTGCAAGATCGATCGATATTGTCACTGCTATTCGACAATCGCCCGAATCCGAAAGGACGTGTAAACTAGCCAGCATTACAAGCTAAAATTCCACTCACCATTGTTAAAAACTGTCTTGCAACATCATAACAGCGATATAAGCTGTTCCACCTTAACAGAATTAAATACCTGATTCTATCTGGAAAGCACACAACTGAAATGAACACATCTTTTTCCCGAAATGACTTCATCCTAAGAACCCGAGACTTGACGTCAAAACAACAATGCATTGCGAACTACAAAACTTGGACAAAACTTTCCTTAGGGTGGGGTGCTTAGTTTAGAGAAAAATAAACATGTCGCCGCAATTACAACTGGTGTGGCGAAAGGCGAATGAATATGTACTCCACACTACCCTTCTTCGCGTTACTTTGATTTCACTATTTTCTAGAACAACTGGAGGGGGGAGGGGGTATATTTTGTCTGCGGTGTTCCCGCGTTGGTGGACAGACACGACGTGCGTGGCAGGCGGAAGTTAGGAAATTAGGGGTGGGGAAATTAGCAAACGCAAAACGCAAGCGCGGAACGAAGCGGTTTGGTAAGGCTACGGGACGAACCTTACGATGAAGGATAAACGGCCCGCGCATTGCGGGCATGTGCGGAACTCTGAAACTGATAAATAAATGTTTTGAATCTGTGTTTAGCCGACTGTTGCCGCAATGTGCACATGAGTGTTTTTAAAACGCGATTTTCTTATCATGATTCGACTCAGTGATCGAGCAATGGAAAGTGAAACTCGCTTTTAAAATGAGTTTAAAAAGGGTGCCTCTTGATCAATTCAAGTTAGGTAAAATAACGCATTACCTAATAAAAGATAAAGTTCGAAATGAGTAAACCCATGTAAAAAAATTAATAGAGCAAATATGAAATGAAAATAAATTCTAACCACACTACACAATGCTTTGTGTGACTCTTGGCTGGAGTCATATACATGTAAGTATTGAAAGGTGACAGCCTGTCAGATCTGTCAAAATGATTGCGTGATTTTATTCACGCGAATGTGCTTTGGGTAATTCAGTTTTGCTTTTTCGTCGCTAGCAAAAATGTTGAGCTCCCGAGCAGCATATTCTTCATAAATAGTTAGAGTATGTTCTTAATTAACTTTAGTTGGATTACTGAACGTAAGTGGAAAATCGAAGTCCCTCACGAAGTGCACGAATCATCACCACATAATGGCATTATGCCAATCTTGACATTTATGTTCGCGTAAAGTTCAAATTTAGTCCTCATTTTCCGATATGAAAAAAAGTAGATGAGTTTATTGCTCTTACCAAAAATCAAAGCTACATTTGTTTCATCTTGGTTGGTTTAATTATTTGGTGCTTTCGGGAATTAAGCTCCTTTCCAATAAATGATAAACATGAAGCGTGCCATACAAAGTTTTTTGAAACCGTTTAATACGGGCCGATACAAAGAACTTAGGACGATACACGCGCATAATTAAACAAAGACCACGCAATATTACGCTCACACAGCCAAGTTGACCAGCAGTTTTAAAAACATGTTTATCTGGGTTTAAGCTGTTTCATAAGCAAGTTTCATGTGCACAAGTGAAGTACGAAGAATAAGTGAATTAACATCCCTCAACGCTAATTTGTGAATATCTCGGAAATTAAAGCAAACAGAAATAAACAAATATTGTATAAAGAAATATCGTATTCACCCTGCGTAAACCCATTAGCTTTTGTCAGCAGATCGTATCAGCATTTTTCAGGCATCAAGAGAAACGGAACCGTCCAGCTTTCCAAGAATTCTTTGATCAGCGGTTTGGTTGCCTAGACACTAGTCCACTGACCAAACAGCCCGAGGTTTCTGCAAACCTCACCGTTCCTTACACCTCCCCCCTGAATAAACCTCTCCACCAAACCAAAGGCTGAGATGCGGAGGCATAGGTCCGTACTGCGTCCGCACAATAAAGGAGACCTAATTTATTCAAGATCTGCGACCGGCTTTGAACGGCAACCTTGGTAGTGAGAAGCTCATGCTCTATTAGCTAGCTTCTCAGAACAGACGGATTTCTTGTGAAGCTCCGTGCCTTTTAGGGTATCGTTGTTGTTGTTGTTGTTGTTTTTAATGACATTTTAATGGTTCACAGAACAATTACAGAGAGGGCAACGTACATACATACTGTTCACATACTGTTGTCGGGTTGAAAAGTATAAACGATAGACAATGCAACACAATGGAACTCTGGGAAGATGGTAGGGGCAAGTTTGTTACTAGGTTTCGTTTCTTGATATTCAAATTATTTTCTTTTCAAGATAATTTAAAGAGTGCTGTGTTGTTATAATGTGCACGTGTTCAAAAATAGAGGCAAGTTTTCGTGTTTCCGAGAGCACCATTGGGTTGCATCCTCAATGATTTCTGCTTTTTACTCGACAACGTTTCAATTGGGCGTACATGTATATAAGATAGCTTATCGTTGTTAAGAACATTGTTCTTAATTTCGGTACCAGACTTCCAATTACATCGACATTTCTTTGCAGTTGCCCGGCCGTCTGGACGGGGTTCAGTATAACCACTTTTTGTTTGTTTGTTTTTCTGGGTTACTTACCCCAGACATCCAGTTTTCGCTCGGCCAAACATATATTCGTCGCGTCTTTTGCTACACACTAGGCTGGGGCTCGTATCTTGAGTAAACGTAACATGTTTTTCACCCCGAGGACAGGGAAAACAACAGTGAGGTCTAATGCCCCTGGAGCTTTTCTTGTTTTCATTAGCATACGAAGCGTCAAGTCATTTTGACAACATGCGTCGTTTTTTTTCATGCTTAACACTGCTGTATGTATTTTGTTAAACAAAAGGGTTTCAAATTATCTTTTGTACTGAAAGTAGAAACTTTTAAACTGTCTTAGTAGTGGAGTTAAATAGCAGGGGATCAGCATCAAATTTCTCCATACCATACCTGTGCATTATAACACATACAGGTCATGAGAATTTAGGAAATGATCACTAAAGATAAAACGTCTTGATGTTTAAACACATTCTCCCAGATAATGTCATAAGAAATATATAGAGAGTAGTAAAGGACGCCCGTATGTGGCATATGGAGGCTCCTGATTGGCCGAGAGCAATCACGTGACCAGAGGAACTTCCGGTGTGAGAAACCGCTGACCAGTGGTCAAAAGAGGATCGCGGGCTCATGGGAACCGGAAGTCACGTGATTTGAGATGAGAAACCGCTGACGAGTGTGAAAAAAGGATCGTGGGCTCAAGGGGAAGGAAAACCACGGAGAAAACGCTCAAAAGTCCAAAGTCCAATTTGGGGAAGAGGGGTAGGTATAAAATGGGGTAAACCCTAAGTGAGGGAGTAGTCACGATGAGTGTTTACATCACGCTCCTGAGTGATCAAGCACAAGGCACGGGTCAAAAATTTACGGCACGATTGCCTCGTTCGTATTATTTGGTGGAAGATGATTGGGAAGTGGCGTTGGTACATATGTCCCACCCGGGGTTTAATCAATCCTTGGAAGATCAAACCAAACAGAATTGGACGCAAGAGGATAGTCAAAACCATTGGATGAAAACAGATATCAAATACATGCCAAAACGGGCGGATGGCACGGCGCCCCTGAAAGTCACCAAACAAATGTATTTACCGCCTGGGTATTACCACAATTTGAAAGAAGCCTGGATTGCCATTGCCTACGAAATGGAAAAACAACGCATGGAAGTCATGATGGATATAGCTAAAATGGACGTGGATGATTTAGCCAAACGACAACAACTAGCCGCTTTGAACCTGGCTCAACCCTATGTGAAAATCACCAATAAGGGCATCGCCTCTGAATTAGATTCGTTGTATGTCCTCATTCCAGCCAATATGGAATTTGAAATGGAATGGAAATTGGCGGGCTTGATGGGATTGGTGAAAGATGGAACGTCCACGGAACGCGTGGTCCAAGAAAAGAATTATCTGGTGAAACATATTGTGGATTACAACGATCGGCATAAATGGTCACCCACCACTGGTACTATCGCCAAATATCCCCCGTGGGGGCACGTCTCCGTCAGCTTTACCCACCCCGATTTCGATTATGAGTTGTTCTTGGGTCCGAATTTGAGTCGGCAACCTTTTCCCACTACCCCCACGGTCAAACCGCAACAAGGACAACAACCCTTGATGATTTACACGGATCTGGTGGCACCGAGCATTGTGGGAAATCAAGAAAAAGGCTTGTTACGTACTTTGGATGCGGGCAATACCGAGCATCAATTTGATACCAGGGAACGGATGTATTTTCCTCTGGGCCAAACCATCTTTGACAGCATTGCCGTGGACATTCAAACAGCGAATGGACAGCCGGCTCCATTCAAACAAGGCAGAACTATCATTACCCTTGAACTTTCCCGAAAAAGTCAACGGACATGACGTGGTTGTTTTTTTTATACAGAAAGCGAATCATTAATTAAATCCTGGAGCACGTGGGACCTAGCCCGGTTAGCTCCAGAACAGGCTAACTACTTAGATTGCTTTTTTGAAAAGAGATGAGGAATAAAAAAAATGACTTACCACTATCCCGTTTGCTTGCTTGCTTGGTTACCTGCTTGCTTGACTGCTTGCTGGCTTGGGAGTGAAAACGGGGAGTGGAGGCGATTTTTTATAGAGACCCAAAGGTCACGTGGGAGGGGTGATGAACCAACCAGGGCACAGGGTGCCACAAATCCTGTATGAGGATTACGAGGACGATGATTTGATCTGCCACGAAATCCTGGATGACGAGGACGAGGAGACCCCAGTGGTGCCCCTGGGAGGGGTGGGAAGGGGTGGGGGGACCCCCCTCCCCCCTCCTTAGATAGACCATGGTGCATTGCGCGAATGGGGGTATATAAGCCAAGCGAGGCCCCAGGGCGTCACTCCTAGCTTTGAGTTCATGCTTGGTTGACTTATGTCAGTTTGAGGAAAAGAAAAATGGCCGAAACAAGAACGCCCTTGGGCTCCTTAGCCAGTGCTGTGAATGTGGGGGGACGAGAGTATTTGCGGAGGAGAGTGATTGAGAGAACGCCAGTGGAACGTTACACCATGCGTATGTATGAGAGAAGAGAAGAAGCATGGCGCCCCCTGAACAAAGATCGCGTGGCGGCGTTCCTTCGTTTGTTTTTGCTGTGTTTTGTGGAATTGGAGAATGGCCTCCCACTCCACCCTTTCACCTACAGGATGATGAAGAAGTGCCTTGTGAAAAGAATCATTCCGTGGATTCATTTTCGGTTAGTGTACACCATGGAGGAGAGGTGGTGGCCGATCACCCTGGCCCAGTTCCGCGAACTGAATGGCTACTTGGCGGACCACCTGCCGCGGATCCAGAAAGAGGACCAATGGGATGCCATTCGATATTTTTATGAGGAAGTGGTCCGCCAAAGGGACGAACTGAAACGCCTCGAGGAAATGGAAAGGGAGGCCATGGAGTCCGTAAGGCGTTGCTTAGGACAATGAACATTTTGATTTCTGTTGAGTTTTTATTGTGAGTCAAGGCTGCTGTGCGTCAAGACCAACTATTTATGATGAACGTGCAAAACCAGTGTTGTCAGTTTTTTAAAATGTTTTAATTAAAAAGGATGTTTTTTATAAAGGGTGGTTGGTCTTCTTTGCCACGCGGGTGGGGCGTTCCTATTTACAATTGGAAAAAAGCTATCTACAATTTTGAAAAAAATAAAAAGTAAAAAATAAAATAAAAACTAAGAAATTAAAAAGGCTATGTACAATTCCAAAAGTAAAAACTAAGAAATTACAAATGAAAGTCTTCCAGTTCCATACGTAATTGATCAATGTTCTCGGGTAGACAGAAGGTGCGGTTGAACAAGGCTTGAATTTCGGCTCGGGTTTTCTCGTCCACATCCCGGGATCCCACAATAGCACTGCTTTGATGAAGGGTGGGCTTTTTGGGGCCCCAAGGGACAAATTGACTGCCAGTGACTAGGGTGGCAGCATTCTCGTTGACTTGGTAGTAATGGTCTGAGCGGTACCACGTTTGACTGGGGATGTCAAAGAGGTAGACGGGTTTGCCTTGATCCATGGCCAATTGCACGGTCCAACCGGTACCCCCTTTCACGCGTTTATGATCCGGTTCCAAGATGCCAAAGGCATAGATCGTGTTGGCTTTTCTGGCAATTTGATAATTGCGTTGCAGCAATTGCAGGGTGTAAAAATGAGTGGGCATTTTTTTGCCTAGTTTCTCCGCTGCCTGGTGAAGATGAGGGTTGGCCAACATCAGCACTTCCACCGTAGAAGGGGTGATGAAAGTGGCTCGAGGATGGTTCGGGGGGACGAGGACTTCGACTTGCATCCCAAACTGTTTGGCCATTTGTTCGGCGAGTTCATCCGTACCTTTGGCTCCCCCGGTGTAGACCACATGGCCATGACCAATCTGCAGTTCCAAGGCATCCACATCTTGTTCTCCGATCATGATGTCTGGGGGCATGGCTTGGGAGAATGACGATTCAGGCAGCAAGGGAACTCCTTAAATAGGAACACCTGACCAATGGGAAGACAAGAGGTCCTTATAAGGTCATAACAAGCTGACCAATGGGAAGACAAGAGGTCCTTATAAGGTCATAACAAGCTGGCCAATGACAGCGTAGGGGTATGGGTATAAAAAGGCAGGGGCGGGTGAAAAAATCGTCAGCACGATGTCAGTCGATCGGAAGAGAAAGACAACCCATCCCCCAGAGGGGAAGAAGAAGAAGAAGACTATTCAAACGATGACGCCCGTGGACTGTGATCCGGTGGTAGGGGAGGTGGTGGAAGATACCCGAGCGGCGGTGGAAGATATGATGAAAGAATTGAATGACATGGCGGAGCAATCTACACCCCAATTCACTCTGATGACCGTGTTTGACAATGAGGTGGGCCATCATCAAATCAAAGACAACAAGGAAAAGGTGGACTATATGGTATGCCCTTGCCATGACGTGCGTTTGGAGGCCCGAGAATCTCAAAAGGGATGGAAGTATGTGAAATGTCCCATCCAACCCTGTTTGCTGTTTTGTGGTCAAGATCAAGCCCTGGAGTATATGAAAGCGGTGTATAGTCAACCTCATACAGAAGTGTTGGACATGTGGACTTGTTTGCAGTGCTTTTGCCGGGAACCCGCCACGCTGCAACAGAGCCATTCGACCCAGAACCCCGATCGTTTGTTTCTGAATTGTTCCAAGAAAACGTGTGGCTTCTTCCGATGGGCCGATCAACCCTTGGGTCCCAAGTACTGGAGTTGGTTTCATGACAACCCGCCCAAGAAAGCCGACCAACAAGCTGAATCTCCTTTGTCTACCCGGGATGCGCAAGGATATCCCAAGCGGGGCTATGACATCCCAGGGCCGCCTCCTCGACCCCCCAGGAAAGAGGATCGCCCCCTGACAGATTATGAGAAACAATTGTTGCGAGAAATTCAAGAGCTCAAGAACCGTCAAGAAATGATGGTCGCCCCAGCGCCACCACCCCCCAAGTACAGTGACAGTGTGGACAACTGGCAGAAAGATCTCGAGACCGTCACTTGTGGTCGTCTAGGTCTCTTTTAATGGTTTAAAAAAGGAGTAGGAATAAAATTTTTTTTATTTAGTCCATGGAGTCTGTTGTGTGTGATGCATGGGAGTCTGTCTGGTCCTTGGGGCAATGGCAATGCCATCAATCCCTGTGCCAAGTGTTATATGATCATCAACCCGGGCCCCCCATCCCGATTCCTCCCTGTCCCGAGGACGCGCACCCTCTCCACGTCTTTGAAGAAACCCACGTGGATCGTAACCTGTATCGATGGGTGGTGTTTGTCGTATGGTTAAAAGGGCATCCGGACGCCTGGCGATGGTATCGAATCATTCAAAAGGCGCATCCCCACCCCATCCCTTCCATACCGACCTTATGGGATGAATGCCAGAAGGTATGGCCCCTCGAAAGAAAACTCAACGCTGGTCAACAACAACAAAGTTGAAGAGAAGCAAACGCCCTGTCTCGTCGTCAACGAAGAAAAGCAATGTCTCGCAAGAATGGTTAAACCGTTACCACGATCCTAGCGCCCCGGGGAGTTTAGGAGGCGTGCAACGGTTTGCCAAAGCCCATCGTCTCCCTTTGAAACAAGCCCAACGGGTCTTGGAACAGGATTTGGCCTACACGTTACATAAACCACGACGTCGTCGTTTTCCCACCGTCCCCGTGATCGTGGGAGGGTTGGACGATCAATGGGTCGCGGATTTAGTCGAAGTGCAACCGTTGGCCAAATATAATCGGGGTATACGCTACTTGTTGACCGTCGTGGATGTCTTGTCCAAGTACGCGTGGGTGCAACCCTTGAAAGACAAAACGGGGGTGGCCCTCGTGAAAGCCTTTGAGAAGATTTTGAAACAAGGACGACGACACCCCAATCGATTGCAAACGGATCGGGGGAAAGAATTTTACAACCGGACGTTTCAACGATGGCTCGACGAGCAAGGGATTCATCATTTTTCCACCGAAGGCGATGCCAAAGCCAGTGTGGTGGAACGATTTAACCGCACCTTGAAAGAACGGTTGTACCGGTATTTTACCGCGGCCAACACCTTACGCTTTGACGATGTGTTACCCGAGTTGGTGCAAGGGTACAATGCCACGCGTCATCGAAGTATTGGCATGGCCCCTCAAGACGTGACGTGGGACAACGAAGAAGCCGTGTGGAAACGATTGTACGGCCAACGGTTGAAAAGACAGAAAAAACCTCAATTCAAAGTAGGCGATCGGGTGCGTCTCAACAAGATTCATCGGACGTTTGAAAAAGGTTATTTACCTGGTTGGACCGAAGAAGTGTTTGTGGTGCATCGTGTGATCCCGGGCCCCGTGCCCACCTATAAGATTCACGAATGGGATGACACCCCCGTCCAAGGCACGTTTTATGAAGAGGATTTACAAAAAGTCCACGTGTCCGATGTATTTCGCATCGAAAAGGTACTTAAGCGTCAAAAAGATCGATGGTTGGTCAAGTGGAAAGGGTGGCCCGACAAGTACAATAGTTGGATTGCCCGCGGAGACGTGACCTCTCTCCAGCCACCCAAGAGGAAAAAGACAAGTCCACCCAAGCCATCCAAAAGACGACGACGCGACTAAACAATGACGTTCGTCCCCAATTCGTCGTTTTACGTGACGTTGATGAGTCATGCGAGTACCAAGGAGTTTCCGGGCAACAAAGCCCATCAGTTCAGAAACCGGTTGCCGAAACCCATTCGATTTATGGGTCGAGGATGGATGGTGGGCATGGTCAGTTTATCCTTACCCACCATTCCGGTGGCAGCGGAAGAAGGAGGCGTGGGCGATTCCCACCCTCTGTTGTACGTCCGATGGCACGAACGGGTGTATATCCAAGACGATCAAGGGAACGATCGCTGGTACCATGAACGCCGCGAACTCACTGTCTACGGACGAGATATGAGAAAGGAGATGACCTCGTTGACGGGAGTTCAATTTTTTCATCAACTGATCTATCGTTACGAGCAAAGCCGTGCGAAACAAACCGTCCCCAAAAACAAATGGACCGAGGACAATGGCCTCAAATTGGCCCCGACCTTTGAATGGACCACCGACGGGGATTTGTTGTTGAATACTACCAATGTGGATTACAAACGACAAGTGGCGCACGTGTCATGGGGCAGAACCTTGGCCCTGAGAATGGGATGGATTGAACAACCGTCCCCCGGCCAGTATCGATTGGGTCCGAATCTCTTGCAAGAATTTCAAGGCATGTCTACCATTCCCACCCCGACGGATGTCCGCGATACCTCCAACAAACCCCTCTTTTGGAAAGTGGAGGGGGATTATCTGAAATTGAGTCTATCGTGTCCTTGGCGGTTTGTGAATTTGAACGGGACCTTTCGTGTCCCGTCGGAATTTCCCGCCGTGCGTCCTTTGCACGTGTATTGTGATGTAGGGACCAGCAGTATGGTAGGGGGTCGCATCACGGATCTCTTACGAGAAATCAAGTACCAGCCCAAAGAAACCACGCACTTTGAACCTCGACATATTCAATATGTCCCGGTACGCAATGAAGTGGTGGAAATCGTGGAAACGCAAATGGCCGAAATCAATGGGGATCTCGTGACATTTGGCGAAGGGCATACCCTCCTAACCCTCCACTTTAAAAGGGAGGTGGTGGTGTGAAGCAGACAAAGATGTCGTTCTACGTGACGTTACCCAGTCATTCCAACCGACGTGAATTTCCCAACAACCAAGCCAATTCCTTCAAGATTCGTCTACCTCAACCGTTACGGTTACAAGGAGGGGGATGGCAAGTGGGGTTGAGTGCCATTTCCTTACCGGACACGGGGGTCAACATTTTTAATCTGCTGCCGGCGGATCAGTTCGTGTTTGGTACCTCTTGTTATCGGTTGACCCCCTCCGCGGGACGTGTGGTGAAAAGCTTCAATATGAAAATGGACGATTTGAAAGACGATGCTTCCATTGTGGATGGCGTGACCTTCATGAAAGCCTTTTTGCAATGGGTGAGACAACGTATGACCACTGCTTACCTGGGCTACCATGGTGCACCGAATACGGAGCGGGGAGAAAAAACGTGTACGACCTTTGAGTGGGACGGCGAAGATTTGGTGATGAACAATCGCAATATCACACGGTACAAGTACCCTCTTCCATACAAAGACAACACGACGATTGTCGTCCCTCACTTGGCCATTCATCATCTCATGGCCGAAAAAATGGGATGGTTTAAAAAAAACGACGCAGGAAACTATGCGTTGGGACCCAACTTGGCCATGGAATTCCGTGATGAAAAGGTTCCCAACAATAATGACATTGAATTGAGAAATAGCAAGAACGACCCGGAGTATTATCAAGTGAACACAGATGGTGCTGGGACCACATGGATTTGGTTGAGTTTCAGCGTGAATTGGCGTTTCACCAACTTGAATGTGGCGTTTCGGGCGGTGGTGGGCGACCCCACGCGAACGCTCCACGTGTACTCGGACGTGGCAGGCAGCAGTGTGGTGGGCAACCGCGTGACCGATTTATTGCGTGAAATCCAGTACAAGCGACAAGGACGCGGCACCCTGTACTTTGAACCGTTGCACATTCAATACATGGCTATTCGTAACGAGGTGGTGGAAATCATTCACGTTCAAGTCGCCGAAACGATTGGTAGGGGAGGAGACTTGGTCAAGTTTGGTGAAGGTCATACCATTGTCACGTTGCACTTCAAAAAGGCATAAAAAAGAGAGACGAGAAGGAACCCCCCAGTCAAACATCATGCCTCCGAAACGACGACGACGACGACAACGACGCCGAAAACAACCTCCCCAAGCGGGGGAAGGGATCAACGCAGTGATTGCCGGGATTCCTAAAGCCGCTTGGTCCATCACCAAAGGGCTAGAAAAGTTAGCCAAAAAGAATGCCAGAAAATCGCATTTGAAACGCATGGAGGAAATCCGACAAGGAAAACGAAAACGCTATGCGGGGGAATCGTTTACGTGCAGCCTCATGTGAGTATAAAAAGAGACGAACCCCCTGTGAAAAACAACCAAAGGCATCCCTGGTGAAGAAGAAGACACCATGCGTGGCGGAAGTTTGACACGATTTCGGACCGACGAGTGGTATGATCAACAAGGCAAAGGGTTGGTGACGGATCTGATGCGTGGGGGGTTGCAAGGTCTTATAAGGACGCGAAATCCTTTAAAACTGCCTAGTAATATCAAGAGAGGCTTGACAACGGGTTTGACACGCGGGATCAAACGCAAAGCCGAAGACGCCCTTAAAAAGGAAATCACCAAACAAGCCAAGAAAGCGTTGAGTAATAAGAGTGTGAAAGACGCCGTGCGGGTCGCCAGTGCCTTATTTCCCAAACAAACCAAACGGGCGCGTGATATTTTGGGCGTGTGAACATGGATCCCGTGCATTCACGACCTCGACGGATTCGCAGTAATCGAGGGTTGACTCAATGGGGTGGCCTGTATCCGTTTTGGAAACTGATGCGGCGACAACGTGGCGGTTGGTTGAGTCCCGAGGTGATGAGACTGCCCGGGTTTGATTTGAGACAACATTTAGCACGACGACGGTATAAAAACCCCTCACGGCGACGACGTACCACCACTCGACGACGACGACGACGTTAAACATGCCTGACGTGAGTACACAAACCGCCCCGGCTCACGAGCGTTCCGAAGGGACCGTCAACCCGGCGTTACGGATTTTCAAGGTGCCACCGACCGACATTAGCATCAATGCCTATCGCATGGTCACCATCCAACCCACCACCACGGGTATCAATCCCATGGAATTCATCATTCCGGGATTAGACGATTTTGTGGATTTGGGACGCAGTTACTTTACCATGGAATTGAGTTTGAAAAAGGAGGGTGGCGGGAACTTGGTGGCCAATGAAACCTTGTGGCCCGTCAACAATTTGGCCCATTCCATCATCAAACAAATTGACTTGCAATTGAATGGCACGTTGATCAGTCCACAATCCGACACCTATCATTACAAAGCTTACCTGGAAACCTTGTTGAATTATGACCGAGAAGATGGCAAGACCGTGTTGGGACCCCAAGGATGGTTCAATCAAGTGGATTTCCCACCCCAATGGACTGCTGCCAACGTAGACTTTGGTACCCCTAATGCAGCCTGGACCAATCTCCCTGTCAATCACAAAGGAGCCTTGGCCGCCATGGTAGCCGAAACCGCCAAGTATGCAGGAGGTGTCACCCACAGTCTGGTGTTTACCCCCCACCTGGAAGTCTTTCATACCGGCAAACTGTTGGTGCCTGGCATCGAAATCAAGATGAAATTTCATTTCAATGGCCCCAGCCTGTTTTTCAATGGAGTGGCTCTGGCAGGTCGATCGATGGAAGGCGATGTGAAACTACGGTTTCATCTCTGCCAACTGCGTTTGAATGACGCCATCTACCAGAGTTTGTCTGAAAAAAGACACAATGAAGGCCAAGTGGCATCTTACCCGACCGTCCGCAGTGAAATCCGGACCTTCACCATGCAAGACAACCTGGTCCGCTTTGATATCCCCAACCTGTTTCAAAACAGAATACCAGACCGATTGATTGTGGGGTTACTGGACAGCCGCGCCTTCAATGGAGATGTGACCCGAGATCCGTTCTGTTTCCAGAAATTTGGACTGACGTCCATTAAACAGATTGTCAAAGGCGAAGAATACCCTTATGAAACCCTGCAGTTAGTGCACAACAATGGCAGCCGAGATAAACTAGGCTACTTCCGTTTTCTGCAAGCCAGTGGGGCTTGGTGTAAAAAGAAAGGCAATATGGTAGAACTAGGAGATTGGGGCCATCGGAAAAATTGTACCTTGTACATGTTTGACAATGTGGCCAATGGCTGTGCTGACAGTCAAAACCTCAACCCCAAGCAAACGGGCGATTTACAACTGGTCTTGGAATTTGGAGCCGCCCCCGGTGTCAATATAACCGTGCTCGTCTATGGAGAATTTGAGAACTTGCTGGAGATTGACCGCAACGGAGCCGTGTTGTACAACATTTACCAACACTGAAGAAATGGAACACGTGGCCTTGAATAATGTGCAGTTGGATTATTTAGCTCGCGACGACCCCCACTTGAAACCTGTCTTTTACGGGACGGTGGCCTGTGATCGTTTACCCAAGCGTCCTGTCAAGACCCCACCCCAAGGGTACATTGTGAACACCGACCCGCACGATCAACCCGGACAACATTGGTTAGGGGTGTGGACCGAGGGAAACGTGTGTGAAATCCTCGACAGTTATGCTTTGCCCATGGACACGTACGTGCAAGCCGCCCCGTTCCAAGATTGGATGGTGAAACATTGGAAGTATGTGGTGACCAATGGCAAGTCCCTCCAAGCCATTTCAAGCAAGAGTTGTGGGGATTACGCCTTGTTGTACTTGAAAGCCAAAGCCCGTGGACGGACCTTGCAAGACTTTTTAAATGAGTTTTCGGATCATGATTATGTAAGCAATGACCATCAAGCCGGTCAACGCGTTCAACAATTGATTGTAAGCCAAGAAGCCAGATGGTATCAACTTTGTTGTCATCCGTATCATCAACGGAATGATTAAATAAAATGTGTTGGAAAAACAAGTGTGTCGGAGTCGTAGCTCAGTCGGTAGAGCCTTTGGATCCCCCCGGATACATGAGGGGGATCGCACGTGGGTTCGAGTCCCACCGATTCCAATAAAAAGGTGCCTTTTTTTTTCCCTGGGTAGTATCATCATGCAAACGGGGAAACCGTTTCGTTTTCATACCCCCTCCTCTATCTTGGTGGTAGGACCGTCGGGATGTGGCAAAACCGTGTTTACGGAAAAACTCTTGGTAGACAACCCCGAGTTGTTTGAAAGTCCCCCGACGCAAGTGCATTATTGTTATGGCGCGTGGCAAGATCGATTTCGAGGCATGCAAGATCAGGGGGTGGTGTTTCACGAAGGGATTCCCGATCATGACGCGTTGGTCCAATGGTTTCCTCAAGGACAGGGGGTCCTGGTCTTGGATGATTTAATGGATGAAGGGAGTCACGATAAACGCGTGTTGGATTTATTCACCAAACATTCACATCATCAAGGAGTGACGGTGCTCTACTTGTGCCAAGACATGTTTCCCGTGGGTCGCTATGCCAAAAGTATTTCCCGCAATGCGCATTACATTGTGGCGTTCAAGAATCCCCGGGATCAATTAGGGGTACGCAATGTCATGCTGCAATCGTTTCCGACCACTTGGAAAGACACCTTGGAGACGTTTCATCAAGCCACCACACGCCCGTATGGCTATTTGATGTTAGATTTACATCCCGCCTCCTCCGATCAACAACGTGTGTTGAGTCACCTGTTAAAAGACGAAGGATGGACGCGCACCTATCAAAAGCGCCTATAAAGGCACGACACCCCCTTTGGAACCGGAAAAGAGAGTGAGCATGGCCGATGACCGTCAACCTCCGCAATCGTACGATACCGTGGCCCCTGCGGGTGTGGGGGCGGCCAGTGGCAATCAAATGTCCATAAGTGCCTTCCAAGATTTGTATATGACGGGAGACGAAGGTCTTCTCGACGCGGCCATGGAGGAAATTCACCCCGATGCCCTCAGTGAGTTTTTGAGAAGTCTCCCCTCTCCCAACACCGTCGCGGGTTGGCCCGATGTAGATGGGGCACCCCCTGCACAGGCCTCTTCCCCCGCGGGGGTAGGAAGTCGAGCATCCCATTCACCCTCATTCCATAGCCCCCAGACCACCCCGGAGTCTTCTGGGGCTCGAACGCCTGCGACGCCTCCTAGCGTACCCCGGGCGGCGGGTGCTCGAACAGCCGCGGGGGCTGGGGGTAATGGTGGTGGACGTGGTGGAGGTGATGGTAGGAGACGCCGGGGACCCAGGACTAGAGGGGGACGTGGCGGTGGACGTGGCGGCGGACGTGGTGGTGGTGGTGGTGGTGGTGGTGGTGGTGGTGCTGGTGGTGGTGCTGGTGGTGGTGCTGGTGGTGGAGGAGGTGGTGCTGGTGGTGGAGGAGGTGGTGGTGGTGGTGGTGGTGGTGGTGGACGACGGGGGCGCCGACGCCGACGCCTTTTCCCCACTTCACCTGCCTCCAGCACTCCTGGATCGTCTGGGGGGTCTGGTAAACAACCTCGTACCTTGCGTCAAGCCGATTTACAACGACGTTTACGGATGCTATTACAAGATCAAGAACAATTGGCCCAAGGACGGGAAATTGCTAATGTCACCATGACCAATAGCATTGTGACCAGTTATAAACAAGGAGGCGCCCCGAGCGTACAAACCTCGTCGTCCCGGGTCTCGCCGTGAGGATGAAAACCGTCGTGTCGTTATTGAATGGATCTCGACGTCCTGGCATCCCCTTCCCACCGGAATTGTTACAACGGATGGATTCCTTGTATGCCTTTTACCATCAACAATGGTGGTGTTATCGAAAAATGTTGAATCATTACAAGTGTATCAATGCCTTGTTCAATGGCCTGGCGTTACTCCTGATGGCCGCGGGCATGATTGCCGGCCCCCTGTTGGACAACAGCACGTTGGTAGCCTGTTTGGCGGCGGTGGGCACCGTGGTCAAAGGATGGAATGATTTTAAACAATATCGATTTAAAGTGACCATGAGCCGGTTTGCGTTTACCACCTATGCCAAAGCCTTGACCGAATTGAAAACCTATGTGAGGGGTGTCCCCTTGGAGGACCTGGAAGGATTTTTAATCAAGATGCAAACGTTGGATGACACCATTGTGGATTTCACCCCTCCGTTACCCAAACGATGCGTGCAAGATTACCATGGTCATTTTGTGTACCATCCCGTGGAAGCCCTATGCTATGTAGACGGATGTCCTCGTCCCTTGAAACCCAAAGACTATTGGATCCATAAAAAGCCGCTCCCTCCCAGCCCGACACTCTTAGAACCATGGCCCCCCGAAGAAGACGGACAAAAAGAAAAAGAAGAACCCAGCAAGGAGAAGGCATACCTTGGCTCGTCGACGTGAAAAAGGGGTATGAAGTCACAAGTGATTTGGTCAAAGCCTTGAAAAAACCGCAAATGAGTGCTACCCAAGGGAGAAAGATGGTATCGGGGTACAAACAACAATATCAAGCGTATAAAAGACGAGGGGGTACCAAAGGGTACAACAGTTGGTTGATCGACAAAGGCTATGCCAAAAAACCTAACAAGTGCTGTATCCAATGAAACGTCTTCGACGTCAACGCAGAAAAAGGAAACAACAACAAGGAGGAGCTTTAATGCGTCGCAAACCCCGTTTGGTGGATAAAATTGCCCATGGCATGAGTATGTTTCTCTCAGGCCCTGCGCCGGGGTTTGGCCTGGCTTTAGGCAAATTAGGCGGGCAAGCCTTAAAAGGCATTACCGATAATGTACAACATTACCGCCGACGACAACGAGGTGGGGGTTGGTGGTCCGATTTCAAACGCAATACCCGTCAAGGCTATAAAGAGACGCAAGACCTCATCAAACAAAACAAAGCCCTTCAACGTGTCTTGTCGCACTCATGGTATCCTTGAAGAGAAGACGCCGACGACGACGACGTCAACGCGGTGGTTTTTTAAATCTATTGGTCCCTGCCCTGACGGGATTGGGGAAAGCCGTGGCCTTGGAAACGGATAAACGTATAAAACGCACGATTCAAAAAGCCAATCAACGCTATCGTCGCCGTCACCGATAAACGATGCAACGTCTTCGACGTCAATTGCCGTTTTTACGGTCCATGTTACAAGAAGCCAATGGTTCCAAACGTCAAGAGTTGTTACAACATGCCAATGCCGATCAAATCAATGCCGTGAGTGAACTGGTCTTGAACTTTTTAAAAAACAAGATTCCCGTCACACCCCCCATGCTGGCTAAACTTCAACCCTATAAAAGGGTGCTACGCGATTTGGGACGTCGTCGACATTCCGTCAAAAAACGTCGGGCGTGGTTGGTTCAACAAAAAGGACGCGGCTTGTTTCAAGGACTTCACGAGGTGTTATGTCAATGTGCTCGACCGACCCGTTAACCCTGGCCACATGGATCACCCTGTTACAAGAGGCCAATCGGGCCACCGACCGGTGGAAAGACGAGTGTCATTATTGGAAGCATAAATATCACCTGTTGTATCGAGAGTACAGGCACATCTTAAAGTCCCGTCTTTGTGAGAGCTGTCGTCAAATAGAAGACGGGGAACTTTGCTCCGAGTGTAGTCAACCCCCATGGATGCAGTCTACATGATTCCCCACAAGGACTTGGAACAACTCGTTCAATATTACAAAGGAGAACTCACCGAAAATGCCTTGTTGAACAAAGCCGCCAAGCTCGCCGCTCAAAAACATGTCTTGTTAGCCAATCCCGAATTACCCCCAGCCCTGGTCAATGCTCAAACCAAACCGTTGAGTCAAGAATTAATCAAGTTAACCAAACGCATTCGTCAATTTCCCGGAGGCGTGGGAGTGGGGGCTCCGGGTGCACCTCCTGGCGAAGACGAAGAGGAAGAGGCCGGGGATTTGGTAACGGGGCCCGTGGAACAATGGTTGAAGCGCATGATAAAAGGCAGCCCGTCGACTCCCAAACCACCCATTACCCCTGCAACCAAGAAAGGCAAAGGAGCAGCCACCAGTAGTAAGATTGTCAAGAAAGGGAGCCCATCCACTAGTCGAGGGGATCTACAATCGCGTTTAGAAACCATTCGAGAACGTCGCAAGACCTTGGAAAAAAAGATAGCTGAGAGTCCTTGGGGCAAAGGCAAAGGCAAAGGCAAAGGCAAAGGCGTCTCCCGTGAAGTGCAAGCATTAAAACCCTTACCCGGTTGGGAAGATTGGCACCGAGGCAAAAAGTTACGACGTCGATTGGATTACGACAGTGAATAAACATGCCTCCCAAGAGGAGAAGGGGTATCAAACGGAAACGCACCCAACGAGGAGGGGCAGTGGATGTCCAAAAATGGATTGCTAAAACCGGCAAAGAATTTCATTGGCCTGGCTATCAGTACATGGGCCCTGGCACGCATTTGGCCAAACGTCTAAAACGTGGGGATCCCGGGATCAATCGCTTGGACCAAATTGCTAAGCAACACGACATTGATTACAGCCGTGCCAAGAATTTGCAAGATAAATGGAAAGCCGATACCAAGATGATCCAAGCCATTGATAAATTACCCGGCAAGAAAACCAAGACGGAACGGGTGGTCAAGAAAATCATGCAAGCCAAGAAACGTTTAAAATTGTAACTTTTAATGGGAAACCGTACCATGTTTCTACAGTTGTGATGTAGACAAATGATCCACATGTGTTTTTTTTCATAGAAAAAATAAATCAATACAAAATGTCAAAGCCGTCTCTTCTTTTTTTAAACATCCTCATTCATGAGGGTGTCGAGCAATTGTTCGTATTCCTCGGTAGACATGTCCTCCCACAAGTCTTGGAGATCCACACTCCTTTCTAAAGGGTCCTCCAGGGTGGCTATCAGCTCGTTCAACCAAGCCATCACCTCATCCGCCAACAACGCCTCCTGTTCCCACACAGGGAGTTCCACGGACAGGATGTCCCCCGAATCCAAATTTAGGACGGTCCAACTTTCCTCCTCTTGGTCTGGGATGTCCGGCATGGTTCCGGGGAGGATGGCGGTACAGGCGGCGGTGTTAAGGGTCTCTTAAATTCAAAGCGCCAATACGGGCAACAATAGTCCAATCCTTCAATGAACCACGCTGTATTGAGTTGCGGGTAACACCCGGGGGACCAGTGTTCTTTGACTTGGGCCTCGCGTGCCGCCTGGGCTGCCTCTTTCTGCCGTTCTCTTTCTTTCAACTGTTCCCCAAAGGCAGTCAACTCGTCGTCCAGGCCAAAGTCCGTCTTGGTGTTCTTTAAAATCGCTTCGACCTCGAGATCCGCCTCGACCTTTTCAAACTCGATGAGTAAGGCGTCTTGACGAGAGACCATTTTGAGATGACTCCGCCGGCGGTTCGATTTCTTTTATAGTCTCTGGGTCCTTCCCTGCAAAGCCTCATGGGTCCAAACTAGAGAGGGGGGAGGGGGGTCCCCCCACCCCAGTCCCCCTCCCAAAGCATCATGGGGTCTCCTTCTCATTGGCCCATTCCCTTCCACGTGACCCTTTTTTTTCTCTATAAAACCCGAAGACCGAGCTCCAGCTGAGTCATCTGATCATGTCCTCTCAAGAAGACGATGTGGCGGGGCCAAGTGGTCTCGCCAGACGTGAGATCATGTCCATGCTCGGATTGGACTTAAGTGATTCGGAAGACGACACCCATTCCTGTGTGGGACCTTTGATTTGCACCGAAGAGCTAGGAGACAGTGACGACGCCATTTGTCAAGAGGCCTTGGACCAATGGGAACAAAGCGGGGGTGGATTGGATCCCTCTGAACACGTTACCTTCCAATTTGACTTAGAACCTTTTGTGAATCGGAAGAGTGATCGCATGGGGGTACAAGAACGTCATTTCAAGACCCAGTTACGTCAAAGGGGGAACTTGCTTCCAGGCCAAAATATAACCCAAGCTCTCCAAGAGGGATTACGTCGAGCCGTCAATCAAGTGTTAACCACCACGCCTGACCTCCACGATCAAGATCGACTCTACTTTACCATCGCCTCCGATCGCCTGCACAATAATTTTCAGGGATGGGGATTACGGGCAGGGGAATGGCGTCGAGACACAGAACGGGTGGAAGCTCTGTTCCAACGTTTAGCCCAAGCCCTTAACAGCAACGAACAATTTGAAATGGACGATTCCTTTCAAGTGTCCATCACGCAAGTCCATCATGCTCCTCAAGGTACCGGCAAACCCCGTCGTGGCAAACCCGGCCATCCCACCATGACCCTGTTGACAACCAACAAACGGTCGGTCATCCGCATCCAAAATGATGATGAGCTCTGTTGCGCCAGAGCTCTCGTGGTCGCCAAAGCTCGCGTGGACCAGCACCCGAAATACAACAGCATCTGCAAAGGAAGGCCCCTGCAGAGAACCCTAGCTCTGGACCTCCAGAATGAAGCCAAGGTACCCCTCGGTCCTTGCAGCTATGACGCCTTAACGGCTTTCAGCAAGGCCCCATCCCTCACCGGTTACCAGATCATCCTGGTGGATGCACAGCGATCGTTTCACATCACGACGTTTGGTCCCCTTTCAGACAAACAACTGATCCTGTTGCACAACCAAGACCATTATGATGTCATCACCAAATTGCCGGGATTTTTCGGGTCCAGTTATGTGTGTGCGGATTGTTGGAAACCCTATGACCATGAGGAACGGCATCGATGCACCAAGACCAAGTTGTGCGGAGCCTGTCGACAGAAAGATTGCCCCGACTTTCAATATGCTTACCCCCGACACCTGAAAGCCACTCAACGTTGCGAGTCGTGTCATCGGGACTTTTTTGGACCCGCGTGTTTGGAAGCCCATGCAAGCAAGACCCATGCGGGCAAACCCATCACGGGCCTCCAGACCTCCGTGTGCTCTCAACGATACCGATGCCCTGACTGTTATCAACAAAATGTGGGCTTGTCCCGCATTCAACGTCACCGTTGTTTCCACATAGACTGCCCTTCTTGTCATCAGTACGTTGACGCCGACGACCACCGTTGTTTCATACAAAGAGCCCCCAAACCTCAAGACCAAAAGAAGAAGAGAAAGAGGACCCGTCAAAAAGGTCCTCGCGCCAAACGAGGTGCCGCCGCCGCCGCCGCGGAACCCCCTGCCTCCTCCTCTGAGGACGAGGACGACCTGCCACCCTTACACGTCTTCTTTGATATCGAAGCCATGCAACCCCAGGAAAAACACATTGCCAATCTCGTCGTGGCCGAAACCGAAGACAACGATGAACCCAAGCCTTTCCCAGGTCCCACTTGTATCCGGGACTTTCTGGAATGGCTGGATACCTTGACTCTCCACGATACCCGTCAAGTCAATGTCATCGCCCATAACTTCCAGGGGTACGACGGGTACTTCATCATCCAAGAATACTATGGGGACAACCGTCTCGTCCAACAACTCCGCAACGGGTGTAAACTCTTAGAGATCAAACATGACCGCATCCGGTTCATCGATTCGATGAGTTTCTTCCAGATGCCCCTCTCCGCCTTTCCCAAAACCTTTGGCTTGACCGAACTCTGCAAAGGGTACTTCCCCCACAAGTTCAACATACCTAACCATCAACAGTACGTGGGCATCCTCCCCTCACGCGATTACTACATGCCTGAGACCATGTCCCTCGAAGGAAGACAAGCCTTCCAAACCTGGCATCAACAGCAGCGTTCCAAGAACGTCGTGTTTGACTTTCAGAAAGAATTGCTCGCCTATTGTGAATCGGATGTACGTCTCTTGAAACAAGGATGTCTGACTTTCAAACGCATGTTTGAAGACTTGACCGGCTTCAATCCCTTTGATCACGTTACCATTGCCTCGGCTTGTAATCGAGATTTACGTATGAACCGGATGATCCCCAACAGTATTGCCAGTGAACCCGCCGGTCCTAAGGGGTGGAGAAACAACCACATCAACCACTCCCTCCCAGCCATTCAATGGTTAACCTGGTGCGATCACCAACTACGTCAACGCGCCCTCCAAGATCTTACCCCCGCTGATCTACTGACCAATGCCCATCCAGAGCCTCAGTACATTCAACATGCCCGAAATCAAGGCGAGTATAAGATCCCCGGGACCAACATCCATGTGGATGGTTATTGCCCCGACACCCATACCGTCTACGAATTTCAAGGCTGTTTCACCCACGGATGCCCGGCCTGTTATCCTCATCGCTACGAAAAACATCCCCGCAACCATGATCGGACCATGCAGGACATCTATGACGCCACCCAAGACAAAGTCCAAAAACTTACCGACCAAGGGTACAACGTCATTCAAATCTGGGGATGTGAATGGGACCACCTCCGAGACACCCACCCAGAGATCGACGCCTTCGTCCGGGAACTCAACTTCATCCAACCCCTTGAACCTCGAGAGGCTTTCTGTGGAGGTCGTACCAATGCCATCAAACTCTACCATCATATCACCCCTGGCCAAAAAATTCACTACATCGATGTCACCTCCTTGTACCCGTGGGTCAACAAGAAGTCTGTGTACCCCAAAGGACATCCAAAAATCATCTTCGCCCCAGGTCACACGGACATCCACCAGTACTTTGGGCTCATCCAATGCAAAATCCTGCCTCCCCGTGAATTGTACCATCCCGTGCTGCCTTACCGTCATGGCGACAAACTACTCTTTCCCCTCTGTGCCCGTTGTGTGAAAGAAGAAATGGACAAACCTCTTTTGGACAGATCCTATCATTGCCATCACTCCGACGAACAACGCGCCCTCACCAGTACCTGGTGCAGCCCGGAATTAGTCAAAGCCGTTCAATTGGGGTACCAAGTCCAATACATCTATGAAGCCTGGCATTTTGAAGAAACCTGTGAGGGCCTCTTCGCCGATTATGTCAACACCTGGTTAAAAATCAAACAAGAAGCCAGTGGGTGGCCTGAGGACGACATGTCAGAGGAAGCCAAACAGGACTACATCCAGAAGTACTTCGAGAAGGAGGGTATTCAGTTGGAATACGACAACATCAAGAAGAACCCCGGCCTACGAACATTAGCCAAGCTCATGTTGAACTCCATGTGGGGCAAGTTTGGACAACGCCTCAACAAGACCCAAATTCAAGCCTTTCATGATCCACAGGCCTTATGGTGGAGGTGCACTACCAAAACCAAAAAGAGGACATCCGCGTTTCACCCAACCTCAACATTTTTGTGGCCTGCTTCACCACCTGCCATGCCCGGCTCAAACTCTATGCCGCCCTGGAAGCCTTAGGGGAAACCGTTGTTTACTTCGACACGGATTCCGTCATCTACCTGGAGGAAACACCCACTCAATTCCAACCTACCTTGGGTTCCTATCTAGGGGACTTCACCTCCGAATTAGATGATGATGAATACATCCAAGAATTCGTCAGCGGAGGACCCAAGAATTATGGTTATACTACGAATAAAGGAAAGGTGGAATGCAAGGTCAGAGGCTTCCGACTCAACAGTGAAGGACACGCGCAACTCAACTATGACGTCATGCGTCAGAATGTCCTCGACGAAATCCAGAACCCCCTCCTCAAGCCACGACAAACAAAGGTGATAACCACCCACCACATTGTTAGGGTTCCCAACACCTATGAACTGTTCACTTTTCCACAACACAAATGGTATCGCTTGGTCTATGACAAACGAGTCCTGGATTCCCGCACCTTCAAGACGTACCCCTATGGCTACCACTGAAAACCTCAACAAGATCGTCGATTGTGATCACTGTAATCGAGAACATTGGGCGCCACCACCACCACCCCCATTCTACAGTTCCTTTGCCATACCTTTAATGAGAAATCAATCATATCGACGTCAATTACAACAATGGATTCGTGACAACAACCAATGGCGAAGAATAACTCGATGTCAAAAACAATGGTGGGGACCCTCTATTGAACATTAAGGAACACTCCAAAAACATTTCTCAGTTATTGTAAAAACAAATTTAATAAAAAAAAAATATATAATTTTTATTTCGTGTTGTTTTCAAGGACCACCCCCTCTTCCCCAAATTGGACTTTGGACTTTTGAGCCCACCATCCTTTTTTTCACACTCGTCAGCGGTTTCCCATCTCAAATCACGTGACTTCCGGTTGGATGAGTCCACGATCCTCTTTTGATCACTGGTCAGCGGTTTCTCACACCCCGTGCCTTGTGCTTGATCACTCAGGAGCGTGATGTACATCGTAACTACTCCCTCACTTAGGGTTTACCCCCTTTTATATTTACCCCACTTGTGCCATATCAAACCCATATATGGGCCATATATGGGTCACCCCCGTTCCCCAAATTGGACTTTGGCCTTTTGAGCCCACGATCCTTTTTTCACACTCGTCAGCGGTTTCCCATCTCAAATCACGTGACTTCCGGTTGGATGAGCCCACGATCCTCTTTTGACCACTGGTCAGCGGTTTCTCACACCGGAAGTTCCTCTGGTCACGTGATTGCTCTCGACCAATCAGAAGCCTCCATATGCCACATACGGGCGTCCTTTACTACTATAGAGAACAGTGAGAAGAACCTGTATGCTGATATTGGGGCAGCGGTTGGTTTCGTGGGTTCAGTGGATCGTTATGGACTGGTAGCTAACAAATAAAAGTAGAGCGATACCAATCATTCACCGAAGTAGAGGAGAATAGTTAACAATTATCCTGCGAAATCGCGCGGAATATCACCTGATACTTAGCCGACGAGGCCGTAGGCCGAGTTGGCTAAATCAGGGGATATTCCGCAAGATTGAGCAGGATAATTGTTTTATTATTCAACAAATTCACATCGGCTACCATTTTCAGAACGAGAAAAACTGCGGCTCTATGATAAAAACGCTAAAAGCTAGCAACACATAAGCTTACTAAAAATCAAAACAGAACTTTGATCAAGAAATCGAAGTTTACTACCGTTCACTTAAAAAGACGTATTTACAAACTCATGTTTGGAAATGACAAGACAAAGGAAAAAAAATATTGCTACCTTACCGAGAATAAGTCCTCTTTCTGTGAATTAAAATCTTTTCAACTTTAGTCTTTACAACTTTCCGTGAGCAAGTGTGCTGCTTCGTTCGCAATAGCATTTTCTTGGTTGAATTCTCACTATGAAAATTCCAAGTCAACCTCTGGATATCTTTGTGAGCTGAAGCAAATATTTGTTGACTTTTTGAGAGCATTTAATCGTGGAAAGTTCCTTCCAGAGAGTTAAAACTTACGGAGAACACTGCTAAAACTGCCTCGCTTTTCAAAATGGCCGCCAAACAAGCAATGAAAGAAAATCTGCAGTGCACTTCCAAATATGGTCATTTACGTATATCGCAGGATATCTGTCATGTAGGATGACAGATATTGAGGGCTTCCTTACCATATATGGGCATAGTGACAATTTGTTGAATAATAATGGTGGATATTTGCCGAACTACGAGGCGGCGAGGTAAATATCCACGACCCTTCTCCGACACTAAGGTGTGCGTGTTCTACACGTTTACTAAAATACACAAACCAACTCCGATTGGAAGACCTATAATATCTGGTTGCGATGGTCCTGTCATCATTTATAAAAATGTTGGATTTATCAACTGAATTGATAAGGTAAATTGGCCACCGTAAAGAGATTGAAAGCTGACGTTTCGAGCGTTAGCCCTTCTTCAGAGCAAATCAAGGGATATTGGGTTGCACTTGGTTTATATAGAGAGTGGTGAGGCTACGCTATTGCTAGGAACGTGGCAACGTGAAAAACAAGAATAGAAGTTTTAGCCACAGATGCCATCATGTCACTAAGTGTGGGAGCACATTGCAGAATACTAGGGCCGTAGAGAAGTTGAAGCGTTTTTACCAATAGCCTTCCAGAACTCGATGTAAGGTGGAAGTCAGCGAATTAAAACTGATGGGTTGGGGTGAGAGAATCACATGTGTTTCAAAATGAAACAAACATTCGGAAGGGGTCGGCCCTGCGAGGCCCCTCCCTAGATCCGCCATTGCCAATCCCTCATTAACTATCTGGGACTATCTCTCTTCACCGGAACGTATCACTCAAGGGCCCTACTTGTCCTCCTTGGGGATCAGTGCCTTGTATATTTTTGCGGTGAATCTCGTAAGCTTTGTTTCACCTTTCGATTCAATTTGCAGCTGTACTTACGGGTTAATTGTTTCCCGTTTCAAAGCTCGGGTGGGCTCCTAGGAGTTCGGGGCCTTACGTATGTCATTCTAGGCCGAGACATGTTTAGTCTGGTCACAAAATGAAATATGTTTTCTACGAAAAAGTGTTTCTATTGGGTTTGAATAAATCATGGCCAAATAATAATTATTCTGAGCATGGTTAAAACTGCCGATCCAAGGCAATTCAAACACGTTCTGTGGAAGGTGCACGAAGTGAGACTAAATTTCAGAATGAATGCAACAGTACGTTTGAATATTCCATTCTTTGGTGCTAAACCATTGACCATACCGTCTCTTAATTCATTGCGACTTTGTTGTGAATATCGCTTTAACCTTTGCGATTTTGCAGAACTTTTTCCGTACATAGAGATCCAATAGATGACCAAAATTGTTCAAAGCGCTTCAATAATTGTACTTGAAAAGCATATTGCTGCGGGAATTTAATCGTGCAAATGAAGGAAATTTTGGGTTTTGTGGCAACTAACTTTTGCGATTGGGAAAAACTGCTATCACTATCTCGAACTTCCGTTACCTCAAAAATACTTTGTTTCTCAGGCATGTCAGGCCCGTAGCAGATCTGAAATAACTAGGGGGGGGCGAGCAAATTGGCCTAGTCAAAGCCCCCCCCCCCCCTCGTCAAAATGCAGGCGTTAACAAATAGGTCATTAGGCGTACAGAAATTCATGTCAGATAGGTACTAACACTGTTCACAATGCCACAGTTTGTGTCGATTTCGTCAAAAGGGACACCTTTATGGGGACAAATTTGCCAAAAAAGCTGCTTCCTGTTTGCTTTTTCCCCGAAAAAGTTGTTGGCAACATCCACCAGATTTATAGCATCAGTTTTAAAAAAGTATCCTTAAAGTTACAAGGTCTGTCAAAATTCAAACATTTCGACAGCTAAGCTACGCGGGAATTTCGGACCTGTTTTACCCAACGTTTGTCACTAGATGGGCTTAAAGCTTTTAGTAAATACACAGCAGTCGCTTAGCTATTAAAGGTCCTTCACAGTTTTAAGCTAAACTGCCAGGGTAAAGGTGATATGGGTGAAGAAAGACATTGGTAAGGAACCTGGGCGACTGAAATGTGAGGTGGCCTAGCAGATTTTTTAAGCCCACTTGCACGGTGGCTAGTGACTCAACAGCTGTCGAACCCTGTTAAAGGTTGTGAAATTATAAAAGGCACTTTTAGTATCAGCATTCAAGAGTGATTGTTGCACATTAAGTTGTTTTAATTTTTTATTTTTTGACACATTAACTGTAATGTTTTTTTAAGAATAAAACACAAACAGCAGTGATAAACATTGTGAATAAACGTATTTTTATTAACTTGACGTTTCGTATGCTAGTCAACATACATTTTCAAAAGTTACCGTTACAGTGTTTGAAAATTTGTCTTTGAATTTTAACGTTAGTAGTGAAAAGCTGTTGTTTTTTCAGCTACAGCTTCTCAGGACAGACAGTCCGAAGTATTAAATTACTGCTCAGAGCGTTTTTCTTAATCTCGGTTCCAGACCCTTATTGTAAACTATATAAACAGTTTTCAAACACTGCAACGGTAACTTTTGAAAATGTATGTTGACTAGCATACGAAATGTCAAGTTAATCAAAATGCGTTTATTCACAATGTTTGTCACTGCTGTTTGTGTTTTATTCTTAATCAAGCTACGATGGCCTAAGAACAAAAGTTTATATGTAATGTTTTTTTTATCTTCCAAAAATTCTGGGGGGGGGGGGGGGCTCCAGCCCCACCCTGCCCCTTCCCCTACTACGGGCTATGTTCCAGCAGAAGGAGACTACTGTACTCTGGGCACCCAAAGGTGCCAAGATTACTCAGGTGCTCACTTTATTAGTACAATCAGCTTTCAATCAGTTTTCTCGGTCATATCATGACACACCAATAAAACGATGAAGAATTTAAACTACTAGTGGTGTTCAAAACTGTTCGTCGAATTTTTACTCGAATTTATACTCAACATTAAGAAATTAAGGAATACTAAAACAAGTTTAAAAAACGCAATTTAGTTACAACATCTCTAGAACAGTTAAGAATTCATTCGCAGCATGAATGGTCTGGCAATGTTGTCTATCAAATATCTATCTACAATGTAATGCAGGCTACATGGGATTGACAGAAAAGACAGTAAAACCAACAAAACTCAAATCCACCGTGCCGAAAACGATGGCGACTGGTACATTTACCCATAGTTCTTAGCGCAGAAAAACCCTAAAAACGCTCATAAAAAACGCGAAGAAAAGTTCTTAAGACTTCAAACTTAGCATACACAATGTTGTTAGCAAAGGAACAAATTTACGCAAAAAATATGACTTTTTATGTGCCTATTGGGCGTGTTAGGTACGCAAGGTATTGTGGTAAAAATGTACAGCTGCCATCTTTTTCCGCATGGTGGATTATCCATTCACTTTCTTAAGTTAGCTTTGGCTTATGTTTGGTAATGCTAGGGTCTTAGTTTCTTCTTATATCTATAATCTTCACATTTATTCAAGGGTATATTTTTTGCTAGCCCGTAGCACACGATTGTAAATAGGGAGCTTAACCAACAACGACCGCGACGGGAAGGAAAGCGTCCGATTAAAAGTCCCTTTACAATCTTTTAAACGTCTTTGCGATTATTCCAACTCATTTTATCTGTCTAATGTAGTCGAACTAACTAGAGCTTAATTTGTAAGGACGGCATTACACTTCAGGGAGAAAAACGAAAATTCAACGTCGTGCGTTCACGTTCTACATAAAACTTTGAATTTGGCCATTTCACGTTGTAGCTGTGCACAGAACGGCAAAAAATGTACCAAAAAGTATAACCCACGTGCAGAGCCATTGTTCTGCCGATCAAGATCAAAGCTTTTGTTTTGTGGCGTTCTCACTAGTCGTCGAGGTCGTGTTTGCTTAAGCTCCCTAATAACAAAACCAGCACAATAAAATCTGGTCAATTAGCCATCCTTTAAGTTACCGTTGAGATCATTCGCTTTCGTGGATCCACACCAAAGTGTTAAACAATGCCAACCAGAAATTCCTTGTACTGAGGTCTGTGGCTTCAAACTGGCGCGCTTCCTTTACTGTTGAAGTTAACTTTCTTAGACACTGTGATATCACTACACGAGCTCGACCTCACTGGCAATGGCTGAGTTATATTTTGGCGATTTGCAGGACTACCTCCTACGATTGGGTTAGTAATATTCTCAACACCCTCGTAGCCTCCACCGTCTGCCTGGTCAACCAGACGTTGATTCCCAGGGTCATTATTATAATTATTCCTTTTTTTGCGACGCCACCAAATAACCAATCCGAAGACAGAGACAGTGGGAACAAGAGCAACAATGGGAATGTAGATTTCTTCCCGCCCATCCACTGCACCTGTAACAAGAAAAATGATTATTGTTATCCTTAGAACAGCTTACCAAAAAAAAACTTTTCATGAGCACCTGCTGAGCACTGACTGACTAAATGAATGGATGAATGAATGAATGAATGAATGAATGAATGAATGGATGAATGGATGGATGGATGAATGGATGGATGGATGGATGAATGGATGAATGAGTGAATGAATGAATGAATGACTGAATGAATGAATGAATGAATGCATGAATGAATGAATGAATGAATGAATGAATGAATGAATGAATGAATGGATGGATGGATGGATGGATGGATGGATGGATGGATGGATGGATGGATGGATGAATGAATGAATGAATGAATGAATGAATGAATGGATGGATGGATGGATGGATGGATGGATGAATGAATGGGTGAATGAATGAATGAATGAATGAATGAATGAATGAATGAATGAATGAATGAATGAATGAATGAATGAATGAATGACTTTATTGTTAAAGTGTTTAGGTTAACTAATTTGGGACACTGTTAAAAGCTATCATAGAAAATAAAAGTACAATTGCTAAATTAATAAATTGCCAATTTGATAAGATGACAATTTGCCAATTTGATAAGATAAGTGATAAGATGACAACAAAAATCCATACAGTAACAGGGGGGTAAGTATACTGCTGCACTGAAACCGACTTCGTGTGCTCCGAATTGTCCCTAAGAATCTAGGTAAGAAAACCATTAAAAGCGGTATTTGGTATAGAATTTGAGTGTTACTTCAGTGATCTCCAGTTTGTGAACTTAGGTGCGAAAACACATAGAATTCGAACTTTCTTTATCCGGTTATTATAGCGGAAGTCAAATTAACATCTCAGAATATTACCTCCAACTTGTAAATAACAATTGCTTTAGTGTCAGTTCTATTAGTATTTAAAAAGTGACGATCACCAACAACACTAGACAACTTACATCAACTCCCTATTTTCCTTTTCTAATCATGCGTGATTAGAATCGGGCGTGTTAAGCGTAGGTTTGTTGGTTCTACACTCTTTGTGAGTAACTATGGTTATATTCTTCAATTAAAAAAAAACGTATAACACCGGCAAGACGTTTATCCTCTCACTGGTTCCAGGTTCTCATGTTGTGCGCACAACTGTGACACTGTTTAACTCACTTGAATCAGTTGGATCGACCATTGGGTCGTTCGTTGGATCACCTGTGCAACCATCTGGACATGCGCATCTGTGGGTCAGCGTGAATGTCTAAAGGAAGAAGGACAGAAACGTTACTGGTAACACTAGTTCAAGAAATTTCTTATTAATACTCTTTATTATATGGCTAGAGCTTGTAAATATATAACGCGCGTTGTGATTGGCCAGTACTCGGGGCTGGATTTTCCCGTAATGCCACAGGTATTATGAGCTATGTTAATGCGCGGCAGGTAAAGCGGGAATATAGAAAATGTGAAAGTACATTTGATTCAAATTGTCTCTTTTCATTTAGCTTCAAATTATTCGAACTGTGTCTTTCAAGATTTCTACCTTTTCTTGTGCGATATAATTTTTTTGCGTGTGAAATAAATTAAAACTGCTGAGTTATGAATGCTTTCCGTTAAACTGTTTCCTTCATCCCAATCCGCCACGACTCGCTTTTTAAGTAGTAGAGTGTTAGACACAGCCATATAATAAACTTCTTATTAACTCTCACTAGCTCAGGCCCGTCCTGGGAGAATATTGCCTTTAGTCTTTCTTGTACGGACCTCGCTTCGCTCGTTCCGTACCAGAAAGACCTTGGGCATTATTCTCCCAGTACGGCCCTCGGGTTCGGCTAATAAGAAGTAAATAATGGTATATCATGTTTTATTATTCAACAAATTGTCACTATGCCCATATATGGTAAGGAAGCCCTCAATATCTGTCATCCTACATGACAGATATCCTGCGATATACATAAATGACCATATTTGGAAGTGCACTGCAGATTTTCTTTCATTGCTTATTTGGCGGCCATTTTGAAAAGCGAGGCAGTTTCAGCAGTGTTCTCCGTAAATTTTAACTCTCTGGAAGAAACTTTCCACGATTAAATGCTCTCAAAAAGTCAACAAGTATTTGCTTCAGCTCACAAAGATATCCAGAGGTTGACTTGGAATTTTCATAGTGAGAACTCAACCAAGAAAATGCTATTGCGAACGAAGCAGCACACTTGCTCACGGAAAGTTGTAAAGACTAAAGTTGTCAACATTTTAATTCACAGGAAGAGGACTTATTCTCGGTAAGGTAGCAATATTTTTTTTCCTTTGTCTTGTCATTTCCAAACATGAGTTTGTAAATACGTCTTTTTAAGTGAACGGTAGTAAAATTCGATTTCTTGAAGTTCTGTTTTGATTTTTATTAAGCTTATGTGTTGCTAGCTTTTAGCGTTTTTATCATAGAGCTGTAGTTTTTCTTGTTCTGAAAATGGTAGGCGATGGGAATTTGTTGAATAATAAAACAATTATCCTGCTCAATCTTCCAGAATATCCCCTGATTTAGCCAACTCGGCCTACGGCCTCGTCGGCTAAGTATCAGGTGATATTCCACGTGATTTCGCAGGATAATTGTTAAACATTGAAGCTGAAAAACCCTTTTGAGGGAGGTGCAATAAAACATGTGTCAAATTCGCATATATTTTTGTATTTTGAATGTATTATGTTTTTATTTTACCTTACCCATTCGGTAAGATCATTATCAACTTTAAATTCTGCGTCCTTTTTACTTGTTTTGCTTTGATTGCAAATCAGTCTCACTCTGGGGTACCATTCCTCAGTGAAGTCACTAAAAAAGTGAGAGAGGAGGTGTGTGAGGATTTAATTACATCGTTTTGATCCACATATGGCCCCGAGGTTGAATGCGGTTGATTGCTCGCAATGCAATGGGATTATAACTGAGCGTTGTGCGTAGGTACAGATGACCAAAAGAATATTAAACTGTACATACTGAGACTTATATATCAGCTCTGGTGTCCTGGAAACACTATCGTAACCCCACGTTAATCCGTCCACTTCGCCTATTTTTGTGTAAGCTGATCTTGTCCACCGACATATCTAAACAAAGGATTAAAAGGAACGGTAGTGAAACATAACAGGTTAAAATACCAAGTAATTTTTGTTTTACAGAGCAATGTTTGCGGTTAATGTTCAGCAAGTTTCTTTTAACTTTGAGTGAGGTTGATGGTAATACATAGTCCACTGATATTAATCCCAAACAAAAATCAGTACTGGCTTTTAAGTGGTTTTATTCTTTACTAAATATGCCATTGATGCAACGTGAAGTTGTGATAACGGTACTCCTTTTTTTCCAGTTTGTATTTGGAACACCACACAAAAATAGCCCCAGTACAATTAATCTAACTTTTGTGAAACGCTTAGGGGTGCTCAGAAGAATTCCCTTGTTATTTCGCCGTAAATCATAACAGATGGCGGAAGAAATGAAACTTATCTTTTCATGCATTTATTGTAAACTTACGGCTACATTGCCTCTGCAGTTACTTCTATCTTTCTCTCCTTTAACAAAAGGTTTGCAAGGACTGTAGCTGTATTTGTATCCACCTGAACCCGTCGCCTCAAAGCTGTTGAGAAAATTCAGGCAATGACCTGCTGAGTCTAGAATGGCATTAATACGTAAGAACCAGCTCTATGAATAACAAGAATCCCACAAAATCGAGTCGTACACGAGCTCCACACGCCGTGTTCGCTCGGCAACCTCGTTCCCAGGGTCATTTACTTCCCCACCCCAGAAAGAGAGAGGAAAGGAGAAATGAAAGAGCCTGGGAATGAGATTGGTGAAGAGCATATCTACCTGGCGTGGGTTTCTCGAAAGCCCCGAAACTTTTCGGGCCGATTTTGGGCACCATAATTTACAGAAGTTTCTAAGCAGGAAACTTATCTATAAGGTAAATATTTCTTATCTTGGGGACATGACAACAGCTTTGTAGAATGATTGGTTCGTATTTTTAAAATTGCTTTTCGGAGCTTTCGAGTAACGACGCTCCTCGGTCGAGGCGTCTGCACCGGTGTGCTACGAGTGTTTTTTTTTTCCTGTCGTTCACACTGCAGTCGGCAATATAAAAACTACGAAAATAAGAGAACGTCAGTACTATTGCGTTACAGAGTTATAGAAAAGACTGCTATAGACCAAATCAGGAAATATCGTTTTTGCAACGCATAAGCCCGCGCAAAAGTCGTCAATGTGGTGCGTTCTTGCATCCACAACCAGTCTTCAAAGTCCCATTAACGTTTACTTAGTATACTTGATGAAACTGAATGTAGTGTGTGCAATTGTAGCGGACAGGAAGTCGAAACATTGCTGGAAAGCGCAATTAGCCTAAGTTGATATTTGAGGACGAGAATATGATTGAAACGATCGATGAATGTATTTCTGACTGTGATCAGTGCAATTCAGTACCAGCCCGACTTTGCAAGTACTGCCTGGGAATGGCCCTGCTACCGAAGGTAAGGGCCCTTCGAAACAACAATAAAATACCGTATTGTGTTGGATGAAAAAAATGAGATTCTCGGGGAAACAAAACTGTATTACTTTCTTGTCCAGTCATTATGCGTATATTGTAAGAGGAGTTTGCGCGGATTAAGAGTTTTTAGTATTGCATCGAAAATCCCCGGATCACAAAAATGTTCTTAAATGTTTTTTCACCATCTGCTTTGCGCGACTTCTTAACTTGCAAGATATTTAGCAAATAAACCCTTTACCGGCGGCTGGTATTTCGCTTCTCGGACATTATTATTTCGCCAAGGCATTGGCCGTTTTTCTACAAGAGATGCATAATCCGTCCAGACGAATCATCTGTATGTTGTTATTCGTATAGTGTACAGACGGAACGCACTACGAGACGAACTATGTTGACTCTCAGATTATTTACATTAATTTTCAAAGGTTTTCGAATTTTCTTCTTTGTTTTTGCTCCGTGTATTTCCCTTTGATTTTCTTCTTTAAATTCTTCGGACGACTTGATGGCTTTTTTATGTCTTCAAAGACAATTTTGTTTGCCGATTCTTCAAGGCATGCATATTGAGTTTGTGACCAAAATCGTTTCTATCGTCTGTTAGGAAAATTGCGTAGTATTTAAGTTCTGTCTCTGTCCATTGCCAAGCTTTTGTCTGTTTCTGGTCCTGCTTCGTCAGCTTGGAGGCACTTGCTTCCGCCATCTTTAATCTTTTGGTCTGAAAACGCTGACTTTCTGTACCGAAGACGCGGTTTTCAGGGGTTCTTCGTCTGTTGCCGGTCTTTACACACACAGACTGTTGTGCACAGGTTGTGCGTCTTCCAAGAGGAACTACCGAAGTTAGTTCCAATCGTCTAGACGCATAATCCATCTAGTGCCCGTTCTTATACTGAGACGCATAACCAGACGAACAAACTTTCTTTGCCCAATTTCGTCCCAGACCGTATTATCCGTCTCTAGTATAAAAACGGCCATTATCTGATGTACCAACAAGCCAGAAAAGATTTATGTACCTTACAACCCTGCGATTAATTTATGCAACGCAGACGCTCTATCGTGGTGAAAAGAAAACAGCCAGTGCTGGTCACTTAATAATTGTTAGGAATGAGCGATTTCGACCAGGCGAAGGAGGGCTGAAATGGGGGAGTGAAGAGCTGGGGTGGAAGAGTTTGGAGCAGCCCAGGAAGTAGCTATCATTTGGAAGGAGGGTTAGAATTTTGTTAAAGTGCTGTTGGCCAGTCGGCATCTCCAGAATGGATAGGGTTAACGATGCTGAAATGCAAGTTGATTAGTTTACTCGAGTTTATTACACTGTGTTTCGATTTAAAAACAAGGTAAAGACCTGAAGTGTGAATTCCTTTGTTCGTTGGCTATTTCGAGTTGCAATGAGTTTCACGCCTTTTGAAGCAGGGTAAATACGAAGTCTGTTTTTGGTTTGTTATTCCATTTTTTAAATAATATTTCCACAGTAAGACCACGCGAACCGAGTTCATCAAGAAATAAAAATGTAAGTTACGTAATCATGAGTCGAGAATAAAACAATCAAATGGCTTTTGAAATACGCGATGTGTTGAGAACGTTTGCATTGATATCGAAAAAAAATAAATTTCGTTTGGGTGCTCTCGGTTTGTGTGGTCGCAATGAAATATGCCTCGCTTTGACAACGGCTGGGTTAAGAAGAAAATATAATTGGAGCCAGTGACAAAGGAACGCTGACCAAAGTCATCATGGCGGCCGCTTATTCCCGAAAACAAAGCGTTATCCAGGGTGGTAGTTTTGCCACAGTTGTGCGTCTTATTTCATTTGATAATCAGCAAGGATCTTTTTAAAGGGCATATTTTCGCTTTGCTCTTATTTTGCTATGTGTATAACAAACACGCGATCTGGAAAGCAATCGAAACCTTCGCCGCGCAAACAAAAAGAGAGAATAGTACCCCACCGGGAATGTTTGTTATTGGCGGTTTGGCAACAATTTGGAGACCATTTTATTTTTAAGAAAGATGTCACATGCATGACGTTACGAGCGTGGGACGAAAAAAAATCTCAGTGGCGGACAGGAATGGATGCCATGATCTTTTGTACACCGGTCGGAAGCTCGAACCACTGAGCTACTGAGAGACTTGGTGGGGGGGGGGGGGGGGGCTAACTTATACGAACTAGGAAATTAAAAAATACCATCTTTCTATATCTATCAATTTCGTTAATTGGAGGGGGGGGGGGGGTTCAAGAGGAAACTTGGGAGGCAGATGAGAATGCATCCACTACTCGAAGCCCTTAAAATATCCAAAGAAAAGAAAAGATGTCACCCCTCAGTTGCTCTGTACCAACAAAACACTCTGTGCAATTGCCATAAAATACCAAAAGTTTAAAATACATTTCCATAAAATCATTGGTAGGAGCAAAATACCTTTTAATCTCTCATTCGACTTTTGTCAGTGTCATGGGTTGTGGGGTAGTATTTAGTAGAGCGAGCTACAAAAAAATTAATATAGTGCTTTACAAACCTTGGAGTCTGACTGTCTTCAATATTTTGCAGGGGCATCAGATTGTAAATCCTGCTTTGCTGATCGTAACAAGTACAGTTTTTACAGATGCTTCTGTGTGGTTCAGCCCTCTTCCCATCACCACCTTGGCCTTCCCAGCCAGTATACAGCAGTGCTGTACACACAAAACACTTCATCCAGCTCAAAGATGACATGTTGCTGCAATAAGTAACGTATGAAAGGCCGTTTTTTTTTTGGGGGGGGGGACGTATAAGCTTAAGAAGAATCATAGTCCTAGGTAGTGAGGAAGGATACCGACATTCGTATACTCATGACCAAGGACGACGTAGTACTTCTTTCCACTCACACTTACCGTGGCAGACTACTTTCTTGGAAAACGAGTACACATTTTCTAAGAATTATTTCTAAACCTAAACTGAGGCTATTCAATGCAATTCAATACAGCACAGTACATTACAATACAGTACAAAACTAAACAATTTTTAAGGCTCCATAATAAATAAATAAATAAATAAATACATAAATAAATAAATTCCTGGCGATTAGAAATGCCAGTAAGATGATAAAACTTTCTACTGCCGTGCGGCAGTCTTTATTTGTTAAAATCTAGTGTTTTCGTTAGCAAGTGCAAATTTACATAATCTAAGACAAGTACACATGCATATTTCCTCGTGGAAAACACGTTTACGAGAACTGACTGATAAACTAACCGACTATAACATAGTGTTCTCCGTCTGCAGCCATTTTACTGCATTAATTTCAGCCAGCGGGCGGTGAATAAAGAGCGATATTCTCCGGCGCGTTCATGAGGCATAAAAAATATTAAGGCATTTACAGTCGAACCTAATATTATTAAGAACACTCAGTTAAGCGAATAGTAACTTTACAGGCCGAGAGAGGCAAGATGTGCGGTCAGTAATCCTCATTTTTTTTTTATACAGGCACTTCCGTAATAGACACTTGCGTTTTATTCTGTTGAATTTCTGCAGCAAAGAAACATGAGGAAACCCTATTGAATAAACTAATAACCGCACGTTTCAAAGTAAAATAAATCACGAGCCAATCAATAGCCAGCTGGTAGCCAAATTATGTATGAGCTCCGGATTTCATACGTCTAAAATGCAAATAGATGATATCATGGCCGCGGTATTTCGGGGAAACCCCTCAAAACGTTGAGTACGGTATCATGTTTGCCTCATTTGCATATATATACTGCTAAAGGAACCCATATTACCTTCAATTTACAAAAACGCTTTATAAAATAACACCAAAATATAGGTAGTTATATATTCCCCGGTTGCAATTCCCTAGTCAGGCAGATAATGGTCAGCAAAATACAGCTCTTACACTCGTTCCCCATGGACTCGTTTATAAATTTGAGTAGCACTTCCGTATCCGTAACAGTACAAAGTTCAATAATATTGTATAGAAGAAACTGTTTGCAAGCAGTAACCTATGTTTTCCTCTGAGAATCATCATCCATCTGGGTACGATGCTTAACACCGGAAAGGAAGGATCAGAGTGAGAGAGACTATGATTTTATCTAGATAAGACTGCTGTCTCTTTCAAAACAAACATCAAACAACAGACTTTCAAACGGACTAGTAATGCAACTGTTTCACACTTGGTATACAAAATACAGGAAGTGTTTTAACTATCATTTGTAGTTAATGAGGCTTCAAAAGATTTTAAGAGGTTGTGAGAGCATGTGACATTGAATTCCTATGCTGATGACCCATTAATCAAAACGCGACAGAAACAAAAAATCGATTACCTTTATCCTCACTTCATTAATTCGTAAAGTTAGCCCGCCATCACTCCTTTTACATCTTATTGACTAGCTGTTTTGGTTTAACTCAAAGCAAGGTCGCAAACATGAAGGTAACGTATTTCAGTTTCTGCACCGTACAATATAGCTCGAGACGCTCTGATTGGCTGAAGAAGCTAGTAAATTTGATCGTTTCCGGGAAAGTCCCTGAAGCCTCACGTGATAGAACATTGCCAATCGGAACTTCAGGAACTTAGGCTTTTTTTAACCCAGACAATGTTTTCTTTCAGGGTGATCTGTGACAGTGGCCGGCGGTCGCCTCAAATGAATTTAATTCAAATCCCAGAATTTCATGAATCGCGACATGAATCAGTGGCCGTGAGGGATAATACAGGATCACGATCGCAGCGCATTTGCGTGAAAACTTAACAAACGGGAACAAATGAAAACCAATTATGGTTTGACGTGAAACGCAGCAGCAGGGGAGATCAGGGGAGTTAAAGCCATTAAGTAGACGTCAGGCAATATTCATTGCATATCTTGAGGGGTCCTAAGATTAAGTTTTAATACCTCAATAAGGAAGTTGCCCTGAGTCGATAAGCTCGTTACCTGTGCCAAGGGTATGGGGGTGTGTTAGACGGGAAGGTTTAGGAGCCCAAGGGAACCGTTTAGCAGATAAGGATATCCTACTTTCTCAATCCTAAACTTGTTTTCGAGTGAATTAGTTCTACGGAGGTTGCAGCTTGTTCAATATACATGATACCATTTCTGCTGGGTTTGGCCATTCATCGTTAGCCACAGATTTGGATTTGTTTTCTTCATTTTTTTTATACACTGAGTAACAAGCAGGAGGACTAAATGACCCACGTAACTAATGATGATTAATTTTACAGTGAGCTGGCAGTGAACTCCATCCCAGGAAGCCAGCCTTCTGAGTATTCTCCAGCCAGCTATCCATAATTCTTCAAACACTATGTAATGGTTTTGTATATTGCTGACAATTAATTGTTTTAATTCGTCGAACGCAATTTAATCAATTACATTGATACCTAAATTTATTTTTGTATCGACTATATTAAAATAGATAGCCGAAAATTATGATGATGAGTCACGTTCTCTTAAAGGGCTTGCTTTCTTTGATTTCAAGATTGCCGTTTCCAGTTTCCTTTACATTTGCTTGCTTGCTTACTTGCTTCCGTGCTTTTCAAAGAAGATCCCCAGTCAAAACTAGTCACGATTCAACAATTACAACTCAAGTAATGGCTAATTTGAACATAACATTGAGTGAAAACGTGACAATTACATGTTGAATCAAACTGTGTTCACCCGAAATAAGCAACTAGGGATATTTTACTGTAAATCCAAATTAAACTACCCCTATTACTTCCACTGTTTGCATCGACGGTGTATCAAGGCTTTGTGCATCGAAGCATTCATGAACCATGAAAAATTAAGCATATGAGGTAAAATCTATCTTAAGGACAATCAATTGCGACATCCTCACTAAGATTGACGAAGAGTCACGAACAGTGACCCAGAAAGGGAAAATCTTCAGCAGTCTTCATAACAAAGACAATTACCTTCGATGGTAGGGAATTTCTTCAACAAGCAACCACCACACACATTGCGAATAACCAGAATAACTGAAGGTATCAAAGCAAAAAAAAAAAAAAAAAAAAAAATCACGAACACTTGAGCACAAAGACTTCTATTCCTGTCTCAAATCTTTAAAAGAAAAAGACAAGCTGACAATCTGTTGCCACATTTCAAACTTTGACATTATTTTTAAGACTTGTCTTTTGACTCTGCGGATGTCATCTCTTTAAAAGGTGACCTTTCTAGCTTAGAAAAAATGAAGGATTCCTGAGACAGTTACACAGGTAGCCGCTATCATGTGCTATACAATCGTTGAAACCTCCTATTTGAAAGTTATTTAGTCTTGTAGTATTATGCTCCAAAGTATGTTAATCTTCAGCTAACTATTCCTTACAGTTTATCCGAATCATTTTGAACTTGAAAATGGCTTTATGACGACACCGAAACGTTCCTCGTTGATTTTCACTCGTTAAGATAGGTAGTGCCATGTATAAAAATGGAATTACCTCAATAAATTGTTGTTGCTCATTTCAAGATTTTAGAATGCCAGGGATGTAAACAAAGGGCATCAGGGTCTCGTCATTTCGGGAAAAACCCTTAGCCCAGGGGACCCTCAGAACCTGATACGGTATTTTATTAACATCCGTTTGCGTGTTAATTATACAACCCATGTACTAAGAATTTGCTAAGAGGACATCACAATAAACGTTTTTAGACTTTTCCTCCTATGCAGCTTCCTAGTTAGCCAGAAAACTGTATTAGCACAGGCAATAACAAAGAGCAAAATCAAACCATTCCACGGATTCCCATGGACTCGTTACGTTCTAGTAGTACTTCCGTTTTCGAAGCGTTTCAAAATTTGAGAACATTTTACAACGCAATCTGTTTGCCAATGATAACGTACGTTTCGTATGTATAGTGAGTGAGTACAATTTTAATGTTTGAAGCTTTGAAAGTCATATAAAAATCCATCTGACCGTCGCCTGGGTGAAATGCTAAATACTGGACGGAGTCAGAATGTTTTTATCAAATAAGACGGCCTTCTATTCCAAAAAAGACCATCACAACAGACTTATCAGACGGACCAGTAATGCTACTGACTTCATTCACACATAATAAACAGTACAATTGTATAAAAGTACGTTGCTTCATCTAGGTTTAAGTAAGGTTATGTGACACACAGAGGCAAAATCAGTTTAGGCCTTCCTTACTTCAGAACAATCCTCAAGCTAACCTATAGAGCTGCCTAGTCCCTCATTACTCCCTTTCATGTTATAAATTAGCTGGTTTGGTTTAACCAAAAGAGACACCGAAAAAATACCGCTTACCTCTTTCATTTCTTGCTTTGTACGAAACCTTCTTCGACGTTCTGCTTTTTCCGGGAAATTCCCTCGTATCTCACGTGACATAATGTCAAATCATCAGTTTTTTAATTCTAGAAAACCCTTGTTTGATTCAGGGTGATCTGAAGCCATGACAGTGGTTGGCGATCTCCTCAACGCTGTGAGGGATGATACAGGATCACGTTCGTAGCACATTTGCTTAACTAAGGCGAACAAAGTGAAACTATTTATGGTAAGACATATAACCCAATTGTATGCAAAATGAAAGTGACGTCACGCAACATTGATTGTATATATTGTAGGAATCACTTACTCAATAAGGAAGACGTCCTGAGTCGATAATCTCTTTACCTGTGCTTAGTGGGTTAGAGGGAAATGTTGGAGCGCTAGGGAAACTTTCAGCGGATAGGGAGACCCTAATTTCCCAACTCCCAAATATTTATCGAGTAATACAATTGACTAGAGGTGACGTCTTGTTCACGAGACATGATATCTTTTTCTTGGGGGGGCTTGACAATTAATCGTTAGCCATGGATTTGTTTTTGTTTTCCCTTTTTTAACCTGAGTAACAAAGCAGGAGGACTTCTTCAGGCCCGGAAGCAAGACTTCCCAAACTCATAAATCGTTTGTATATTGCTGACGATTTATTTTTTAAATATCGAACGCATTCTAATCAATTCCATTGATACCTAAAACTAATCTTGTATCGACTATGTTAAAATAGATAGACTAAAGTTATGTTGATGTGTCACGTCCTCCAAACTTAGGGAATATCGTATAATACGCATGTCGTACAATACAAAATCTAAACAATACAAGGCTTACCAAGTATGGTCTGTTTTGTTATTAATCTTGCAAATGTTGTTTTTAGGATCCAAGGACTTTCATAAGGCAAGCTTCATAACGCTTAAACGTTCTTTTCAAACCTTTTCGTAAATCACTTCATAGCCAACACATCGTTCCATCCTTCCTTAGCTACTGACATGTTGTAAAACAATTTGCAAGTATTTCAGTGACGACAACAACCTCAGAAATCGCACTGAATCAAATTTACTGGCAGTGGTAAAAACACCTACTATGGTTGGTGCAGATTTGATTTTGCTGTTTGCAAGCCACTCAAATCAGAAATCAGCCAATAATAACCTCTGTCTACTGTCCTGATTTCCTATGATGTTAAGTCATCGACTTGATGCCTACGATATTACGAGCAGTTCCAAACTCTCACGGTATTATAGTCTTTTGACGACTATCAAGCTCGTGTGGTCTCGTTGCCCTCGATGTGACACTTTAGTCCACTTTACGTTAATTGTATAATTAACAGAGTTAACCCGGGATTCAAAACTGAAGAAACGCCCAGGAAGAAGCGTCGTATGTAAATTTTACATGAATGTTGACAATCACGCAGAACTAAAGCAAGACCATTCACTGAAGACAATAATAATAATTAATAATAATAATAATGATGACTTTAATACAGGATCCACAAAGTGGCTGTTCGCCTGTACAGTAAAAACTATCTATCTAACTAATATTCTAACAATTATAATTGTAATAACAAATGAATTCTAGACAAGGGGGTTAGTTTCTAGAGAAACTGTCGTGCTGCGTCGGACGGGACGTGAAACACAAAATTTTGGATTTATCAACTGAGTTGATAAGGCAAACTGGCCACCGTAAGGAGATTGAAAGATGATGTTTCAAGCGTTAGCCCTTCGTCAGAGCGAATCCAAGGAGGAAACTAGAGTACGAGCACAGTTGTCTTCGAACGTCATTTAAGAACTGCTCATACATGCAAAAGCTACGTAAAACTTGCAACTTTACAAGAGTACAGACCGATGAATCCCTAATAATACACACGCAAGCTACTAAAGGCCGTGAATAATGACCTTCAAGTTCATCAAATGTATCGGTGTCAAGTAATCTACTAATTAATCACTGTGCGAATCGGAAAAACGTGAACACTTTGATTTCACCTTGGCATGTTTTAGTGCAAGGACCAATCCTCCGTTTAGGACCAAGGAGAATGTAAATCAAATATCTGGACTGATGTCAGTGGTTTCCTCACTCAAACAGGCACATTAACGTCTTTGGCTTTGTTGCAGTCATCTTTTTTGGGCACCTTGATATTGCTACTAGAGCTCGCTGACAGTGGCGGAGATGCATTTCGTAGATTTGCAGACCTGCCTCCGTCATTTGAATCAGGGAAAATGTTTTTAGTCTCGTCTACTCCATTCTCTACGTCACCTAGGAGATGTCGCCTTTCGTGGTTGTACTCCTCTAAGCAATATCGTTTGTGCAACAACCATAAAGACACAACTACAGCAATCACAAAAGCCACACCTCCGGCGACAATGGTAATTGGTTCCCAGATTTTTTTCCGCGAGTTACCTGCACATCAACAGAAAAAAAATGTTATTTTTTACCGGGTCTGTTTTAACGAAGAAAACTTGTTTCTGGGTATCAGGGTCCATTTATTCTCTCTCAGCTATTAATATAATACCCAGACCTTAACAACATTCGGCCTATCTGAAAGTCATCATCCACCCTATTTGCATGGCGAGTTATTTCTTCTAGCCAAGCTTAACCTTCTCTTTACAACCTAGTTCCATTCTCTGAACAAAGTTTAAGGTTTCTGATGAATTTGCTTGAGACAAGGAGGTGGGGGAGAAGGGTTTTTGGGTATAACAGGCTTAACTCCATTGCTCAAAAAAGGAGCGAGTTAAGACTCTGTGCAAGGGATCTAGGTCAGAGAAAAAGGGGTACTCGATAGTTTGACAGGAAAATCATCGGTGCCCTCGTTTCGTTGACGACGTGTTTTTCTCGAAAGGAAAGGCACCTTCAAAGCCTTAACCCTTTCTCCCCAAAGTGCCTAAAATCAAAACCCAATACGAATCCCAAATTTCATTTTGTAAAATACTTAAATATAAATAGTACCTTGTAAAAGTACTGCTGACGAGGTTTCATTTGAATGGCCATAGAATTTCATCCAAAGGCACAGACGTTAGAATCATCTTTATTCCATAACTGACTCATGGGAGGCAAGAGTTTCAATAATCTGCGAGCTGAGGTTTCTTAGTTACCCTATGAGCTGACACACAATAACTTTTGCTTGGAGGTTTGTAAATAGACGAACCTTATTACTTTAAACATTACTAGAGTTTTAAATTCTGAGAAACATCGACGTTCATGTCCAGGGGATGACTACCTCGCAAGATGATGCGTTCTATACGTAATTCTGAAGTGCTTTTGTTCCCTCATTTAACTTACCAGGATTAGCCGTTCCAGAATGAGTAGGTTTAGGCACTAGAGCAGATCCAGTAGTACTAGGACCGTCGGGGCAAGCATTCGGGCATGCGCATTTGTGACTCAGATAGTACGTCTAACAGAAAGGTCACAAGAGGTTATTACTGACAATTTCTTAAAAGATTCCTGGGGGAAAAACACACCTACACATATCCAAGGTTGGTCTGTTCTGCAGGTACATTTAGAATAAGTGATGGAATTATTCAGCCACCATAGATCTCCAGAGAACTACCCTGGCCACTGTGAGGAAGAAGCCGATCTTGAACTCGACAGTGTATCTCGAATCGCCCGTTATCTGGACTTCACCCTTTACCCATGGAAACCTTAATAATGAACCATAATAAAGTACGCCACGTGTGCATAAAGACCGAGAGAGCACGCAAGCATTGATATGTCATTCAGATGTACGCTACACCATTATTTTTAAAAACCACGGCGGTGGAAACCCTAGTTTCTCAATCAATTTCCCGTCTGTGGTTAGCAAATTCCTAGCTTTCTTTCCAATTTAGTACCACACAGCCACGATGACCCCACGATGACCCCACTAGACAAACCTAACAAATAAGACGTTCGAATAACTCAGGCATTTCATGTGTCCTCAAATCCTCAGGGGTGGTATTGACATCGAAGTTCCAAAGTAAGTTACTGGGTCTACCCGTAATTGTAATACTCAATGAAGTATATTCTTATTATTAAGGTCCACTACCTTAAAAGCGAAGAAACCTACGTGGAATGTATTCAGATTGTCAAGAGCTCTGATATGGGACTGAAAGAAAAAACCTTTGGCGAATTCAACTTTCGGTCGGATGCTCTAAACACTGAGTTACACTGAGAATTGTGCCGAGATAGGTTGTATTTAGTAGTGTCATATGTAAGTTGCTACCATGCGAATCAAAATACAGCACTAGGCACCAGATATTTCCTCTATCAAGTTCTGGCATACCCAAATAATGCCTTAAAATATTTCTTGAATTGGCTATTTGAGGATTCATAACCACGTAACCTCAGCTCAGGTAGCAAATATATATATTTTCGCGCTTTTCACCATTTCACAATTTACGTGTTGAGACTAGCTTTACTTACCCACTCGTCGTCCGGGCTTTGTCTAAAGGTTTCCTTGTCAATGATTTTCTTAGTCCGATTGCATATTAGAACTACTTTGACGCGCCTCTCTGCGTAAGCACTAAAAATACGTTGAAAAATCCATAACGTGAGAAGTCAGAAGTGCGTGTAGCTGAATGCGGTCGGGTGAAAACGCGGACTGCAGACTGTAGACTGCATACCGCAGACTGCAGACTGCAGACTGCAGACCACAGACTGCAGACTGCAGACTGCAGACTGCAGACTGCAGACTGCAGACTGCAGACTGCAGACTGCAGACCACAGACCGCAGAACACTTTTTGCGATAAATTAAGTTTTTTTCATTTTTTGCCCGCTGTTAATGTAGTCAGCACTTAACCAATCTAAATGTGAAACAAATATGGCGGACGTTCGTTTATTTGTGCACAGGTAGCCAAAGCTTTAGTTATGACTGCAAATTAATAAAATTTTATGAAATAAACAGTGTTACTTTGTTTATATCTTACGTACGTGCTATCTAGGGCAAAAATTCGCTCTCCGAGCGAGAATAACCGTCTTTCTAATTTTTTGCTCCTAATTAGTAATATAATTATGAAAGGTGATACACAATTCACCCGCACCAAGCATTTAAATGATCTATATTTCTTGAAATGCGCCATTTCCACTCGCAATTTCCTCAAACCTGAATGAATCAATAGTCGAAAAACAACTATACGGCGGAAAAGTTCCATCTTTCCCAACATTTGTCACCATAAACGGCAATATTTTGAGCTTCTTGTACCTGAAATCAAATGTCGGTATTCGACCGCCGACCTCTGCGCACAAATATATGCAAATATGCTAAATAAATCGTACAAGACAAAATCTACTGTGTCGGGGAGGGCTGCACGGTGAGCAAGAACAAACAGCCACGCTTCAAACATGAAACGTCGCACCCCAACACAGTAGCTTTTGCCATGTTCGCGTTATTGTGCGAATTGTCCAATGAGACGAGAAGAGCGGGATAAAATTATCATATTTGCATATATTTGTGCGCAGCGGTCGACGGTCGAATACCGACACCGAATACCGAATAGCTCAAAATGTTGCCGAATTTTTGCCCTAGATAGCAAGCACTTAAGATACAAACAAAGAAACACTGTTTATTTCATAAAATTTTATTAATTGTCAGTCATAACTAAAGCTTTGGCTACCTGTGCACAAGCAAATGAACGTCCACCATATTTGTTTCACATTTAGATCGGTTAAGTGCTGACTACATTAGCAGTGGGCTCAAATGAAAAAAACTTAATTTATCGCAAAAGGTGTTCTGCAGTCTGCAGTCTGCAGTCTGCAGTCTGCGATCTGCAGTCTGCAGTCTGCGTTATCACCCGACCGAGCTGAATGTTACCTCTGTGTGTTACGCAGAAAGAGAACTATCGATTTCCTGGTTGAAATTCGGAAATGAGAAGGGGCTGGCTTAGTAAATGCGACGACATATCAGCCCAACTAACCGGGCGGAAAATGTAACCTGTAATCGCGAGATCGATTGCTGGTATGTTTAACAGGAGCACCGAACTTTTGACTTATCAAACCATTCCGGCACATGTAGTGGGGCCCTTGCATCAATATAACCTAAGAATAACAACTCAGCTTTGATAAAAGGTACCTTACTAATTCATTGAAACTATTACTGTGAATACATTAGCGACTGTCCTTGACTACAGGTGCTCAAGAAGAGAAGGTATTGAGGCACGTTTTTCAGTTTTTACCTCAATAATCGTATGAAGTTTGAACAAACCAATTACTTACGCAGTCTTATACAAGAGTTTCGGTGGTTCGGTGTTTGTATCACAAGATGCTGTGCTCTGATCGCCTATTTTGTCGTAACTTGCACCATTCTTAGGTGACTTACAAACCTGAAAAAATAAAGAGAGATTGTGAACACTCTCGCAATTTGACGACAAGGGGAAAAGAAAAGTCAGCGAGTGAGGAAAGGAGAAGGGGTCCACTCTCTGATTTTTCAGCGCCCCATCCATCACGAGGAACCTGATAACAGACTAGACTAGTGAGGGTAACTGATAGTTTCAAGCGGTCGATCTTAAGTGTACAGTTTCAAGCCACATGTCATTCAGCAGGTTCTTTAGCTTTCAAATAATGATGCCCAATAATTGAACAGTCAGGCCTGTTTCAAATATCGTGCTACTCCCGTGCCAGACTGGTTAGACTGCAGCATCACGTCAAACATCATAAAGCTATATTTCCAGTCATATTTTAATTTACTTCTCTCCATTTCCCAGGAATTCATTTATTTCCCATTTTCTCCTTTCGTCTTTTTCCTCTTTATAATCATTCTAATCTTGGCCAGAGAAATACGTAATTGCTCTCGGTGTTGCTTTCGCTTACGACCCGGCGGTTAGCTGCAGAATCAATTTCGAAGAAAAAATTGTATCATTGAAAAAGACTTTAAACTGGTGGTCAGCGAGAAATCTAACTTTAATAGGAAGGATATGCATTGTCAAGACTCTCGCCATCTCCAAACTAGTCTATAACACATCTGTTCTCTCAGTTTCATCCAACATATGTAAACAAGTCAACGATATTTGCTTCAGGTTCGTATGGAAAATGAAGCCGGATAAAATTAAACGGTACACTCTTATTGGTCCTCTTGATAAAGGCGGTCTTAACATGGTTGACTTTGTTATGATGGATAAATCTCTTAAGGCTGCGTGGGCAAAGCGATTATGTGAAGCTGGAGATAGTAAATGGTGCGCTGCCTTCTCCTTGGCCACAACCCACCTCGGTGGCACTTTCCTTTTCGAATGTAACTTTGATATACATGACTTAAATCTGTCTTCAGAATTACCCTCCTTCTACAAAGAAATACTTTCGGCCTGGCAGGAGATACACTCCACAGACCCCTCATCTGCTGACGAATACGGAAATGAAATCATTTGGAACAACCGTTTTATTAGAATAGATGGAAAACCGATTTTTTTTCTGTCATGGTATCAAAAAGGTGTGATTAAAATACGCGACCTTCTGGTAGATGGTAGGTTCTTGTCCATAACCGAATTTCAAGATAAATATGGTCTAAAAGTAAATTTCTTAAAATATTACGGCCTCCTCTCTGCAATCCCTAGTGGGTGGAAAAACTCCCTTTTAAATCCTAAGCAAATACCCTCCAATATGGCTGTCAGAGATAACCTAACCCCCTCTAATGTCACTGCCAAAATTGCTCGCGAACTTTTTGTTTTGAAAGTTCTTAAATCCCCAAAAATAGAACTAGAACTAGTCGGAAAAAACTTATCCCCGAAAGCTATCTACCAATTGCCTTTTAAAGTCACAGTAGAAAACAAACTAAGATGTTTCCAATACAAAATCATTCATGGTATTCTTCCTACAAACAAACGCCTTTTTAAAATGGGACTGAAAACGTCACCTCGCTGTGAGCGCTGCAACTTTCCCAACGAAACTTTGGTTCATCTTTTGTATGAATGCCCCATTACGCAAAGTTTTTGGCGTGAAATTGTTAATTGGTGGAATGAGAAACGATCGGAGAATCGTTCCTTAAGCATGACGGATATTCTGCACGGCTATAAACCAGACTGTACTAAGTTTTACGCCTTAAACCATGTTCTAATCATCGCAAAATATCACATTTTCCAGGCTTGGTTGGATAACAGCCCCCCAAGCTTTGAAATGTTTCATCTCGTTCTCAAAGACAAGATCCTTTGTGACAGTAGAATCGCTTTTAAAAACAACACCTTGTCGAAATTTAGATCAAAATGGACAACATTATGCGCTTTAGCCCCTCAAAATGTTTCCACATAGAATGTGCCACCTGCCTTTTTTTTTTTTTTTCCTATTTCTTTTTTTTCTTGTTTTCGTTAAAATTGTAATTAAATTAATCTGTTGTAAACTAACTCTGTACTTGTACTTATATGTAGTGAAACGGTGTAATTTTTTTCTCTGTATTATCAATATTGTATCTGTTTTTTGTACGTCTTTTTTTTTCCAACATTCAATATTGTAAAGTCTTATTTTCTTCATTAAAAAAAATTAAAAAAAAAAAAACAAAAACATTTTTTGAAAGATTAAATGGGGTCTTGCAATACAAGGAGTGATGATTGTGAGGTTTTAGGATTGCGTCACAAGTGATAGAAATGATAAGAAAAACGACCAAAAATTAGAAAGAACGTCATCAACTGCAAACCCCGCTGAAACGTTACTACACGTACGTAAAACTTGAAGTAAATTCTCAGTGGATATATTCTCTTACCGCTACATCATCTACACATCCATCTCCTAAGTTGAAAGAACTGCAAGGATTGTAGTAGATGAAATAATCACGTATACCTTCTGCTGTAAACCTGTGGGAGAAATGCACGCCCCTAAGGCAACGCTGAGTCTACATTACAGGCAATCACCAACTGTTTCACGTCGTTGAATTAAGCAGTTTAAAAGAAGAACCTGAAAAAGTTTAGCATCTACAGACTTAATGCCAAGTCACAAATGATCAGCTCCCAGTTGGCTTGACAGTTCAGTCGATTAGAGCGCTGGACTGGTACGGTCTGGTATTGCAGGTCTTGGGTTCGAATCCCGTTTAAGCCTGAATTTTTTCAGGTTCCTGTTTCCTTTACCATTGTTGAATCAAACTTGTGGAAAGCATTTGATCGTCGTGTTGAATGATGTTCAATGTTGCTGAATTATGTAAGTTAACTTTTCCTGCACGTGCATGTGTTCAACATTGTCGCATGCTGGTACTTGCCAAACAAATTCAATATTCATAAGTCGGTAAAGTATGACCGTCCGGGTGGGTGTGGACAGTGTTGTCCTGAAAAAGAATGTCGTACCCGAGCGATCATACTGTACCGACTTATGACACGACTCCTGGGCTCAAACCATTTGCAGTAATTTCATAGTTGTTGTTTCGAAGCTCAGAAAGAAAGAAATGTTGCCGGAGCAGTTGAGCAATGTCGGGTTTAAAGTTTCATGGAAATCAAACTTCGTACAACCCATCATTTAACAGGGTGGCCAAACATGTGTTAACAGGTTTAATTCAACAATGTGGAACGTTGTTAAAAGAAATGTTTTATCCATTTGCCGGGGCCCCAAAGCTAATAGTCATATGAAGACAACTGAGGACGATCCATGAATTGCATCTCATTAAAGGAACTTCTCAGTCTTTTTAATTTTAAGCAGACCATAAAGCTTAGTTTCTTTCAGTGAATTTGAGAGAGTACGGACAGAAAGTACTTGAAACGCTGGTGCTGAAATTTGTCAATCAAAGTGTGGTTGATGCCCAACATCTGTACCGTTTTTTAGTTTTCAAAGTGAATTATTATGTGACTATCACGTAACATGTAATGTGGTCAAAATGATAAAAACCTGAAACGAAGACTAAATGTATGCAGCCTTCGTCTGAAAGGAGCCTCCTCTTAAACTTCCGTTTCAATTAAAATTGAATGAAAGGGGTCTCCGTAAATTTGTGAACAAGGCCTAAATTCAACACTTTTCAAACCTTGCGGGTTTCCCCTCATCAGTGCTTTGTAGAGTTGTAAGGTTGTAAGTTCCTTGCTTGCCGCCATAGCAAACACATGTTCCTTTGGTTCCGCCAGTTCCTTGGTAGTTAAAGATAATGTACAGGACGACCGACCACGCAAAACGCCTCAACCAGCTCATTTAGGAAATGGTGCTGCAAACATTAATAAGAGCGTTAAAGGTAACCTCCACTGTTACAACAAATTGAGGTTAACTTGTTTGAAATAATGTCTAAATTTCAATTCTCTAAGTTAACAGTGTAAATGAAATCTAAGTGTGCTAAAAAGTTAGATATGAATAGCAACCATTTTCAGTTTCTTTTGAATTTGCAGCGCGCTGCCATTTTGAATTGTTATGACGTCATACTGTTGCCACTAATGTTAAGAAGCAACTTTCTTTTGTATGCAACAATATGTGCAACCGTAGGATGTCATAAAAATTCAAAAAGGAAGTGCTCGGGAAATTCAAAAACGATAATAGGTGGTATTCATGTCCCTTTTTTTGGTACGCTAAAGCTTTTTCTCCAATTAAGAATTGGAATTTACGCCTTATGTCCAAAATTTAGCATCAATTTGAGATGACAGTGGAGGTTCCCTTTTAAAATGCACAAGTGGTAAAATGTACTTAACTCAACTTTCAGCCACTGGACTTTAAAATTCAACTAACGATTGCCGTCAATCCCAATTACTATGAGAACTCTATTCATGATCCTTACGTGTTACTGAAAGGCTACGTAAATGACCTTCAGTAAAAGCGCAGAGGACGTACGTAGGCCTATGAGTTCTTTTTGCATCATGTATAGTTCCTGCCAGGTAATGCTTTAAGAATTACGTACGGTATGTGTAACCACATATATTGAATATTCCGCATCTTTACAGTTTGTGACGTTCAATTACTGAAATGATTACATGCTGCAATTAGACTTCTCAAAACGTTTGCATCAACTTCGTTACGTATTAAAAATATAAAGACAGCTATAGTGACGTGAAAGATCACATCTTTTCTGAAAGAATAAGTTTATAGCGAACAACTAGTTTAAAAAAGAAACAAACAACGCAAGTGACGTTTATAGGCAAACATTTATGGAGTAAACAAGCGTTTGTGGAGTAAATAGGCAAACGTTTTGGGTAAACGTTGCGTTTATGGGGTAAACAAAGGTTTATAGGCGAACGTTTATGGACTAAGCATGCGTTTATGGAGTAAACAAACGTTTACAGTCCAGAGCATTTCCACTTTTGGTAATGTTTTGACCTACGGACCAAAACAAACAATTATCCAATCAGAGCGCGACTTTGGAGTCACCTGATGCGAGGCCTGTTTTCATGAGATTTCATGCTAGTTGATGAAGTTCTCAGATTTGAATGGAACAATCCAGCAATATTTACAGTCAATATCTACGTTTATTACTGCCTGGGATTGACTGCTTGCAGAAACATGGTTTAAACATCTTTTAGCCAGGAATAAGTTGCGATGAGCGCTTGTATGAAGGTTATTTTTCTTCTGGTCGCGCAGCCGGCTGCGGTTCGTAACAGATCGGGTCGTCTGTTTCAGATGAATAAAAGGAAACTATACGAAGGCAAATCTATTTACGTTTATTTCTGGCCTGGATAAATTGCGTGCAAAAAGAGAACCATGGATTCGATATTCTTTAGCCAGGAATGAATTGCGAATAGCGCTTGAATTTCGCTTCAGTGGTCGTGCAATAGTACAAATATTAGCACACATTTGCCGCCATATGAAATGATATAACACAGATAAAACAGAGTATTAGCTTATATATTTTCATTAACTCATGAACAGCTTTACAGATCCATATTTCGCAGCTCACCTCTCTGTCTTTAACAGTTTCATCGATTCATATCAAGGTCATATCTGATCTTTTTCTGGATTCCTGCGGCTTTGGTGTGATTGTTCCGATTGTGTCTGCTGAGCGACTCAAAGTAGTTTTAAATGCCGTTCGTGGCATATTAGGTAAGTTAGGACCATGATAAGTTTTTCAGCCTGTCGTGAACGAATTTCCGACGATAAAGGATAAAAATATTATATGCACCGCAAGATTGTTTGAAACGCCGGGCCCAGCTTGTCGTGATACTTTTTCAAGATGGTGTGTTTCGCATCACGGAGTTTGATCCATACAACCCTTTAGTCAAGAAATTGAAATTGTAGCTTCTTTACAGCTATGCAACCTGCCAGACAAAGGGCTGAACGCTGCTTTAGTCAAGCATGTATTAGTAAGCCTCTCCAGAAGATACATATGTTTCCTTCTGTCGTTAGCAAGTCTTAGCAAATCTAGACTGGTTAGATTTCGGCCGAGTCTTTTCCGATATCGACGTTCCATACAGCCTTGGACTCTGACTCAAACAAAGAAACCTTACATGTTCTCTTATCAATATATACCAGTCCAGCACATATCCTGCAACGATCTCTGATATGCATCCTGAAACGAAGGAAAAGACTCGGCGCCCAAATAGACTAGTTCAGAGCAATGGCATTTGGTCGCACAAACTGATTCACAAAACAAAGCGCGGCCGGCCAATCAAAAGCGCGGCCCATCGCCAGGTTTCGCACTAAAAAACTAGAATACCTATAGAATGTCTCTGAATTTTTCAAAGTCAAAAAAAAGTTTTCACGAGGGATATAGTAAATTGAAGATGAACAAGCCCTCGAGACAACAAGCAAAATTGACGTGTGTATCGAAAGTAAAACCTCACCTAAGCCACATTTCGCCGCCATTTTCCACAATATCCTGCATAACACTTCTTCAATGCTGTCTTTGTCGTTGTGTTACTAATAGACGGGCAAAGCAGGCTGGGAAGGCTCGAAAAAATGCAAATTAAAACTTTCAGTTGAATCTACTCGGTGATATTTCAAAGCCGCCGTGTTGTGACGTCACGCTATTGTTTCGCACAGATCCAAAAGTGGAAATGCTCTGGACTGGTTCATAGGCAAACGTTTATGGAGTAAACAAAAGTTCCTAGGCAAACGTTTATGGGGTAAACATGCCTTCAATAAACTTAAGGAATCGATATTTAAATTTGATTGAGTAAGACCAAACAAGGGCTTAATGTTAGTTTTACTATAGTTTTGTTCTTTCTCCGTTGCATTTTTTATTTTCTCAATAATTATTACTATTGATGTAATGTGTGAAGATGAATAAAGATGTAGTAGATTTACATATAATTATGCCCAGATGCATGGCCAGACAAACAAATCATGACCCGGCTCGTTTCCGAGCGCTACATTACCTACCTGCTTCACTGAGGAATGAAAACTGTCCTTTGTGGAGTCCACTGATTGGCACGAATATTCCAAAGCGTCGGTCAAATAGAGGCAAAACACAATAACGTTACTGCTTTGTACACAGAAGGCGTGTTAAGGGCTATTAAAAGCCAAGCGAGCTCTTTTATAAGAACCTGGGAAGTCAAGATCAGAATAGACTGGATCTAAACAGATGTCTTACCGCAAAAAATCCTTAAATTCGCCGGGAACAAGTTTTTTTCACATCCAATACTCTGATTATTCTATTCACATCCAATACTCTGATTATTCTATAGGATTACGAAGTAACGTTGTAACCGCAGAACGATTGTCGTTCTGCCGACTCTGACTTTACGCAGAATGAGCTAGAAATGCACTCGTTTCCGCCTTCCCGGGAAAGTCCCGTCACGTGATATATGGCAACAATTATCTGCAATGTGACAGCTTCTTTCAATAAGTCCAATAGAGCTGGTGAGTTGGAATATTTCCTGAGTTAAAAGAAGATACTATGACTGAAACTGTGGTTGAACCAACATAAGATACTTTTGTGTAACCTTTTGTAACAAACAACAGCAAATGATGGATGGAATAAATACAAACCTGTGTATATCAACGCTCTGCGGTGAACCAAACGTTCACAAATTAAAACTAAAATGGTTATTACCATGTTAATTGTGGTCGTAAAAACAATGCCGTGTCAAGTTTGGTCAGGCACTTAACAAAAATATCTGACTATTCTGTCATTTGTTTACAATTCCTTAAATTGCAAAGTAACACAAGGCATCTGAGCACTTTTACATATGTATAACTTTCATTTATATATGTAAGGCATCGATTTTGTTTCATGTTTCGCATGAGGTCTAGGTGGGATTATACTGACCAAATTCATTTTGCGAAATTAATTATTTTAAGTCGGTGAAGTATGATCGTCTGGGTAAGAACAGTCCTCCGAAGGACTGTGATGACACCGACTGACGTTTCGACACCCTGAGCGGAAGTCCTTATCAGAGTCAAGTGATAGTCTTCTCATAATCAGACACTCACCCAGGCGATCATAGTTCACCGAATTAGATACATGTATGAGTCTTAGGTTCAAACCATTATATTTATAGTATTGTTTATTTTGCATGAAGTCTAATTAAAGTCACAACTGCACATTTGCACTCTGTTTTTGTTTGCTAGCTAATGCCACAACAACATTAACGTTTCACCTGGGTGAAATTTAGAAAATTACAGTTCATTTAATGGAAGAATTACCCTAAAAGTAAGGAAGTAAACGATACAATGATCATGACGGTATATGCATCAGGTTTAAAAGGGGCTTTCCCAAAAGCAATTGGTTATTTCATAGTTTTAGAATCCCAAGAATCAGAGTCTCAGGAACTGACACTAGATCACATTTCACTTCAGCGCGATTTATTTTAAGCGACGGACCAAACCACCTCTTTGAGATCACCGAGTGAAAATGTTCAGTGTCTGAAAAACAGTGTGTTCGCAGTGTGTTTCCTTCACTGAGATAATCACTTGCACTGTGTTTATGTAGGAATTTTGGTAACAGTATTTGTGTTGTGCAGTTCTCTTACGGTTTGTGCAAAATCTGCTGTAGTCCTATTTCCTCTTTTTGTCCATTTGTGTTACGTGAATCTTAGACGTTTTAACGAGAGGTTTTAATGGAAGGCTGAAAAACCTATCGAGTTCATAAACGAGCCAAATTCAACGATCTAATATGCCAAGAGCGGCATTAAAAAGTCGCTTTACAGATGATCCAGTAACAAACAGGCGTAAAGCCACAGGAGTCCATGATACAAAAATCAAATAATACCTTGATAGCAGTCTTTAAAATGTGACGCCTTTAAATGAGTCTTTCCGCGTATATTACAGTCCGCATAATTATGCCATTCCGCAAGTCATGCCACATGCCATTCCCCAAACTCATTCCTCCCTTTACCCTCACCGGTTTGATATAGGGTTTAGGATATCTGCGACAAAACTGAGAAGCGCTACATGCTTTAGACTGGAAACACCTGTGAAGGTACAGACAGACAGACAGACAGACAGACAGATAGACAGACAGACAGACAGACAGACAGACAGCCTTTATTTCAGCACGATTAAAATTAAAGCTCTGCAGCTTGTGGAGTCGCGCGGTACTGTCATTCGGCCGTATAAGCAAATAAAGCTACGAACAGATAAATCCAATCCCAAAACGTCATTTCTTCATTCTGTGTCTTCCGAACTACCGTTTGATCTATGATAAAAAGGTAACACTCACATTGTATCACCACGTGCATCTTTCTCCGGCGATAAAGAGATCTCTATGATTGTTTCCTCGCTGAGAACAGAGGCATGTTTCAGCACTAAATTTCCTAATTTGCATTTCAAGATTAATCTTAAAACTGCAAGTCTTCATAAAGTAAATTAAATCTACCTTTCCATAGCTAATAGGACCTCAGATCATAACATTGTTACTGTGACACAAGATGACCGGATGCCACTTTCACTTTCGTTTCGCTCCTTTCTTAACAGAGATGGAAACTTTTCCCTTTTGTTGTACACCCTTTTTTCATGAAAGATCGTTGGATCATAGTTAGCATCTACATTTTGCGGAAAAACAATCCTCCACATGCCATCCTTCGTTCGTGCCATCCCCGGTGGGGGGGAGGACTCAAGAGAGGGGGGGTTGCTCGTCGTCTCGCTAAGGTGTTTAAATCACGGATTTTGGACTCACTTAGGATGTTCAGGACGAAAGACCAATATTTTTTGCTGTCAAGGTATCATTTAGAACTGCATGTGAACAAACAAAACAAAAAATAAAACGCCACAAATTTATTATTAGAAACGCGTTACTCACGGAGATAAAACCATGACCTCGAGAACACGTACGTGAGGAAGGTTTTAAGTCAATTTCGTCTGATGGTAGAAGCATCTGCCATAAAACATCTATTAAATTGTTCCTTGTTATCGATATATCTAGTACATTGCCTCAAGATTTGCTTTAGTTATGTACCTCCTGTTCCTGCGGAAAGTAGCGTATAAACTGATTTAAAAAAACCATGTTTGTTAGGCGAAATTGCAAGGAATTATGGGGTAACTTGAGACAATAATATCTCGTAAACGGACATGGGGACCTATTCTTTTTATTTTAGATTTCAAAACATTGCATGATAGATAACAAATTATGAAAGTATGACAAAAATCGTATGTTAAATTTTATTTCGGGGGAATGACCTTAATTCAGTGATGTTTTGTATAAGGTCTGTCCCCGTGTTTATCGTGATATTGCACCCCCATCCCCCATTGAAATTGATGCTGCAAAGCTTTTTTTTTGTTTTTACAAAGAATGCGATCAAAGTTCGAATTCATTTATTTATTTACAAAAGGCTTTATGACCAGCCTCGGGAAGGGGGGAGATACTCTGACTGTAGTTGAACATTTTCTCAATCTTTTTTCAGCAAAAAAGAGTATTGAGAAACTCCTTTATCATACCGGCTATGTAATATAAAATATGGTTCTCTTCACAACAATATAGGGTTTCTAGTGAAGCTCAGCTTCACCTTCGTAAACGACAAAGGCACAAATCACAGCAAGTCCAATCATAACTGTACAACTTGGTTACCCAGATAACAACGACAAGTAAGCGTTCTTAAATCTAATTCTGCAGGTCCTATCGCTCTTTTCAACCAAGTTATAGTCGAATAATAATAACGATGTTTAATCTTTTCTTGACTGAAATTTGGTTCTGTTGTCATGAAAAGGTTTTACTTAATTGGTTGCTACTGATGTTAATCTTTGTCTTGGCCTCGAATATTTAAAGTTTCATCTATAGATTCGAACGTTAGGGCCACATTATCGAACATTACTTGTTAAAGCTGAACTAAAAGTAAATCTTTAAAAAGAGCAAAGTAATACACTTCGATCCATGAAGAATTACCTCCACGTTCACCATATCCACTCAAACGTGGATGCCACTTGTGAGGCAATTTCGGGGCAGACATGGGCTCCTGAAAATTTCCAAATGTATTGTAATGTAAATGTGACAACGATGAAAAATATTTATAGCGCATTTCTTTTGAGTTGAAACGGTTAAGGGAATTTAATTTGGTGTTTGGAAACCATACAGTTTATGTCTTATTGATGGTGAATATTCTATATTAACGGATAAAATACTTAAAAAGTATAACGGTTCGTCCTCCCAGTTGTACATTTGATTTAGTACTGATCTTAACTCTGACCAAACGCTGTTTTCTCCTGGTGTAAATTTGGTGTAAACAGGTGCTCTGTTTTAAGTTGTCTCTCGGAAACGAACCTTTAAGTTAAGTATTTTTAGTAATTGTTTTTTTTCTAAATTATTTACATTAAAACCATATTGTATTTTGCTGGTTTGACCTCTAGTTCAACTTTCTCTGGTATTAGCCTGGATATAGTTTTCTTCTTGTTTCTTTTTGCCGTTCTGTTGAAATTGCACCGTGTTTCTTACCGAATTTATACCAGCCGATTTCCACATTAAATTGCTTTTGCCGAGCTTATTTAAATAATAATAATAATTGAAAACTCTTTCTGGTCTAAAGGTGTTATTCAGAGTAAATATCTGCTGTATTAGGATCACGTACTGAATTCCTAATTGCAATTGCGAACTTTGTAAACGTGTACTCAGTAGTTAATGGAAAAAGGCGTGGACTTGTAGTACCGCCTTTCTTCTCCAAAAACAACCAAATGTTATTCTTTTTAAGTTGTTGTACGCAAACCATCAACTCAAGATTTCACGAACGTCTTGTTGTAAATGTACAATTTCTATCGATAGAAATGTTCCTTGAAATTTTTATATTCTCCCCGTTGCATTATTTTGGCTGGAGGTTTCGGAAAACATGACAAAAATTCCAAAAGAAAAGCATTTCGTCTATAGTAAATATCGGGAAGGAACACATTACGAATTCCTTCGCTAACCAATCACGTTAGGGATTACGTTAGCTTACAGTGGAAATTGACGAATGTTTGACAGCAACATGTCAATCATACGCCAGCCAATATAAAAAGCAACGCGGAGAACTTCTAGCGAGAGATACTAGCACTGTACTGTACTGAAAAGTTGTATCAAGTAAAGAACTGTTAAACACAAGAAAGAGGACTGTTAATATCAAGCTAATCCCCCCTTGTTCAGTGGTAGAGAAAGAAATCTTCCAACAATAGTACCGCGATTAACTAGATGGAAGGTCCTATTAAATGGGTGGGGTGCGATTTATAACCATTAATTTGTAATACTTGTAGTGTGTATCTTTTCTGATTCGCACTATACTACGTGATTAAAGGCAGCGACCTACACGAAACTCTCTTTGGACAGTTTAAAATTGGCTTTCTCAAACAGGCACACTGGCAGCTTTGGTATTGTTGAAGTCATCTTTTTTAGGGACCGTGATATCACTACACGAGCTCGCCGAACTAATCGACAATGGCGGAGATACATTTCGCAGATTTGCAGATCTCTTTCCATCACTTGAATCAGGAAATTTGTTTGTAGTCTCGTCGATCCCGCCGTCTCCCTCACCTAACAGGTGTCGTCCCTCCTGGTTGTTATCAATAGGAATGTAATAACGTTGTCTTTTACGTAGAAGCAATAGCCAGATGACAGCAATAACAGCAAACACAAAAACCACCCCTCCAGCAGCAATAGACACGGGTTCCCAAATATGTTTCCAGTCACTACCTGCAAATGGAACAGAGTGTTCGCTTCGGTCAAAGAGTGGTATAAAATCTAACTGAAGAAAGCTAATTAAAGAACACTTTGATGTCATTTTGTTTCTGATCTCGACGCCATTTCAAAGGGTTTCTCTGCAAGACCTGTGCTAAACTGTGATTAAAGAAATCGGACTCTCGCAAAGCGGTCGTATACAGATTTTATTACCCCTTGTAGATTACGACGGACCAAATTGGATTCTAGTCAATTATTTTAAAAAACGTGTTTTTACCACTCTCACTTAACTTACCAGAATCAGTTGTGCTAGGTGTAGTACTAGAATAGACTGGACAACCATTCGCACATGCACAGTTATGAGTCAGATGGTACGTCTGCAATAAAGAACACACCTAAATTTACAACCTCATTCCCAGGGTCTTCTCTCTTGATCCTTCTCGAGGATGAATAGAGAAGCCCCTGGGAACGAGGTTGTTAAGTTTACTTCTAGACTACGAGCAGTCTCTATTTCCGGTCAGGAATAGTCGAGGGAAACGAACAAGCGAGCGGGTGCGAAAATCGCCGGCGGAGTTGAAACGTGACAAGCGCGTCACGTTTCAACGCGGCAGGCGATTTCGCGCTCGCTCGCTTGTTCGTTTACCTCGACTATCCCTGAGCGGAAAGAGAGACTGCTCGTAGTCTAATTTACTTCGGACGAATTCTTATTTAAAAGAAATGTATAGAATGTGCGAAAAAATGTAGAAACGTATGGTTATAACATCATTCAGAATACAAGTCTGAAATCGGCTAACGCGGTTGAGTGTTCGGATAGCGGTCCACTGCATAAAGTTAAAAATCTTCCCAGTGTGCTTTGGGACTTTATCACCGGGAACATAACAACAGGACGAGAACAACAAACTCATGTGAAACACACATTTCTGTAGACATAGACATCATCGTCATCTATGTCTGTGCCCAGTACCCAACAATGAAGAGACTTGTCTACTTCTTTTCAAATATCTGAAAACAAAACAGTACAATTTAGAAACAATTTGAAACAATTTGAACGAAAAGTACAGGAGCATAGGTTGGTGATATGTATTTTACTTTTTCCCAAGTATTTTATGTGTTATTAGTTGCACCTCACTTACCCAAACATTATCTGGGTCTTGTACAAAGCTTGCCTCTGTAATACCCCTCTTGGTCTTATTACATATTAGATTTACTTTGACATGCTCGTAGGTTTCATTGTAGTCACTAAAAAAAGTCGCAAGAATCACAAGTATTATTACGGTAATAATATGAACGTTCCTTGCTTAAGTTTGAGTCTTTTTGTACTCGATGGCATGTGAGTAACTGATCACTTTACTTTTGATTTAGCTGACAAAATCATTTAGCTAAAACTGTCGAGGCGTACGTTATTGCGGTTCTGTTATCGTAGGGTAAAATACAAAACAATTGTCAAAATTATAACCCCCAGCGCCCTCAGAAAGTAAAGAGTTAAAGAGAATATGTCAGCAGTTTTTGTAACAATCTTAAAGTACCAAAAGACTTTGCATTATTAAAGCCTAAAAATAATAATGTTCCAGTTCTGTAAATGCACCGTCAACAAGATGGAAGAGCATTGCAACTTGAGAAACTTGCTCTTCTTTTTTTCTTCTCCCGCCTATCTTCCGCTTTTTGTTGGGAGCATTTCAGGTATGAACGAAGTTACAATTTTTAAATTGTAAAAAGAACACTTTTGTTGAAAAAAAAATTAGAAAATTGCCCATGACGTAGCCATTTGTCTAAATCGTATTGATATGTCGGTCCAGTTTCAGCTAACTTTAGTTTGAGTATTTTTTCTTGGTCACACCATGCACGCAAGTTGCTAAGTTTTATTTCACAAAATAAGTGTTTATGAAGATGTACCCTAAGCAAAATTAAGGTATGGTCAAGTAGAAATCTACCATGGGTTGAATGTTGATGCGATTTATCTCCGTAAGCAGAATTTTCGCAAAAACAAAAGCAAAATAGTGCCAGACAAAATTACTGTTTCTTGACACTTCGACCTACGTTTTGCTGACTTGACTAAGCATCTCATTAAAGTAGGGACGTTGAACGAATTGAAGGAAGACCATTCTTAAGCGTAGACTGGACACTTTTTAGGGTTCGTGAGGTCGTTCGGTAACCGAATGAAGGACTAGGTAAGACCTTCCTAAATTCATTTTCATTTTGTAGCTAAATAAATTCCTATTATTGAAAAGCCCGAAAACCAAATCACTGAATTTTCCAAAAAAAAATTTCTCTGTGTGTAGTGGCATATATTCATGATGTATGAGTTGCCTGGTGGTTGATTCGCTTGCTTGGCGTGTTCGTACTTCTTCATGCTTCGATTCTAACGATGGCTTTTTCTCTGTGCAAGTATTTCTTTAATCTTTCCAATTTGTCGACTTTGATGAGAGGCTAAACCATAATAGTCACTAGTAGGGCAAATAGAGCCCTTCACGGTTTTACTAACATCCAGTTTATTTTGCCTAGGACATACAAAGCACCCTTGACGCTTAAAAAGCATCTCAAAATTTTAAAACCCGAGAATTTCAGAGTAACGTTCTGTCATAAGGCGAAGACACATCAGCTCGGAGAATATCGGACTTTCTACAAGCGTTTGTATGGCGCTAGTGACTTCTGTCATACCGGATATGCAAGACATCACTGCTGTCATACAAACGTCTCAAAACTCGATGGCTTATGTCTTTGCTTCTTCTTGTTAAAATAAAAAGCCCAGATTCCCAAGCTAGGTTTGGTTAATTTGAAGGTGTCACCTTGGCAGCGGCAGAAGTGAGGATTTTTGTCCAAGCCAAAAAAACTGCGAGGTGTTCTACTTACCATCTACTTTGCAACCTCGATAAGGCTTTAACTTTAACCGTGGTTTTTGAAGCCGGGCCGTACTAAAGACAATGGTCGCAGTTTTGACCTGTGTAGATCTCACAGCTAATAAATAACATACACGCATTTTACCCACTACAAGGCACTGATAACATACGCAGTTTTATACACCAGCTGTGGATTCCCAGTCTTAGTATCGGTACCACACGATGCTGTGCTCTGATCTCCTATTTTGAGGTGAGTTGCATCATTGATAGGTGCCTTGCAAACCTGAAACATGAAAACCCGTGGTTTATCATGGACGGCCCTCATACAAGCTGGAGTTCATTCCTGTACCACTAGGATTAAACCTCTTAATTCTCCTATACTCTTTTCAGGAGTCCCCCTAAAACCTTTAGTTATAAGCGTAGTGGATGAACCTAATCTTATCTCCAAGATCAAAGGCTCCTAGGCATATGAGCAAACTCGTGAATGCAAACGAATTCACAGTTGTATGGCACGGAAAGACTTGTGACCCTAGTGTACCCATGCTTTTACGACATTTTGAAGCCATCGGGATCAGTTTAATCTTTTGTCCTAAAATCTGTTTACCTGTTTATAGTTTTTGATCGAGTAACAAACTCTTTTGGGGTCCCATGAAAATCTCTAGTTATAAGTGTAGTGGATGGACCTTACCTTATCTCCAAGATCAAAGGCTCCTATGTATATGAACAAGCTTGTGAATGCAAATGAATTCACAGTTGTATGCTCCGGAAAGAGCTACTTGACTTGTGACCCTTATGCACTATGGCTTTATCTTACGACATTTCGAAGCCATTAGCACCAGTTTTCAGTTCAATCTTTCGTCCTAAAATCTGTTTATTAAAATCAAAGTTTTTGTATCTGTCTGAAGTCTTCGTTAATATTTTGGTGTCTTATTTTTTATTTCGCACAAGAAATTAAGAGCGCGTTCACGAGAGTTTCAAAGATTTTTGGAAATGGTCAGAACTATCTCAAACTTTGCCTGGTGAAAGCTAGTCATGAGCAAGTAATCAAATCGACATTATTTTGCCTTCAAATACTAATGTGGTCACATTACAAGAAATTTAGGTTTGACCCCCCCGAGGAGCAATTTTGGCTTCAAAATGTTCTAAAATCTACCAAATTTGCATGTCTTTTGTCAAAACGAACTTGAGCCAATCATAAATTTTAGAAGTTTTTTGGAGCCAAAATTGCTCCCATTGAGGTAGACCTTAAATTGCCTGTCACGTGACCACATTAGTATTTGAAGACAAAAATAATGTCAATTTGATTACTTGCTCATGACTGGCTTTCAGCAGGCAAAGTTTGAGATAGGGTTGTTCTGACCACTTCCAAAAATCTTTGAACCTCTCGTGGACTGGCTCTTAAACTTCCTCAAGCAGTGGATTTTGTGACGTTTCATTCAAACGCTTTAGTACCTGTCTGCCGAGATTTACATGCATGGTTCAATCGATTAAGTGCTGAATATCAGATCGGGAGGTTGACAAATTCGTGCGACAACTACAGGAAAATACTACTAGCTTGAAAATTCCGACGCTTAATAAAACGTTTCAGCCTATCGACGGAGTGAGTGAAATAATCCTCCTTGCATAAAATATCAAGACCTTGAAAGCCCCATTCCTTTCATTTTATCATTAACATACCAATCAATCATCAACTGCATAAGCCTAGGCCAGTCCGAATACCACGGTCAAAATATCACCCCTATTCTATTCCTCCCGTGCCAGTATATAGTATTAACATAAAATATAAATTTAGCCAAGCCTAAAAGCGGGGCTCCAATTATTTTTTCGTTGGTACTTATTAATTTCTGAAAATGCTTTTATTGAATACAAGAAGGGCGTTAGCCCTCGCCGTTGTTCTCCATTTCCTAAGGGTGCAAAATATATTACAGTCATTCGCTCGAGATACGAGCCCTAGCCTGAGAATTAGCGAAGGCCGCGACGAGTATTTGTTTGGCCAAGCGAAAAAAACAGGTCTCGGGTAAGTGACTGCGAAAAGAAAAAAAAAAAAAAAGAAAACGAAGTCGAAGGAAAAAAAAAATAGTGCCCTGAATGAGACTTTGTGTTCTGCTGGTAGAGCAGTATCCGCAACTTTCAGGTGCAGAGCGTTTAAAACGCAGATTGAATCGATTTCTTATGTCTTCTTTTGAATAACGAATTTAAAATGAAATTTCAATTTATAATTCAGAGGATTATTTTTAATGGTTACCTTATTATTGCTGTTAAATTCAACTTTCTTATTTCATTTATTTATTTAATCAAATTCCAAATTACGTTACATTGCACAAGACAACCTATTAGTCGTGAAATTCGTAAGTAAAAAAAAATCATCAACAACAACAACAACTTGCCATGGAATTAATGTCAGGTCATTTGCATCGTGAGCCGTCGAACTTCCTCTGAGCCACGGTGACATCAGTGACTAGTGTGGGGTTAATTTTTGTATTTATATCTTTTCACGTGACCAAAGCGACTCGATCGACAAAGTACGGGTGTTTTCCTTGGGAAGATGTGGTCGGACCGCCACAAAAACTATTATTTTGGACAGAAAAAACCGGGAAGGCACTAGCTCTGCTATGTTTAACGTCGGGATTGCGGGCAAATACTGCGAATTCAAAAAGTATGTACCTCGACTCGATTCGATGTTACGCGAGTTACCGATGCAATTAACACGGGTGTTTTTTTCTGGGAAAGTGTGTTCGGACCGTCGCAAAAACCATGGTTGTGGACAGAAAAAAAAAACAGAAGGCATTAGCAACATGTTAGCTCTGCTATGTTTGGCGTAGGGACCGTTGGCAAATGCTCCGAACTCAAGCGATGTGCTAACCGAGTTCGCAGCAGAACTCAAGACAATTTCGGTTCGTAACTTGAAATTTTCGCCTTCCACTTTTACAGTATAGATATTAGCAATTTCTTCTTAAGTTTAGGTATTAGCAATTTCGTCTTAAGTTTAAAACTATCCGAACAATCGTTTTGCTAAATAAACCTTTAAAAAAACCTCTTAAAAAAAAAATGGCTTTCTTCTCCCCACCGTCGGGTTGCCTTGGGACTCCCCTCCCCCTCCCCCAGAGTCTGTAAGGGTGGGCGTACGCTGACATCACATCCAAAATTTCTTGGATCGATAAGTTACCAAATTTGCTTAGCAATGGTGCTCCGCTACCAATGAATCATCCGTGACCTTACACCTACCACAGCGAAAAGAATTTCAATTGATAATACTACAGATGGTGCGGCTCTACGGGCCGTCTAACAAGATTTTGGTAACATCCCATTGAAATAGATTCTTTAACATTTTAAGCCAAGGCATGTTGTGCGACAAACTGCTCAGCCTTTTTCAAGTAACAGGTCTAACAGCATAAGCTTGCTTGAGAGGAAGCAGACGTAAATTATGTGCTAAGCATCGCAAGCAAAAAGAACCCTTACTTGTCAAAACCATCTGCACCCTACAAACCACCTATATTTGCAACCTCTGCAAAAAACAGCCAGCCAGCCAGCCAACCAACCAACCAACCAATCAACCAACCAACCAACCAACCAACCAACCAAACAAATCTGGTCAATCACTTCGTAAATGTTTACTACCATTAGGAACACAACATAAGATAGTAATCGGTGATAAATAGATTACTGAATTAAGAGGAAATCATCTGAGATTATTATTGTCCGATTAGATTGCTATAGACGAGGGATATGAAAAAAAACCCCTCTTAGAGCTGATAGAGGAAATGAGTAGAACATTTCAGACCAGACGTTATTTACAGTACTTTGACAGTATCTAAAGTAAACCTTAGGAAAAAAAGGTTCTAGGATATCTTCCATTTTTTCAGTTTATAAGTAGACCAGTACTCTACATATATTCTTTAAACGTCGCCTCAATGTTGCACTTACCGCTACATCATGTACACACTTGTCTCCTAACCTGAATGAGCTGCAAGGATTGTAGTAGATTACATACTGATGTTTACCTTTCGCCCTGAACCTGTTCGAAAGATTAAAAGGACAGGAACGGTGTACATTACAGTTGATTTCATAGTTTTTCTCGTTGTGATTGTTATTAGACCTGGTTTTTTCAAACATGATTCGTCACGAAACACTAAACTGAATCTCCAGTAATAACTGAGAAAAGGATTTGTCAGCACATGAAAATCAGAGGGCTTTGTCACAGGAATACACTAATTCGTACCCTGGTCAGTATAAAATATGAACTGCGGACTGCGGACTACGGACTGGGTATAAAACGCAGACTGAGTATGAAATGCGGACAGAGTTTAAAAATTGCTGTACTGACCCATAACTCTCAAAAAAACCTACTTTTTCAGTTTTCTCCAGTGCTTTTGAGTTTTCAAGGACCAAATCTTGCCTCCCCGGCCGTTTGCGTCGAACGCTAACAAACGTAAACATTGCAAATTCAAAGTGCGTACATAATTTCAACTGCGCAATAAAAATCGCTAACATTTAGCACTTCTACTTTGGCGATGACTTTCGAGCCAATTAAGAACGTCGTTTAAATATTTTTTTTCGCGACATCAGGTTAATCATGACCAAAAGTACAAAATGGATAAGAAACCAGCTGGGAAAGAACTCTTTTGAGAGAATAAAAATTTGTCTTCGCATGAACATTCAGTTTCTTGATTCCATTCATTTGACAGACTTCACAGTCCAAGAGACAATTTTACACTTATTGATTTAAATTCAGCCTGCCTTTTATACTCGGTCCGTAGTCCGCCGGTCCATTTGTTTTAATAGTGTTCGACTCAGAAACCTGCTTTAACGGCAGGGTGAGCCAGATTTGGTCTTCGACAAGCTGTCTTTAGCAGATTTAATAATTGTACGGCTTTGTATGGCATATTTTTGTTCTTTTTGAAAAGGAATGAGGTCAGTCAAAGTTGACAAATTTAATTCGTCGGGTTTCCACAAATGTTTCTCTGGTGCGTGTCATCAGGTAAGCAAGCCGCTGTCGGCTTCAAAAGTACTCTAGCTGTCTCCAACGTGCAACTAATTTGTCTTACCTAAGCCGTGTGACAATCCCACTCTCAACCTAATTTTCAAAGGCATATTCAAAGGCATATTTTAAATTACTGAACGAAATACTGTAAATAAAAGACACCCAACTCAAAAGCGCCGAAGAAAACTGAAAAAGGAGCATTTTTGAGATTTTTTTTGAGCAATTTTTAAACTCAGTCCGCATTTTATACTCAGTCCGCGTTTTATACCCCGTCCGTGTTTTATACCCAGTCCACAGTCCGCAGTCCATGTTTTATCCATTATACTGACCGATTCGTCCCTACTCTCCGTCAACTGTCAACTATCTGTCAACTACAAGTAAAATCACAGCCATTTTCATTGCTGCAATGCTATAGCAAAGTGGAATATGACTTAAATATAGACTTCAACGGCTTTTTTAACGTAACATATCATAAAAAGCACACTGATCAAGTCACTTGTAAAGTGACCAAGTTGAATCTAACTGGGTCCCCGTTTACCAAATAGATTTTACATATCTACCATTCTCCATGTGAAATGAGCGTCCTTTTAAAATTCCTATCAGCTTATTTAAGAACGGGACAGCTTTAAAGCCAAGGTAAGGGGAGGAATGGTCACACTTTACTCTTTGGTTCCCGTTAGTGGGACCAACACAACCTCCTCATTATGTGGGTAAACAATTGATCTGCAATAAATAAATAATCAACCAACCAACCAACCGACCGACCAATCAGTGAGTCAGTGAGTCAGTGAGTCACTCAGTCAGTCAGTCAGTGAGTCAGTCAGTGAGTCAGTGAGTCAGTCAGTCAGTCAGTCAGTCAGTCAATCAGTCGGTCAGCCAGTCAATCAGTCAGTCAGTCAGTCAGTCTGATTGTAAGGCTGTCGGCATTACAGAAACAAAGCAAATTTGTATGCCATTATTTCGACAACTGCAACTTGTCCTCTAGATCTTTAGAAGCAGGTCAATTGCACTAGTTAAACCACCATCCAACAAATTTATCCCTTTAGCCGTGACAACCTTGCAGTCGCTTTCGTTGAACTAAATAGTACTTTCCAAACCTTGGGTCCGTCTCGTCAGTGCTTTGGAGAGGTGCAAGGTTGTAAATAGCGCCCCCATGAGAGCAAACACACTTTCCATGGGTTACATCAGTTTCCTGGCATTTAACGAAAGAGTACAGAAGGGTTGAGCACATAAGACGCCTCACCCAGCTCATCGAGGAAATTGTGCTGCAAACATCAATGAGAGCAAGAAATGAACATTAAGCTAAATGCATGAACTATATTCAAGGTTACTAACAACCGAGTCAATGCAACAACATGTGGGAAAGTTTTTGAGTGCAACCGAAGTTCCCTGCAAACATTTTTCTTCGGTGAACCTTGTCAAAACGTCAATTGGCTGCGATTGGATTTTCGCATCGTGTGGTCACTTAACAGATGTAAAAATGAGAAATTCCAATCATAGCAGCTGTTGCTAAAACACAACTATCCTTAAATTTCCATAGGTCAGTTAATTTTTCTTCGGATTTCGAAACTATGTTTACTAAACACTCCCCAAGACTGTTTATTCAACTGCAAAGTGATTTTTTTGGGTCAGTAGGTGAGTGAGTGAGTGAGCGAGTGAGTAAGTGAGTCACCAATTTCACCAATTTCTCAATTATGCAACCAACACCAGTCATGACACATTCACCCGCATTTTCCTGCCTATTTGCTGCTGACAGCTGGATCATTAGTTCGTCTGTGGCTGTTGTAACTGTTTGGAGTGTTTACTTTGGCTTTGGTTTCACGACATAACTCAACTGCAAATCGCGGTCACGAGCATAAAGGAAATGATCACCAAAGATAAAATGTCTGGATGTTTAAGTGAATTCTCTCCAGTAGTACCATAAGACTTATATGCAGAATAGTGAGGAGAACATGTTTTTTAAAATTGGGGCTTAAAGAAGGCAAATTAGAATGGCGAGACATCAAAGAAATCAGCCACAAGTTCATCTCAAACCCTTGCAAACCCAGCACACGTTTACAAGCTTCCACAGTATTAAAATACTATATATACTTTCGATGAGTTCTTCCAGTATTTGTGTATTTGATACAATTTGTTTAGGTGTTAATCGGAAGGTGATTGTCCCTAATCCACAAAAGCATAAGGCGGCTAGTTCTCTTTAGTGCAAAAGCTTTTTAGTTGAGAGTGAAAAAAGAAGAAGGACGTTATTTGCTCACATCTCTGAAGATAAAACATGCGTCGTAGAAAATGAACAAAACTGTTGAGTACTGGAACTACAATAAATATGCAGTCGACTGAACGCATCTCGAAGAAAAGAATGAATAAAGTAGAACAAATGCAACTACTGTGCTTATTTCTGAGAAATATAAGTACAGGTATGTGAATTGTAGTAGGGTTAAGTATAGAAAAAAAAGTTACAGATTAAGTATAGTTTAGTAGTAGTAGAAGTAGTAGTAGTAGCAGCAGCAGCAGCAGCAGCAGCAGCAGCAGCAGTAGTAGTAGTAGTAGTAGTAGTAGTAGTAGTAGTAGTAGTAGTAGTAGTAGTAGTAGTAGTAGTGGTGGTGGTGGTGGTGGTGGTAGTAGTTGTAGTAACTTAGTAGTAGTAACTTAGTAGCAGTAGTAGTAGTAGTAGTAGTAGTAGTAGTAGTAGTAGTAGTAGTAGTAGTAGTAGTACCAGTAGTAGTAGTAGAAGTAGTAGTAGCGGTGGTGGCGGTGGTGGTGGTGGTGGTGGTAGTAGTAGTAGTAACTTAGTAGTAGTAACTTAGTAGCAGTAGTAGTAGTAGTAGTAGTAGTAGTAGTAGTAGTAGTAGTAGTAGTAGTAGTAGTAGTAGTAGTAGTAGTATAGATTTGTGGATTAGGTATAGATATAGATGTAAACGTAAATTACAATGGGTAATTATGGGTGCAGTAGAAGAATTGGTATCCTAAACGCGGATGCAACAGCCAATCACTGCGAAACTGGGCAATGACTGAGGGTAATTTTTATAAACAAACTCTGATTTACAGAACTCCCGCGTGGTTCGGTCCCTTTTTATCGATGAATTTGAGCCAAGCAAGTTCAGGTTTATCTTTAATTGAAACTCGATCTACTTCGATCTATAACAATCAAGTGAATCGCTTATTTTAATAAAAGCAAATATCCAAACTAAAGCAAGTTAATGTTGTTCGTTATATTTAATGACCTTCAGTTAACCAAGAGACGAAAACCTTCCACATTATGATTTTATAGAATACGTTTTCTGGCGGGCAACAAATGTAAATAGACAAATTCTTAGAACTATGTTTATGAAGCGAGACGAGAGTATTAACTGAAGTAAACAAATCGTCAACACACTTATAGATGAAGCGAGGTAAAAAACACAGCACATTAGTTTGTGCTTGTTAGGCTCTTTTTGTTGATAGTGGATTCACACATATAGCGCCAGGAATAGCTAACATTTTTATAAATGTATTTTTCGCGTATGCCCAGACGTACGCCGCTTCACGACCACTGCATGGTTTCGCTTGACTAGCTCTTTCGCTGAGGAATGAATTAGTCTTTCGTAGGGTTCTTGAATTCCCTCTAATTCTCAAAAGGAATGTCCAGTTAGAGTCGAAACTGTCTTATGCTTCTATTTTGAACATAGAAAGTGAATGCATGAAACATCATTAAGATTTAAAGCTAATGAGCTTTTTTGTTTGAACTTGGGACGTCAAGATGAGTGCAGACAAGATCAAAACGGCTCAGCCTTACCTCACAAAATCCTTAAATTCGCTGGGAACAATTTCTTTTTACATCCGTATTCGAATTTTTCCGTATAACTAAGAAGCAACGTTGTAAATTCAATACAACTGTCCTTCTGCCAGCTCCGTCCTCACACAGAATGAGCTCGAAATAGACACGTTTCCGCCTTTCCAAGAATGTATCAATTGTCACGTGACACAACATTAAAAATTTAATATTTCACTACAATCCTATTAGTAGTGTATTTAGCCGCGGAAGAGTGGTTGAACGGCAACACCTTCTGAGGTACAAATCTTATTGATTCAGTTTCGACACTGTCTCAACGTCGCACAATGGCCTCCCCTTCCTTTCAAGGTGAACCCAAGATTTGTACCCTCATAGTCACTCAAAAGATCTTGTTCGCAAGATCTTTAGTGACTATGAAAACACTTTCTTGGTTATTTTCTGTGTAGGAAAATTTTGCATCAATGCGTATGAAGACGATTTAATTGGCTGCTACTTTAAAAGCAACAGGCTGCTCGACCGCGATGGGCAATGAAAGGTCATCCCGTAAGAAAATTTGGATTGGAATGATGTTGGATTATTTGCGCAAGTTTTAGACTTTGAACTTTCAGGAGCCTCAGCTATTTTTTCACAAACGGTGAGCTTTGCAAAATGTTACTTAAATTTTGCGTCAGCACAATCCGGTTAATCTGATATCGGTAATTGTTTTTTGCTCGCATTACCATCTGTATTGCGATGTAATGCATGCCGGCTGCATGGCGATGTTCCCGCAGACCGGTTGTTCCGTCACTTTAAGTAAAATGATCATTTGACTCACCAAAGTGCTATGAATTTTTAAAACGATGCAACATCGAGTTTGAACGGACATTTCCTCGAAGTACTAGACTCCTTTGTCGTTTGTTTACATGTATAGATTCCATAAAAGGATGCTTAGAAATTGATTCTAAATGGCTTTTAAATTATATCAGAACATTCAGATGACAGGCAGCAATTTTTCAGAATCTTATGTATATATCTAATTAACGTCTGGAAGCTGTTGTTAAAATTAAAAAGTTTTTTTTTTACTGTGTTTGAGGTCATTGTATTTCAGATTGGTGATTCAGATGGACAGAGAATAATATATCGAATACAAGGAAGGCGAAGACATAGCGCTAATATACATTTTAGAGTTAGTTTCTTAGGCAAATTACTAAATTTTTGAAACGATATTCTCTTCCAACAGTATTCCGTGTATTTCAGACATTGGCATATTTCCAAATGTCTACTGGCGATCTGTAACCGCTGACCGAGGAAGAGGGTTCTCTGTTTTCGCGATTAAAAGCTGAAATTGAGCTTCCTGTAAACATAAAGATCTTTAATTAACATTGCAACATCTTAAGAGTGGGTAGAAGAGTTAAGATTTTTCAGCATTTTTCAAGGTAAGAAACCAGCTAATTTCTTTGTGAAGTAATCTCCGTTCGCCTCATGACAACAGATTATGCTTGGTTTCAATAGCTACCCCAGCCAAGAGAGCGGGCCCTCACTTTCCGAGAATTGCACGGTAAACGTATACACAGTATTTGGTAAAAACCGTTACGGGCTTCGGAGAATCCACTTCAACTAATACGGGATGGAAAGTTATTCTTTGCAAAGCGTAACTCTCGTATAAAACTCTTCCAGTGTTAAAACGAAACCGGAAGTGTAATTAAATATGTGGCGTAGATGTTTTGCCGTTTGTGGTTGTGTTCGGTAAATGAGTTTGTTCCACAAGTGAGTAAGATATCTAAGGACAGGGTTAACAGTTGCGTTTTCGTTCTCCTCTGTGGAAGCTTCAAGTGAAAGTGAAATAAGATCAATCGTTAGAAAAAAAAATAACTGCAAATAATATAAGGAATGCATTGTCGCACTAGTATTTAAAGGGGATTTCCCTAAATGCTCTTGAAAACCTTTGTCATTCGGTTTTACTCATATTTTTAGAATTCCAAGATCGGATCGTATACGCCGACTTTAGATCTTTCGTACTACTGCTGGTTCATGTATCTGGTTTTTCTCAATGCTTTGTAGCTTGTTCTGTTGGAATTTTTCTACAAAAAAGTCAATGTTTTCAACCGTTGTTTTCTATCAGCAGTTGTTGGGGTTGTCACGCAACGCTTCATTTCAAAGGATGAGGTCTATATTTGTTACATTGAGTGTTGTTGATGAAAGTTCTTTCTACCTTATACCTTTGTACCCTATACAAATGTGTACCCTCAGATGATATAGGCAGTTTGTAGGGGCCAGTTGCTGTATATTGTTATATCTGTTAGACAAACTGCGCTTTTCTTTTAACTGCGGAATCTTTACCCCTCATTTCGTGTCATTGTTAGTTGTAAGATTTAAACATTTTGTCAGAACATGTAGATTTTGTATCCTGGGTGCCAGGGCATTTCTCACGCGCTAACTTAGTGTCTATGTGAGAATCACAGATTTCATAACGTTTAGCATTACCCGTGCTTCCCCTTTGTGGAACGTCATGTGACAATCAAATGACATGGGCTAAATATGCAAGAGATCAAAGGAGTTGAAATTTAGACTAGCGATTTATTCGATTTATTCCGGTATTCTTTAAGGGGTGTAACCTAACTTATCTCAGAGCTAAATCTCTTTGGGAAAATTGGCGTCAATCACAGAACTCAGTTATTTATTGCTCTCAGGTCTACCAAATTGCAAAGTGGCATGAGTTAACTTGCGGCTTTCAAGGACAATTTCGGAACCATGTACTAATTTTTCATGAGATGATCCGCGTTTGTTGTCTGGTGTATGAATCATTGCAGATGGTTGCAGGAATACGAATTATTGCAGATTGTTTTGATTTTGAATATACATGTTTTTGTTCCAGTTATAGTTGTTGTAATGCAGGTCTGGTTGGCTAACTGAATACCACTGAAAGAGTAGTCTGATCAAAGAAGCTCAAACATTGAAGAAGGAAGTTTGTTTTTTCGCTTTAGTTTCAGTTTTATTGATTTCGTAAAGTACATAAATAAAGAGGCAAAACCATGTATTATGCTTTCATAGCGTATCAAGAAATGGTCTGTTGTACAGGCTCAAATTCGGTGATTTGAATTTTCGGTGCCGCCGAAGATTCAAATCTCTCGGTGAATTAAATAAGTAATCTGAACATTTTAATTTTCCCTGTGGGTTATTGGCCTTTGTTTTATCCCGAATCGTTTTTGTCCGTTAGCGAATTTGAGCCTCTTTTCTTGATACGGTATACTTGGGGAATTTGAACACTGTAGAGAATCCTTCTCAAAGATCAGTCTTAAATGCCTTTGAGTGTCTTCTCTATCAATGTCTTCGTGTTCCAAGTTACTGCCATAAACAAGTAGACAAAAATAATGCAGGTTTTCTTTCTGTTTATACGTACCGTGCGAAAAGATTGCTCAGAACAGGATTTTAAACTCCTACCGTAACGCCCCTGGGAAACAGCGGCGATTTTGCACGTTTGATTCAGTCACCTGTTCACTGTTGATTATGTAGCTTTTGGTAGCTACCCGGTGTTAGGTGAAAACGCATTATTTTCCCAAAGTACTGCTTAGTTCAGCTTCGTTTTGTTGTGCAAGCAGGTTTTAGTCCCATTGTAAAGTAATGGCCATTGAAAGTGCTACAACTTGTAATGCATTGGATGTAGTTCTTTTTTGCGGTTAGTGACGATTCAAGACTTTTAATTCCTACAGGTTACTCAACCTGTAAGTATTGAATCTGAAATACAGCTTTCATGTTTGGAGTTGGAGTTGAAACAGATGCTTTTCAGCGTTAATTCACATAGCCGGGACAAAATTCTCCCTACCTAACTGGGGACTTTCAAAGAGAAGTGATTTTGACACAGGATGATATTAGGACAGGGCATAGAAACAATATATCTCAAACTGAGCATAACAAATCTAAAACTCCCAGTTGAGCATTTGCAAGGGACCAGTTGACCAGTTGGACATTTGAACTAAGAACACGAAAGAAACAAACTCAGATATTGAGTGAAACAACACTAGCTAAAAGTCAAAAATAGAACTCAATCTGGGGGCTTTGAATTTCAGGTCTAGTGCCCCAATCTCTCAATTATGCTGCTTACTCACGTGGAAGAAGACATACGCCTAAAAAGTTTAGAAGAGTGACAAGTTACCTCGTATGTGCGCCGTGCTAATATAGTCAGACAAAATATTGGGAAAACAAGTCGTGTTCCTCCTGATTTGCACTGTTGACAAGGAGAAATAACATAGTAAGCTCTGTAAATTATTTAAGGGGTTAGTTTATAAAGCAAATGTGGTGCTGCGTCGGCGGGGAAGTAAAACACAAAAATTTGGGTTTGTCAACTGAGTTGATAAGGTAAATTGGCCACCGTAAAGCTAACACTCGAAACGTCAGCTTTCCATTTTTTTACGGTGGCCAATTTACTTTATCAACTTACTTGATAAATGCAAATTTTTCAGTAAATGAATAACACTTTCTCGAGGCAACAAATCCACTGCTAATTACCCCGCCGTCAGGACGGGGTCTAGTAATACCCGTTTTTACCCCGCCGTCAGGACGGGGTCTAGTAATACCCGTTTTTTTTTTTTTTTTTTGTCGTCGTGGTCACTTGCCCCAGACCTCCGCTCGGTCAAAACAATACTTGCCGGTAATCTTGGTTTGTTTAGCGTTATTTCGCCAGAATTTTCATGAAAGTTGGTGTAGAAAATTACTGGCGATTTAATGGCATGAAAACCCTTTCGATGAAAGCAAGAACGAAGGTGCTAGCGAGCTTTGAAGCTGGCATGAATTCGCCAAACTTGCCCTGGCACTTAAACATTACATCACTGAAACACAAAAGGCGATTCGGGGAAGTCCCTCGCTTTCGCCAAGTTGAATAATTCACCAGTAAAATGCAAGCATTTTTTTGGCAGTTCTGCTTTGCTTCACCAAAATCTTTAGGGAAAGTTGTGTAGAAAAGTACAAGAAATTCAGTGGAGTTGACTTCTGTTCGATGAGAGCAAGGAAGAAGGTGCTAGCGAGCTTTGAAGCTGGCATGAATTCACCTAAACTTGCTGTAACACGTAAACATTACGTCATTGAAAGACAGAAGCCGATTCCGGGAATTGTTTTGCTTTTGCTAAAGCATTTATCGAATCATGGCCTAAAAGTAGACCTTTACGTTTCATTTTTCAGTAGATAACCGTTCCCTTTCGATTTAAGGATAATTTTTCTTCATCAATAAATCTATTTAAATTTCCGTGCCCTTGTTTAATATTTCGAATTACGCTGAGATATCATTTCGTTAAAAAATTGACGTAACTAAGTCACGCCATGGTCAAAACTTTTTCGTCACGTCCTTCTTCGCGAGTGCTAGAACAGGTGGATGACCAAGGAATGAGGGAAGGGAAAGGTATTCATACTATAAGGGATCCATTATATCACAAGGAGAAGGGTGCAGAGAAGACGTTGGGGGGGGGGGGGATGGCAGCACACACGTTAAACGTTAGAAAAATCACCAACTTCAAAGCTTTATACCACTTGGGCACATATCTTGAGTGACCGTAATGTATTTGCACCCCGAGGGGAGGGGGGAAACGGCGGGGTCCAATGCCCCTGGGGTTTTTCTTGTTTTTTTTTTTTGTCGTCGTGGTCACTTGCCCCAGACCTCCGCTCGGTCAAAACAATACGTGCCGGTAATGTGCGTTCGTTTAGCGTTTATTCGCCAGAATTTTCGTGAAAGTTGGTGTAGAAAACTACTGGCGATTTAATGGCATAAAAACCGCTTCGCTGAAAGCAAGAACGAAGGTGCTAGCGAGCTTTGAAGCTGGCATGAATTCTAATAACTTGCCCTGGCACGTAAACATTACATCACTGAAACACAGAAGCCGATTCGGGGAAGTCCCTTGCTTTCGCCAAGTTGAATAATTCAACAGTGAAATGCAAGCAGTTTCTGGGCAGTTTTGCTTTGCTTTGCCAAAATCTTTAGGGAAAGTTGTGTAGAAAAGTACAAGAAATTCAATGGAGTTGACTTCTCTTCGATGAGAGCAAGGACGAAGGTGCTAGCGAGCCTTGAAAGCCAATGATTCAAGCTACGTGCCGTAGCACATAAACATTACGTCATTGAAAGACAGAAGCCGATACGGAGAAGTAACTTGCTTGCACCAAATCACTCATCAAATCACGGCCTAAAAAAGACTTTTACGTTTTTTTTCCCATAGCTACCAGTTTCCTTTAGATTTTAGAATAAGTTTCTTTATCAAGAAATCTATTTAAATTTCCGTGCCCTTGCTATTTAGAATTACGCTGGCATGTCAGTTCGTTTATTTAAAAAACGTGACGTAACTGAGTCACGCTACGGTCAAAATACTTCGTCACGTTCTTCTTCGCGAAAGCTAGGACAAAGGGATGACCAAGGAATGAGGGATGGGGTTCATACTATGAGGGATTCATGTTATCACAGGGAGAAGGGTGCGGAGAAGACGTAAGGGGGAATGGCAGCAAACACGTCAAAGGTACGATAAATCACCAACTTTAAAATTTACACACCTTGGGCTCGTAGGTTGAGTGACCGTAACATATTTTGCCCCCTGGGAGGAGGAGAAAAATAGCGGGGTCCAATGCCCCTGGGGCGTTTCTTGTTTTGTTTTTTTTGGTGGTCATTTGCCCCAGACCTCCGGTTTTCGCTCAGCCAAACAAACACTCGTCGCGTCTTTCGCTACACAGGTTAGGGCTCGTATCTTGAGTGACCGTAATACGTTTTGCACCCTAGGGGATGGAGAACAACGGCGGGGTCTAATGCCCCTCGGGCTTTTCTTGTTACCCAGCCGTGAGGATGGCTGGGTAAGTTTAACTTTGAACTTTCAGAAGCCTCAGCTATTTTTTCCCAAACGGTGAGCTTTGCAAAATGTTACTTAAATTTTGAGTCAGCACAATCCGGTTAATCTGATATCGGTAATTGTTTTTTGCTCGCATTACCATCTGTATTGCGATGTAATGCATGCCGGCTGCATGGCGATGTTCCCGCAGACCGGTTGTTCCTTCATTTTAAGTAAAATGACGATTTGACTCACCAAAGTGCTATGATTTTTAAAACGATGCAACATCGAGTTTGAACGGACATTTCCTCGAAATACTAGACTCCTTTGTCATTTGTTTACATGTACAGATTCCATAAAAGGATGCTTAGAAATTGATTCTAAATGGCTTTTAGATTATATCAGAACATTCAGATGACAGGCAGCAATTTTTCAGAATCTTATGTATTTATCTGATTAACGTCTGGAAGCTGTTGTTAAAATTAAAAAGTTTTTTTTTTACTGTGTTTGAGGTCATTGTGTTTCAGATTGGGGATTCAGATGGACATAGAATGATATATCAAATACAAGGAAGGCGAAGACATAGCGCTAATATACATTTTAGAATTAGTTTCTTAGGCAAATTACTAAATTTTTGAAACGATGTTCTCTTCCAACAGTATTCCGTGTATTTCAGACATTGGCATATCTCCAAATATCTACTGGCGATCTGTAACCGCTGACCGAGGAACGTAGGTTCTCTGTTTTCGCGATTAAAAGCTGAAATTGAGCTTTCCTTTCCTGTAAACATAAAGATCTTTAATTAACATTGCAGCATCTTGCGAGTGGATAGAAGAGTTAAGATTTTTCAGCATTTTTCAAGGTAAGAAACCAGCTAATTTCTTTGTGAAGTAATCTCCGTTCGCCTCATGACAACAGATTATGCTTGGTTTCAATAGCTACCCCAGCCAAGAGAGCGGGCCCTCACTTTCCTACAATTGCACGGTAATCTTATACACAGTATTAGGTAAAAACCGTTACGGGCTTCAAAGAATCCACTTCAACAGATACGGGATGGAAAGTCATTCTTTGCAAAGCGGAACTCTTATATAAGACTCTTCCAGTGTTAAAACGAAACCGGAAGTGTAATTAAATATGTGGCGTAGATGTTTTGCCGTTTGTGGTTATGTTCGGTAAATGAGTTTGTTCCACAAAGTAAGTCAGATATCTAAGGACAGGGTTAACAGTTGCGTTTTCGTTCTCCTCTGTGGAAGCTTCAAGTGAAAGTGAAATAAGATCAATCTTTAGCAAAAAAAGTAACTGCAAATAATATAAGGAATGCATTGTCGCACTAGGATTTAAAGGGATTTCCCTAAATGCTCTTGAAAACCTTTGTCATTCGGTTTTACTCATATTTTTAGAATTCCAAGATCGGACCGTATACGCCGACTTTAGATCTTTCGTACTACTGCTGGTTCATCTATTTGGTTGTTCTCAATGCTTTGTAGCTTGTTCTGTTGGAGTTTTTCTACAAAAAAGTCAATGTTTTCAACCGTTGTTTTCTATCAGCAGTTGTTGGGGATGTCACGCAACGCTTCATTTCAAAGGATGAGGTTTATATTTTGTTACATTGGGTGTTGTTGATGAAAGTTCTTTCTACCTTATACCTTTGTGAACAAATGTGTACCCTCAGATGATACAGGCAGTTTGCAGGGGCCAGTTGCTGTATATTGTTATATCTGTTAGACAAACTGCGCTTTTCTTTTAACTGCGGAATCTTGTGGAATCTTGGCTAATTCCCTTTTTTACCCCTCATTTCGTGTCATTGTTAGTTTTAAGATTTAAACATTTTGTCAGAACATGTAGATTTTGTATCCTGGGTGCCAGGGCATTTCTCACGCGTTAACTTAGTGTCTATGTGAGAATCACAGATTGCGTAACGTTTAGCATTACCCGTGCTTCCCCTTTGTGGAACGTCATGTGACAATCAAATGACATGGGCTAAATATGCAAGAGATCAAAGGAGTTGAAATTTAGACTAGCGATTTATTCGATTTATTCCGGTATTCTTTAAGGGATGTAACCTAGCTTATCTCAGAGCTAAATCTCTTTGGGAAAATTGGCGTCAATCCCAGAACTCAGATATTTATTGCTCTCAGGTCTACCAAATTGCAATTTAAAGTGGCATGAGTTAACTTGCGGCTTTCAAGGACAATTTCGGAACCATGTACTACGTTTTCATGAGATGATCCGCGTTTGTTGTCTGGTGTATGAATCATTGCACATAGTTGCAGGAATATGAATTATTGCAGTTTGTTTTGATTTTGAATATACATGTTTTTGTTCCAGTTATAGTTGTTGTAATGCAGGTCTGATTGGCTAAAATACCACTGAAAGAGTAGTCTGATCAAAGAAGCTCAAGCATTGAAGAAGGAAGTTTGTTTTTTCGCTTTAGTTTCAATTTAACTGATTTCGTAAAGTACATAAATAAAGAGGCAAGACCATGTATTATGCTTTCATAGCGTATCAAGAAATGGTCTGTTGTACGGGCTCAAATTCGGTGATTTGAATTTTCGGTGCCGCCGAAGATTCAAATCTCTCGGTGAATTAAATAAGTAATCTGAACATTTTAATTTTCCCTGTGGGTTATTGGCCTTTGTTTTATCCCGAATCGTTTTTGTCCGTTAGCGAATTTGAGCCTCTTTTCTTGATACGGTATACTTGGGGAATTTGAACACTCCAGAGAATCCTTCTCAAAGATCAGTCTTAAATGCCTTTGAGTGTCTTCTCTATCAATGTCTTCGTGTTCCAAGTTACTGCCATAAACAAGTAGACAAAAATAATGCAGGTTTTCTTTCTGTTTATACGTACCGTGCGAAAAGATCGCTCAAAACAGGATTTTAAACTCCTACCGTAACGCCCCTGGGAAACAGCAGCGATTTTGCACGTTTGATTCACTCGCCTGTTCACTGTTGATTATCTAGCTTTTGGCAGCTACCCGGTCTTAGGTAAAAACGCATTATTTTCCCAAAGTACTGCTTAGTTCAGCTTCGTTTTGTTGCGCAAGCAGGTTTTAGTCCCATTGTAAAGTAATGGCCATTGAAAGTGCTACAACTTGTAATGCATTGGATGTAGTTCTTTTTTGCGGTTAGTGACGATTCAAGACTTCTAATTCCTACAGGGTACTCAACCTGTAAGTATTGAATCTGAAATACAGCTTGGAGTTGAAACAGATGCTTTTCAGCGTTAATTCACATAGCCGGGACAAAATTCTCCCTACCTAACTGGGGACGTTCAAAGAGAAAATATTTTCTTTATTTACTCTCGATAAGTGATTTTGACACAGGATGATATTAGGACAGGGCATAGAAACAATATATCTCAAACTGAGCATAACAAACCTAAAACTCCCAGTTGAGCATTTGCAAGGCACCAGTTGACCAGTTGGACATTTGAACTAAGAACATGAAAGAAACTGACTCAGATATTGAGTGAAACAACACTAGCTAAAAGTCAAAAATAGAACTCAATCTGGGGGCTTCGAATTTCAGGTCTAGTGCCCCCAATCTCTCAATTATGCTGCTTACTCACATAAAAGAAGACATACGCCTAAAAAGTTTAGAAAAGTGACAAGTTACCTCGTATGTGCGCCGTGCTAATACAGTCAGACAAAATATTGGGAAAACAAGTCGTGTTCCTCCTGATTTGCACTGTTGCCAAGGAGAAATAACATAGTAAGCTCTGTAAATTATTTAAGGGGTTAGTTTCTAAAGCAAATGTGGTGCTGCGTCGGTGGGGAAGTAAAACACAAAAATTTGGGTTTGTCAACTGAGTTGATAAGGTAAATTGGCCACCTTAAAGCTAACACTCGAAACGTCAGCTTTCCATTTTTTTACGGTGGCCAATTTACTTTATCAACTTACTTGATAAATGCAAATTTTTCAGTAAATGAATAACACTTTCTCGAGGCAACAAATCCACTGCTAATTACCCCGTCGTCAGGACGGGGTCTAGTAATACCCGTTTTTTGTTTATTGGTGGTCACTTGCCCCAGACCTTTGCTTGGTCAAAACAATACCTGCCGGTAATTTTCGTTCGTTTAGAGTGTATTCGCCAGAATTTTCATGTACGTTGGTGTAGAAAATTACTGGCGATTGAATGGCATAAAAACCCCTTCGATGAAAAGAAGAACGAAGGTGCTAGGGAGCTTTGAAGCTGGCATGAATTCGCCTAACTTGCCATGGCACGTAAACATTACATCACTGAAACACAGAAGCCGATTCGGGGAAGTCCCTTGCTTTCGCCAGATCATTCATCGACCTAAAAGTAGTCTTGCATGTTTTCGGTAGATAACCGTTCCCTTGAGATTTTAAGATTATTTTTCTTTATCAATAAATCTCATTTCCGTACCCTTGTCAGTTCGTTTAAAAAACGTGGCGTAACTGAGTCACGCTGTGGTCAAAACTATTTCGTCACGTTCTTCTTCGTGCGTGTCAGAACAGATAGATGATCAAGGAATGAGGGATGGGAAAGGTGTTCATACTCTTAGGGATTCATGTTATCACAAGCAGGAGGGTACAAGGAAGACGTGGGGGGGATGGCAGCAAACACGTCAATAGTAAGATAAATTACCAGCTTCAAAAATTTACACCACCTGTGCTCATATCTTGAGTAACCGCACTGTATTTTGCACTGCGAGGGGAGGGGGAAAAACGGCGGGGTCCAATGCCCCTGGGGCTTTTCTTGTTTTCTGTTTTTTGGTGGTCACTTGCCCCAGACCTCCGACCTCCGACCTCCGGTTTTCGCTTGGCCAAACAAATACTTGTCGCGTCTTTCGGTACACAGGTTAGGGCTCGTATCTTGGGTGGCCGTAATATATTTTGCACCCTAGGGTTGGGACAACAACAGCGGGGTCTAATGCCCCTGGGGCTCTTCTTGTTTTTTTTTCGTGGTCACTTGCCCCAGACCGCCGCTCGGTCAAAACAATACTTACCGGTAATCTTCGTTCGTTTAGCGTTTATTCGCCCAAATTCTCATGAAAATTGTTGTAGAATTAATGGCGATTTAATGGCATTAAAACCTCTTCGGTGAAAGCAAGAGCGAAGGTACTAGCGAGCTTTGAGGCTGACGATTTCTTAACTAAAAGAAATTTATAGATAGTGTGAAATACATGTAGAAATGCTTATTCTCCTAACATTTTCGTTCAGAATATACTGAAGACTGAGATCAGGTTATTTCTTCAAAGTTTCGAATAAGGTTTCACCGCATAACGTTTAAAGTCTTTGCAGTGTTCTATTGGACTATGGGTGAATTCACACTGGGCACTCAAGTGTACGGTGGCTTATAAGGGCTATTGAAAGTAGCTCTTTCTCTCTTCGACACTTAGTAACTGTCCACTGACACTAATAAATGTCGATCGACACTTATACCTGTCGAAAAGAATAACTGTTGTACTTGAAATGCACTTTGTTTTTTGTCGAAAAAGAAAAACGTTCATACGAAATGTTAAAACGAGTTACTTTGACAGAAAACTGATGGTCTATCAACCACAGGAATATGCCTCTGGTCACGTAAGTCAGGGCAATCACGTGGCGTCGTAGAAGTACTGCTTGAAGTAATTTCTTTTGCAAACAAAGTCTCTGCACTTTGTGATCGCTCCTTCAATGACTGAAACTCATATTCCAGGTTTTGTCATCTTTTCTTGAGCTAAGGTTCTTCACTGTCAAAATAGTTCTCAAGTAATTCGCGTAAATGTCATTCCAAATTCTCGTTCTTCCGTTCTCAGTGTTTCCAACACAGCTAATAACGACCAGCCAAGTGGAACGGCACCCTTTCATACAAAAGTGCGTTTTAAGTGTGAACCCAACCAGTGTGAAAATAACGACAAGCCATCTTTTTCTGGACTTAGTACCCATCAATGAAGAGACTCGTCACTAAATGGATCAAAGAAAGTCGCTTGCGCCTCATAATTGTCTAAAACCGAAATTATCTCAAGTATTTAATTTGATATTGTCAACATAAATTAAATTATCTTCTTGCAACGTGCATCACTTTTTTAAAAAATTTAATGACAAAGCAGTACAAGTTAGAAAATTTTTAGGAAACACATCCATGGACAAGTACCGTAGTATATGATGGTAAGAGGTACCTCACAACTCTTCAAGTATTTTACATGTTACTGGTTGTACTTTCACTTACCCAAACATCACTTGGGTCTTGTACAAAGCTTGCCTCTTTAATATCCCTCTTAGTCCTATTACATACTAAATTTACCTTAACGTGCCAGTGTTTTTCAAGGAGTTCACTGAAAATAAGTTGCAGGAATCAAAAGTAATTCTCATGGTTATAATTTTAACGTTCATTCTTTAAAGCAAAAACACAAATCGCCGACATTGATAAGAGACTAAATCATGATAGTCACGAGTAAGAGAAATGGTACACCTGACAGTTTTCGTAACATCCAGTTTATTTCGCCTAGGCACAAAAACCATCCATACAACTCAAAACATTTCAAAATTATTAGCGGAGCTCGCGGAGCACCATGGGTAAGCAAATTTGGTAACCCGTTGATCCGAAAAATTTTGGTTCTGACGTCAGCGAACGTCCATCCGTCCGTCCGTCCGTCCGTCCGTCCGTCCCTCCGTACAGACTCTGGGGGAGGGTGAGGGGAGTCCCAAGACAACCCGACCGGGGGAGGCGGAATGCCCTTTTTTTCTTGTAGCTGAAGTGAACAATATGGCGGCTGGTTCCTCGTACGCTCGATTTTCAATACGATATTAAATTGTAATACATTCTTGGAATGAAGACTTGTAATAGTTTATCATGAAAACTAAAAGGATTGCTTTAATCTGGATGGCGCATATAGAAGATATTGGAGAGCTTGAAGGCAAGAAATCCTTGTTCGAGAACATACTTGTTTTTTTCAAAGCTAAGGAGATCTGGAAAGAACCCGGCGACTTTCGTTTAGATTTTCAAGTCCTTCTTTCAGTTCAGTAGTAAAGTAAATTACAGATTTGATTGTGGATTTACATTGTAAAAATTGTTTAATTGAGCGACTTTACATGTTTAGTAAATTACGGTAATTTTCTTGAAATGTTTTAAAGACTTGTTCAAAATATCTGTGAAATTACCTTGCAGTTCCCGTTTGTTGGCTTGCGAGTAACTTCACTCGAGGGGAAAATTGAATGCAGTTTGCTTTCCTAGGCAAACAAGTGCTTCGTATGTGAATGACATTTCATGTTTTTGAAGGTTTCTTGTCCCTTTTTCTGTGTTTATTCATTAAAGGAATTTTCATTAGTGAGCAATCTGATATACATGCGCAATTTTCTTTTGAACTTTAGTGCGTAATTTTCAATATTTTTCTTTGAGCAATTCTATTCAGTAGTGTATTTTACTCGAAAAGAAGAAATCGTGACTATTCTAGATTGAGTCTGTTGTTTTTTCAATCTAGGTTGTTTTTCTTCGGCACCGCATATTGGGTTATTTTGACTAATTCGTAATTTAGTATTCAACACCTGAAGAGTCGCTCTGTCGTCAATATTTTTTTATTAAGTTTATAGTCTTAGTGTAAAGCTCCATATGTTTTTTGTTCAGTTGTAGAATATTTTATCATCCTTATATTTTTATATATTTTTGGTTTTTTCATTCGAAGTGAATGACATTTCTCTCCCAATTTAGCCACTAAACTTAGAATCGCCGTTTCAGTGAGTGAGTTCAGTGTGGCATCTTTTCGTGTTCGTTTGTTTTTAACCGGTAAGCCATATCAGTGTGTCTTTAGTTACAGATCGAAATGAAATCTTTATTTAAGTAATTATAAGCAAAGCATTTCTCGGTTTAAGTCTATTTTGTCTAAAATGAGACTCTAAAAGCTTCATAAAATTAGTTCAGGGTGTGTTCTTGAAAGCGCCCGATTAATACTTCGCGGGTGAAAAACTTGTGTCATTTTCTCTTGATAATTATACGTGTGCTTGAAAGTTTCCGAAAATATTTTTTGGGTAATTTTTTGTCAGTAAACGGTTTGATGCCGGGAAAATATTATTTATTTTAGAAAAATAGATTTCGAGAAATGTTTCATGGTTAACAGAATTAAACAGCCAGAGGGATGCATTGGAATCAGTGAGAAATGTGTATTTGCAGGGAAAAGTCTGTCGAGTTGCTACTGGGAGCAACTTAAGTGGGTTTTTTAGCAATTGTAGTTTTACAAGTACTCTTCTTGAACTTAATTAGCTAGCTTTCGAAAGAATGCTACAAGAAGAGCTGTCGGTGAAAGTCGTTCTGAAGTCTTCTCTTTGAAGAAAAATAAGCCAAGTCACAGTTTCCTCAGTGGTGCGCATGTATTCCCTTGCTGGTTTTCACCTCTTGGGGAATTACTGTACAACTAAAATTTAATGTATTTTACGGGCCAACAAGCATGAAAGAGAGATGTGGAGCTCCGCTTTTAGGCTTGGCTAAATCTATATATTAAACCTTGTGAAATCGAGGGCACTGTCCTGCCTAGAAGCGAAGACATCGTCAGAGAATTTCGGAATTTTCGTAGAAGCTCGTAGGGAGGTATAAGGGAGTTTAAGCAACCACGACGGCGACGACAACGACAACGTGAAAACACAATAGGCTTTAATGATCAAAACAATGGCTCTGCATGTGCGTTCTACATTTTAGTACATTTCTTTGCCGTCATCTACAGAAGAACAACGTGAAATGACTAGTTTTAAGGCTTTAGGTAGAACGGGAACATGCGACGGTGGATTTTTATTTCCCTAACTGAGCGCCGTCCCTACGAAATCAGCTCCCGAATAGTTCGGCTACATTAGACAATTCACACGAGTTGGAATAATTGCGAAGTAGAATAAAAGAACCGAAATGCACAAATTAAATGACGTTCTCCCATAGGAAGCCCAAGCATAATATTTGAATATCATTAAAAATGGCGTTTCAAAATATAAGACTTTGTATGGGATTTCGAAGCGAACATTTCGAGCAATACATAACAACGAACTAACTGAATAAAGTTCATGAAACATTACATGGTGTTGTTTGCTATCCTTACAAAGCATTTTGAGCAATTTTAGGTCCACTTACTTAACTCTGTTAGTACGTGTATAATACATTGACAAGGAAGGAGTCATTTGGCCCGATTTAGCCACTATCACCGCTCGACACGTTTCGGAATTCCTACGTATTTACCCACAAATATAGTTCAGGCTCCCATTCTGACTTAGCGACTTGACAAAAGGAAGACATACAATTGATTTTCTCAAAACCAATTGCACATACCTCGTGTCCCAAAAGAATTATCCTCTGCACAAAATCATAATAGCATCTCAAAATAGGCCGCCATGGATCCGTGAGGATCCCGATGGTCCCATTTGACCGCGGTCGGCACTGGACACCAGTCAAATTATGCCCTTATCGGGAGGGCCACGCTCGTTTTGGTCGTGTTACAATTGTAGTAACTATGACCCGGTGCGGACACAAATTGTCACTCCAACGTAGTCTGGTTCGCGCGAGAAAGGTGGAATCGCTGCGCGGGACTCCATCACCCTATGGAGGAAACTAAGTTATGGAAAGAAATTAAAACAGTCTTGGCCGTTAGAAACTGAAAACGAGTCAAGAAAAAAAGAAAGTGAACCGTGTTTCTCCTTCCTCCTATGTTTCTATTCATGCGTGGTAAATTGAACATATTTGCGTTCATGTACAAAACGTTTGTAATGCAGGTCAGTCTAAAATTCGTAAATTTTAAATACGTACTCTGCGTGAATTGAATGTGTTCAATTTTTTGGAATGGTCGATAGGTTTTATATATCAGATATATTTTTTCGAATCGAAGTCGGCAAATTCATTTAAATTCATATCCTCACGCGCGTGAAAATGTTTTATTTTAAAATTGTTATTGTATATACTATATCTATTTCTATATTTGCATGAAGCCGGTCAGGTACCCTGAAAATGGACCTAAATTCAGAAATGGGAATGATTTATTTTTGCTATCCGCTTGTAACATGCAGCGATTTTCTCACGCGAACCAGACTGCGTCGGAGCGACAATCTTGTGTCCGCACCGGGTCATAGTTACTACAATTGTAACACGACCAAAACGAGCGTGGCCCTCCCGATAAGAGCATAATTTGACTGGTGTCCAGTGCCGACCGCGGTCAAATGGGGCTATCGGGATCCTCACGGATCCATGGCGGCCTATTTTAAGACGCTATTATGATTTTGTGCAGAGGATAATTCTTTTGGGACACGAGGTATGTGCAATTGGTTTTGAGAAAATTACTTGTATGTCTTCCTTTTGTCAATTCGCTAAGTCAGAATGGGAGCCTGAACTATATTTGTGGGTAAATTCGAGCGAATTCCGAAACGTGTCGAGCGGTGATAGTGGCTAAATCGGGTCAAATGACTCCTTCCTTGTCAATGTATTATACACGTACTAACACAGTTAAGTAAATGGACCTAAAACTGCTCAAAATGCTTTGTAAGGATAGCAAACAACACCATGTAATGTTTCATGAACTTTATTCAGTTAGTCCGTTGTTATGTATTGCTCAAAATGTTCGCTTCGAAATCCCATACAAAGTCTTATATTTTGAAACGCCATTTTTAGTAATATTCAAATATTATCCTTGGGTGTCCTGTGGTTCTCCTTTGCGTTGCCGTCGTCGTTGCTTAAAGTCCCTATTATTTCTTGCAGACCGGGCATGCAAGAAATTGATACCGGCAGACAAGCATCTCAAAACTAAATGGGTCATATCATTGCCTCCAGGCACTCAAACTTAGAAGTTAATTTTGGTTATTTTAATGTGTTCCTTGGTTATTGGTATGGTGGTTTTGGGTTTTTTGGTCCAAACCAGTAAAACTGCGAGGTGTTCTATTTAGGGTCTTTTTTGCTCCCTTGATAGAGCTTTTACAACTTTTTTTTTACCGTGGTTCACGAAGCCGGAACGTTCTGCAGACATAGTGCACAGGTTTTTTCTACAGAAAACACACTGTTGGCAAATATATCACATACATATTCTACCCAAGGCTATGCATTAACATACTCAGTTTTATACACCAGCTGCGGTTTCCCAGTCTTACTATCGGTACTGCACGATGCTGTGCTCTGATCTCCTATTTTTTGGTAACTTGCAACATTGCTAGCTGCCTTACAAACCTAAAATAAGATTTTGGAGAAAATCCTATTGAAATAGGTTCTTTTACATTTAATGCCACAGCACGTTGTGCAACAAACTGCTTATCCTTATTGAAAGTAACGCTTAGCATAGGATTGCTTGAGAGGGCTCAGATGTAAAATTCCACTCGTAATATTATGTGCCAAGTAACGCAAGAAAAAAGAGCGCTTTCGTGCCAACAACAACCACATGCACCTAATAATTATTATTAGGTGCATGTGGTTGTTGTTGGCACGCAAGGGCTCTTTTTTTCACAAACTATCTGTATTTGCAAGCTCAGCAAAAAAAAACAAAAAAAACAAAACAAAACAAAACAAAAACAAAATAATTTGTGAATATTTACGACCACCGGCATGCATCGCAACATAAAGAAGTAATCAGTCAGTAGGTGGAGCATTTTAGACATTATTGGTCATTATTTGCAGTACATTGACAGTGTCTACACTAAATCCTTAAGAAAGAAGGTTGTAAGATATTTTCCATTTTTCAGTTTATAAATAGACCAGTTAATGGTCACCTCAACGTTTGATTTGACTTGCCGCTACATCATGTACACACCCGCCTTCTAACCTGAAAGAACTGTAAGGATTGTAGTAGATGTCATACTCATTTTGACCTTTTGCCTTCAGTAACCTGTTTGTAAGATTAAAGTGAGAGGCAGCGCTGAGTGTACATTACAATTGATTTTTTCGTCCTAATTGGTAATAAGCCTAGTCTTTCCAGACATGAATTGTCACGAAGTACTAAACTATATTTCCAGAACTAAAAAGCACACTTTAGCACATGAAATCAAAATGCTTTGTTATACAAATACACTAATTTTCACCAACTACCTGTCAGTTACAAGTAAACTTACTGCTTTTTCCGAATCACAGCTTGTAAATCATGTTTGAAAATGCGGATCTGTACACAACAACCGCCCGACTAGTAGTGTGCTATTAGTGTGCTGTTATATATTAACGATCTACCTAACTGTCTACATTACTCCCAACCAAGAATGTATGCTGATGATACCAGTATTACATTCGCGAGCAATAATGTCGAAGAGATAAACGAATGCATTAATTCAGATCTAGAGGAAATTCGAGTATGGCTTGCTGCCAATAAACTCACTTTGAATATGACGAAAACAGAATTTCTATTAATTGGGTCTAGACTGAGAGTCCTACAATCAAAATAAACCAAGTCCTTGTAGAACAAGTTTCTACTACGAACTCTCTTGGTGTACATATTGATCAGAATCTAAATTGGGATTTTCATATTAAAGAAATTTCCAAAAAGATTGCCTCTGGCATAAGCACCATTAAACACATAAGGAATTTCGTTCCACGAGAGATACGTCTTACTATTTATAATTCACTAATTCAACCTCACTTCGATTACTGTAGTGTAGTGTGGGGATGCTGTTCAAAGGGACTCTTTCAGAAACTACAAAAGTTACAGAATCGTGCCGCACGTATCATAACCTTCTCAAATTATGACAGTAATACTGCCGGACTTTTTCGTGATTTAAATTGGAGCAAACTTAATCACCAACGGGCAGTTAGTAAAGCGATTATGATGTACAACAGCATCCACAACCAGACTCCCGGTTATTTAAGTTCTCAGTTTATTCCTCGTCACGAGGTTTTGTCTTACAGTCTTAGAAATAATGAATGCAAGCTATCAATACCACAGCCGCGCACTAATTATTGTAAACGAAGTTTTAGCTATAGAGGGGCTGTGTTATAGAATAGCTTGCCTCGTGAGATGAAACAATCAAACTCTCTAAAAGAATTTAAAACTAAATTTAAAAAATCACACCTTCTAAAGCGAGCTCATTTAGTAACGTTAAGGCATCACTACACGGCATCCTTGTAAAGCAGGTTTAACTAGTAGTTAGCTTATTAGTTAGCGTAGTTAGCGTTTTTTATCTCTTTTAATAATATTTGTATAAATTTCTCTCCTGAATGGATTTACGGTGTTAAAATAAAGTTTTACTACTACTACTACTACTACTACTACTACTACTACTACTACTACTACTACTACTACTACTACTACTACTTCTACTACTACTCCTTCTACTACTTCCTCATGTCGAAGAATCTACATTTCATTAATAACTCCGGATTTTATTCCAATTTTATGAACTTGATAGAACAATATCATCTATCCAATTTAGATCCTGAATGTTTAGATAATGATAGAATTAGGCGATATACAACTAATATGAAAGAGACATATATATCCTCCTGGCGACACAGCCTTGAACATTCAAAGAAATTAGAATTTTATAAAGTTTTTAAGGATGACTACGTTACATCTGATTATTTAAACCAGCTAAGAAACTTTAATGAAAGACGAAATTTAGTGAAGTTTAGAGTAAGTAATCACAAACTTATGATTGAACTAGGTCGATATCAAACCGATCATATGCCCAGAGAAACTAGATTATGCCCATTGTGTAAATCAAATCAAGTAGAAAATGAAACTCATTTCTTGTTGCAATGTAGCAAATACTCTCTGCAGAGGCAGACATTCTTCAATCGAATCAATGAAATAATACCTGATATTGAAAGGAAATCAACCTCAGAAAGCATAAAACTTCTCATGAACTCTAACGACTATCATGTGAATAAGCTAGTAATGAAGTTTATTTCCTTGTGTATGAATATACGTGATACATTGTTATTATCAAGTGAAAGTGATGTAACTTAGGTTCATTAGCATAATATTACAGTAATTTTAGTCTTGTTTTGTTATTAATTACTATAAATATGCTTTTGCAATACTGTAAAATCTTGCGGTCATGCAAATAAAGCAATTTACTACTACTACTACTACTACTACTACTACTCTACTACTACTACTACTACTACTACTACTACTACTCTACTCCTACTACTACTACTACTACTACTACTACTACTGCTGCTGCTGCTGCTACTACTACTACTACTACTACTACTCTACTACTACTACTACTACTACTACTACTACTACTCTACTATTAATTACTATAAATATGCTTTTGCAATACTGTAAAATCTTGCGGTCATGCAAATAAAGCAATTTACTACTACTACTACTACTACTACTACTACTACTGCTGCTGCTACTACTACTACTACTACTACTACTACTACTACTACTACTACTACTACTCTACTACTACTACTACTACTACTACTACTACTACTACTGCTGCTACTACTACTACTACTACTACCACTACTACTACTACTACCACTCCTACTACTACTACTACTACTACTACTACTACTACTACTACTGCTGCTGCTGCTGCTGCTACTACTACTACTACTACTACTACTACTGCTGCTGCTGCTGCTACTACTACTACTACTACTACTACTACTACTACTACTACTACTACTACTACTCTACTACTACTACTACTACCACTCCTACTACTACCACTACTACTACTACTACTACTACTACTACTACTACTACTACTACTACTACTACTACTACTACTACTACTACTACTATTACTACTACTACTACTTTTCCAGAATACCTTTCGCCTCTTCTTGAAGTCGAAGAATGATGCACAAATGAGTTTTTATGTTGTGCATCTGGCCTTTCTTTGACAGAGATTCTAAAGACGATAAGGAAGTGGTTTATTAAATTAGTGAAGCCAAAGACAAGTAGAAAAACTGAGTTTCGTCGCCAAATGCCGGGTTATCTGTGTTATAAGAAATTGGAATATTACTTATGGAACTCGACGGTTTCTTATGACCTCACATACCGTGAAATCTCGCTTATAAGCTCTGGGGGGATACCAGTTTTGGATGGGCATATATATAGGGGAGCTGAAATCTGAGGGGCTTAATTTCGGTATAAATTTTTTTTCTGAATGAGCAGATAACAAATAAATTAAGACTAACATATAGCGCTATCCAAATACGTTTTCCATTTACTCACGTCTTTAGGCTTTTAAGCGTCACCATAAATTGGGAATTAGTTTAATACCGTTATTTGGAACAAATTTAGCTCAACAATATTTGGAACATTAAGTGTGATTAAACTTATTGTTCTGCACTTTACTTGCATTATACTTTCCTAATTCTTAATTTGAAGTTGTATTTTGTTCTGTAAAAGCTCTTATGTTAAAGAAACAAGGATAAGTGGGGGAGGAGGGGGGGGGGCTTATAATCGGAATATAGTTTTTGTTAACAGGTAGACGGGTCTATAACCAAGAGGGCTCATAATCGGGGGGCTTTAAACCAGGATTTTACGGTATCATAATAAAGCACACTGATCGAGTGACTTGTAAAGTGAGGAAGTTTAATCTAATCGGGCTCCCGTTTACCAAATAGATTTTATCTATCTACCGTTCTTCATCTGAGAGCATTTAAGCCAAGGAGTAAGAAATGCACATTGAGCTAAATGCACAACAATGAACTATATTGAAGTTAACTAACAACTGAGTTAATGCAACAACATGTGGGAAGGTTTTTGAACGTAACCGAAGTTCTCTGCAAACATTTTTGTTCCGTGAACCATGTCAAAACGTCAATTGGCTGTGTTTGGATTTTCTCATCCTGTGGTCACTTACCAGGTATAAAAATGAGAAATTCCAATCATAGCGGCTGCTAAAACACGATTATCCTTATAATTACATTTCCATGTATCAGTTACGTACCGTAGCTTTACCTAGTTTAAAGTGGTACTTAACACTCCCCTAGTGAAATTTTAAGCCTTAATTTCGAGAAGAAGATTGTTTATTCAACTGCAAAGTGATTTTTTGATCGTAGCACCACTTTAACTCCGATAACAAACCATTCCCATAATTAAGAGGTCTCCGTTCTAGTGCGTAGTTCATTTCTGTGACAGAATGGCCTCAGAGAGCGTAACGTGGTGAACGGAACAGGTATAGTGCTACTAGCAAAGGCCAGCATATAAAATAATCATTCATTTGATTTGAAATGGCATCGACTTCATTTTCCACCACAATTTAGCTTAGGCTCACACCTCGTTTTACTTTGCTGTGTTAATCTGCTTTTATAACTGATTCCCGTCCTGATAAAAGATGGCTTCTTCTCCTGTAAAGCTGTTGGTTACTTTGAGCATTTTCTCAAGCAAAGTGCACTGCCTGAACCCTCCCTTTTTAGCCCGGAGGAGAACAAACATGGATCGAGCTTGACTCTCTTATAGAAAGGTACTTTTGTATGGGAATAAATTATACTGAAATCCTTGCCTTTTTGTCATATGCCATGGAATCTGTCTTAGTATGAGACATTTAAAGAGGATTCTACGCTCGCGAGGCCTCAGTCACGGAGAAAACAGCAAATTCCCGTGAATGCAATGGTCGAGAACGTCGAGAATGAACTGCCAGGAAGCGGTAGCTTACTTGGATATGGGCTTATGCACCAGAGAAATTGCTCTCCATACGGTCTTGTAGCTGATAGAGAGTCAGTAAGAGTTTTGTTGAAAGCGTTGGATCGTGAAGGAGTGGCGAGACGTTCACAACGCCGTCTAGTACGATGCAAATACCAGGCTAATGGACCAGACTTTCTCTGGGAAATCGATGGCTATGACAAACTTAAACCATCTGGGTTCTGTATTCACGGGGCCATCGACGGCTGCCATCATAGCGGCTGCTAAAACACGATTATCCTTACATTTCCATGTATCAGTTACGTACCGTAGTTTTACCTAGTTTAAAGTGGTATTATGATCAAAAAATCACTTTTAGTTTTTCTTCGGATTTCGAAATTATGTTTACTAAACACTCCCCGAGCGAAATTTTAAGCCTTAATTTCGAGAGGAAGACTGTTTATTCAACTGCAAAGTGATTCTTTGATCGTAGCACCACTTTAACTCCGACAACAAACCATTCCCATTTTATATAATATTTAGAGGTCTTCATTCTATTAGTTCATTTCTGTGATAGAATGGCCTCAGACAGCAGAACGTCGTGAACGTAATAGGAATAGTGCTAATAGCATAGGCCAGCATATAAAATAATCATTCGTTTGATTTGAAATAGCATCGACTTCATTTTCCACCACAATTTAGCTTAGGCTCATACGTCGTCAAACATTGAAATGTTTAATGTATGGCATGTGTGTCATAAAAAGCGGTTTTCAATTGAAAGTAATTGGCAGTTGCCTTGTCATGTTTTTGCTTCGCAGTTCCATAAATTGTTTAACAAGAATTCGCACCGCTTACTAGACCAACACCAGTCGTGACACATTCATCTGCATTTTCCTGCCTATTTGCTGCTGACAGCTGGATCATTATTTCAGCTGCGGCTGTTGTAACTGGTTGGAGTGTTTACTTTGGCTTTGGTTTCACGACATAACTTGACTGAAAATCGCTCCATTGTGCGAATTCAATGCAAATTAGAATGGGGAGTCACCGAACAAATCAGCCACAAGTTCGTCTCAAACCATTGCAAATCACACGTTTACAAGCTTCCACAATATTAAAATGCTACATATAGTTTCGATGATTTCTTCCAGTATATCGAGTACAATTTATTTAGGTGTTAATCAGAGGGATATTATCCCTAATCCGCAAAAGCATAAGGCGGCGAGTTCTCTTGAGCGCAAAAACTTTTTAGTTAAGAGTGAAAAAAGAAGAAGGACGTTATTTGCTCACATCTCTCGAGATAAAACATGTGTCGTCTTAGAAAATGAACAAAACTGTTGCGTACTGGAACTTCAACAGATATGCAGTCGACTGAATGTATCTGGAAACAAAGAATGGATGAAGTAAAACAAATGCAACTTCTGTGATTATTTCTGAGAAATAAGTACAGGTATGCAAGTTGTAGTAGGATTAAGTATAGATGAAAAAGGAACAGATTAACTATAGTTTAGTAGTAGTAGTAGTAGTAGTGGTAGTAGTAGTAGTAGTAGTAGTAGTATAGATTTGTGGATTAGATAAATAACAATGGGTAATTATGGGTACAGTAGAAGAATTGGTATCCTAGACCCGGAAACAACAGCCAATCACTGCGAAACCGGACAATGACTGAGGGTAATTTTGTTATATAAACAAACTCTGATTTACAGAACTCCAGCGTGGTTTGGTCCCTTTTTGTCGATGAGTTTGATCCAAGCAAGTTCAGGTTTATCTTTAGTTGAAACTCGATCTACTTCTATAATCACCTAAGTGAATCGCTTAATTAATCAATTAAACATCTTAAGCAGTTATTTTGCAGTCTGTTGTTCTCTTCAGCAAATGAGTTAGTTGCTCAAAGTACGGTTAAGTGAAATATCCTACGCCCGCGTTTTCATTCTCCTCTGAAGAAGCTTCATAGACTGAAAGTGAAAATTAAGATCAATCGTTAGCAAGGAAATAACTGCAAGTCATATAAGGAATGCTTTGTCGTACTAAGATTTAAAGGGGATTTCCCTAAATGCTCTTGAAAACCTTTGTCATTCGGTTGTGTTCATATTTTTAGAATTTCAAGAACAGGACCGTGTACGCCAACGTTAGATCTTTGGTGCTATTGTTTAAAACGGAATAACATGCTCCGTCGGAATTCTTCTGCAAAAGAGTCAATGTTTTCAACCGTTGTCGTCTACGAAGCAGTTGTCTGGGTTGTCATGCAACGTTTTATTTCATATATATTTATATTTGAATGTTGTTGATAAACGTTCTTTATACCTTTGTACCTTATACAAATGTGTTCACTGTACATGACATAGGCAGTTTGACAGGGACTATTTTGCTATACTTATATCTGTTGGACAAAATGCGCTTTTCTTTTAAGAATCTCTCGAAATCTTGGCTAATTCTCTCTTTCACCCCTCATTTTGTGTCATTGTTAGTTGTAAGAATTGAACATTTTGCCAAAACATGTAGATTTTGCATTTTGGGTGCCAGAGACGTTTCTCGCGCGCGTGTCCACGCACTAACTTTATAGTGTCCATATGAGAATCATTGGTTAAACCTCAAGCGTTACCTGTGCTTCCCCTTTATAGAACGTCATGTGACAATCGAATGAAATGTAGAATGACATGTGGAAAAGGGGAGGGGGGGGGGGAGACTATCCGCCGCCAGTAAATTCTTCAGAATTTCTTATGCTTTTATATTATACTTGGGCAATTTGCATTGAGAACACTCCAAGTAATCCTTGAGAGCCCAATACATGCCTTTCAGTGCCTTCGCCATCAATGTCGCCGTGTTCCAAGTTTCTTTCATAAACACCTAGAGAAAAATAATGCAGTTTTTTTATGTTTAAACGTCGCTGGCAAAAAAGATGGCTCAGTCCTTCGAAAGTGCTACGACTTGTAAAGCAGTGGATTTTGTTCGTTATTCAGTTGGTGTTTAGTAGTGAATAATAAAAAAAAGTCGAATTAATATTACTACAGGTTATTCAAACTATAAGATTTTAATCTGAAAATCCATTTTTTATGTTTGAAGTTAGACTTAAAACAGATAATGAAAGGTGTCAATTTACAGCCTGGAAGTAATTTTCCCTACATAACTGGGGACCTTAAAAGAGAAAACATTTTCTTTGTTCACTCTCGGTAAGTGATTTTAACACAGAGTGATATTAGGGCTGAGCATGGAAACTATTTATCTGGAACTGAGCAAAACAAGCTCAAAAATCCCAGCTGGCAGGGAGGAGAGCAGCTGGCCATTTTAAGCGAACTCAGGTATATATGAAACAACACCAGCTAAAGACCAGAAAGAGATAGATCTCAACCTGGGGTCTCCAGATTCCATGTCTGGTACTCTAACCACTCAACCACACTTCTCCTCTTTGTACATACTACTCTGCTAACGTGCGTCCCTCCTGAATTAGCATGGTCTATAGTTTAAGAAGAGAAGTTGATTTGTTCTTGTCTTTGATTTGCGCTGTTACAAATGAGAAATAATAGTAAGCTCTGTTAAATAATAACCCGTTCTCGAGGCAACAATTCCACTGAAAGGGCATCTGTTAATCTGTCATTAGTGATTGCAGCTTTATGATGTTCTCCTTGAGCTGGGTGATGAGGTGTTTTGTGTGCATCGCCTTCCTGTCATCGTCCCTTACTTGCCAAGTTGCAGACACGAACAAGGAGCCACCTAACGTTATTTCAAGTACAGCAGCAGTACAGTGTTACAATAACTGTGTCTGGTACGATGACGGGAAAATAATAAACCTGCTTCCACTGCAAAAAACTGATGGGCCAAGGTTTGTAATGCAAATATAAATAAATACTTCGTGGGTTTAAGGAAGACTGTTTGGAGGGGAGGGGGGAGAGCGGGTAAGCCATGCTGTTGTTTACGTATACTGTTTGTAACAAATTATATTTAGTGGATGTATCATTAGTTCGAGATAACAGAAAAAGAATAAATAAATGTAAAGAAGATCCTCGCAGTTATTAACGCAACTTATGCAGTTGCCAAAAGAAAGCCTGAAAAAATCAGGCTTGCCGGGATTCGAACCCTGACCTCTGCGATACCGGTGCAGCGCTCTAACCAAAGAATAACAACATAAAGAAAGCCTACTGAGGTATTTCCATTTCATTGTTATTCAGCAACCAAATAAGTCGCCAAGAAAACAAATAGAGCTCAGCTGATCAAATTACCTCTTTTAAGGGATTTGTCTAGAGAAACGTTCCTTCCGTTTCAGTAAATAGAGTAGGCGAGAAATTAAAGAAAACTGTTTCGACACAGCAAGAAGTTTGGGGAAAAAGAACGGGTGTTTTTAACTTGCTGTTTAAATGATCAGCATGCTCAGCGTTGCTTACAAACTGTATTCAACCAACAGGTTCACAGCGAAAGGCTCACATCAATTCAATTACAGCTACAACCCTTGCAGATCTTTCTCTCTAGGAACACCACAAAGGAGTGATTGTTTCGATGATGTAGCAGTAAGTTGTTTTGATAACTATAACTGGTGAAAACGAAGGAGTTGAACGAAAGTGAACTTTAAAAAAAATCGTAAATCACCATCCTCAGATGGTTTTAATGCATGCCTCCATGTTCAGAATAAAACAAATAGGAAATAAAATGAAACGAAACCAAAAAAATACAATACAATAAAGAATATGTTATGTTCTGTTGTGTATAATTGAAAATTGTAATTATTTTAGGTTAAAAGGCAGAGTGTAAACTATATTTTAGGTATCTATATTTTAGTTAGTTAACATAATTAATTAACATCTTTCTTAAAGACTTGCCACTTTCAGTAATTAATTGCGCGGCTGTTTTTGCCACTCTGTATTTTATCTTTCACCTTTACATGTAATAAGCTATATTGTTATTGTAAGTTTGTAACGTGTTTCTAATTTAAATAAATGTTTTGTAAAAAATGTAATTGGAATAAACGTTTGGAAAAGATGTAATACAATACTGTACAATAAATCAGGATACACATCATACTCAGAAAGCTTGCATGTCCTGTTAAAGCTAAACACCTTGGAATTTGGAACTGTTGTTTTATAGAAGGGAGAAAAATTGAAGAATTCCGAAGAAAAACCTGGCAGCAAGTCAACATATGACACCGGATCCGGGAATCGAACCCGGGTATCTTGGTGGGTAGGAGGGCAGCGCTCTCACCACCGCAACAACCCTGCTCGCCAGCCGAGTTATAACGGTGTGACCCAAGTAAAACTGGAAAATCGAAAATAGTAAAGAAAAACGGTAAAACGTTTTCTCACATAAGTTGTAAGGTAAATACGGTGTGTAGGTCAGTGGCTCAGTGTTTGTTGCGGCACTCGAAAGGACTCATGGGTTGCAATCCTATGTAAGCAAGTTCTTTTGCAATTGGTTTAGGTGTGTTGCAACTGCAACATAAACAGACTATGCGCGAACCACACACCACAACTACATCTAAGCGCAACCTTTAGTTGAAAATTAGCGGTTGTTTTACAACAATAAAATCCCGTATAAAATCGTCTTTACAAGGCTAAAAGGTTAAGTCAAAAACTTTCTAGCCTGTTCCAGGCGTTCAAATAGTGGAGCGCGAGCGAAAAACAATAGCGAGCGAAAGAGCGGGGGAAAAACGAGGGGAGACTGTCTCCCCTCGTTTTTTTCCCGCTCTTTCGCTCGCTATTAGCGACCTTCAGATCAGACTACGAGTACGAGATTGAGTACGAGAACGACTTTCGAATTTCAAAACAGCAACATTCCCAGAGCTCTCGTTCCTCCCTGTTGCTGACCAGAAGAGAAGGACGCTATGTAAATGATATTAGTGTGACAGGTGACAATCTACTGCCTGCGACAAGGAATTAAAAAGTCGTACTCGTACTCAATCTCGTACTCGTAGTCTGATCTGAAGGTCGCTATTATTTTTCGCCCGCGCTCCACTATCTGAACGCCTGGAACAGGCTAAAAGCTTTCGGGTATTTTTTGTTTTACCTTTTTAGCCTTGTAAAAAGTATTTTAAATCTTAAGAAAATATTATAGACAAAATCCCGTATGATATATTAGAAATTATTTTACTGAGTTGTGTTTTTAATTCATTTTTTTTTTCAGATTTGTATGCTTGCTGAGAATGGAGCAAGTTACCAGAATATTGGCAACCAATCCAAAGTAAGATGTAGCTTTCACAGAGCAACAAGACACCGCAGCTGAAATATGTCAACAAGCAAGTGCCTTTTTATTTTAGTCTGATTCCTTGGCACTTAGCCAGTTAATAATATTGTAAGTCTCATGGTTAGATTTTAGAACCGGTGAATGCCTAAGAAGAAATCTCATTACTTCCCTGAGAAGTCCAAATTTTGCCGTATGGACCGTTACTTGGGGTGGGCTGCTCATAAATTAGTTCCACTGTTTTGTGTTTCTAATAAAAAAGGAAATTATTTTCGGTTAATATCAAATTAAGTATACAAAAAATTATACCTATGGACTGCGGAATAAAGATTAAATAGAAGGAAGATCATCCCAGCTGTATACGCGACTTAAGCTGTTGCGAAATAAAACTCTAAACAAAAAAAGTAGGCTTGAACGAGATTCGAATCAATGATCCTGCCATGCGATAATACGGTAGAATCAATTTTGTTTAACGAAGACTACATCTGCAACAACTTTGATGCTTATCGTTGAAAACTGGGAATATTTTTTTAGACAATTTCCGGAATGGAGCGCCACAGTCAATTTAAAGTGCGATCCAACAAGAAAAACTATAGAGGACGCAACGTTTGATGTAATTGATGATGTTAACAACCCGAGGGTAAGTCAGGACTGAAAAATACAATTTATTTTATTTGGCTAAAATGCTAGAAAACATCAGCAAACAGATTATAGCAGGCTCGCAGAGCACCATGGGTAAACAAATCTGGTAACCTATCGATCCAAGAAACTTGGTTGTGACGTCAGCGTACGCCCGTACGTACGTCTGTCCGTCCATACAGACTCTGGGGGAGAGCGAGGGGAGCCCCAAGGCAACCCAACGCGGGGTGGAGAATGTCATCTTTTTTTGGCGGGAAAACGCTTGGTGCTTCTGGGCAACCAGTGTTTTTCTTGTCTGGAAATCGCATGACCGTCGTTGCTTTTGAAGAAGAGGTTTCTTTAAAAAGCTTAAGTTTATTTAGCAATTATTGTTCGACAGTACTGAAGTTTAAAACTTGAGAAGAAACATCTAATATCTATAAATGGAAAGAAAAAGTTCAAATTACAAGAGCTGCCTTCAAAGGACTTCATCTTTGTTTTCTTCACGGCGGAGAGCTTGTCCTGTTCTGAAACACAACCGAATAAGTGAAGTTTTTGAAGGGTTTAAGGAACAAGATTTTGAGCATTACGGTCAAAGAAATTACGTTTTGAAATGGAAATTTAATTTATGTCATTAGAAATGTGTCATTTACTTTCTATTTATGACGGCGTTGAATTAAAAAAAATTATTAGAAAACGCGCTCAGATTTGAGACAGCTGTAGCCTTGAATATTTTGCCATCACGATGCAGGAATTGTAACGCAAATTTCATTTACGTATAGACTTACGGGTTTTCGAAAAAAGTTTTTCAAAAATGATTTCTCTGTCCACCATTTTGTGTTTGTTTATTCATAACAGTAGGTGAAAACACGGTCGTAAGACAACAGCACTAGCATCACTTCGGTGAGATGTCGGAGAATAATTGTTTTCAACTTTGACTGTTGGGTCCATCACTTTTGTTCAATTGTCGATTTTCTTGTCCTAGAAGTTTTCAATGCCGTCGTTTTCATCTAAGCGTGGACACGTGACGAAAAAACATGTTCCAACTGCGTGCAAACAAGACATGTTTGACCGCCAAACATGACATGTTTGGCTGCCAAACTTTGAAGTTTGAAGGCTGTTAGAGCAGGTTTCGCTAAAATGGCAGGTGTCCAGAAAACGAAGAACACCAAGAAAATGCAGATTTTAGATGTTTTTCTTCGAGATTCGGGAATATTAACGGGCACATGAGAAAACATGTTGACTTTGTCGAATATTTATGCAAATTTTGGCATTAAAACCCAATCACGCACGTAGGAATGCAAGTTTAACGGCTGTCAAACTTCAAGTGTTTGGCGGCCAAACATGCCACGTTTGATATCCAATTACAACGTTTTTTCTTCACGTGTCCACGCTTAGATGGAAACGACAGAAGTAATAATCTTTTAAGCGAAGCAGTTGTCAGTTTAAAGTTATTTTATCCGAAAAGCTTTCGAAAACAGTTTTGTGCGTTCCTCAAAGCGGTCAAATTTATTTATTAAAGCTTAAATTATGCCATAATTTAAAATTATGCCATAATTTAAGCATGTTTGGTGTTTGTTTGTTTTCAATCTCGATGGTCTCTAGTTAGGGAACGAAATATAAAAGTTTTAAAAGCAACTATAAGCGAGGCAGTTTTCTGTTTAAAGCTATTTTACCCAATAAGCTTCGGAAAACGTTAACAGTTCTGCGTGTTTCTCAAAGTGCCCGAATTTCTTCGTGGCCGCTAAACTTACGAGACATTTCTTTGATAATTTTAATACGGGTGCTTGGAAGCTCCCAAAATCCTTCCTTTCGGGTAGTCTCAGTAAAATGCCACTGGAAAGGCCAGTATGAGTTTTAGTCTAGACTAATAGCGGCAGTTCGTGTTATTTATTAACATCTAAACACGATGAAGGCCTAAAAAGATGACCCATTTACTTCAAATTAAGTTATATTTTGTTGTTGGAAATGAGCGCCGTTTCAAGTTCATTCAAGCGAACAGCCAATAATCCAAGGAGATTTGACAAGCCTTGTAGATGACAGTTAAATGACAGGATATGGAAACATGGCAAACATCGAGCAAGACGACTCGTGAGTAAAATATGTTTCAAAAACTCATGAATAATTAATGATCATTTCCACCAATTACATCACGCAAATGAGTCACGTGGATGCTTGTTTAAAACCGGTAATACATCAACAATCTAAAAAGCCTGGTGGCGGCATTTGATTTCAGTCCCAGGGGAAAGCGGGGCTGATTGTAATATACCTCATTACTATTCTTTATATAAAATGTTACCCTCATTAGTATTCTTTATATAAAGAATACTAATGAGGGTAACATTTTATATAACAGAAACAATGCTGTACAGCGTACGAGGAGGATAATTTTCCCCGGTATCTTTGCACACTTCCATTATGAATTTTGTTAACCAAAAATTTAGCGACTCTGCCGTCATATCAAGCACGTCGGTTTCCAAGTCTTGAATTTGTGATGTGTCATTAGTACAACTGCTCGGCTCTTCAGAAGCTTTCTTATTTACTCTTGTTGACTGCCATTCTGAAAAAATCTTCATAGCCCACTTATTGACGGAACGTGTTGACTTTGGTACCGCATTTTCCAGCAGTTGTTTCTCTTCTTCAGCATTTTTGGGTTTGCGAAACGTCCGCTTGTGCTTCGAAGCCATAATGTTCTCATCGAGCTCACTATTGAATGAAGTTTCCACTATACAAATCATCTAATCTTATAATTCTTTTCAGATCTAGCAGCATGAACTAGCAGCACGGGAAAATGGTCCGAAGCTCATTAAACAAAACTTTTTATTCGTTTCAAAGACTATAGGAACTACAAAACATGAAAGAATGTCTTTATATTCTGTGAGATCGATTTTGACATTCTCTTGATGAGACTATGGAATAAAGTTATAGCACGGGAAAATGGCACCATTAGTTCATTATTCTATGAGATCGTTTTTTGAAGCCGTTCAATAAACTCGCAGATCGTGTTTTATCGGGTCTAAAACCACTCGGCTACGCCTCGTGGTTTTAAACCCGATAAAACACTCCTGCTCGTTTATTAAACAGTACGTTAATTTAGTTTGATGGCTAAAAAAAAATAAATCAAGCGGTGTTCAGCCTCGAGAATGACCTTTCGAGCTCGGATTCACAGAACAGATTCCTAAAATATTGGAGGACAACTCGGAACACTCTTGGGTTATTTGAGAAACACTTTTTGAAAGAGAACGAGCCAAAAATAGCCCCGAAACATATTTGGGACATAGAAGTTTCAGTACTATGCTTGAGAAACGAACACCAGCTCATTCCTTGGGAGCTCCACTTTTAGCCTTGGCCGAAGTTTATATATATATTACACATGTTCTTGTTCGTATGCCTAACATGGCTTGTGCTGTTCATCTACGGTGTAAAACTAAATACAACAGGAAAAAAAGTCCTATACTGTTTCCTGACATCAAAAGAAATAACAACAATTTGCGAGCGCAATTCGTATCATACACACAAGTCCTATCTTGTTTGCTTAATCGCCCCATTAAAATTGTTGCTGCTTGTAAATGCGTCTTAATGTGATCCTTACAAATAGTAAGCATATCCGATAGGGATAAGGAAAAGGAGCTCACCTCAGAGTGTAACACCCATAGCTCATCAATACATTTATGCGGGTGCACAATACATTTGTGTAAGGATTCACTTGAGTTCTCAAGATTATGGTGACGTTTCAATGTCCTTTCTCCTCAGTTATTTCTTCTTACCCACAACTGCGCATGTCCTGATGGTTGTCCACTTAAACAGGAAGATCCTCCCACTACGGAACCTCCTGCCACTACGAAACCTCCTGCCACTACGGAACCTCCTGCCACTACGGAACCTCCTGCCACTTCGGAACCTCCTGCCACTACGGAACCTCCTGCCACTATGGAACCTCCTGCCACTATGGAACCTCCTGCCCTTAGGAAACCTCCTGCCACTACGAAACCTTCTTCCTGTAAGCTTCCGGTTTTGCATCAATAAAAATATACATGGACGCATACAGTTTTTGCTCAGATCTATTTTCACTCAAGAGACCATAAAGGTTAATGAGTACACCCACCAGACATGCCCTATTCCCAACCACCGCAGCCAACAGCTAGTAACTTATTTAAACATCGAGATAATTTCGTTTCGCTTACAGTGTAGGCCGTTGACACTTTCAGTGTTTTTTATATTAGAAGTTGTATGGGGATAAAGTGGCATAGATTTCTGTCGTAAAATGGATATTACAGAGACAAAAAGCCCTAAAACGACGAAACAGTTCAAAAATTCTAAAAAAGAGTTCCAACAAGCCCTCATATTGTAAGCAATTTACAAAGTTTATATTTACATCAACCTGCTGGCTGTGGTTCATCCGGCAAAAACAGCTCAGAAACCAGCTTAAGAGGGAATGCCTTTGAAATAGGTATGTAAGGAGGATAGACAGACTCTCATCGTCGTCTACCATTTAGAGCCATCAGGGAAGGAAGTTTAAGTATTTTCTATATCAATACAATTGTTCTTTCCTCGATTATGGGAATAATCAACATTTAGGTTTGAATGGAACCCGCGGGCAAAAATTGATAACGGTTTCCGTCTCACGCTTTCTCACTGCATGTTATCCAGAAACACAGACTAAAAACTACAAACAGGGGTGATAACGTAGAAATAATAACTGAAACAGACAGTTTATGGAAAACTAAAGTTACTGCAAAGCTTAAAACAACATTTTTTGAGGGTTTATTTAATGAACTCTTAGGAGACCTCTAAGGAATAACAATTTTGTTCTATATGCTTGCAGCCTGGGAACATGATGTGGCATACTGCCTAATTGGTGCTGTGTCTTCTCTTGTCATTGTCGTCCCATTAATCGTTTGGAAACTTGTCAAAAGGCAGAATAATGGTAACGAAGAAAACAGGCCACTTCTTGATGAAGAAAATGACAGAGTAGTCGACTACGCTGCCAATCATTTCAATGATTTAGAGGGCGCAGCATTTAACAAAGATATCAACATAAGAGAGAGCAGATACAATAACACAGCAAGTTCGTGTTGAATTCGCCATGACGTGAACTATACGTGAGGGCTTTATTTAGATTAAAATTCCCGACCAGTCAGTGACGTTAGTTCAAGTGTCTACAAAATTAGGTAAAAAGTAGGTTAAGATGATGTTATGTTTGTGGACATAATGTATTTGCTAGATGGCGTAGCCCTACACATGCACACGAAGGAAGGCTCCCGCAGCCTTCAAATGCTGAAGTCGGATCTCACTGAACTATAAAGTGCGTGTGCATCCCAACTGAATTGTGATGTGCCTCACGAAAGTGCACAACTTTTTAAATCTCACCGTAGCTGTATCATGTAGCCAGGACTGAAAATCAGCAGGTTGCGTCTTTTATCCCTATAAGGCTTTCCAAAGAGAAGTTGGCAATTATTGAAAAGATTTTTGTTTCATCACCACAGCTTGACTGTTTCGTATTTCGTTTAGTACATATTGACAAAGGTGAACAACACTTTCCATTGGTTTGGTAAACATGTATACTAACATTATAAATGATATTACACTAACATTATGAAGACCCGCTAGCGATCTGGCTCTGATAATGAACTAGGAACTTGACGTTGACATCACATTTTCAAGGCCAAAGCTAAGATAAAATACAGTCCTTTGTACTGGTTACGTATTTTCTTTAACAGTACGCTCCCCTATCACCCACCCTCCATAAAACAATGGATTACAAGATATGTACAGTAAACACACTCAGTCAAGTAAGAAGTAAGGATAAAGTGCAATAAAGGGAACGCTTGAGAGCAGGGAGATGCGGTTTTTAAACGCTGAATAAATGTAAACTTGTTTGAAGTTAACTTGAAAAATGTCAGCCATTCTTCTCTGAAGAAATCTTTGTCATGATTATTACTAAGCAAAAAATAATGATTTTCAGTGTCAAAAAAAGGGTGGATAGGGGAAGAGAACGTTTCAGAATTAGAAAAATATCAGCCAACCGGCCAGCTGTCTTGATTCCAACTCTGCTTCATAGCTGCCAAAGAAAAGCAACTCCTTCTTTATCACACCTAATAGTTTGAACAAAGTTTGGTGTAAAATAATATGAAATAATATCATGTCCTCTTAAACATGTTTCGTGATTGTGATACTGAAAAGTAATAACTTATAATTTAGCCATTGCTTTTCCATCTATACCTTCGCCCTATACTCATTTCTGTCTCAAGTAACCGAGTTTTACTTTACTTATTTTCTTTTTCTGTTGATTGTGTTAGTTATCGAAGCTGTTTCAATGGCTTGTTTGCATTGTAGTCGACCTTTAGTAAAGGCATCTATACAGGCGAAGTATTTGTAATTTATCCCCTTCTGTGGTTTAATCCTTCAGACAGAATAGAAATAAAATGTACAAAACTCTTTTGTAGAGATTAAAGTTTATTTTGTAACAAAGCGAATTTTGTAATTTTATAATAAAGAGAAATCATACCATTATTGAGTTGTTTAATCTCGAGAATGCCATCACCATCCATAGAGGGAAATTTCAACATGACCTAAGCATTGTTTAAACAATTCCTAAAATTTCCTTTTGAAAGACGTATACATCCAATTTCAACCTTTTTGAAAGAAAAAAAAAACGGCAAGACATATGGGATTAACTAGCTGCTGAGCGGGTACGATTATTCACAAATAGCTGTTACTTTTACTAAATGATAGAAAACTATTAAGTCCCTGTTCATTTAATCGAGTCAGGAGGCTTGTCAGTGACGGTTCTAAGCTCTGTTTTCTCAGTGTAGCGTTTAACTTAACTAATGCACCCCCCTTGGATGGGATGCTAGTCTATCTCAATATTAGTATTATCACGGGCATTTTGATAGGCTTCTCGTATGGTTGGCTGGTCTCTTTGTATACACCTGGGGTCCGTTTCAAACCTCCTGAAGTCGTTTCTGGTGCCCGTTTTTCTAAACTCCTGATAATTTACCAGGCACAGTAAATATTTTTCCAATCTGCTTAGTAGAGATTTGTGATAAAAATTAGCACAAACGTTACAACTTGTTCAATAAAACTATTAAGATTTGAATATTTGTTTTTTAATTCTTGCCCAGCCCTAACTATCATAAATTATAGCACAACGCTAAATTTTGGCGTGCTCCCATTGGTCGACGCGACCACGTGACGCGATAGCGTCTCTCCTCAGAGGGCGCCAATCAGCGCATAGTGCCCGTTTTTGGCAATTTTCGCTCATAATTCAGCGGTGTATAATAAAAATAATAGAGTCCTTCTGTCTCAGGCCCTATGTGTGATAGGTCCCCTCGGAAATTTGATGTTCAAACTTCATATAAGCCCTCCAACTACGTTCTCGGGCTAATATTTGTTGTGAACATTAAATTTCCTTGGGCAACCTGTCACACGACAGTGCCTTCGACAGAAGAACTCTATTGTTTAAATAGTTTCCGTACTTGGTAAGTTAACGGGAGTTTCTTGAGGCCTGCCCCTAGGGGCGAAAGCTGTTGTACACGTGTCCTAAATGTCTAAGGATTGAGAAACGCACGCCTAGAAAGTGCAGTGGTTTCAATGTAGTGTTTACATTGAATTATGTCACTTTAACGACAGATTGTTTTGTGTAGGACTAAAATTTGCGACCCTGGCATGGTTATTTAGCTCTGAAGAGAATAACATAATTGTGTTTCAAGTGTTTAATAAGAGGGGATTACTTATATGCACATTTCTGAACTGTTAAATGCATGGCCTCTTGCTTTATCCTTACTGGCCACGTTTTCAGGCAGACTTGCCTCTGTATTCGCTTTTTATAATTGAGTTGTATAAGTTTGCTGAGCACCGAATAGATCAAAATGCATCCATTTTCCCATGCAATTCTCTACGTATTCTGTATGGCTAAAAAGAAACTTTATAAATGGAAGACGAATGTCGCTTTGTCAACTTCAGGCTCTCGCAGTATAAGCTAGAAAATACCTGAGAAAATACCTTTCTTTCAGTTTCGCCTTTCCGGGAAAGTCCCTTGGTATCATGTGACACAATATGCATTGTCAACTTTACATTGACTTTGCCACTATAATTTTTCCTTATCGTCAATAGAAGGTACCAAAGACACCAATTAATTTATTGATTTAGTCACATTGGAGTTCGGTTTGTGGTATCCCAACGTCGTGCAGTGACCTCAGCTCCCTTTTTAAATGAGCCTCGGATCTCTCAGTTCTTGTGGTTATTTTCTGTGTAGGAAAAAATTGCACTTATCTGCACTTATTATTCAACAAATTGTCACTGTACCCATATATGGTAAGGAAGCCCTCAATATCTGTCATCCGTACCTGACAGATATCTTAGACATACGTAAATGACCATATTTGGAAGTGCACTGCAGATTTGAAAAGCGAGGCAGTTTGAGCAGTATTCTCCGGAAATTTTAACTCCCTGGAACAAACTTTCCACGATTCTTTCCACGAAACTTTCCACTAAACTTTCCTCTCAAAAAGTCAACAAGTATTTGCTTCAGCTCACAGAGATATCCAGAGGTTGATTTGGACTTTTCGTAGTGAGAACTCAACCAAGAAAATGCTATTGCGAACGAAGCAGCACACTTGCTCACAGAAAGTTGTAAAGTTGAAAAGATTTTAAGTCACAGGAAGAGGACTTATTCTCGGTAAGGTAGCAATATTTTTTTTACTTTGTCTTTCCAAACATGAGTTTGTAAATAAGTCTTTTTAAGTGAACGGTAGTAAACTTCGATTTCTTGAAGTTCTGTTTTGATTTTTATTATGTGTTAATAAAAATAATAATAATAATAATAATAATAATAATAATCAACTTTATTTAAAGAGGGTAAACACGTAACAGTAAAAAACTGAAAAACCAGTGGCCCTCTAATATATAATACAATTAAGAACTAAACACAATTTAGAACTTGCTATAAGCTTTTAGCGTTTTCATCATAGAACCACAGTTTTTCTCGTTCTGAAAATGGTAGTCGAGGAGAATTTGTTGAATAATAAAATAATTATCCTGCTCAATCTTGCGGAATATCCCCTGATTTAGCCAACTCGGCCTACGGCCTCGTCGGCTAAAGTATCAGGTGATATTCCGCGCGATTTCGCAGGATAATAGCCCTTTTCACAGTTACCGTTTCTCATTTGCATTACAATGTTTTCTAACGTGGATGTGAGGCAATTTCGGGCAATTTTGCACTCTTTGCCCGAAATTGCCTCACATCCATGTTCAAATACATTGTAATGCAAATGAGAAACGTTAACTGTGAAAAGGGCTATTGTTAATTATCTGCGTGACAGCCAGCAAGTTATTTGTTCACGAACGGTTAGCTTCGCAAGATGAACATAAGAAAAAACGATAGGCATATATTTACTGTATATCGATGTCTGTGTACAGTCATTGTTTTGCAGTGCCGGTATTTCACGTATTTGCCAGAAAGAATCAGACGCATTAAGAGAGAGAACCCCCTGGGGGGTTACTTCACGAAAATTTGGACCAAACATGTTTATTGAGGCTTTATAGCGATGGTTCTGCGAAGCACTTTGTAGAGTATTGCGTTACCAATAACGTGTGTGTGATGGTAAAATTTTGTTCGACAATAATACCCCTATACCAACATGCTGTGAATCTACTTTTAACCAACTAATAGTAAAAAATAACCTCTCACGTGTATTACATATTAAATTTAGTCCATGGCTTTTATTTATACTTAAGTCAGTAGTTGACACATCAGCACTTTGAGGGGTTAATTTGTTTTATATATTTATATTATATTGTATTATATTATAATATATAGATTTAGCCAAGCCTAAAAGCGGAGCCCCCCTTTTTGTTTTGTTTTTGCTTTCAGTTATTAATTTGTGAAAATACTCTCATCCAAGTCGTTTTATTAAAAAAAAAGAAAGAAAAAAAAGAAAAAAATAGTTGTTCCCGCTGAGTGTCGAACTCGGGTCGTCGGCGTGAGATGCCGGTAACTAGTCCACTAGGCCATGGGCGTTTGACATTGGTTCAGCAGGTAATTTTAATAATTATTTCTTTTTTCGTGACAAGCTGCCTATCAGCATGAAAATGCTGGTGTTTTTCCCGGCAAAATGTGTTCGAAACGCCGTAAAAACCATGGTTGTGGACAGAAAAAACCAAAAAGCACTAGCTCTGCTATATTTGGCGTCGAAACCGCTGCGAAAAGCTGCGAACTCAAGCGGTGTGCCGACCGAGTTTGAACAGAACCGGCGAGGCAAATTTGAACTTTTCGCCTGAACTTTATCGCCAAATTTCTTTCGCCTAGATTGAACTTTTCCCCTTCCACCAAAAAGACAACTGAGTGTTCTTTTGAACTTTTTTTTTCCATTAACAAATTTGTTTTTGACTTTTGTTGTCTTTGCTTGTTTTGCTACAACGCGGGTCAACATGCGATTTCGCGCCGAAAACACACGGGATTCAGCACAGGGTTATATCCAGTGTATGAAGTGTATTGGTAGCCCTGTGGTGCCGACGGAGGGATGTACGGACGGACGGTCACGTGACTACTACGTCAATACCAAAATTTTTTGGCTTGATAGATTACCAAATTTCCTTAGCAATGGAGCTCCGCTGACGCGCTAGCGCGCTGGCTCCGCTATTAATATTAATGTACTTATAGAGGCTGTAATTTGAAACTGAGTGTGTATTAATGAACCCGAAGAGGTTGTGGTGGACAACTGAGTGCCAGATGAGTCATTTAATTGGCGGCTCCGTAAACCCATAAGAATACATCAAAAACAAAATCATAAGTTTGAAATAGATACTTTATGATTCAGTCTAAAAACTAGTCTCTTCGCGACAAAGACGTACAAGTTTAACAAGAATTTTGGGAATTAGCATATTCCTGACGAGCTACAAGCAGAACCGCTGACCGAGAAACCAATTACATGTACTCTACTTTCGAAATTAAGAGGTTGAAGTTGAACTTCCTTGTAATTGTAGAGATCGTTGACTTCCACGTCATCATCTAAAGAGGTGTCGCAAAAGTGAAGGTTTTTCAGCATTTCTAAGGTAAGAAACTAACCCGATTTCCCTGATAATGGAATCATCGTTCTTTGCTCCCCCGCACAACAGATTATGCATGCGTTTGATAGCTCTCCAGGCCATGCAGAAACTTTTCCGACAGCTGCATATTGATCAGATGCACAGCATTTATTAATCTTCCGCTTACTTTCTCAAAGAAACCAACTTTAACTTACACAGAATGGAAAGTTATCCCTTTAAAACGAAACCGGAAGCCTAATTAAAAATGTGCAGTGGATGTTTTGTACTATGATAATGGACTCAGGAAACCAGTTTGCTCCACAAAGAAGCTAAATGTCCGAGTGCAGTGTTAACAGTTACGTTTTAGTCAGCTGTCTGTATGCAAGGTTCATATTATGAAAGTGAAATAATTTAAGTCGTTAGCAAGAATTTTACTAAAAATAATACAATGATCGTGATGGCGTGTCAGATTTCAAAGGGGGTTTTCCCCAAAAGCTCTTGAAATCTTTTGTCATTTGATTGTATTCAAAAATTGAATTCCAAGAATCGAGACCTCAGACAACGACACCATTTCAGGTCGTGCGGACGTTGGCAAGTTGTTTTCAACTCCTTCTTTTCGTACAGATAAACTTGTTACACTTGAGATCGCTTTTAAAAGAAGTCGGTTTTGAAAGAGTGGTTTCACTTACACGCAGCTGTTGTCTCAGGGTTGACGTCACGCATTACCTCATTTCTACCTTGTAAGGTTGGCTTGTTTTACTTGCCAGTCTATTTGATACCTGTTCTTTATACCTTATACTTTTATACCTAATACACATGCTTATACTTTTAAACCACGAAGTGATATCTTAATTAAAAGGGCATTTGTTAATTTGTTATTAGTGATCGCAGAAACATGCTCTCGAGGGACTGGGTAGTGAGATGTTTGGTGTGCATGGCCTTCGTGTCCACGTCCTTTACCGACCAAACAGCTGACACGAACAATACCGTACCAAAGGCAGCGGTACCAAATTGTGTTTGTTATGATCGAGACGGAAAGAAGGTAAACCTGGATCCATTGCAAAGAACTGATGGACAGCCAAGGTTTGTGAAACACTTCTCGTATAGCTAATAGCTAAATTGTCTTAAGAAAGACTGCTAACCCTGTTACACTTTTCTTCCAACCTTCCCAGTTTTGTTTTCTATCACTTCCAGGCTCCATTTGGGCTACACTCAAATATAAAAATGACTGCAGTGAAGTCAAGACTGACTCCTTTTGCTATATTGTTCGTTATTTTGGGAATCTTGACATGAGCAAGACATCGTGCAGAAAGTATATTTAGATACAATTATAATTCAATCTGATTGGAAACCGGAAGATAAGAACCATTAATGCTTTTTCTTCGGGCATGGGGTGGGGAGGAGGAGCAGAGTTCCGATGGGAACTATGAGTTAACTATAATCCCCTGTAGAAACTTTGGTTTGTCCTAGTTTAAAACCTTCGGCCTTAGGGGCTATTTCACGGGTACTTTTATGCCTTGAGGTCGTCAAAATTCTAGTTAAATCAAAATAAGAGCCTTTACTCTACGCAAAATGGTCTGAGAACTCCAAGAAGAACATATGAAGTGAATTCTTAAAAGGACGACAAAACACAATCAATTTATACTGAATAGTTTTTTTTTATATACGGGAAAAATTGCTGCGAATTGAAATGTGTAAAGAAACGATATTGCGTCCGTTTTGTGTTGATAAAGTTGCTTGTATGTTATGTCGTGTCAGTGTCTCCTGTCTTGCAAAATTCAGTAGATACAGTAAGCATTAGCTACAGTTACTGTGTAACTTGTAGTGGTCCCTTAGCGTTAACGCTCTATTAAGCCTCCTCTTATAAACCCATCTCTCCCTATACTTTTGAGGTATGGTGTAAATGACACTCTTTTTGTAACACGGTTCTACTTTAACATTTTCTGGTTCAGTGGTAGTTTTTTTGTGTAGTGGAAATTGGGAAAAACAGTTTCCAGCCGATTTTTGTTTTTTAGGAATTTGTCTGAACTCTTTTTATTCCATTTTCCGTAGATAGAGGAGACTGCACGTAAAACAACAACAACAACAACAACAACAATAATAATAATAATAATAATAATAATAATAAATAATAATAATAATAATTATTATTATTATTATTATTAAGTTTAAAAAATTCAAAATTGCAAGAATTTCTTCAAGATATCTGGTCTTCTTTGTATTTGTCGTGTTTTAAACCTGCCATTGAGCTCTATAGACCAAATATTGCCTACAATTCGTATTTATTCAACAGATTCACAGTGCCAGGTTCAGATTCAGGTGGAAAATACCAGTTTAGCTTTAATCCATGCAGATCGTTTTCGCTAGGACCACCCCAAAGGAGTGACTGTTTTGGTGATGTAGCAGTAAGTTGTCGTGATAACTACTCTAAGCTAACTGATGAGTTGTTGGAAATAAATACAATTAACAAATAAAGTAAATCACAATATACATTATTTTCAGGATGTTTTCATGCAGGTCCCCAGTGAACATGGCAACAACATACTCAACCCACATATAACATCGGATTCGGGAATGAAACCCAGGGAGGATGTGGGTGAGATGGGCTCTCAACACCTCACACCTCGCCAACCCTGCTTACCAGTAGTTTAAACCATAGCAGTTAGGTGTGAGTTTTTAAATTTCTTAGCACGTTTTTTTGTAATTTTCACATATCAGGCTCTGCAATGTAAATTAAGCCATTTCCGAATTGTCTTGTGCCTCTTTTTCAAAGTGAGGCCTCATGCAAAACCTTTCATATGAAAATATGTTTTATCTGCATGTGAATGGAAACTCATTTTCTTATGAAAGGCTATGCACCAAGACTCGCTTTGAAAAAGAGGTACAAGGCAACTCGGAAATGGCCTATTTTGACCCGGTTTTGATTTTGTGTTCATTGATAGCATAAGGATCAAGTTCCTTAGAGTTGTGTTTGGTGGCCATGGACCGAATTTATCGATTCTTTGGTCCAAGATGAGTAAAGCTCGAAGATAACCATTAAAGTGGGGAGATTCTTTAGACAAGTTTAAGTTTTAAATTCACGTTTATTGGTTAACTGTGGCGTTCGGGTTTAGCGTGTCCCATATTAAGTGAAAATTTTTAAATGCTTTTAAGTATTGATTTATCCTGACGTTTTTAGATATCCAGTGAACTGTGAGGTAAATACATCGGTGAGTTTAGTGGTTCAGCGATTTTTTTGCCTTTCTCGTAAACGTTCGTGCAGAATGTATAACCAGAATTTCATTTTTGTTTGCATTTTTTGCAATTGATTTAGTTGTCACAACTGCAAAGTCCACAAACATCGCAAAAGAAACTCCGCGCAAATGAAGCCATACACTACACCTGAACTTTTTGAGTACTGCTTCCTGACACACAGGCGACTTCACTGGGCATGTAACCCAACCAGTGGGGACAGTGGGAACATTTGATGTGGGGAATATAAGAAACTGGCTTAATAATAGCAATGTGTAACAATCACGTTTCGTGTGATATAACATGAAGATTTGATTGAGTTGTTCTCTGAGATCCTAATTTTGTTTCAGATTTGTATGTGGACTAAAAATCAGGCAAGGTACCAAAACATTGGTAGACAAAGCACAGTAAGTTGCGGTTTGGATCGAGGAACGTTGACGCCACAGCTGGAATATACCAACACACAGTACGTACTCAGTTACATTTTTCAAGCAATACGTGTTAGGTGTTTTGTGCAACATTGTTTTATTAAGACAATTATTCCCTGAAATCGAGTCCTTCTCATCATCACCCGAAATAAAAACTATCTATCCATACATCCATCGGTCTGTCCGTCAGTCCGTCCTTCCCTCATTCCATCTATTGACCCATCAATTGTTTCATAACTTACTCATCCGCAATTCTGATCACCCGTAAAGAACGGAAAATAAGACAAGAAAAGTACAATTTTCCACCTTTTTTATCCAGATAGTGTAGTTACCTACTTATTTACATATGTATTACCCTTAATCCACCAACCGACAGACCGAACGACCGACGGACCCACCCACCGACCAACCGACCTACTGACTGACTGACTGACTGCCGTAAAAAAACAAAACAAAAAACAAAACAAAAAACAAAAAAAACAAAAAAAAAAAAAAAATATATATATATATATATATATATATACATATTGAAATGTGATATTTCGACCGTTAGCCTTCGTCAGGGTGGATTTGTCAACTCAGTTGATAAATCAAAAGTTTTGTGCTTCCCCACCGACGCAGCAGCACAGTTTCTTTCAAAACTATCCCCTTTGTTTGACTGACTGACTGACTGAATGACTGACTGACTAACTAACTAACTAACAAACTAACTCCCAAACTCACCACTTCTCCTCAGGAGGATATGCTATGAACTATTTCTCTCCAGAGACTTCACAATATATTGAGGGTATATTCAGTAAATGAACCCCTTCAGGTGGCTGCTATATCGGAGGATAATGCCCAAGGTTCAAAGTCAACTGACCAAATTATATTTTTGGGCGCGTTGTCATGCAGTGAGCATTAGAGCCTGTTTTCCTTTTTAGAAGCAAACGGTATATAAAATAAACAGAGGGTTATAAAACAAATAAAAAGTTAAGATCAAAATAAAATCGGATTACAAATATCCAATCGGACGGGTTATAACATCTGATACCCTGATGAGCGTGCGTTAAAACTAATTCTTGGGTGCTAATGGGTAATATGTGTTGAGAGGGGAGCCAATCAGAATGCTAAAAAACTGAAATCTGTTGCACGGTAACAGTCGACCAACTGTTGACCGTTTGTAGACCGACAGCGTGTTTCCGGAAGCTGTTTATTTAACATATCCTTTGGGTAATTATGTTAGTTTCTATTCCCGAAATTCTTTTTAAATCACTCTCACACATCAAATACATTAGAACCCCGGAAACGAGGAAAGTTATTTGAGACAGCAGAGATTCCAGATAGCGAGGGTGGTGTCAAATTTCGAATTTTTCAAAAACTAAATTGTAATACAAAATACTTATTACTCGTGCCTAAGAATCTTCTTTTTAGGTTTCTATATAGTATATTGGCTATCCATACTGTTACAATTTCAGTTAGTTTTACACAGTCAAAGGCGATTATAGTTAATTTGAAAAGGATCAAGTCTTGTTTTAAGTTCTTTCAAGATATCGGGGAATTCAAGATCGACAATAGTAAATGACAGGAAAATACCAAGCAAATTCGAGGTAGCGGGACTGTGCTACAAGGCTATGAACAAAGGTTTCAGTTTACCCTGCAAAGATTAAATCTACCTCAGTTATGATACCATCTTTGAAAAACCTTTGAATGTATCTTAGAAAATTTCCGAACTGGAAAGCCATAGTCATTCTGAAGTGCGATCCAACAAGAACCAGTGCAGAGGACGCGAAGTTTGAAGTAATTAATGACGCTCATAACCCAAGGGTAAGGCGAAATTGATTTGTTTGTTTTTACTTGAGTAAAATGTTTGAAAAGTACAGTACGTCAATTAATTTTATATTCTATTTAGTTGTTTTATAGCCTTTTCTGTCCGTTAATTGGGATATTTTCATAGAATAATGGCGACAGGCAACAGTACCATCCCTGCGGTTCTTAAGTCTGAGATGACCTTATCAAGTGGTTTGGCGAAATTCGGAGAAAATTAAGACGGATTCCGCTCAACGTTCGAGCAGTAAGTGCAAAAAATATTTACCAAAAAACTACTCATAGCACGGTAACATTTTAAATGCTATTTGAAACATCTCACTCTAGTTCACTTGCCCAAGTGACCCCGCGATGAAATTCTCAAGCATTCTCAAGAAAATTAATTTCAAATCTCGTAATAGTATGCTAAAAACGGGCGCCATTTTGTTTTGAACTGACATGAAGCGTCTTTTTAATTGAAATATGGATAACTTCAAATCCAATTTTCTCTCGCGGGGTCAGCTTGGGAACAAAAGTAACGATAAGTTCTTCTTATCTGTTCTCAAAATGTGACAGTGCTGCAAGTATTTTTTTGGTAACTTAATTTTTGCACTTACTGCTCGAACGTTGAGCGGAAATCGTCTTAAGTATCTCAGTAAAACAACCCTGACATAAAACGCTTCAAAACTTTAGGAATAACTTAAAAGCCAACACTTACTTCGCATGACTGCAGTCTCCACCAAAGCTTTAATCAACCAAATCCAAATCCAAATCGAATCTAAGCTTTTTAACAGTAATATTTCAGCACAACATTTTTTGTAAGAATTATACAGAAGTTGTCAATCTATTTTTTTTTTCAGAAATTCGCTCTCAGCCATTCTTGCGCATGTCCAGGTGGTTGTCCTACTACTGCTCCTTCTACTAAACCTGCATCCTGTAAGTTTAATGACAGTTAGCGCACTTTTAAGTCATGGCATGTTTGTTGACATCGGATCTTCTTATTATTATTATGACGTCACGTTATTAGTCACGTCAATTCACCATCAGCCTCGTATTTTAGCAAACAAAACTGATTGCAATGCTGCCTCTACGACAAAAGAGCATATTTATTGGACGATATTTCAACTGGTTAGCACCTTCTTCTTGCAACAACGGCGCCATCGCAAAGCTTATTTATTAGTGACTGGTTTTTGCACAAATGTAATAAATATGTGGGTGTCCTAATTTTTTGCTCACGGCTATGTCACTTCTATTCTGTTCGTTTTGGAAGACAATTCATGGTTATGTTATATTAATTTAAGTCTTCTCTCGTCAATTTTGAAAATAATTTATATATAGGATAGGTGGACTGTAAGTAGACTTTCCTTATTAAAAGATGGATAATAGAGGTATAGGGTATAGGGGTTTTTCCCTTAACGCCTTTGTAAGGAGTACTGTTTTCACTTTCCTAGCCGCTGGTCCTCGAGCTGGTTATTTGGACGTACAAGAAACTGAAAATTGGGGAAAAATTTAAAAAAAATTAAGGAAAAGGCATTCACCGAAAACTTGAGACTGTTTCTCCCTGTAAATTTTGCAGCTGGCATAAACAAGCTGGAATACGGCCTAGTTGGTGGTTTTTGCTCTCTTCTTATTGTCGTCCCATTGGTTCACTGGCGAAAGCCCATCTGGCGATGTATTACCAGACAGAACAACCAGGGCAACGGCAGGGAACCTCTTATTCATGGAGATGGCGGAGTCGATTACGCTGCAAACAATTTCATTGACTCCGACAATGTGCCTAAAAGCGATTTTAACAACGGAAAGAACTTACGGATGAACAATGCAGGCTTGTGTTAAAGCCACCTGTGTTGAAACCATTTGACCTTACGAATGAAAGTGATCATCGCCGGCAATGCCACAGACAACTATATTGGTTTTGTATATATTTTTTGTCATATCAGTTAGTTTGAAAGTGGTTTTTAAGATAACTGTCCATTACCCAATTCCTAATTTCGGTTATTAAATTTCTACACTTCTTTGTAAAATTGCTGAGACGCTGTCGCCCAAAACCGCCTTCAAAACCGCCTTACCCCCCCCCCCCCCACTAAAAAAACCCACAGGGGACAATAAAGATTGCCCTGTACCACAATACATCCGTATACTTCCTTTAATATCCCCTCCCTCACGTCTAAACTTTTGGTCATGATCTAAGTAGTAAGGCAACTTTGAAAGGGCCAGAGGTGGGGTCGGAACGGCCAATTTGCGCGCAGCGTGAAATATTGCCCGTGCGCGCGAGACTGTGTCTCAAACACCTATGCAGCTAAGTGTACCTTTGATGTGATGTGACATTATCTAAATTAGCAAGAATAATTTGCACATAATAAAACAGACATTAAGGACGGTGCCTCCTATTAGAGATGTATTTTTGCAAAGGTTATGACCATGGCGAAAAAGTAGATCTTACCAAGGGTTATTGGAATCCAAAAAGAAAAATGTGGGTAATCACGCATTTTTCAGAGATAATTAAACAACCATAATTCTAAAAAAGCGTTAAAATAAAAAGAATGTATGGCAATTTCTTTCCAAATTTAAGCTTAATTATCTCTGAAAAATGCATGGTTACCCCCAATTTTCTTTTTGGATTCTGATAGCCCTTGGTAAGATCTACTTTTCCCACACAGTTATAACCGCTCGAAAAAATATTATTGTATCAGGGGGCAAATTCCTTAAGAAACCCGAATATCCCGAGATGGGCAGAACGTATGCACAGTTGACGCGGATTAGTATGTTAAAGAAATTACTCTGGTGTTACAAGAGAATTTTGTCATTTGGTAAAAACAGTTGCAAAGACAAACAAACGCAAACGCAACAAAAGCAAGTCGTTTTGAACCTGAAACTTCCAATACGGACAACTCTATCCCGACGACGGACAGTCAGTCAGCTAGGTCTCAAGAGATCTGGAAGAAATCAAAAACCAAACAAACTCTCCCCCTTAGTACAAAAACCTCCATAATATGGACAGTTAGGTCTATCACTTCGTTGTCCGCATCAAAGAGGTTCAACTCAAATTGCTGCGTTTTTGCGTTATGTTGAATTGCCATTTAATAGACTTTTGCCATATACGCCAAACTTATAGTCATTTCATAGTTGTTGTTGTTGTTGTTGTTGTTTTTTTTTTTCGATTGCAGTCATTTTACTGTGGATGGCTATTCGTTAATGGAACACTCGGTCACGTGTCTAATTGTTAAAAAGATCATGAAACTGAAGTCGTATGTAACGCAGAGAAACATCTCACCTTGCTGTTTTGAGCTGAGGATTCTTCAAAACGGTATCAAATCTTCATGAAAGCTGACGCTTTTTACAGCCGATTTTAATGCTGTGTGCACCGCTCGGGTTTTTGAAGCATAATTCAACCGTCATGATTCGCACAGTCACAAAATTGACTGTTTACACCTCAGCAAGTTAGTGTACCCTCCCTAAACTCATCTCGTGCGCAAATTTTCACCATTTATATAGTCGTGACCTTGGGCAAGTCATTACGGGCGAATTATGATGTGCCCACATGTTAATAAAACAACTGCAATAATGTGCACTTTCCGAAAATGAGAATCAATTTCCTTCAACGCTCTACGATAACGGGCGAATCATACGGGCGAATCGTAACTGGCGAATTATGTTTGTAAAATCTTGTTTGAAATATCAGGGTCTGCACATAGGATTAAAATGTGCTGTAATGAAGAACTACAAATATAACAGCCAGAAATCAACTGTGAGGCAAAAGAGACAAAATAGTTCTTGTAGTCTGTTGTAGAGACGATGCTATGAAGTAATACATAGCATGTCCAAGGAGAGAAAACAATGAACATCTGTAAAGCCTTAGATGGTTCCTTTTTATCCTTTAAGCATTTCCAGATTAACATTATTTTCTTCCTGTCAAGTCAGGCGATTTTTGATAAGACAATTAATGTCAAAAGAACATCTCACTAGCTATGTAAATAACTGTATACTTTTTTAAAAATAAAAAATCCAAATGTTTCATCCATGAATATGCTATTATGTTTTGTATTAAAGTCAAGTCAAATCGTTATGTCTTCTTCAGTCGTGTTAATAAAATAAAACAAATCACTTTATTTAGGTGTCGATGTATTTAGCACGAAAGTGCTGATTGGGGATACCATCATTATAAACTGAACAAAAACAATTTAAACATCTCAACTGGTGGAAAGCTGACCAGTTGGCTATTTACATAGCGTGGCCTAGGATTTGAACACGGGGCTGCCTTGTTACAAATCCAGCCAGTGGTCAGAGAGAGGACTTGAACTTGGGACCTCCGAATTGCAAGTCCAGCGCCTAACCACTAGGCCACGCCGCCTCTCTCACATGATGTGATGTGGCATATTTCCTTTGCTTTCTTTTTCCTCGAGGAGCAAAGGAAATAGGAGAAGTCTGCGCGCAGATTAATTGTGATGGTCTGAGCACAGGTAGCCAAAGCTCGAGTTATGACTGCAAATTCTGCAAATTAATAAGATTTTATGAAAGAAACAGTGTTTCTTTGTTTATGTCTTACGTACTCGCTATCTAGGGCAAAAATTCGCTCTCCGAGCGAGAATAACCGTCTTTCTAATTTTTGCTCCTAATTAGTAATATGATTATGAAAGGTGATACGCAATTTACCCGCACCAAGCATTTAAACGATCTATATTTCCTGAAATGCGTCATTTCCACTCACAATTTCCTCAAACCTGAATGAATCAATAGTCGATAGACAACTAAACGCCGGAAAAGTTCCATCTTTCCCAACATTTGTCACCATAAACGGCAATATTTTTAGCTTCTTGTACCTGAAATCAAATGCCGGTATTCGACCGCCTACCTCTGCGCACGTTTGGTAGACCTTCCAATGTATACTACAATAGCATCTAAAAACTGTTTTCTTTTTTGATGGTTCAACGAGCTGCAAATGTGCTGCTATTTACTGCTGTTTCTGGAAAAGATTAAAAAACGTTAAGCTAAACCATCGGTGCGGCACTTTTAAAACCTCTAGGCAACTAGGTTTATTACTACTCCCTGCCTGAGGGGGTGGGGGGATGCTAGTCTTTCGTTTGGTTATCCAAGCATTTCGTATGTTTTCTGGACAACAGTTCAAGGGAGTAAGGTTTATTTAAATAAACAACACGATGGAGGGACCATGACTCAAGCTACTGTTGTTACCTTTTTCTTCTCGTCTACCCAAATATCGCAAACAAGAAAACGATGTTTTCAAAACTAAATTGAAAAAGAAATTACCCTATACAGCCCAGACTAGTCTTATACAAAGGGCGAAAATGCATAAAGAGAACACAGTTACTGACCCTTGAGTTAAGTGTGGTTTGGTGCGCATTTTTCTGTACTCAAACACTGAAAGAGGATCCATTTCACGGATTCGGAAAAGGACATAGAACATAAAAATAAACGAAGTTTTCGAGGAGAAGTCAACGAGCAAGTGTATGTAAAATTCAAACTGAGGTTGCTTTGGCCAAAGGAACATTTGTTATTTAGCGTCCATCTGGCCAAGGTTTTGAAAACCGCATAAATTTATCTTGAAAATTCAAATTGTGCAAGAAAAAGTAAAATTTTCACGGCCTATTGCTGTTTTTCTTAATTATCGATCGAGTTATACCGATGTCGCTGCAGTGACCACAACTAACATTTGATCAGTTTTGTGACGGTCGAAGTTGGAAGAACGTCACAATAACTGTTTTCGTAGAGGAAGATTTCTTTCACTTCCCAAGATCAAAGGGCAATGGCATACTCCTCCGTTTTACCGTCTTGGTCTAAGGTCGCGTGTAATACCCGCTAATGAAAAATGTTATCAAGCAACATTTTGGTAAGTGGCTGATTTTAGAAAGTTCCATGTCTTGGAAGTTTGGAAACCGATTCCTTTTACAACACTTAAAAGAGTTTTCTGGGAATTGGCGGAAGAGGTATTGGGTTATGTTTTTATTCGATACATGACGCTTTGCAGCAATGCCTTAAGCCTCTTAGGGAGGGACGTTCGCGGAAAAAGTTTCTAACATTAATCCTTTCGAAATCTTTCCATTTTTAGATAATGATATATTAGTGCCAGAAGTACCGTGAGGAGCTGCATAAAGGAGCAAGGTTTTTGCTTGATTGCCTTTACGTAGGACTATCTAAATAATGTTTTAATAATAATGATAATAATAATAATAATAATAATAATAATAATAATAATAATAATTTATTTAGTGCCTATCCAGTTCTGCTCTAGGCGCTTCACAAAAGGTTAGGAATAAATTAAAAAGCTAAATTAAAGTATAAAGTTAATGTTTAAAAGATGAGATCCTCGTAAGTGAAAGCCACCTTTAAGGCCCTGCATAACTAAGACAGTGGCTTATTGTGGCACATGTCTGAATATTGGCATATACAGAAGTATTTCAAACCTTTCGCATTTATTTTTATGTTTTTTTCGAATGAAATATATGCAATCGGGAGAGAAAAGTATCTATCGGAACAAAAAGGAGTAACCGTGTATTTAAGACATCCAGGATCGACGGCGACTGCTATTTAAAAGAGGTAATCCGTTCAAAGTATCTGTCACCGTTTCATCCGTTCCAGACGCAAACTGGATGAATGACGTGATGTGAATCGCGTGCGCAGTAAGCGCGCCAATTATCCGCTTATTGCTGTATGTCAGCAGTCTTGTTCTGGAGTCAAGTGTCAGGTTGAACGACCTTGTGAACAGAAACAATTTTGATTTGCTGCGTATCTTCTCGGTAAAAGAAAGCGCCCTTACTGGAGTCAACATTTCGTCAGGTAAGAAATACATATACGAAACTTCTTTCTAGAGCAATCTCTGTTCGATTTTTCACTACAGATTCTGGCTGCGTTTAATGATAGTTTCGCCGTTGTGGAGCAGAACTTGTAACAGTGCAGTATTTGGAAAGTTTTGTTTCTGTATTAAGGAATCGTCTTTGACATCAATGGAATGGAGAGAGTCGTTTGCAAAGCATATTTTTTGTGCAAAATTTTTTCCGGTTTTAAAGCGAAAGTGAAAGTTGAATTAAAAATGAGGTTGATGTTTTGTGTATTGCATTCGGTATCATTCGGTAAATCCGCGACGGAAATTGAATTTTCAAAGACAGTGTTAACAATTGAATATTTTTCTGTGTTCAAGCCTCATATACTGAAAGAGAAATAGCAAGAATAAAACTGCAAGCGATGCAATGATCGCGAAGGCGTGTCAGATTTAAAACGGGAATTTCCCTGAAGCATACTGATTCCTTCGTCGTTTGGTTATAAATTTAGAATTCCAAGAATAAGGACCCCAATTAACTCTGATACCAGATCGTACAGAAGGCACGATCGCGAGTTTTTTTAACTTGGATTCAAACCTCCGCAGTTTCTCTACACACAGTCTAATCATCGCCAAAGTAGTCTTTCATAGGGTGAGTTGTAAGCTTGTTCAATGGCTGATTACAGATTGATGTACGGTATTGCATGTTGCGCCATGACTAAGGGGTCCAGCTGCCTTCAGTGATTCAGTTTTGAGACACTTTTTTGTGCGCCTGACAAAGTAACATTATTACGTTCGTCCAATGTTCTTTTCGCCGAAATGTATTAAAGCGCCCGCGTTTTACGACGGAGGAACATACATAAAATGCCCATGGTAGTTACCTTGCTTGTCAAGGCGTGCTCCCATTTTCTCCTTCTGTCCTAATCTTTATTCTTTATGATAGTGAAATTGAAGGTTTATCTGTAGTTCTTTAATGTAAGATTTTTAATCTTAAAAGTGCGGCTATGAGGGAATGGAAAATGTGATCCCTCTTCTTATTTAGCTAACGCATTCGGTCTTAAAAAATAATCGTCTAACGACAACCACAATGTTATCCTCTCTTGTGATACTACATAACTGGGTGTCAGGGTCAAATTAACGAAAAAATGATAATAGTCCAAACAATCTCTAAAGCGATCTCAGCGTTCTATTACTTTCTCAATTAAAAAATGTTTCTCTGTCGCAAAAGGGCAGAATGAGCTCATTAGAATTCGGGTCAGACATCTGTGAGGAGACAGATTAGCTTAAGTTGGCTCAGATATAGTCTCAGGAGCGTTGCGTGACGACCCTAAGAACGGCTGCGTAGGACTAGCTCAGATATCCTTAGACAAAACAGCAGTTGCTAGAAACACAAACGTATGGCTTTGTTCCTCGAGAGACAGGCAAATCCTGCGACATCGGAGGTAACACGATGAAAGTGCTGTCAAGGATGACACGTTTGTTAACTATAACTGATCATGAAAGTTTAGTTGGTTCGGTGTCTTTCGTTACATGTTTTGGTGAAACAGATGCATGTTTTGAGTGCTAATTGATTTCGTGGCTGTGCTAGTAGCAATGTCCGGTACAAGTTCTTACACACAAGCTTATTTTACAGAATGTGACAATTTGACTAGTAGAGGGAAACTTCAAGAAGAATTGAATTTTTTATGTTTGGAGCTTTTAATTAAAAACCAGGCGACAAGCAGCTGGAAAAACAAATCGCACACTAAATAGGGTCTATTGAAAGAAGAACAAGCAGCCAGGAGTTCCCTGCTAGCAGAGGCCCCTTTTCCTTTGTATTCGCTGAGCTGACGGGCGGCACGAAAAGGGACCTCTGCCATGGGTCGAAATGAACTGTGTTGAGCATGCGCCACGGTTACTTAGCGACCGAAACGTCACGTGATACTTTTAGCACGTGATCAGCTGACGACTGCCACCTTTCTAAATTAGCGCGCCAAAAAACACCTGCACAGTTTTGTCGTGAATGGCGAGTTCACCAAAACCCTAAAAAAAGTAGACAGTTCGTCTAGAGATAGTTGTTGTCTAATCTACGGTATTAATTTCAAGTTATCTGGACAAGGAAGCTTTTTTAACATGATCACAACTCCAGGAATCAAAAAGAAATTAACCCATTGAAGGCTGCGTGTTTTATGATCGCTTCACTAAATTAGCATTTGGTAATAAACAAACCATGTGCAGTACGAAAGGACAATTTATAGATTCGAAAAAACAACACTCACTTGATCTAGAATAGTTAAAATTTCTTACTTTTAAATAAAATACACCAGTTGTCAATTAAGAATTATACAATCTCAAAGTCAAAATTTTGACAATTTCCGCAAGAGATTTAATTCTCATGTTGTGTCGCGCGTGAAATCAAACCACAACAAAGCATTTGTGTCTGTTTAGGTCAGATTACTACTTTTCGAAATTTTATGAATGAAGGTACACAGAAGAAGAGACAGTAAGGTTTTCTAAATAATACATTTATTAAAACACGTCTTTACTCGTTTCTGAAGACCAAACGCGTTCAATTCTTTCTTCGAGGGAAGCTACGCACAAGCGATTTCGCTCGGTGTGCAAGTTATTTTGAAGAGGATTTGATGATGCGAACTGTGCACGTTTTTCAAAACTTTTACGAGAACTGTAAGGAATATGAAGAATCCCTTAATTAAAAAGCGATTTCGATACAAATTTACAATGAAATGTGGAATTTACTCTACCGTAGACTCGTAGAAGTGCTGGAGCATTTCACAGAAAGTCCGCAGTTCGAAAAATCTTTGGAGGTGGAAGGTTGTCCTTCGCCTTGACAGATGTTTTCTTCGATCTAAATTCCATTCCTTAACTTGTCGAGTGTTTCTTCGTCCATGTTAACAAAAACGAGAGAAAGTAAACGTAACTCTTCACGAGTTTAGTCCTCTTTCCAGGACGGCATGTTACTATGCGGGCTCACTAAATGACAGCGGAATAACTGTAAAGGAATGCGCGAGATAGAGTGGGCTCAAGTCACGGTCAGCAAACAATACAGGGAGCATGCGTTTCGGAAACCGCCGTCCACGACCATGGACGGCGGTTGAATCAAAGGGAGTTTCGACCCATGGCAGAGGTCGCTTTTCGTCCCGTCCGTCAGCTCAGCGAATACAAAGGAAAAGGGGCCTCTGCTAGCAGGGAAAGCCAGGAGATAAATTCCCCACTAAACTGGGTCCTTTTAAAAAAGAAAACACCATACATACAGAAATCATTCAGAACAGCATGAACTGTTTTGATTGAGTACTGTAACGATATCCATGCTGGTGAAGTATGGTCTTATGATTGGTGTTACGAGTTGTGTTTTGCTCCTTTTACCCAGTATTTTTAAAAACATTGGCCGCGGCCGCACTTGGAGAGTTAACCGAGTTATTTCCAATTAATCAATTAAAATTAACCGGGTCAAAGAAATGTCTAGTGCGGCCGGGTATTTGGAGAGTTAACCGACTCTTAACCAGGTTAGCGGTTCCCATGGAAATTAATCGAAGAACAATAGATTTTTTAACCGAGTTAGGTTAATTCTAAACTACCTTTCTAGGTCGTTTTACCCGGGTTAGTGGTTTCTTATCAGATCTTGGCTGTCAAATATGTCAATCATCACCGTGTAAGATGTGATGTTCGAGGATCGATGTTTTTAATTACACGCAAACATGGCGGCTGGTCATAATTCGCACAGTTCGTGGTTTAATTCGTTAGTTACCCTTACAACTAGAGAACTGGAGAGCCAGGAGAACGATTATTTAGTTCAACAAGGGATACCGTGGTATCATCAACAAGCTACTTCGGCTGCGGCTTCGCCATATCTGGCAAGTCTACACGGTGCATTTACGCCTGCAATTTTTGAAACACCGCATTCGCCTCAGTCATCAGAAGGCGAAAGTTCAAACTGTTCCACAGCGGGTTCCACAGCGGGTTCCACAGCCACTTCTCAAAGCCGAAAGAGAACTCCATGGATGAGGGGAGAGGAAGAAATTTTGATAGATCTCTGCAGGGAACACAAAAGCGCAATAAAAGGAAGCGGTAGTTCGAAAACATGGCAAGAAATTGCAGATCGACTGAACAAGTCAAGCGAGGAAATAAACGTATCCTCATCAGTGAAGACGGGGCAGCAGTGCAAAGACAAACGGCACAATTTGCTGAATGCTTACAAGAAAGCTAAAGACTCCTCTACTAAAACTGGTGGGGGAACCAAAACCATTAAGGCTTTCAAACATTTTGAGCAGATGGATATGTTTATGGGTGATAAACATGAAATTACAATGCCATTTGTAAGAAATTCAAGCCAAATCCCGGCGAACTCTCAGGACTCTAACAGTTTTGAAACTCATGCGGCCGTCGACAGTGAAGATAGCTCTGTAGGCTCTCCTGTAAACGCTGCGGTAGGAAATTTGGTATCAAGTCCGCCTTCAGATCATTGCAAGCCCTCCACATCAGGTGTACAGCTACAACAAACGGATGGGTCACCACAAAGTCCCTCAAAGAAGAGCAAGGTAAAGAAAGGGAAGTCGGCGCCTAAAAAAGGGAAGTCGCCTAAGAAAGGGAAAGGTAAACTTATGAAAGATGAGCAAGATGATCGATGGTGTGAACTTTTCGAGAAGCAGACCAAAATTCTGGAAGCGAGCCAAAAGGGCCAGGAACACTGCTTTCAATTTTTAAAAGAGTCAGAAGAGAGGGGACGAGATTTGCTGATAACTGCGATTAAAGAACTGGGATCGCTTCTCGGTGGTCAAAAAGGAAGGAAAAGAAAAGCCGATGAGAAAATTGATAGTTCTGATGAAGACTGACCGAAAGACTGTGAACTGAACTGAAGGCTGTTATATCAGCTGTCTTGTTAGACCTGTTAAAATTGTTGTGTTTACACTGCACATCAGGCAGTATTCACTAAAGTTTAAGATGTTATTCTTGGTTTTGTTTCAGTTGCATTTTTGGACTGTGCTTAAGACACACTATAAGAACTCAGAAATATTCTTGGATAAACTTAAATTGGCTAGATACATTTTCTTAAACCCAACATCTAGTATACATTTGTGTTCACGCAACGAAAGAAATATGAAATAAAAGCAACAGGATTTTTGTTATTAAGGCATTTCCTTCGAAACTCTATCTGTCCTGAAGACTGACGAATGGTAATGAATCACCATTCATCAGTCTTTTAATCCCCACCCCTCTTTTTAGACCCTACACAACCCCAGCCTATGATCCCGGGGGGGGTACTCCCTATAATGGCCTATACGGGGAGGATCCGCCCAAAAGGGGTACCTTTTTCAGGCTTCAGGTATATGAAAGGGTAGGGATTTCACAAGTTTAGGTATTTGAAAGGGTATGGAAATTTGTCACTAAAATATTTGAAAAGGCCAGTAAGTTAAATATTTCGAACAACTTTTGGCTGTATCATCTTAATTTCTTAAGCGCTACATAAAAATGACAAGAAAAATTCCTGTTTTAAGTAAATGTCATATGCATGTCGTGTAGGTATATAAAAAGGGGTACCTTTTTCCAGTAAAAGGTCTATGAAAGGGGTGCTTTTTTGTCAAAATGGTGTATAAAAGGGTAAGGGGTTGGACCTCGGGGCGGAGCCTCCCCGAATAAAACTTTTTTGTGTACCCCCCCTCCCCCCCTCCGGGCTATGATCACAGTAACGGATGAGGAAAAAGACAGCAAAAAACTGGTTTTCTATCTATTGTCCCTATGACAGGTATTCCGTAAGGGCACGTCTTATCTCCTGCCCCTCCTCATCATCCTCTCTTCCATCTTCATCGTCGTCATCATCACTGTCATCATCATCGTCATCTTCATCGAATTCGTCTCCCATGATGATGCAAAAGTTATGCAAAATACAACAAGCAAGTGTAATGTCAGCAACCCTTTGTGTATCATCCTCTAACTCCTTAAGAATGCAACGCCAACGTATCTTTAATTTTCCGTACGCCCTTTCCACAACAACGCGTAGTTTTGTTAGGATTTTGTTGAACCTTTCCTGTGCAGGGGTTAAGCGGCCGCTGTGATAGGCCGTCATTAGGTAAGGGCTCAAGGGGTACGCAGTGTCTCCAATCAAATATGGTCTAATGTTAACATTGGCGACCACCCTCGCCCCTGCCATTATATCGCCCGCAATAATGTTCCTGTAGAGTGCGCTTCTACGAAAAATTCTCGCATCATGAACGCTCCCTGGGAAGCCCGTACTGACGTCTAAGAACTTGCACTCTGAGTCAACCACCCCTTGTAGAACAATGGAGTAACATTGCTTTCGATTGAAGTATGCCTCATGATCTTTCTCGGGGGCCTTAATTTTTATGTGACTGCCATCAATTACGCCTGCAACTTGAGGAAGGCCATGCTTTAACTCAAATTTCTGCATTACATTTTCTAAGGCCCTTCCGTTAGATGGAAAGGAGAGATAATCCTCTCTCACGTGAATCAAAGCGCGAACGAATTCGTGAACAATGTTAAGGGCTGTGCATTTCCCAACACCAAACGTAACCGATGTGGAGCGGTAACTTTCGCCAGTTGCTAAACGCCACAGTCCAATAGCCACGCGTCTCTCTAGTGGTACTGCTGCTCGGAAGCGAGTATCTCTTTTCATCATTTGGGGTGCCAGAACTCGGCAAAGCTCTTGAAATGAATCTAAGTTTATACGAAAGTGTTCTTTCCAAAACCGATGCATAGCAGGATTCCTGATGATCTCTTCAGACCAGTGCTGATTCCTTGGATAAACCCAAACCTGTGGCGGATTTCGATGGCGTCGGGCCCTACGACGTCTGCGTAAAATCAACAACAAGTTCGAAGCAACTGCGTTTGATATTTGAGTTGAACGCAATAAGAAGGAAAAAAACTGGATAAGACGAGAACGCATTGAAATATACCCAAACAGAAGGAGAATAATGGCGCAAATGATAGCGTGATCACGGAAGCCGGCCATTTTGCTTGTTTATAAATAGCACGTCACTTCAGTCTGGTTTTGTATAATGCGGCCGCTAAAAAAATATTAACCGAGTTAATTTTCGTAACCATACTTAACCGAGTTAAGTTGAGAGGAAATTTTTAACCGGGTTACTAGAAAATTAACCCAGTCAACTCTCCAAGTGCGGCCGCGGCCATTAAGATGGAATCAATCAGGAAATTCAGTTATCAGTGGACAAAAACCTTGTACCAGAATAATTTAAAGTATATCGCATTCTTGTTTACACTTTTTAAGAGCTATAGACGTAATTAGTTATCTGTAATAACACCAAAGACAATTTCTTATGGAAGACTGAGAAATTAAATTTCACAGGAATTGTGGAAGCACAGGTAAAATTTTATGCGTAAGACTTCATTTTGTGAAATTTGAAATTTATTTTCTCGGGCTCCCATAAGAAATTGTCTTTGGGGCTATTACAGATAACAAATTACATCTATAGCTCTTAAAAAGTGTAAAAAAGAATGCGATATGCTTTAAATTATTCTGGTATAAGGTTTTTGTCCACTGAAAATTAAAATTACTCAATTTCCTGATGGATTCCGTATTAATATCACACTTCTGCTAATTATTAACACTTGGTCTATTTATCACAGTACCATGTCTTCGATAACCTGGATGAGGTGTTTTTTGTTCATGGCCTTTATGCGTATGTCTTCTTCCTCCACCTACCAAGGAGTTCCCTGGAACCAGACAGTTCCCTGGAACCACACGGATCGCGAACACATGATGTTTGATTTTGTTGACAACTGCATTTGCTCTGACGGCGGGAAACTTTACAACTTGGCTCCACTCCAAAGGCGTGATGGGAAACCAAGGTTTGCAAAACTCTTCATAGCGGAGCCCACGCGCCAGCACGCCAGCAGAGCACCATTGCTAAGGAAATTTGGTAATCTATCGATCCGAGAAGTTTTGGTTGTGACGTCAGCGTACGTCCATCCGTCCACCCGTACAGACCCTGGGGGAGGGGGAGAGGAGTCGCAAGACAACCCGACGGGGGGTGGAGAATGCCATCTTTTCTTGGCGAGAAATCGGGCGGTGCTTTTTGGGCAACAGGCGTTTTTCTTGGCGGGAAATCGCATGACCACCGTCACTTTTGAAAAGGAGGTTTTTGTAAAAGTTTAGCTCGTTTAGCAAAACCATTCAGTTCGACAGAAGTGAAGTTTAGAACTTGAGAAAAATATCAGATAACTATAAATGGAAAGAAAGAGATCAACAGCGTACTCAGTTGTCTTGTTAGGAAAGCAAAAAGTGCAAGTTATTTTTAAAGACTTCATCTTTGTTGTCAGTTCCGTTCTGCGAACTGGGTCGGCACAACGCTTGAGTTCGCAGTATTTAGCAGAGCTGGTTTCTGTTTTTTTTCTGTCCACAACCATGGTTTTTGCGGTGGTCCGAACACATTTTCCCAAGAAAAACACCCGTGTTTATCGTAATAAACAGTATTAAAATTATTCCTAGTTTGGCAACTTAGCACAAGTTTTGTAGTGGTTAGCATTTTCCCTTTTCATTTCGGCGGTTTTGGAGGCTCGTCGATTCTACCCTCATGGCAAGCAGATTTTTTTCTTACTTTTTTCTTTTTCGTTTTTTTTTGGGGGAATTACTTCAAAAAATGAATAACTTCCAGCAATTAAAAAAAGTGGGGTTAAAGCCGTTTAGAACTGTTTTTGACGGTTGATGGCTACTAAAAAAATTCCTTTGACATTCTAAATTTTTGTCTTTGCTCCTCCACTGGAGGAGATAAAAATGTAACCTCGATAATATGAAGGCGAGAAAAATCTTAAGTTACACAGTGTGACCCACGTGTGAAACAAATATCAGTTTTCTTTTTCGTGATTGATACATAAATATATCCTATTGCTTTAAGCTTGCCGGTGTTGAACAACCAGAGAAAGTTTCCAAAAAGCTTTCGTCATCTTGTTAGAGCGTTTATGATATGGACTATTTAAGGCAATGGCTCCTTGGGATCAACAATTTTCGGCTCAATAAATTGCCCTTATTTTCAAGAATTTGTTTAACAGAAGACTATTGCTATATTGACTATTCAACGCCTGGTTGGAAATAACAACAGTCTCACTGAGATAGCCAGTGTTATTTATAGTACTTCTTGTAGTTTTTGGTATTTGTGGAGACATTAATTAAAACTTTCCCAACAGGTTCACAGTGCAAGGCTCACATGAATACGAGTTCAGCTACAATCCGTGCAGTTCTTTCTCTCTGGGTCCACCGCAGTCGAGTGACTGTTTCGGTGATGTGGCGGTAAGTTTGCTGGAAAAAGTTTTCAGCAATATATGACAATTACGTTCTGTATGACAGAGCGGTTTACAACTGATTGCCGTAAAACCGAAACCATTCATGCAAAGTAATCAGTCCGTCCAATCACAACAATTAAAAAACGCAATGAACCAATCAGATTTCAAAGCAAATAGATGTTATTAGTGCTAAGGGAGGGAAATTACCTGCGATCAAGTCACGATTGGTTTGAGTTTTAGTTTTACGTGGTTGAGGGGGATTTTTCTTGTAACAATTGCATAGCGTAGTAAAGAAAAAAGCAAAAACAAACGCGGATTACTCTCGACACCACTGAAAACTGCTCTACAAAAATTACTTCTTTTATTAAGTTCTCTGAAATCCTTTTTTTTTTTCAGATTTGTATGTTCACTGAAAATCAGGCAATGTACCAAAACATTGGCAGACAGAGCACAGAGAGATGTGGCTACGATACAAAAACCATGACACCACAGTTTGAGTATACCAACACAGAGTACGTACCCATGCTTGCACACCAGTTTTACAGAACTTGCGCTGGTTACCTGTGAAACAACAGTTGTACTTACGAGGTGCTGTTTTTGCTTTTAAGTGCATGCCGGGCTGTGCCCCGGAGTATCTGACCGCTGCTAAAATAATTACTAGAGGCCAAATTTCAGGCCTGGTGACGCGAAATTCGGAGCAGCTTTTCAAATCTTTTTTCCCACTTTTCAAAACAGCTGCGGGACAGAAATTGTTTTTTAAATAGAATTATCAGGTTATGGAATAGTTTTGATTATTAAGAAGAGTAAAAAATTATAGAGAATTCAAAATAATTATAAAGAAGAGCCGGCTACTCGATCAATTTTTGAATTAAGATGTCAATGAGTGAAACATGTAAATATGTTAAATTCGTTTAGTATAAATTAATATTTTACATTTGCTAGTTATATTGTTCTTCTTCACTGAAAAGCCCCTACGTCCGGGGGAGTGTTCAATATAGTCTTGTCTTGTCTTGTTTGTTAAAGCTTAGAGATACGTATTTTGGTTTCCAATGTATTGTTGTTTCACTGTAACTAGCATTTATTCTGATTTCACCGGACATAGTGAGTGCAATCCAACAAGAGATATGACAGATCAATTTTTAAACAAAGATTTCAACTATTGACCGCTATGATTTTATCGTTGAAAAGTGTGAATATTTTTCCAGCAAATTTCCGCAATGGAAAGCCATAGTGAAGCTTAAGTGCGATCCAACGAGAAGAAGAGTCGAGGAGGCAAAGTTTGAAGTCATTGAAGATGATCATAGCCCGAGGGTAAGACGAGATTGAAACAATATAATTCATTTGATTTGACTAAAGTGGGAAACTCTCTCAAACCTGCCAGGGCACACCTAGAGACAGTAAAATAAAGGTAGGAACGTTAAATTTTGTAGGATATTCTATATTTCGACCGCTAGTAGGACCGGCCATAAAAATCGCATTAACACGACCACAATACCATACAAATTCAAATTGTTAATGCTTGTTAATGCTTCTAAATGTTAGTTAAGCATATAGTAAGCGCTATTTTGCCTGTCGATTCTGTTGAGGTTAACCCTGTGATGGACTGGCATCCCATCCAGGGGGGAGTGGTAATGTTTCTAGCCCCTTCATGGTACGGAAACTGGAGTTAATTAAATGCCCGCCTTGATGAGCTTCAGGGCTTGTTCAGTCGATTTGATTGGACACGAGACTTGTACCTTTTAAGGGAGAATTAGGAAACGGAACACGCCATGTCAGCAATTGTTACACCCATTTTTTCGGTACGAATCACTGAGGATACTCCCAGGACACAGCCAAGATTAGTTGACTTTTCGATTTCCTTCCTTTTCAGATATTTCTTCTTATCCACAATTGTGCTTGTCCTGATGGTTGTCGGCCTGGCGATGATCAAGAGCCAGATAAAAATCAAGATCCTACTACTGATGATCCTGCTTCCTGTAAGCTACCGGTTTTTTGCAGTGAAATACAATATGTAGGGTCTCGTACAATTTTGACCAGATCTATTTCCCCTCATGAGAGCTTGAAGATGAGAGAGTGTATCCCCCATACATGTCCTAATTAGTATGCCACCGGTCTTAAGTTAAGTTTGGATCACCTACTGCAGCCAGCAGTTCTTAATTGTTTTGGACACAAATGCATTCGTTGTCAGAGAAAAGCGATGAATGATGAAAAGAGACCCGATGTCATTGGTTTGGTCACAGTGTTAGCCATTAATAATTTCGGCCTTAATAGACTTTGACGTTATTTGGATTTCTATCTTAAGAAGGATGTCTAGGATGTTATAAAAATATATATATATCTTAATCCAACGAAACAGTCAAAAATTGTATAAATTTAATGCGTTTTGAGAAGCGCTCACATTCTAGTTGGCTCACACTGGAACATAAAAAAAACCTTTTACCAGATTTACTAGATAATCAATTCTCACTAAATGTGAGAAGTAAAGCGTTTTGGGGAGAAGACCTCTTTTATATGCGTCCTCCAATGAAAAGAAGCTGCTTGGTAGGGGTCACGTCTTTTTGACTTCCATTTAAGTGTTATTTCCTCGATTCTGGGAATCGTCAGCATGTAGGGCGAGCTGAAACTCGAGGGGAGAAATCGTGTATTATCGAGTTAAGGGGTTACCATCAGTAACGGCCTTCCCACCTTTTCGTTAAGGTTTATTATTTTCGCAATAAAGGATCACCGTCAACGTTGCCTTGCATAACATTACACTCTTTTTTTTTTTTAATAAGAACGTCTAATTTTGCGGCTGAGGCTGAACCGTTCTTATTTTTTTCACGTTTTGAGCCTAAAATATTCTAATCTTAGAATGTTCTTAAGTTACATGGTATAGAAGTTCAGAAAACTGATATAAACGTGACCAGGAAACCTTAAAACGCCTATTGTGCGCTGTACCATGTCAAATTTCTTTGACATACATGCTGTTGTTGTTTTTTCCTTCTTAGCAAAATTCACGTTATTACTCTTCCCTTAGTTGAGAAAGAAAGAAAATATAGCCTGAGCTCTACATTAAAAAAACAAAACAAAACAAAGAAAATGTGATTCGATAGAAATTCTTTTTGTTACTCATGATGTATTTTTAGCTCGATGCAAAAACGGATGCAGAGCTGAACAAAATTACTGCTTTGTCTCTTAGTCTCAGCTTGGGTACGTTCTTAGTATGTTCTTAAAATCTGGGTCAATTTCCGCCTCAACGTTCTTATAAAAAAGGTTCTTATAAAAAAAAAGAGTGTACATCAGCATTAAATTTCATAACATTGTACTACATTGTATTCTGTTACAATAACATTTATAATTCTAATATACAATTTAGAATTTTAATTACAATGCTATGGGTAGCTTGGGGCCGCAAAATGAAAATAGCATAAGCTACCCAGAGCACGCATATGTGCGGGACTTGTCACCGGTCTTGCTATTTGATAACCTTTTTTCTTGTCAAGAACTCTATGACCAAACCCAGCTGCCCTTTATAATGCCGGAGGCACACTCGCAAAACACGAGAAACAAAATATTCTCTTACACTAATACTGTTGCTTACAGCTGTATAAGTGGGAAAAACCGCTCAAAGCCTTTCTGTTCAGAACCATAATTTATCCCCTCAATTAGAACAACAGTAACAGAGTTATGTACGGTATGATTCGGATTCCCCCCCACCCCCAAACTGACATTTTCCTGGGTGGTCTGTCCTCATGTCAGTTATCTAGAGGCACAAGAAATTTCAAACTGCTGAAATAGTGTAGGTCTGAATAAATATATCAAGTAGACAAAAATTATGAAAAAGCTTAAGTTCTCGCAAAGCTTAAAACAGGCGTTGATGTTTGGATCCGGCAAAATGAAAATCAAACCCAATGCTAATTAATATAGGAATTGATTAGAAACGAGTCCTAAGAAGTAACGATTTTCTGTATTTACTTGCAGCCAGCACACACGATCTGGAATACAGCCTTATTGGTGCTTTTTCCTCTCTTGTCATTGTCGTCCCATTGGTCATCTGGGGATTTATCAAAATAAAGAATAAAGGCAACGACGAAAACAGGCAGCTTCTAAACGAAGAGCATAACAGAGTCGACGACTACGCTGCCAACCATTCCTCACTACCTAACCAGGATATCAACATAAAAGGGAGCAAACACCATAACGCAGCAAATTTAGTGAAAAATGTTTAAGATTGAAAAAGAAGTCCGCCATCCGAGTCTCATGTTCCGGAAATGAAAGATCAGGACCTTTTCCTGGAACTGCATGCACTATCTTTGAATTAAGAACAGAGTTGCCCCAAGAATAATAGGTTTGCAGAAAAATTGGTAGCCTAAACAAGGAGAATTAGTTAAAACTACAATAAATAAATATTGTAGTTCTCTCTACATCCCTTCTTCTTGCCCTGTTTTGTCTTGAGTAACGAAGCTTTTTTAGATACCTTAAATTTTATGTAAGTTATGAAACCTGCCTACGTCGTTTTCATACTGCTATCCATCTTTAGCATACTGTGGTAGTGTAAAAGCATTTAGGCACCACTCCTACTTTGTATCCCAGCGACAATTCTTTTGTAGTCTATGCCCTTGTAAGATTTATGTGTCAAATAAAACATAAAATGTAGATAACTGCTTTGAAGAGATTTAAGTGTATGAAAGCAGGAATGAAATAACGAATTTTATATTAATGCTAAATCATAGTGGCATTTGCTCAGTCTCGTTTATTGTGACAACCAAGAACCAAAACGCATTATTGCAGTGCATTATTGTTGCATTATTGCATTATTATTGCATTATTGTAGTGCTGCGTGGGCGAAAAAATACAAATTAAGGCGCATTTCCATACAAAACAAATTAAAACCTCTTAGCCGTGCTTTTTTCTGTTTTTAAGCACTTAAAAAAAAGTGACACGGGTGTTTCTTTTTTTGCTCGTCACTCACTCTCTCGTGATCTGCATAACGGACAAAGCATGATTAAGGCTTTTTCATTTGTTTTATATCTAACGGCTGGTTTCCATATGATCGCTACGATCGCTACCCAAAAAGTTGAGCGGTCGTTGCGACTTTGATCGCTGAGCAGTTTCCATATAAGCTGGCTTCCATATGATTGCTGTGATCGTCACGATCGCTAGAAAGTGGTTTCCCCATAACCACAACGATTGCTGAACGTTTTTGCCAGCGATCGTAGCGATGATTTGGAAACCAGCCTTAATATTAATTGAGCTCCTACATTGTAGGAAGCAAATGTGAATTAGCTTCTCCTCAGTGTCTTGTAAGCGCATTGAGATTTGTTTTAAATGGGCCACAAGAACCTTGTTATCATTGTTATTATTACTGCGCAAAAATTCCAGTATTCGACGGCCGACAATATCTTTGAACAGGCTTAGGAATGAGCCAGGAATAGTGTTGTTTCCGCTTTTTCTGGGAAAGTCCCTTGAAGGCACGTGACAAGGTTAACAATTCTGTATTAGCAATATCCTTTCGTTATGAATGTTTTCATTTCGTCACGCATAGCATATCACCTTTGGAATACTGTTTAACACATATGCGCTACAGAAGAGTGGTGGCTAGTGATTTAAAGCTACTCCTGAGGTGAGGAAGATTTTAACTTCAGTCATTTTATCTGATTTTATCAATTTAATCTCAGTACATAATTTTAGATTTGACATTAATGATATCTCAACGTCGCGCAATGAACTCAACTTCCTTTCACGATCGTTCAATCACAGTAAATACACCGCCATCATTACTGTTGTCTTGTCTGTGGTGTGAATTGTTTCATAAACGCGCTTGGAGGCGATTTTGGTGGCTGCTTTGGAGTTCCGAGATATGTGGCAGATATACGAAACCTGTACAAGACAGGTCCTCGACGGTGACGCAACGATGGAAGATCAAGATTAAATGGACTTCTTCCGCGATGCGAACACTCCCTCTCTTCGACGCTCACGTGCTTGTTTGATAATAAGGAAAGATCTTCTTTACACAGGAAACGTGAGTCGACTTTTGAATCGACACACTAGGAAAAACCAGTGTATATGACCAAGTGTAAACTCTTGTCACTGTGCCGATGAGTTTGCAGTCTAATCGCATTGCTTGCACTTCAGTGTCTGGTTTCGCTCTAGGCATTGCAACGACAAGGGTAAAAACAAACATCTGCATAGTAATACTGAAAGTAGAATGGTAAAAAAACAATGCGCATCAAGTTCGGACAGATATTTCCCCGCAATGTCTGACGCCATTGTCACTTGTTTACAATTATGGATTATAAATAAGGGCGCCTAAAATGATTATAGTTGGTTTTTAACCAATTGAGAGTTTCCTGACAACACTTCTCCGCTATCAGGTGTTTGCTTGTTCGTTTTCTGACGGAAGTTGTATTCTTTGATCGAAGCCTAGCCTCCAATGCAGGCGTTCTAGGGGTTTCGATAGCAATCCATTCCTTCCCCATGTGGGAGAGGAGTGCGTGACAAGCCCAAAGAATGTTTGCGTTAGAGGCTGATCGAATTCGAGGAGATTATTTATTACGCGTGTTGTCAAGGTGACTCTATGTGCTCTTACTCTTACATTAGGGGCCAACCATTTAACTTCTGAGGGGGGGGGGGGGGGCTGGGTGATTTTGAAAAAAAATTTCCTGCAAGTGCATTTGCTTAAAAAAAAAATTCCCGCACAAGACTATTGTCCACCAAAAAAATTCACGTACGTACAGTAAGTTGGAAAAAAATTTTGGCGAGATGTTTCCTGGGTTGACACATTGAACTTGATCAGCAGACTGTTAAAAGATTTTGGCATTGATCTGGACTTGGGTAAGAGGGATTCTTTGCACAATGATGTGTCCCCCTCAGATGGTTTTTTTCTTTACATTTATAGCACCTGTGGTAACCAAGCTTGCTAGATGTTTTCTGAACTTCACGATCACGGCTGGTGTTGTGATTTGAAGAACAATGTTTTAAGTGCACTTTAAATCAAGAATGCCAGAATAGCTGTTGGAACATGAAGTACACTTAATTAAATATCTATCTGATACAAAACTGGAACGAGTTCTCCTGTAGCAGCCTGAACGCTTGTCAAGTAAGTAAACGTGTAGGGATAGGAGCTGTGTCTTTATAGAGTGTTGTATGTCTCGCATACCGTATGTATTCCCTCTCTTGTGGAATATTAGTATACAAGCTCGTTATGTCCATTGATACAAGGATTGCGTTCTCTGGAACTTTAGTCCTCTCAATGAAATTAATGGAGTCAGTTGACTGTATCAGTCTTTGAGATATGTCTTCTGTTGTTGTGCTAACTGCTGGAGTAGTATGTCAACAAATGCTGATAACTTCTCTGCTGGACCTGAAACTCCCGAAATTATAGGTCTCCCAAGTCGGTTTGTGGATTTTCATAAGGGTATAAAAGTAGGCTGGAATTCGAGGCGGGTTTGGTGTTTGACAAAGCCATTTTTCAGTCATTTCGTTGATGTGGTGTTCATTGTGAAGTACCGTTTGTTGTACTTTGCGGGATGTCTCTTCAACCATATGTACTGCAAGAGGCCTCAGTAGTTTTCTATGTTCGTGCATGTTGTCTAATTGAATTTGCCCCTCGTTTTTTTCCCAAGAAAGTCTGGGATGAAGCCCAAATAAAGTTTGCAAGTGAGGAAAATGATGAGAACTCATCATCCAGTTTTCACATGGATGTGATCTGCGGATGTCTGTCATCGTTGAAGCTAGGGAATGGTACCCAGAAATTTGGTAGGATAAGTGACGTGGCCAAAACACTCTTATTCTACCACATTCAAATACCGGTGAAGAGAGAGTTTTTTTCTCTTATAAGGAAAAACAAAACAGCATTTCGGCCCCTCTCCAGGTGGATGGTACTTTGGCCTCTTTGCTTACTATCAAAATGGCCAACAAAGTCATCTTTTGAACCACCTGCAGCTTTGTTGGCCAGAGTCAAGAAAGCCACTTGGAACTACAACAAAGAGCATCAGTGATCAGAGTGGAAGCATGTAGAAGAAACTCCTGTTTTTCAGCGCTATGACATGTTAATTTGACCTCTGGATAAGTCAGAATGTTAAGAAAGAGTTGATATTAGTCCAATTAAAAGAAAAATGTGGGATCAAAATAGTTACTTTCGAAGGGCAACATTTCCGCTCAGAATAAAGGAAAACACGTCTTAGCTACTTCAATTTTTCAAAATTTTCTGGGGGAGCATGCCCCCAGACCCCCTAGAAAGGTGACGCCCTCTGCCTCACAATAGACGACTACGCCGTCAAAAATCTCACTCTTTGGCAACAAATCAACTTGAGAGCTCTGTGCAGATTATTTTTTGGCTTTGTAATGTGTAATTCAGGTGCAAGTGGGATTTAACCCTTTCTAGATAGCTCTCTAAAGCAACGTATTGCTGTACTGGTGGTTCTCAGTTTGATATAACAAGGAAAGGATGTGGCTCATTATCTTCCTGTAAATATGCACTGTAGGGGCATTCGCGCTATGCAATGTACTGTTCTGTAGCGCTATGCCCGCACTATGTACTTGCAAAAGTCCAGAAACAGGCCTGACTCCTTTCAACAGTCAGTGTTTTACATTCGGTGTTAAAATTAATGTACTGTATTATAAAGGTCAGTCAAAAACTCTTAGATAAAAATTAATATATTTGGTCAAAGTTAAATTTATAATGAAGGCCTACTAACCCCATCCTCACACAAAAAAAATTTCATGCAGAACGATGGACAGAGAAAAAAATGTCATGCAAGCACATATCTCAAGAAAAAAAATTCATGGGGAATTAAGGGGTTGAAAAAAAATTTCATGCCTATACCAAATCACCCAGCCCCCCCTTCAGAAGTTAAATGGTTGGCCCCTTATATACTCTTTTGTTTCCTTCCACTGACCAAGAAAAATTGTAAAAGCGAATATTTGACGCCCCCAAACAATTCAATATCTTATCAATATTAGGAAACTCTGGAAATGATTTTTTCCGGCCAAACACAAGCATGGGTAACAGTAGGGTATTTTTATTGTGCCCTTTGTACTGCCAAATAAATAATTACAAGCTGCATTTGTTTCGGTGACGTTTAACCCTATCATGTCTGGTAAGGTTGGTTGGTTAAAATCGGATGATAAACTTATATGACTTCGTGATTGTCACTTGCAATTTATAATTATAGGTCTTTTAATAACACAGTTAAAGTATTAATTTTTAATAGGAATTGGTGTTAGGGAATTTTTGTTGGAATAACCCTTCAAAGAGTTAACTACTGTTGTAGTGGCGTTAAATTAACTCCATAAAGAGAGCGAATAACTACATTAAAGGACTAGTGCTATTTCTTACCCGATGATTTATTTTGTATTAGTCCCATTTCAAATTTTGGGTAAAAACGAATAATTTTTTTAATCCAGCTGTACCAACATTCTATTTTCTGTACTGCAACACTCTTCAGCAGTAATAGACTCCTGCTATTTTAACCATTCAAGAGAAATAACAAATTGTTTTAGCTCTCGGCACTTGTCGATACCCAGTAAATAGAACAAAAACTGTACAACAGCATCTAAAGGAAACAGCCAGGTTAATGTTGGAGATAACATGCGTGCAGTTCCAAGTTGGAATTTGAATCTCATTTCTAATAAACCTACTCTCACCCAACCAAAATAAACAGAAACACCACTGTCTTGGACAACAGGTCCACGACAATATGCATCCTCTCTAGAGAACAATGCCAGAATGAAGAGAGGTGGGGGGGGGGCTGAACATAGTTTCGTATGTAGTCGCATGGAGCAGTTAGCTCAAATTAACCCGCAAACTCGTACCCAGTTCCTATATGCATTAGATTTTAGGATGACAGGAGATTGGATGCAAGTTACATGCAAGCAGCTGGGAACCAAAATGTAGATCTGAACTCCCAATTCGGGACCATTGTGGCCACCCATCCACACCTCCAGTTAAACCGAAATTCTATCCCCTCCCCACCCCCATCACTCATTTTGTGGTGCACCCTTGCCCAAGCTTCGCGAGGTTCTGCGAAACACGTGTTTCTAGTTCAATTCATAATTGGACTGTCATCATGTTTTGGGTGTGTCATGCTATCACTCTATTGGAGGTAATTCTTTCGAATTAAACCAAGGGACCAGGTGCCTATAACCCCGAAATTTTCAGACAAAAAATAAAGACCGGTAATCTCTTTCATAGTCTCAAAGTTACTTTTGTAAGTAATATCACGAGCACGAAACCTTAGTTCCAAGTGTGTCTGTCAATCCTCTTTAGTGGAAGCAGCACCATGTCCTCGTTGATCTGGATGAGGTGTTTTGTGTGCATGGCCTTTTTGTCTACCTTAAGAAACCAAGGAGCTGATGGCAACAAGAACACACCACCCTCTAACATGGTAGCACCGTCTGCTGATAACAAACCACCCTCTAACATGGCAGGACGATCCACTGATAACTGCGTTTGCTACGGTCCAAATGGGAAGACTTACAACCTAGCTCCACTACAAAGAGATGATGGAAAACCAAGGTTTTTAAACATTTCTTATTTAGCTATATTAGATAGTTTACTGTTATTCACGTGATTCAGTGGTAGAGGCGTCACGTCCTTATGGTTGGCACTGCCAGGTCGGTCAGCAGGAACCACTAGTTCTTGGTGGCGAACCGTTACGAAGGCCTAACGAAAGGCTAGGACGACTAACTTTTCGATTGGCTAAGTTTTCACCCAGTGGGGAGCAGCCGTACTCCATGTTGTTCATTCCCGGCCTTGTAGCCTGCCTGTGGCCGAGTCCACCTCTACTTGCACCTTTGCTGCATTCCCGGTAATGCACTGGTATAATGCACTAATATGTTGAGGGTAAAATTTTATGCTGATCACTATCGGGGCTTAAAGGCTTAATCCGTGACATCGGATTCACTCAGCATTACCTTGAATTTGTTTTAATTAGCAGGTTTACGCAGCAAGGTCCAGAGAAAAACGAGTTCAGCTATAACCCTTGCAGGCCGTTTTTCATGGGACCGCCACAAACCAGTGAATGTAGCGATGGTGATGTAGCTGTAAGTTTTATTACAACTGTTGAAAATGCCGGTTCCTTCTATAAAAAAAAAGGTCTTGCGGCGTCTCTTCACTGTAGTCGAATGCAACCTAACAAGACCAAGATGAGTTTACGCGCGTGTCTTATCCAGACGATTCTTTTACAGCTAAAATCCTTAGATTTTTCTAGGTCTTCTCTTTTGAAGTACCCCAGTTGAAGAACCGGAAACGGCGAACGCTTTCCTTTTGAATGCAACTATCATTCATTTCGGGCGTCTTATATGGAGGGAACTATATATATAGGTATTGGAGAAGTATTGTCACAGACGAAGCTAAGGTTTCCCACAAGAGCCTTCCTTCCTTCGTAGTTAACGCTAACATTTTGTAGAGTTGGTATATCTTATAAAAGTCGATAAACAGAGATAAAGGCAGTTACCGGTCAAATCGACTAGTAATCGATAACAGTCTTTTACTTATGTTTTCTAACATTTGAATTTTGTTTCAGATTTGTATGTGGAGTAAAAATCCCGCGAATTATATAAACATTGGAAAACAAAGCACAGAGAGCTGTGGTTTCGACAAAGAAACCATGACACCACAAATGGAATATTCCAACATACAGTATGTACTTGCCTATGTCGAACCATAGGAATTTTACTATTTATTTTATGAATATTACAATTGGTTTATTTGTTCATTTATTTATTTTGGTGTTTTGTGAGTCATTCCCATCGGAACTTAAAAGAGCCATTAAACTGTTAACTACTTTAAAGAATGCTTCAGGTAGCTAAAGCATTCGAAAATCCAGCGCTAAATTGGATCTTGTTTGAAATAAATTAGGTTTAAAAAGTTTTGATGTTTGGTTAACTTGATAAACATAAAAAGACTATGAAAATTTCTTGGGTTGGCCAAAAGGCTTGGCATTCGCTATGCCAGATATAGATAGAAGGGAGAGTAAAACGAAACAAAACAAAAGACAAAACATATCTTCTTATATTGGCCAACAAATATGCAAAAAAAAATATTCCGCCTCATGCAGTGGCAATGGATTTGAGGGGAAGATACACTTAAACCCTTTAAGCCCTGAAATAAAAATGCATATTCTCATTACCGATCTCCATACATTTCTTATGAAACTAGTAAGGAGAATTTGTCTAAATATAAAGACATCTTATCCTCAGTGATCACTTCCTTTTTTTCTCGTCACTTGAATGTTCAAACAAGTAGTGATCATGTAAAAAGAAATTTCATTTTCATCAGGGCTCAGGGCTTAAGGGTTAAAATCAAATCCGCTGGCACAAACAAAGAAAATTAAAAGCAGGGGTCGATTCGTCGATTCATTTTTTTCTGGCAAGAAAAAAAAAGCGGCAAAAGAAAAAATTTCGAAAGATTTCGGGAAAACGCGGTGATTAAGTGAAAACATTTTCTTCACGCTCTTTGTATTTTTGTAGGAAGGCCGTAGTCAAGCTTAAGTGTGACGCAACACGAAAAAGTGCAGAGGACGCAAAGTTTGACGTAATTAATGATAGGGTAAGTCATGAATGATACAATGGATCCTTTTTAACTGAAAACTCCTCTGTGTATGTCAGTGAATTCGGTAACCGTGATATCCAATGGTTTATAATTCATTTTGGCCAAGTGTAATGAGCTAGAAAATCAGTGTTAGTGTCAGCCCTCGAAATTAAATTTTTTTCCCAGGACCAATTCTGCTCCTAGGTCGAAAATTTTAGGAGCAAATTTAGCCTAACAAGGAGCAGAAAATGTATTTATTACGAAAATGGACCTAAAGTTGAAGGAGCAACTTTGCACCTAAGTTGTTCTTTTTAGGAGCAAATGTCCTCGAACCAGTCGCAAATTGCACATTTGCGACCGTAAATTTCGAGCCCTGCTAAGTTAGTGTAGTATTGGCGCATAGCAGGAATCTGTTGTGCAACTGTCAAGACGAGAGTGACGTTGTTATGAATTTTTCTTCAGGAATTTCTTCTTACCCACAATTGCGCATGTCCTGATGGTTGTCCGGTTCCGGATGTTCCACCCTGTAAGTTTAATGATGATGAAAAAGACAATTTACAGTCATGCGCACAACGTCTCATGTAGGCAGCATTGAGAGACAAGTCTCGTTTTCACATAGCAAGTAAACACAGCCGCGCAATCACAATTGAGCACGATCAATAACCCTGTAGAACACGGTAAGAGTGGTTAATAATCTGCTGACGTCAGGCAAACCCGCTCTCCGGCTTCAGATAAAGAGGAACAATTTCTCTCGCCGTAAAAATGAAACTCCTTACAGGAACTTAAATGATGGATGAACGAGTCCAGATCCAGTATTTCAGGCAACACAATGTTTTTTTGGCAACTTGTTCTAATTGGGTCGGAACAGGCTAGTTTCGATTCGAACACATGACCATGAATATTGATATTCAGGGTTAATAATGCTTAGAGTAACTGAAAATAGGGATAGATGAGATAGCAAGCAACGTCGGCTGGTATCCATAGGGGCCTGGATTAAAAATTCTACATACATCATTAAAACTAAGCGAAAAAACTATATTTACAATCTTAAAAACTATAAAAAATGACGCTAAGAATATAGATGTTATTCAACATTGCATTTAATAACTATCGTACCAAAATTAAAAGTCATGGCAATAGAAATGCCGCTTAGGAAGGTAGAAATAGATGATTGGTGGTTTATTAATACCTCGATGACAGTATAAAACCGAATTGCTAAGGGCTTACAAACAATGCTAAAAAAAGTAATAACAATAAACTACAATTGGAAAATTACAAAATCTTATTTAAAACAGTAGCACTACTTCTAGTATGACTAGAATTGAAAACCTATCAAAATAACAAGGAAAACAATGAATCAACATCGCATTGCATCACATTGCTTTTTCCTTGATATCAACTAACGATTTTTTTATCGTACATTTGCAGATGGGCTAAACAAGATGTTTTATTTCTTATTTGGAGCCCTTTCAATTTTTGCTGTTTCGGGTCCTTTGATCATCTACTGCTATCTCAAAAGACAGGATAACAATGACAACGAGCGGCAACCTTTAAATCAGGGAGACAACAGGGTTGACAACGCTAATAACCTATTCAATGATCTCGACGATGAACTGACACCTGCAAATGGACGAAATGGTCGACATAATGTATCTCAGTCGTCACCAGGAAGCCCTTGCGCGAGCAGCGATATCACCGTGTCTAAAGAAGATAATTTTAACATTAGAAAAAACCAGACTCAAAACGTAAGAATTTGACATATTACTACTTCAAGGGTTTTTGAGCTCAATTCATTACTGCTGTTTAAACTGGAGAATGATGTTGCAGGCACCGCGCGAGGGGAGGGCTGAGGGGGCTTTAGCCCCCCCCCCCCCTTCCCCCACTTTTTGGTTCCATTAAAAATAATAAACTGATGAAAAAAGTTGGAAAATTCTTTATTTTCAGGGTTAACCAGTGTTTAGTTTTCCCCGGTTAGATCTAATTTTTATATGGACCAAACAGTAACGGAATACTCTCCAAGCCTAGCTCTCGTTCGACTTGATTATTTGAAACGTGCATGCGCTCTAGGGATATTCGACGAAAAACAACGTTACGTCTTTAAGCTTATCAGTGCATGTAAACTTTGCGATTAGGGCAGTAGCCGAAAGGTTTCTTGTGCTCTAACCAGCGATGTCAAATAAGGTGTTCATCAGTCAGGACTTACCAACAGACTGACCTTAGTGAAATATTTTGTTCACTACACTCAGCTCAGTTTTATCTGTTGGCTGTATTCTATAAAGTGTTAATAAATTGTACAGATTTGCATAGAGAAGTTTCAAGAAAAACGTTTTTGCGTTTGACGTCTTAAATGCGAATACGGTCGAGGTTCGCACCTTGCCGGATAGAACTTAAAGTATAGTTTTGATCTTTTTCTTATGGGTCTGTATGATAGGTATAAACAGCCAACTTTTCTCACACTTGGACGCTCTAGATGTATTGTTAGTTACTTAAGAAGACAGAAATTTCAAGTTTTTCTGTGATGCTGCCCCCAACCTCACCTCCTTCACACTTGTGCAATCACGTTAGCCCTCTCCCTCCCCCCCTCCCACTTTAATCTATGACGCGCGGTCCCTGTGTTGTCAGGGTCGACCAAGCTCCCGCTTTGATTGCTCTATAATTATTAGAAAAGCAATTTCGGTTTTTCGGGTTTAAGCATTCGAATGGTTTTCAATTTTGTTACCTATTGAATTTTTGTCTGAGTGTTCCCGATTCGCTTCCAGTTTGCCGGTTTAGAACGTTATTTCCTGCAGTTTTGATCGATATTTATTACGGTGGGGTGAATTTTAATGGGCAGCAGAGTCCCTCTATGGTGAGATGATCTAAAACTAAACATCTGTTCACCAATTTTATGAACCTTCGACAAAGATGTTCCCACGTCAAAACGAAACACGTCAGAAAGCAGATCTAGGAAGCAAATTTTGAGGGTTGTCCAATACACCGGAACTGAATCGGGTCGACTAAGGTAGTGGACCACCTGTATCACTGGAAGTCATCTCGCGCGAGACGTAGAAAAATACAGGTAGTCGTACAGCGTTATGAAGCAGGGTACAAATATCAGCGGATCGAGTCGATCGAACACGGGTGGACACGACCCGTCTAAAAAAACGCCACCCGTCTCACCGGAAGTCATCTCACGCGAGGGAGGGTAGAAATGTCGGCAGATCGACTCGATCGGACACGGGTCAACACGACCCGTGTAGCAAAACGCCAACCGACAAACTGGGAGTCATTTTGCGCAGGTAGAGCGTTACAAGAGAGGGTAGAAATGTCGGCGGATAGATTCGATCGGACAAAGTGATCTCGCCAGAAAATTGCTGAAGGGATGACTGTCCTTACCGTCTCTTCTCTTCTCCGAGAGAGCTAGCGACCTTAAGGTTACTCCGGACCTTCGCAGGTGTCCTCCCGTCTCCTCCGGGAAAAAATTCGTATGCGCGCCATTTTAAAGGCAAGCACGGCAAACTATATATCGTTGGAAAGCTTAATAAATGTAGATTTCAGAAAAAAATATGAATTGCCAGTTTTTTTAAATTCCACAAAAGAAAATTGAAAAAATTACCGCAAAAATGACATGCGTCATTCCAGCAATCAAATGAATTAATAGGGTACCAGAATTCGGCAAATTTCAGTGAATTTTGGCCAAAACGTTCCTTAGATGTTGTGAGACAAAAGTGTGTCGGGGATTTTTGAAATGTATAATATTTCCCCTGGGGGCGATCTTCAATGCAATGCTCATCGCGTATTCTTTGCTTCTCGAACTTGACAGATTAATTAAAAAATAACCAGTCAGAATATCGAAAAATGCTGACACACTTTTGATGATTGATCCTTTGGGATTAACACTGTGCAGTTATTTTGCCAATGCGCTTGGATTTGATACCCTATTAATTCAATTGAATGACACCTCGTCATTTTCGCGGTTGATTGCCATTTTCTTTTGCAAAATGGAAGAAACCTGCAATTTTTTTCCCGAAATCTACATTTATTAAGCTTTCCAACGATATATAATTTGCCGTGTTTTCCTTTAAAATGGCGCGCATACGAATTTTTTTCCCGAGGACACCCGCGAAGGTCCGGAGTAACCTTAAGGCTGTCTGAGAACCAGGCTAGTACATCAAGACACGTCTTTCTAGAAGTGGACTCGGCTTATATGGCGACAGTCATGGCGACATAAAAGCGTGCATAAAACGCTTGCAAGATTGCTAAAGAATTTGTTGCCCAGAGATCGATGGTTGGACTTTTTGAGTTTGGGCCGATCTGTTAAGGTAAGTTGATTGTAGGGATGGGCAAAAACTTTAAACAAAGTTTAGACGAGTTTTAACAAAACCACGGTCTAAATCGATTTCAATGTAGCATACCCACATATGTAAGCCTTCTTTACCATAATAAACATCAAGCAGGCATATAGTACAGACAACTGCAACATTTATTTCTTATAAATAACCCACGTTTAAACAGATGTAGAGGTTTATTTGTTACCTTAAACCACGGTCTAAGTTAGACTTCGTTTAAATAATCGGCCCTAAAAGTTTGCCGGCGGTTCGACGAAGAACGTTTTGAAGTTTGACCTTGGCCGCGTTTCCATAGCAGGTTTTGAACCAATCACAAGCCAGCATTTGAGACGACATTATCGCAAAATAATGTCGTCTCAAACGCAATCAAAAGAGACTTATTATCGCGATCTCTCGAACGTTCAGTAATCGAACGCAATTGAATTCAATCCGTGGATTTCGCTCTATTACGTTCGATGTGTTCGCTTGACTGTCCCCTGGTTGAGATATAGCTCTATTACAGCTACATTTTAATCTTTCAGAAAGACTCGGTTTTCTTCCGATACTTATTTAATATTTGGCAAAATTAAACTGTCTTCAGTAAGAGGAAGTAAGCCTACAACTTTCACACTAGAGGTTATCAATTAGGACAATTAGTTCCGGTCCAGTATTGAAGTAGTCGAAAGTCAATGGAAGTGATCAAACTTAATTGAACTTCGTCCATTTGCTTGTGTTCGGTCGATCTACTTTTATTTTGTGAATTTCATTACGTTCATTTATCGAAGTATTAATGTATATTTTGCGGTTCAATTTTATCCTTGGTTCCAATTTTTTTCTTTTGTTTCATATTCATTATCACATATTTACATAAAAAAGAACAAAGGAAAATAAAAATTGAACCAAGGATAAAATTGAACTACAACATATATAGCGTTACCTTCACTACCTGTATTTATACCTTTAATAAGTGCACTTATATCTTAAAGAAGTTTTCAAAACAGGGGGCCAGCTAAGCACCATTGAAGGCAATAAATGTCCCTCGTTCTTTTCTCTTTGTCGGAGAGGTTTATCATTGAAAGGGAAACCAAATGGCATGCATACAACCAACCCCCTCACCCCACCACCCCAATGGCCACGGCTGGCAAATCAGAATCAGCAAACATTTTCTCGGAAATCTTATTTATTGCTGTTGTTTTTTTGTCACACGAGTTTTGGTTGCACTTTAAAAGCGGTCAAACTTACGATGCTTACGCAGTTCCCACCATAATTTTGTAGAGAAAAATAAAGACAAATGTGGAAAACCCACTTTCACTGCGAAACTTAAAGCTGTTTCTGAAAACTAAAGCTTTTTACGTTGAGTATGTGTTTAAAATAAAGTAACTGACATCCACAAGTTTTGACGTTGCGAAATTTGGTTTGCCGGATAGTTTTGCATCGCTTTCATAAAAACTTCAGCCTTGTAAGTGTGTTGAGTTGGTTCAAACTTCAAGGTTCTGAAAAACGGAAGTGACGTTGCTTTTTGTGTTTGACCGCTGAGAAGGTTACACCTATACACCTCATCGCTTGCAAGGCCTTGTGCGTCTTTCTTGTTTTGTATGATTGGTGAAACGAACACGTGAAAAATTGAAAAACTAGAAAACATATATAGGCCCTCGACATTCTAGGGAAATAGTTGCTGACAACTATTTAGTTGTCTATCATAAAACACAGCGTGTGATGCAAGTTATTGATTACAAACTCTACAGAACAGTTTTCCTTTTTAAAAGGGAAGCTAATTTAGTTGTCAAAAACAAACGCGGTAGTCTTGTCGTCGATAATTTACTTTTCCTAGTTTGTGAGACAGTTGACAACTAAGGCATGAGTGTTCGTTGCCGGGTAACTGGCGTTACTGGCATGCGCAGGATTGCTAGTTATCGAGATCTTGCATAAAAAATACAAATTATCGATAATTTCGGCCTCTTATGTGTGGAAAGGTTCTATCGATTACTAATAGTCATTCTAGATGTCGCATATGAATACTTTCTAGTCTGTCGATGCCCTTAGTAGCAACGCATACATTTCGCTACTAGATTTTGAGAACTACGTGCAGCATGAATCAAACTCCTCCGCAGTCAACCTACAAAATTAAAACTTACAAACGTTACAACCATGAGCAACAGGACAGCATTGAAGTAATACTATGCCTTTCCTTGTAACCTACAGCAATATGTTTCGCATTCAAGAGAGGAAAGGGGTAAAAGGAAGGAAAGCAGCCTTTAAATTTTTCAGAGCTTTATTCCCCTTTGGATACTGACTCCTTCACAATTGTTCTTTCTCTACGCTTTGAGCCAAATGCAAATCTTTCGACAGATACAAAGAGAAAATGCAAAGGGCTATTACATTGCAAAGAAACAAAATTTAGTAATAGCTAAGTGTTACAAAAAAAACCACCTATTCTATCGCTCATGTAAGATATTGTGAAACTGAGGCGGAGACGTTCCTCTCAGTCACTACTCATCAGATGGAACAGTGAGCTGTTGGTAGTGACGAAGAGCTCTTTGCTTTCTCCTGTCCCAGGCGAAGTACGACACTCCCATGATGCAAACTGCGGCTACCACGGCCATTGCAGCCACCAGGGTGGGGAACTTAGCTGTAAGAAAAGAGCAATCTATGTTTAGTTTTGTTATGTCAAGAGAACACTTGGCCCGCCTACAACTATTACTACGAGTACAAGATTTGGAGGCGTCTACAGTATGCTGAACCGTTAGATTGCAAAGGAACTGCTGAGAAAGCCTCAGGTAAGTCAAGGGTCAGTTAGTTCCTCAACCTTTTTTAATTGCGTGATTTCTTTGTCCCAAAAAAACCTTCAACAAGACCACGCCAGCAATTTTCTTTCCCTCCAAAATGCAAAAAGGAGCAATTTGGGATCTCTTGTTTAAAGCCATCGTTCGATTTAGTCTGTTAAAAAAGAAACTCAGTTGTAATCACACTAATACAGAGAGACGATTGGGTTGTTTTGTTGTAGTCTCTGCTGCTGCATTACGCCTTCCCATGCTGGCTGCATTGAAGTAGGCTCGAATAAGAGATTGTCATTTGGCGCATTGTCAACTTTTAGAGAAACAGACTTTAATTCAATGTTGTTGATTTGTACTCTCGATTGAAAAATCTCTAACCTCTTCTCCCACACGCGTGGGTCTGACAGCTTGCTCAAGGCCCTTTGCATGTCACCAATGCTTTCAAGAGGACCAAAATTGACGAACGAAGTAAGTTACTATCTCAACACTTTCGTTCGCGATTATCATATTACTTAATTCAGCAATTTTCGACACTTGTACACTCTACCACTAGAAACATACCGCTTTTCTCTACATCGTGCATTTCTTTCACCGTTTCATCGAGCTGTGTTTCGTCTTCTAAACGCATGAACGGTCCCTGGGCCAAATTGTATTCTTCATCCTTCGTTTCTTGATCCAAAGTCATGAGGGATCTTTTACCTCGATGTGGAATGCAGCCTTGCGCGCAGCGTGAGTTGGGATCCGAAGCGTTACAAATCTTCACCCTGCAGTGCATGTAGACGAACTGATGATCACCTATGAAACACGCCGGGCCAGCAGAGGGCACGAAGCTGCACGCTCGGAAAAACTTTTGCGTCTTTTATCCGATAGAGCTCAAACTTTGCACAATGATAGAACTTTTTATTCCAAACAATCGTATCGTTTTTGTTTTTTTATTTTAACGGTTTTTGGCGGGAAAATGACGTCACGGTGCTAAAGGCAAATTTTCAATTGTCTCTTATGGCACAAAAAGTATATGATTCTGAAAGAACTCATTGAGATAATGTGAAATGCGAAGAAATTATTGAAAAAGCTCGATCCGTCTTGAAGATATAAAGTTCGGAAGTTTGAATTTTCCGCCATTTTGTTACTATTTTTAGAACATTTATAAAATTCAGATCTTTATATCTTCAAGACGGATTGAGGTTTTTCAATAATTTCTTCGCATTTCACATTATCTCAATGAGTTCTTTCAGAATCATATACTTTTTGTGCCATAAGAGACAATTGAAAATTTGCCTTTAGCACCGTGACGTCATTTTCCCGCCAAAAACCGTTAAAATAAAAAAACAAAAACAATACGATTGTTTGGAATAAAAAGTTCTATCATTGTGCAAAGTTTGAGCTCTATCGGATAAAAGACGCAAAAGTTTTTCCGAGCATGCAGCTTCGTGCCCTCTCCTGGCCCGGCGTGAAAGCGAAGGCCTCCAGGCTAAACCTCTGTTTGCGTTTGTCTGGTATTGGAATGAAGTTAACGGTGTCATCTACCGCACACCTAAAGGAAAACAGATTAGGATGAGGATTTTTTGGCAGCAAAATGCCAAAAACGTTTGACAGCCTTACAGTCTCCCTTCACCCATTTTCTTAGACCACTCAGCTACACTGCCTCTAGGTAGATTTAGCAATGATTCACAGGTACTTTTAGGGGAAGACAAATCAATAACCGAAGAGACAAAGAACGATCGGTCTTTACCCGTCTTTGATGAACGTGTATTTCAATCCCGGTTTGTTGGGATCAGAATCCGGTGTGGCAAAGCACTCTTCTGCCAAAATTTCCAGGCGTCTGTCTTCGGTATCTACACTTACTTCGACGTACAATATCTTTCTCAGAGGCAACATCACTGGGAAATCTTTCTTCTTGTATTCGTATTGGAAACTGGCACTTGGGAAAATCTTCATTTCGAGCACGAATCTTCCATATCCTTTCTTGGAGAAAACAATCTTCTTACTCTTGACTTGCAAACCTACAGCGGAAACCACTCCCATGTTGGAGTAGTAACAGCTGTAGGGGATTTCCACTTCACGCACACGTGTGATGATCTGATGCTCTTCCAAGGGGATCTCCTCCACCTTGTTCATGTAGCAGACGAAATTCTTTGTGTGCCTGCTGACTGTGTGGCATTCCGTCAGTTTTGTGTAAAGAATGTAGTGGGTTCTGGTTTCTGTGGCTCCACAATTGACATCAGAGAGACGAAGATGTTCTCTGTCCAGGGCAGGAAGAAGACGCTTTGGAATGCTGATCCACATCTCGTTCTCACCACAAGTGACATTAACCTCTGCAACAAACAACTCGTAAGTAAAAAAAATATCAAGGGTGCCTCCTAATACAGAGGTATTTTTTGCTAGGGTTGTGGCTATGGGGAAAAAGCAGATCTTAATTAGAGTTCTTGGAATCCGAAAAGCAAAACGTGGATAACCACGCATTTTTCAGAGATATTTAAACAACCATAATTCTAAAAAAGGATTTAAATACAGAACACTGTATGACATTTTATTTCCACCTTTTAAGCTCAATTATCTCTAAAAAAAAATACTTGGTTCCCCCCAATTTTCTTTTTGTTTTCCGAAAGCCCGTAAAACATCTGCTTTTCCCACATAGACATAAAACGTGCAAAAAATCCTTTGTATTAGTAGGCACCGTCGTTAAGAAATTCGATTATCTCGGAGCAGACAAACGATGCGCAGAACTTATGCGTAGTAAGAGAAGAAGGCATCGTTCTTAACAGGGGCTATTGCGTCTAATGCTTCGGCAAAGAAAAATGTTAGCAGTCATACGCTAAGAAGACAAAATTTGTACATGAGGATTCCATAAAAATAATGTTTTTAAGACACCGTATTTGCTCGAGTATATACGTCGGCGACAGTTATCACTAGCTGACTTGCTTTGAGGTGGGTTAGTAGCATTAAAAATAAATGACATGCATTCGAGTTGTAGTGGTATGCTTTATACCTAGAATGTATTTTACTGGGGATTAGTAGAGGCAATTTTAGTTACTAATTATTCCTTTTATTATTCGGACTTAACTGTAATTAACAAGTCACCATGCTCTTACCTGGATGAGTGGGTAGGCCTGCAAAATAAAAAGCATCATAATATTAAGTGATAATAGTAATCCTTAGTAATCTGTGCTTATTTTTTAATTGTGCTTATTTTCCTTTGCTTGTTTTCTTCACTACCAAGGTGTAACGTTCGCCATCTGTGCAAATTACATTCGGCGAAAAAAAAAAAAAAACACCGTCATAATCATGCTATTACAGAAAGTTATTGTTTCTCACGCTTTGAAATGTCACTTTTTTCTTTTCAGTTTAATTAAGACAAACAAGTGACTATTAATGAATTCCATTTGTATCTGTAAATAATTTGCGGCTAAAGAAGTTAGAAGTCAGATCTTTTCCTGCGAAACCAAACCCTTTTTCGGTTGAAAGAGCAAGAAGGTAATTTTGACCAGCAGCAATCAGTGTTCATCTTCCTAGTAAATTCAATTGTGAGACGACACTAGGTGGAGACCTGAACCCACTACCCTAGGTGCCAGAGGTTTCTCTCGCGCGCTTTTAAGTGAGACACTAAAGTTTGCGCGTGTTTGAGTGGGCGAGGAAAGCCTCTGGCACCAAAAGTATGAACCCTAAAAGTCAGTTTAACACATCATTATCGTAAAGTTAATTAATTGTTGACTTTTCGTGATGGAAAAGAATTGAAAGAAAAAAAGGGAATTATACCCTAAATATTGAAAGAGGAAAATTTCTGGTACCTTTACAGCCATAGAGCTCCACTCTCATTGAGATGTGACCATGCCAAGCTGTTGGACGAAAACGGATGTAACGTGCCGTGATTGGTGGGTTTAGGTCATGAGAGACAACAGTATCCCGGTCTGTGTTTCCAGCGAATTCCTAAGGCAATAAAAAGAAAAATTATTAAGCTACTTATTTTAGCGCTTTTTGTTCCACCTCCACGGTAATACATATTTCCTCTTTACTGACTATCCTCAAAGTACGTTTCCATTATTACCTCACTACGCCTCAGTCAATTCGAAACCGTGAAAGTATTCCGAGCAACGTCGCGTTTTGCGATTTAATTAAGTGGTGAAATTGACTCGTATGACCTTTAATAGTTGATCTAATTCAATTATAATTGAGCATAATTGAACCGTACTTTGAACTTGTCATAACTTATTTTTAAGTAATTAACTGTGTTCAGTTCCATTTTGCCAGAGGAATATTTCGGTGAAATAAACTGTTTTCACCTTTTCCGCACTTTGTCCTTGCTCCTTGTAGTTCTGAAAGTTCGATCCATCATTGCTATACTGTACTTTGTATTTGGTTACCCACTGGCTGTGAGCTCCGTAGGGCCAACTGGGGTTATAGTTTCTTCCTTGAGATGCTAGACGTGTTACTTTAGTGAGCTGATTACCCAGATCAATCTGTAGCCACTGATTAGCATCATTTGTGCGAGCTGACCATGATCCTGATTTTTTTGAAGTTTCTTGAAAGTTAAGTCTTCCCTGTATGGCGGCATGATCAGCATTAAATTCTGAAGAGGCACTAATTTGTGCGTCCGAGATTGCACCGCTTTCCATGCCGAGAGCTTGGTGACATTCTGGGAATCGAATAAAAACATTGTGATTTAATAATAAATTAAAAGCAACGTTTTACCGTGCAGACTATGTACCAATTATTCCTCCATAGTTTTTTTCCCGGCATAGATTTTTTTTACAACGACTGAGCGACTTCTCCCGTGCTGATCAGTTCTCGTTTATTGTAAATAGGGCCGTTTAAAATAAAATGAAAATGACGTTACATGTGATGCAAGCTGTCTCGGTCTGAAGACTAAATTTTGACAAACTCTTTTCGACAGAACTGCATGTTAAAACTGGAATGTTCAATAAGGACACAATCGTCAGTCGGTGAAATTTAAATTTTAATCGATTGATCATGCCTAATTTACGAGGCAAAAAGAGAAAATATTTGTCTTAGTTTGAAAGAAAAATGTTTGAATGGCAGGAACCAGTAGCCGACTCGTAGCTACGAAGGAGGTGAAAGCGAATTTGCACGGACTCAGATAAATCATTGAGTGGACGTGAGCACATCTTGGAACGGAATAAAGGTTAGTTTTATAGTAACTTGCTCCCAAAGTTTATTTTAGGTTAAAAAAGCTTGTTTTGCATATTTTAAAAAAACAAATTGACGTCAGTTTCTGTGCGTCTTAAATGCTATTGATAAAAAATTCCTTCATTTTGGAAGTTAACAATCATTGTGCAAGCATAAATCTGATGGTGTATCTGCTGATTAAATACATGTCCACTCCAATTGTAACTTCTGTGTTAGTTCGAAGGTAAATGTGAACTCTCCCTTGTGTTAAGTCGCGAAGCTCCAGCAAGGCAATACATACCTGAATATCAATGTTTTATCTTATAACTGGGTACACACATCCTAAGGGCTTTTATAGTTTTCCTATTATAGCTTTACATACACTTACACTTTTGCAACGAGCATTTCTTGGCCGTCAGTTTTTCGTGTTTAAATAAAGCTAGACCATTATCATGGCCTGCATTAAGCAGGATCTACCAAATTAAAAATAAGAACCTATTCAAGAACACACACCGCCTGTTTTCTCACTGGACATCCAGTATATAAAAACCATTACCCATTTCTGCCTGCCTTGGAAAAATAGGAGTTATTTTTTGCGGGTTTTTATTGTATATTTGTCATTGTCGGGTTGTATTACGGACTCACTGAGTGCTTGTTTAATCAACTAATCATCGATTGATCTATTTAGAATAAATGATTCATGGATCAACCAAACTACCGATCGATTGATGGATAGGTTGATTGGCAGTTTAATAAATATGCTGCCAATGCACACGTGCACCCCTGATGATGAAATTGACCTTACCATTTTCATCACTGGAGGTTTCTTTTTTGTCCGTTGGGGCTCTCATGGCTGTCTCGTCACCGTCCGTTCCTTCAGATGCTCCCTGATTCATCGTTTCTTCCATAAGTTCGTCTTCATACTTCGTAGCCTCATCTGCTGGTTGTGGGAAAAATGTAGAGCACAACCTTGATACATGTGCTTATCCACACCTTATCCACACTTTTTGTTACAGTGCAAAACCAATGGAATGAAGGCTGTCCGTTAACTGAAGTTCTGAATGTCTTAATAGATGGACGGAAGAATGGATAGAAAGACAGAAGGAAGGAAGGATGGCAAGGACGGACGGTTGGTAGTTGGACGAATTGATAAATGAATGATGGACTCATAGATTAATGGATGGATGGACTGGTAGGTAGTTGGACGAGTAAATAAATGAATTGATGGACTGATAAATTAATGGATGGATAGATTGAATCTTTTATTTTCATACCGCATTCTATCGAAAATTCAAACATACAAGTTTCACTTTAGGTGGTTGGATAGATGGATAAGCAAGCAAGTAAGCTGAAGAATGAGTTTGTTTCAATTCTTACCTTGAAGTGAATCTGGATCTGGCTCATCTCCTTCTCCATCAATAGGGGTCTGGTCAGTTGGGTCTTCTAAGGCATCAAACTTTTTAAGTCAGTGGACAAATGATTCATTGCGTGAGTGAGTGCGTGCGTGAGTAACATAGAAAAACGGTTGAGGGAGTGAGCGAAACTTCGTGTCAATGGAGTAACGTTTGCTTAATACGTAGAACAAGTTATTGAAAGCCCTTGAGCAGCCACTCTCTGGTTGGATGGAAAGCCGGTAAGGTGGATAGTTGGATGTGCAGGCGAGATGAATGGATGGATGGACTGGTAGGTAGGTAGTTGGACGAGTGGATAAATGAATTGATGGACTGATAAATTAATGGATGGATGGATGGATGAATGGATGGATGGATGGATGGATGGATGGGTGGGTGGGTGGGTGGATTGATGAATTGAAACTTTTTATTTTCATACGGCATTCTATCAAATTAAAACATACAAGTTATACCGTAGGTGGTTGGATAAACAAGCAAGTGAGCTGAAGAATGAGTTTGTTTCTATTCCTACCTCGAAATGGATCTGGATCTGGCTCATCTTCTTCTCCATCAATAGGGGTCTGGTCAGTCGGGTCTTCTAAATAACCAAACTTTTTAAGTCAGCGGATAAATGACTCAGTGTGTGAGTATGTGTGTGAGTCACTTAGAAAAACGGGCGAGTGAGTGAGCGAAACTTCGTGTGAATGGAGTTACTTTTATTTAATACGTATAACAAGTTATTGAAAGCTCTGGAGCAGCACCTCTCGTATATACAGTACACAGTCTCAAGCATTCATTCCAGTCAGCACACACCAGCTCTCTTTACCGCCAAAGTAGGTCAACAGTGAGACCTCGTTTGAATAGAATTGTCGAATAGAATTGTGGGTTGTGGGTACAACCCTCCCACAACTCTACCTCTTAATTACACCTGTATTTCTGAATCACTGATGAGGATAATTTGGGCAAGAGAAACAAGAAGGATAGAGAAGGGGAAGAAGAAGCTTTGCGCTCTTCTTGCCTCCTCTCCCACCGCATTGAAATCCTCTAGTCCTCATCCCTTTAGCACCCCGGAATGAGTTGCCCCATTACTTAGAGGCCGATTACATGGCGAATTTCTGCCCGGGCTGAAATTTCGGACCGCCCACCAGGCTGAAATTTTTTTGCGATTACATGGCGAATTTCAGCCCGGGTGCAATGTTTACAACTGGGGGGAGAAAATTTGCAATAAAGCGTTTTACATGCCTTTGTCGTGCACAACTGATGAGGTGCGCATGCCCAAGTTCATATTTCAGCCCGGGCCGAAATTTTAGTGCGATTATACGTGAGGTTTTTCAGCTCGTTTGACCGGGCTGAAATTTCCAGCACGGTTTCACAAACCGGCTGGAAATTTCAGCCCGGATTGGATTCAGCCCGGGCTGAAACTCTCTTCATGTAATCCCAAACGTCTTTTTTAAAAGATTTGTTCAGGAAGCCAAGATGAAATCTCAGCCCGGGCTGAAATTTGCCATGTAATCGGCCCCTTAGTTAACTGTTCCAACAGTTTCTTGCCGTGGTGCTGCTTTTGATATTGTACACAGTGATACAACTTTTTAGACTGTGGATGACATCTAAAGTGAAGTATGACCTTTAAATTGAAAACTACGGAGCTTTACGTTGAACCAAATAAAATTGGATTCTGTGAACTTTGTGTTTGAGCGTTCTTTTGTATGGGAAGCATTGTTCCTTTCTCTTTTTGCCTCAGTTTTGCTAAACAACTGCCAGTCCCTTTTGTTGCTGACGTTAGTTCATGGAAGAATTCAATGATTACTCTCGAAAATAGGTGTGTCGTAGAAGTGAATATTCACACGGGATAACGATAAAATCAACGTGGGTCGGTTCAATTAATTAGGCTTTCAAAACTTTTGGATGAAATAACGAATGATTAGTGAACAGTTCGTGAATTATTATGAACAATTCGCCGTGCTTCAAAAAGAACCGAGTTACCGTCTCGCATTAAAAAGAACCATTTCAGTGAAAGCGGAATTTTTCAGGCCCCCGGGGCACTTAATAAAACGCTACGGATAACAGTCTATTGTTTTCCAAAGCGGAAAAATATGCTGATTGGCTTAAACATGTAACCATGACAAACCGCAAAACTTAAGGCCTAGGGATCAAAGGGGTGCCAATTAAATGACCATCGCATGGATAACGTCGAATAATAACAAATGTAATCTAAGATACTGCTTTTATACAAACAACTGTCTTGAGAGAATAGTCTGAAAGCCTTTTGTGACGTTCCTCAGGAATTTTTTCCGCTTTGGATGTTTGAGAACGACAACAGAGCGGCAAGAACGGGTTCACTTCAATGTAGTTAAATCACGAATTTTGACTGCACGAAATGAAATTAGATTCATTGTTGAAGAATACTGCAAACTGAATTGCATGGCTAAGCCGGGTATTCTATTCTTTTTTTTTTTTTTGGAGGTAAAAAGATCTCAAAACTCTTCATTGCCTAGTTCAGCATTTTCATGACTAATCACGATCCTTGATTCTAGCACATTAAGATTTCTAAGCGGGGAATTGTACACGTGTTACCAAAGCTCAGATTTTTGGCGACGGTCAGTTGAGTCCAAATTTCTTTGCACAAAATAGTACGTTTAGTTTTCTCGTTAGCTTTTCTTTACTCTTGCTGTTAGATTTTTATTTCAGGGTTTAAGCTTTCACTAGATAATTCTAGATCAGTAACGGCTCTGGTTCATTAAGATGCTTTATCTGATCGAAATATTGGCGCAATATAATGTTGACATCTTGATGCACGTTGATATTGAAGATGGGATTTGAAACATTCACTAGTATCTAACACTTTAAGATATTGGACGCAAACATTACGCCGCCAACAGTTCCACATGATTCTAATCATTCGCTTAGAAACTGAGCTCAGCTAATACAATCTCTTTGCCTTTAACATCCTAATATTATCAAAAGGGAGGCACACGGTAATTATTTATTTCCAAGGCTAGGCATTTTTTTAAAAAAAGGAATGCAGAAAGCCACGCAACTGCCTCTGCAGTGAATACGCAGTACAGCCAGTAAGACATGCATAAGCTTCCACTTTAACAGATGATTATGACAATTTGACTGGAATAAAAGCCTCCTTTTTTGGAGCTCAGTTCAAAATTTAAATTTTTGGAAATAGTTTGTAAAATTCCTAAAATTCGAGAAAGGTTTCCCATCACATATACTGTTAACATATGTTACAATGTTAAAAACACTGAAAGAAAACTACAACCGTTTACCTTTATCGGTGGTGTCTAAAGCTTTCACCACGCTGGCTAACACGAGGCAGAAAAGAAGCAAAATAATTCTCTTCATGGCTGCGGACAACGTGCTCAATTGCAGTTGGGGTCAACACTGATGTATCTTAGTGCTATACACAGCTATTTAAACAGGAAAATAAATCCAGTGAACCCGGAAAAAATAGTTTCTTTTATTTAACCTTATGATTCCCACAGCGCCAAAGATCAAAACAATTTTTTCCCAAAATATCTACGAAAGTACAGGGCCAACTCAGTCAGTAGCTTTCCTTTGAATTAATTGCTTAATTGTCACATTTTAGGGTTTCGTCAAGGATTCAAAATCTACGCCCATACTACTTAAGCGAGTGTTTGATATTAGAAGTGAAAAGGTTATTAATAACTTATTCTTGTTTAGTCTAGAATAAAAGCACGCTCAGAACTGGTCATAACAGAGTCGCTTACGTCATTTGCTTGTCGTTCCGTATATGTCCAAAACCTAGATTTTGTTTGAAAAAGGCTAAACCTCGTCGATTTAAATCAAGTCTGAAACAAGATTACCTGCGACAAAGTACATAACGCTCAATTTTCATGGTCGGTGTTATAGTTGCAAAACATTCATGATGCCCAAATCTCTAATTAAGTCTTTAATTATGTTCAAATCTTTAATTACTGCGCATTTTCCCTCAATACGTAAAACAGTACGAGACTGTTTGCAAGAGAATGATTGCAAAGTTGGTAGGCGGTGTTACAGACTTGTTCCAAATCGTAAACTAAAGTGATCCTAAATTATATTCCTGAAAATATTAAGGTACGGATGCACTGACGACAAAGCAATTTTCTCTGATAGCTTTCATTTGGATGGTCACGCTTGGTACTTTAATTCCAAGACTTAAAAGATTGCATTCAAATACATTTTACGGTTCATTTCACAGACCTCAAAGTTACAACACCGTTTTGCAGCATAATAAACGGCATTAAGGTAAAGAAACCGTTCTCTATTAACCTTCTTTAAAATGCTTATAAACGCGATCTTAACCACAGTCTCAAAAGTTACAACAACCTTACGCAGAAAATAAACAACAGAAAAAAACTCTCAACAGCCTTAATTCTGATGGTCACACTTGACGGTTTCACTCCCAGTTTCAACACTACATCTCTTGATCCAAGTCCCTGGGTGTTAAAGACTTTTAAAAATTTGTTTCCCTGAAAGAAGATAATCAACAAAAGCAGCATCCTGGTCAGATAAGTCGTTGAAGTCGATAATCGATAAAAATAGATAACAGTCGATGTCCAGTCGATGTCAATCGATATCGATTTATTATTATTATCGTCATCGATTTCCAAAGCCAATCGTCTCTGGTTGTCATCTATTACAGTTCATCCATCCTCAGTGAATAGCTATCGGTGTCATAATTCCTAAGATCACATACTTAGATCTGCCGGCAATAGTTTGGGTAGAGAGGAATACGCCGTTAAACCAATTAGCCAATTACAATAATAAAGAAAACACTTAGCATCGTTTTCATCTCATTTTTATTGGCACTCTATCCTAGGTACACTTTATCCTCAAAAGGCTCGACCTTTGTTTACGTTTATACCAAGAGTGGCTTAAAGATATAAGAACTTATAAAATGGAAAAAAATGGAAACTTAACGAGCACTCGTTATATTGGGGATTAGATGAAGTGTACGTTATTTTTAACTGCCTGCAGTCAGCGGTCAATGATTACAACTAACAAACGTTAAAATATGAACAATATGATAGGTAAATGTTGAAAGTAACTGACTGGTAAAGATAAAAAGAAATTTAGCTTGTTAAAAGTAGCCTATTCTTTTAATCTGAGGGTATACACGTCTTACATCTAAAAGCAAGAAAAGGGTGCACCTGTAAAGAAATGAGTGTTCGAATTTTCCAAACCTCTGTCACAATTTGAATCCTGTTTCCTTCATAACGTACTATTATTCGCTACTCCTTGAGCAGAGTCAAGACGCGTAGGTGGAGATAAACAGCAATTACAAAGAGTTGTTACATGCACTGCAAACAACTTAACCCTATTAATGACTCAGTGCTGCACGAAAACCACCTATCCTATTGCTCATGTTAGAACTGGTAATACAATGAAACTGATGCGGAGACGCTCCTATTAGTAGCTAGTCTTCGGATGGAACAGTGAGCCGCTGGTAGTCACGAAGAGGTTTTTGCTTTCTCCTGTCCCAGGCGAAGTACGACACTCCCATGACGCAAACTGCGGCCACCACGGCCATTGCAGCCACCAGGGTGGGGAACTTAGCTGTAAAAAAACAAACAATCTAAGCTTAGTCTTGCTCAATTGACAACAGAGACCTTTTGACTATACTAACATTACAACTAAGAGTACAAAACATGGCCGCGCCGCATAAATTGAAGGTGTAGATAGTAAAAGAACTCATAAGCACAATGATAAGCAAAAATATATTCTAGAAGGCACTGATTTGAGTGTTGTTAGAAACATCATTGTGAACGGTCAATTGCTCACCAATATTGAGAAGTTTGATTGAACACTAGTTCAGCAGTGATTTCTTTCTTGCGAAACCAAAAACAATACACAGAGTTATGGATAGTTCATAGTTCATAATTCGTCTTCATGCACGCTGGATGAATCCTGTACATATGCGGCTTTTGTCTTTTATTCAACGGTTTAGATGAACTCGAGACTGCTCCCTCTTTCTCTTTTACGTTTACTGGTTGCTGCGAATCCCTTAAATTCTTGATGGACTATCATTAATATTTCTTTGAAGACAAACGTTGATAAAAGAGAGAAGCGAGGCGATAATTGAAAAGGAAATTTCTTATCACATCAACACTATTGTCCATGATTGCAGATTAAATGAATGAGAAAACTTTATGAGAACTTAACTCTCCGTTACTTAGAAACGTACCACTTTTCTCCTCATTGCGGGCTTTTTGCATCGTTTCCTCGAGCTGAGTTTCGTCTTCTTCTGAACGCATGAACGGTCCCTGTGCCAAATTGTACTCTTCGTCCTTTGTTTCTTGGGTCATGAGGGACCTCTTGCCTCGCCTCACGCAGCCTTGCGCGCAGCGTGAGTTGGGATCCGAAGCGTTACAAATCTTTACTCTGCAGTGCATGTAGACGAACTGATGATCACCTATGAAAGCGAAGGCCTCCAGGCTAAACCTCTGTTTACGTTTATCTGGTGTTGGAATGAAGTTGACGGTGTCATCTACAGCACATCTGAAAATAAAATCAAGACAAGGATGAGCACTTTACAGTCAATGATGTCGATATGCGTTTGTCTATATATGGCAAAAGGCACGAAATGCAGTGAGCAAATATTCCAAGAACAGCGTGATTTCTCTGGTTAACGAAGTCATATATTGTTTACTGGTGACCTCACAGTTTCCCAATTTCCCCGTTCCCTTAGAGCGACATCAACTTCGAAACGCTGTGTGTGGATTTAACAACGATTCACAGGCTCTTTTTTGTAGGGGAATGGTTATTTCTAATCGGCAGTCGTTCAGACTAAACAAACTTTACCCGTCTCTGATGAATGTGTATTTCAATCCCGGTTTGTTGGGATCAGAATCCGGTGTGGCAAAGCACTCTTCTGCCAAAATCTCCAGGCGTCTGTCTTCGGTATCCACACTGACTTCGACGTACAGTATCTTTCTTAGAGGCAACATCACTGGGAAATCTTTCTTCTTGTATTCGTATTGGAAACTGGCACTTCGGAAAATCTTCATTTCCAGCACGAATTTTCCATATCCTTTCTTGGAGAAAACGATCTTCTTGCTTTTGACTTGCAGACCGACAGCGGACACCACTCCCATGTTATTGTAGTAGCAGCTGAAGGGGATTTCCACCTCACGCACACGTGTGATGATCTGATGCGGCTGCACGGGGATCTCCTCCACCTTGTTCATGTAGCAGACGAAATTCTTGGTGTGCCTGATGACTGTGTGGCATTCCGTCAGTTTTGTGTGAAGAATGTAGTGGGTTCTGGTTTCTGTGGCTCCACAATTGACATCAGAGAGGCGCAGATGTTCTCTGTCCAGGGCAGGAAGAAGATACTTTGGAATTTTGATCCACATCTCGTTCTTGCCACAAGTGACGTTGACCGCTGCAGCCAAAAAACCATTAGTAGGTAACTAAGCTATCTGACAGGGGCTATTAAGTCTAAAGAACTGATAAAGGATTGTCGTTAGCAGTTTTTATAGCCTGAGAAAACAGCCGACGTTTCGCGAGGTCACCACTTGAGCCCTCGCAAAACGATGTCTGAGTAACGAGCGCAAAAATTACCCAGATCTTGGTAGTGCTTCTGATTTGAATTTTCTTTCAACTAATCAGAAGCACTACCAAGATCTGGGTAGTGACACGTCATCAGTATGGAATTTCTGCGCTCGTTACTCAGACGTCGTTTGCGAGGGCTCAAATGGCGACCTCGCGAAACGGCGGCTGTTTTCTCATGCTACAGTTTTTAGTATATTTTAAAGCGGTGGATAGTGTTTTTGCGCTTTGATTGGTTACTAAAACTCGGGATAGTATCTGCTGTCCACCTCCTGGCATTGTTCTGGATTTCGCGCGCGAGTTGTTTCTCGTTTCTTAGTACGCATGAGCTATTTGGTGCTGGCTGTCCACTGGTTTGGAATATACTAAAACAATTATTCACCTCAGTCTCGGTGAAGAATGGTAGATATTTCCCTTGCCCCGTCCGCAGCTCGACAATTACCGCTATTCAGCTCCACTTCGGTGACTAATTGTTAATTATTAATAATTAAGCACTAAAATTCAACAATCTTATTTACTATAAATCCCATAAGTGATCTGTATCTTTGATACACACTACCAATTTGCTTTACAAGAGCTCTGTATGGAAAGCAAGAATGTGCTTTGTGGCCATTGAAACAAATGAGATAAAGTAGTGGCGACCTATGTGTATTGGATTGAAAAGGGAAAGCATTAAATCTTAACGCATAATTTGCCTGTTTCTTAACTGGAATTAAGTTATTTTAGTAAAACCTTTACCATAGGCAGTCTTTTCACAAAATTAATGTGAGCCATTTTTCTATGTTTAAGAACCGTTTCGAGATCCTACAGCCTTTTTTCAGTGTTTCTCTAGCTCTCTGGGCAAATGGACAGGTGTGTTCTATTTTAAACGATCGAAATAATTTTGCATGTTTGCATATAATTCTGGTAAATGGCTCTTAGCCAATCATGGCGAAAGTTATATTTGTTTTTGCTTTTTCACAACTTACAGTCTTTCATAAACATAATCATTTTTCAAACTTTCGTTATTTTTCCTATATGTGTAATTTATCTAGGATCAATAAAATCAGTCGTACTTTTTACTACGATTATTATTTTATTTTTATTTTGGCAGTAGGTAATTATAATGAGCGACGGAAAATGATCTTACCTGGATGACTGGGGATAGTGGGTCTTGTGCCTGTAAGAGATAAAAAAAAAACAGTTAGTGAACCTTATAAATTATAGTAAACACTGATAACTGACATGTTCTTATTAACTGAAAACTTGGCTTTTTAGATTATAATGTGCCTTCCTCGGCATGGTTTAGTTTAAAGAAAAGGTTGTCGGTGTACAATTTCTTGCAAAATATTTTGTAGAATGTAATAGAATGTGAAGAACTGAGAAAGAAAGCAAACGGTGAACAAATCAAGCTTTGCTAATTCCTTCCAATTTAGGTGGTGCCTTTGTTTAAAATAATTCTCTACCAGAAAGAGTGTAAAAAGGCAAATTGCATGAATTATTCAATCATTATGCAAACAAACAAACAAACAAACAAACAAACAAAAGGAATTAATTAATTAAGTGGATACGTGCGCTGTCTTTTAGAGCAGTATGCGATGTTTATTATCGAAAACACGTGCTATTATTCTGTAAATCAGACTAAGGTAGGAGCATACAGCGATTTCCAGTTAAGTGTCATGAAAACCAAAGTCACAACAGAAACCAGTGACAACTGAAAACAAGTATATGTTACAAGCGCCAAACGCTAGAAAACGTGTTCGACACGACTGATTTTGGTTTTATTTCTAACTGGTTGAGAAATGGCGTTGCTATTAACAGAGTGTAGTAAGCCGAATTTAAACCAGAGGCTAATTACTGATCAGATCCACCAAGTCACATGTTCAACTGAAAGAGTTTGCACTTACCTGTTGGGCGAGTTGGACGAGTTGGAGTTGGACGAGTAGGAGATGGAGGTACCTTAACTATAAGGCAACAAAAACAGTAAAAATTATTAAAACAGCTTTCTTTTGAGTTTTTATCTCTCCTTTACTGAAAATGCTTTCAGTATCTATTAAGAGACAGTGTTGCTACTAAAAAAATAGTCGGCGCAATTAGATTACGAGGCCTATTAGTATTACGAGGCCGGAAAAGTTTTCTATGATCGAGCAGTCAACGAAGCCAAGCCGAGATTATCAACAAGCATATTCTCCCTTACTCCTGGTGCTTTTTTCAGATGGTGCATGTTAGAAGAATTTGTTTGGACATCAAGACATTTGTCTTTGGTAATCAATTCCTCTATTCTCACAGTAGACAAATATAAATGATTGTTTTGCTTACAGAATGTTATGCTACATTAATTTTTAGTGTGCTGCTCAAAGTGGTTCTAACTTTTGAGTTTTTGGAAGAAATGTTTTTGAGTGCGAGCGTACATATCCAGCTATAGAGCAGTACTTTCTATTGAGCAGTATTTGCCTGAAGTGCCGTGTACTACGCTGTACAAGATGGTCTAAATCTGATCATGCTAAATTATGACCATTCGAATTACACCATTTGAACGTCACGTTTCTGTAATTCCACTTTAAAAGGCGATTCTAACATATGAGTCTTTGGATGAAATCTGTAAGTGTGACCGTGGACGTAAAAGCTGTCGTGTACTACTGTTATGTGGAGCTACTGTGAAACGAAAATCTTTGAAGTTTTCCTTTATTAACTTGAGCGCTTTTAAGGGTGAAATCTAAAATAAACATCATACGTACTTTGTACCCAGACATGCGCAGGATAGGCCAGATCTTTCTTGTTGGTGTAAGGTCTTATCAGCTTTGTATTGGTGCACACGAAGCAGGCATAGTTGTACGCCTCCCAGAATTCAATAGCCATGCATCCCTTCCTGGCTATACAACGCCTCTGGCATTCACGGAAATCAATTTTCTTCCCTACGCCTTTGGATATCAATGCTCTTCCCTGTACGGTACACCAGCTAAAGGGATGCTTTATCCACCCTGAAAGTATACAGTATACATAATTGTCAGTGTATCTGATGAAGTAATACCGTGCGATCCTTTCTTTTCGGGGGGTGTGGGGGTGGAGTGGGTCTTATCTTGAATACTATAACTGAAAAAGGTCAATTTTTTTTTGTATTCAGGAGAATGTGATGCTATCTTCCATTCTTATAATTGGAAGGCAATTTAGAATCAACTAAATCTTTAGATGTTAGCTTCTTAACGGTAAACGGGGTCTAGCATATTTATTACTAGTCTTGGGGACGATCTTATGGCCTTCACCAACTAACGCCATTATGGTGATTTTTGATTTTAAAATGACAACATCTGCCAATTGTCAATGAATTTCTCCTTCATCTACCTAGTGCTACAACCGTGCAGTTTTCCTATTTCCTAGGATATTAAAGCGGCTACAGTGTAGGGGGACGTGGCGGGGCCGAGGGTGGGGGGGGGGGGGGGAGGTTGAGCACCCGAAGGGAGGAACCAGAATAAAGGGTTCAAGTAATGAGCAGTTCAGCGGTGTCCCCTCCCCATCCCACCACCGGCGCTATAATACCACTACAGTATGCCAAAAGGATTCAAAAGAAGGGAAATGTGTTCTAACTCAGTTTGATGTAATTTTTACCATAAGGAGCAGGATCTTCAGCTGGTTCATCGCCTTGTTCTTCTCCATCAATCACAACTGGCGGATCTTCGGCAGAATCCATTTCCTCAGGTCCAACTTTTTGGCCATTGAGAAGAAACTTGTCATCTAGAAACAATTGTTTTCATTAAAACATAATGAAAAACCATTCTTTTATGTTACTGTGAACTTACAGGGAGGTCTGAATGGATGCCTCTTGACAAAGCTAACGACTAAAGATCGAATACAAAATAGAAAGCTGTATATATTTACATTGAGTGTCTCATCTACTTTGACATTCAAACAAGGTGCTTAGTTTCTAAAGTAAGTGTGGTCCTGCCTCGCTGGGGAAATGAAACAAGAAACTTTGGATTTATCAACTGAGTTGATAAGGTAAATTGGCCACCATAGAGAAATTTCATACTTTGACATTCACTTAGTCAATCACTCGCTCGCTCGATATCCAAGCTAGGTTACTCATTTGCTTATTGCTTTCTCGCGCTCCCTTACTCACTTTCTCATTCACTTATAAAAATCATTGGTGCCGTCTAGAACATTTAGGCATCAGAGGTATCCTCAAATTGACGTCGGTGGCAAATCCGTCGTCAAGTACTGATTTTTTTATCTTACCATCTTGATCATCTGCGGTTTCCTCATCACCCTCAGTCTCAGTCCCTTCAGGGGGATCCTGATTCACTGTTTCCTCCATAAGTTCGTCCTCATATTTCTTAGTATCATCTGATGGTTATTAAAAATAACACAAAGTGCTCCTCAATTCACGTATTATCCTTTTTTTAATTACAGTGCACACCCGTTATTTTTTAAACACGGTATGTTTACAGCAACCGCATCTCTTTTTTTTTAACGAATTCTCTTAAAATGAAATTATTTGCCAATGTGTTTGGGGGGATACGTACGTGGGAAAAGGAATGACAAAAGGCACTACATCTAGGTAAATTTACCATAAATTATGAGAGGAGCTGGAACTAAAGAATTTGTGTGGCATAAACAAGAATTTGTTGCATGTTTATATAAGCCCCATCTAATGACTTAAAAATATAACCGATCACTTCATCCAGGTGTTCGTTATATCTGTTCGTAGGATGACAAATATTCTTCATTTTGCATTTGTGGATGGATGGATGGATGGATGGATGGATGGATGGATGGATGGATGGATGGATGGATGGATGGATGGATTGAATCTTTTATTATCATACGGCGTTCTATCAAATTGAAATATGCAATATACAGGTGGTTGGATAGATGGATAAGCAAGCAAGTGAGCTGAGGGATGAGTTTGTTTTAATTCTTACATTGAAGTGTATCTGGATTGGTCTCATCTCCTTCTCCATCAATAGGGGTTTCGTCAGTTGGGTCTTCTAAAGATATGAGCGAAAAATTGAGGCTTTGCATGCCCAGCATCTGACTTAGTTATGTTGTGATAGCTACGTGTCAAAAGAGGCGTGTGTGGTTGAACGAGATATGGAGGGAGACGTATGGGTTTAAAGGGGCATAGTCACGGGGATCTCGCAGATTTTTGATCAAAACTGTGCTAAAACTATCGGTAGCTAACTTTATCCATGCCCAACATCGTTTGAACATTTAAAGGAACATATTAACTTACTTACATTAAGAGAAAACAAACCATGACCATTTAATATCGATTTAATGTCAACACGCTGAAAGAATTTCAAAAGTTTAGCCTCGTATTTTCAAATTTCAATCCAATTCCATCCGTGCCATCCGTAGCAACAGACGACAGAAAATAGTTTCAGTGAAGTAATATAGTCTTTGGTCACAAAACTAGACCATTATTTGTGGGCGTTCATTGATGTGAAGACATATTTTTGATTTTTGAAGTGAACTAAAATAGCATGACTATGCTCTTTTAAAAAGGTGTGGAGGGCATTTGAAGTAACATCCCTTCTATATGATTAAACGGTTTCATGCGCGCGGCAGCTTTCATATCAAAACAGTTCCATTAATTTGTACACCTTAAAACTGCTTTGAAGAGTACGCGCGCATTTTGGAAATACTAACGGGGAAAACTGGTACTAGTGAACAGGTGAGAGTAGGGGAAGAGGCTTTGGTAGTATCGGCACTTTATGTACTCAAGCTACTGAACAGTGCTGTAGACGATGTTTCTAACTTTAGAGTCGGTAGACGAAATCTTCAGATGCGAGAATAAGCACCCGGACACTTAAACCATCATATTAAAGTATCCTTCTACTCCGCAAAACAATGAAATCAACTCAGTTAGTTGCTTCGTGGGCTTTAAATGATGACATACTACGCTTGGTTTGGCGCACTAAAAACTGCTTTATAAAATTTAAATTTTACTGAAAGGGGTCACACCACGCCTCAAAATGTTTGACGCACTGTGCACTGTATTTGGACAATCGTAATAAAATTATTATCTGCTCAGAAACATTGTAACTTTAAAGAAAAAGCAATCATACTTTCCCGAAACTAAAGGACACTATTTACTTTTAACACTTTTATTCGGAAATTCAAACGGAGAGACTCCCGAGGAGCATTGATGGCGTAATGGTGAGACGGTTCGCCTTCCACCGAAATGGCCTGATTTCAAATCCCGTCTAATGTATGCCGGACTGTGTTTGTACATTGCTCCAGAAGGTCACAGCTCTGCAGTCTCACTTAGCCCATAAAAAAATCATTTCAAAATTCCGAGATTCGAGATCCGAGTTTCGAGATCGGGTGGTTACAGGTTTGTCAGTCGTACGACAGCTCAATGTTCCCCTCGTAAACATAGTCAGCTTATGGTTACTTGTTTCATTGCATTTTATTTTCACCGAATCTGTAACTTTTCAAAACAATCTTCAAAACACTATTTGAATCTTTAACAATTCAAAACAATAGATCTCGTCAATAGTAATTATTTTTTGCTCGAGGCCCTAAAATATTCCGCTTTCACTGAAAAGGAGCCCTCTGAAGCGACACCACACCTAGAAGTGTTTGACGCAATACGCACCTGTTAGAGCAATCTTAATGTCCATTGTCAGATGTAAAAAACACTTAAACTAGAGGCTGAACTTTTTAATCGAAAGAATACCTAAAGTTTCTTTTCCTTGAAATGCTTCAAACAAGAAAAGAATTAATTAGGGCTTCAGCCTTTCAGCACAATCGGAAAAGTACCCCTCTTTGTGACGTTGTTCAGAAATTTTCCGCGTTGCGTGTTCTCACCCAACGAGAATGCTAAAATGGATTCACTTTAATTAAAATTTTTAATGCTGGGACCAAATGATGTTACACATTACACTTGTTTTAAACAAAACAAACAGCGTCCTGCGTAAAACATCGGTTCATTCATTTTCAACACACACAGGTATCTCAACACAAGAGAGGTCGGATTTGAAAAACAATGTATAAACGTGCAGCGTGCGTCAAGAAAGACACGGAAAAAGACGAGAAAAGTTGGAGGAATTGAAAAGGAGAGGATAGAAGGAGAAGAGGACGTTCTGTATCTCACCCTGCCTTTCACCAAATTTAAAAACTTTCAATCTCTGATTTACATCTCACGTGAACCAAACACCATTTTAAAAATTCTTTCACGTCTCGATTAGTTTTAATTCTAGTGCTGACGGAATGTTTAATAAAGTGTGACCACTGAATTGGCAGTCATGTAACCGTGTTGCCCTGTGGTGCTGTTTATAACTTTTGAGGCTGTGGATGAAAACCTAAGCTTATAGCCATTTAAATAAAGGCTGACAAACAGCACTTTCCTGTTGTGCAATCCATTGTGCTATACAAGGTGGTTCTAAGTTCTCAGCCCGCGGATGAAATACTAAAGGTAACCATATAAATGAAAGCTGTGACGTCACACAGAAGTTTATGTAGTACTGATTAATATGCTGTTTAGTACACAGCGGCGGTTCTACCTTTTGAGTCTGCGGATAAAATCCTGAAGTTTGACGCAATAAGCACCTATTAGAGCAATTAATGGCCACGCAAACTAAAGGCCGAACTTTTAAATCAAAAGAATACCTGAAATTGTTTTTCCTTGAAAAGCTTCAAACAAGAAAAGAATTAATTAGGCCTTCAGCCTTTCAGCACGATCCACAAAGTACCCCTCTTTGTGACGTTGTTCAGAAACTTTCCGCGTTGCGTGTTCTCACCCAACGAAAATGTTAGAATGGATTCACTTTAAATAAAATTTTTAATACTGGGACCAAAAGATGTTACCCATTACACTTGCTTTAAACTAAACAAACAGCGTCCTGCATAAAACATCGGTTCACTCATTTTTAACACACACAGGTATCTTAACACAAGAGACGTCGGATTTGAAAACAATGTACAAACGTGCGGCATGCGTCAAGAAAGACGAAGAAAAAGACGAGGAAAGTTGGAGGAATTGAAAAGCACAGGATAGATTAGGAGGAGAAGACGTTCTGCGTCCCACCCCGCCTTTCACCAAATTTAAAAACTTTCAATCTCTACGTCAACCAAGCACCATTTATAAATTCTTTCACGTCTCGATTTGTTTTAATTCTAGTGTTGACAGGAATGTTTAATAACGTGTGACCACTGAATATTGGCAGCTATATAGCCGTGTTTTCCTGTGATACTGTTTATAGCTTTTGAGTCTGTGGATGAAAACCTAAGCTTATAGCCATTTAAATAAAGGCTGACAAACAGCATTTAACTGTTGTGCTATCCATTATGTTGTACGAGGTGGCTCTAAGTTTTTAGTCCGCGGATGACATACTGAAGTTAACCACATGCATAAGCATAAGCATAAGTTTATGCACCGGCGGTACTGATTAATATGCTGTATAGTACACGGTGGGTCATCCTTTTGAGTCTGCCGATAAATCCTGAAGTTATCCATTCAAATAAAAGCTATCAAGCAGAAGTTTATGTGGTACTAATTAATGTGTTGTGTAGTACACGACGGTTCTTCCTTTTGAGTCTGTGGTTGGAATCTCAAAATAACTATTCAAATTAAAACTCCAAGAAGACCAAAATCTGGTACTGATTGATGTGTTTTGTAGTACATGGCGCTTCTAACTTTTGAGTCTGCAGATAAAATCCTAAAGTTGCTTTTCCAAATCAAAGCTATCAAGCAGACCAGTATGTGGTACTGATTATGATATGCTGTACATGGCGGCTCAAACATTTGAGTCCGTGAAAGAAATTGTGAAGTGTGTCCATCATGAGGTGAAAGCTACCGAGGTCTTCTTTGCTTTGGTGCTCTTTGTTGAATAACCGATTGGCATTGTCTTAATACACTTAAAACAGTGCATCAACCACTACAAAGGTATTTTTCGCCTTACAGAACTCTTTCATTGAAAGCGGAATTTTTCAGGGCCTCGAGGGAATTAGTTAAACGCTACGTATATGAGTTTATTGTTTTCCAAAGCGGAAAAAATGATGATTGGTTTAAACGAGTAACCATGACTGAAACCGCAGCTATTAAGGTATATTAATCGAAGGGGCGGGTCATCAAAATGACTTTCGCTTGAATGACTTCGAACAAGAAACAGGTGTAATTAAAAGTACAGAGAAATTCAGGCAAACAAAAATCTTGAGATCTTACTTTCAAAGACTTTTGTGAGGTTTTTCAGGAATTTTTTCCTGTTGGATATTCGAGAATGATATCAGAACGACAAGAACAGGCTGTAAAATCACAAATTTTGACCATACGATCGCTGCAGACCTTTTCTGTAGCGCCAGGCTAATGAAATTAACTTACTAATAAAACCTGCAATTCCGATTGGAAATACCTTAAGAAATAGGTCTTTTGTTGCTGTTTTAAAGTAACTTATTTGTTGCTTAAACCTGACTACCCTTGGGAAAGGTAACGAAAACAAAAGACCTTAGTGCGCAGAAAAATTTGCGCGCAAAATACGAAAACTTATGGCTTTCAATACCCCAAAACCTGAGCTCAGCTTACACATTTTCGCTAATAAGTAATATCTGAAAATAAAAGAATCGAGGGTCTTTATTATTTGTGTAAAAAAGCTGGGCGTTTAAGAAGTCGGAATCTTCTTGCCTTTCAATAAAAAAAAATACCGAAGCAAGACAACTATTGTGCACTGGTGCTCTCAGAATTTCTCACATTTTGGATGTGCAATGATAACATCCCACTGCCAGAAAGGGCTGCATGGAGCTCTAAATTACAGAATATTGTGAAATTTTGCAGAGAATAGAACTCTGGTCTTACGATTAGTAATTTGGTTGTTTAATCCAAGACCATGAAGTGTCGTTCAGAATACTGACTAATTTGCAATACGTGTTTTCAGTCACAAGCCTCAGAAGATCAATCTTTTCAGTGTTGGCCAAAAAACAAAAAATAAATACAAGCATTTACCTTCATCGGTGGTGTCTAAAGCTTTCACCACGCTGGCTAACACGAGGCAGGAAAGAAGCAAAATAATTCTCTTCATGGCTGCGGACAACCTTCACTTAACTCCAATCGAGTTAACACTGATGCATTTGAGCGCTTTACACAGCTATTTGAGCACAAAATTAAATTCCATCAAAGCGGAAAAAAATAGTTTCTTTTGTTATACTTTTATTCCTTTTCACGCAAAGGAAAAGCGTGGTCAAAACAAAGTCCTTTACTTGACGTAAGTACGTCTTCCGTTCAAAACACGTTCAAATCGTGATTCTACTTAGTAAAAAGAAAGTTCTTTTGTTTTTAATAATTTAGCAAGAAAGCATCATGCTAGGGTTTACGTTACCGCATACCGCATACGGCAAATTGTTGTAAAGGTCAAGACGTCACAGCAAGCGTTTAACAAGGTTGTATTTTTCATCATAAAAATACATGTGACTCGCAACAACAAAAAAGTGCAGTGCCAGTGTTTATGGGCAATGTTGCAAAGCTTAAGGCATTTTTACCCTCCTGCCAAATCATAAATCTCCTTAATACTCTGTTTTCTAGATTTTTCTCAGACGTTTATGTAACGCAGTTTTATCTTTCGTAAATTATAAAGCGTGACCATTCAAGTAAAATTTGCTGATTGATATTTTTTCTCTGGTGAGATTTGCTTTTTTTGTGCAAAATGACATTTTGGAGCACGTTTCTGTTTCCAAATAAGCCACTTATGGGTTGCTTGCGTGTAGTTATCCTAACCGTACTTTTTAAGAATAAAGTGGGCGTAAGATGAACTTTGAATTCTGAAGACTTAATGAGGTTTTGTTTTGCAGTCTTTGTTTTCCCTGTTTTTTTTTTTTTCGGGTTAGCTCTTTTTCTCCTTGGAGAGGTCTCCAAAAATGATAAAACTTAACAAGGTGTGCACAGATCATGTCCTTGAAACTATTGCGGAACGTAGGCTAACATTTGCTAAACATTTGAATGGTCACACTTGTTGATTTCATCAGCCACCTAAGTGTGAGCAAAGCATTCCTCTCTTATTTAATTTCAAGTTTGCATCATTTGGCATATCTTCTGATATATTCCTAATGACACAAGAAGTGCTCAACAAGCACGTGTTCGCATTTTTTCCTCAATTCCTTCAGCGCTATAACAGAAATGCACTCAAACTACCTCAAGTCTCCAGTGGATCAGTTTGAGAGATACACTTAAAACTCCCTAAACAAAGAAAAAACTCCAATTGGTCTTTTAAAAGGACTGAGTCATGCACAGTCATCTTAACGTGTAAAATGTTCTTTAAATCGAAGTCACACTTCGATTTAAAACTGAAGTTTATTTAATTATTTAGTTATTTTAGTCGACGCACCACTGCCCGTAATTTTTTTGCGTGGTCAAGAAAAAATGCCTCGCAATTCGCAAACTGAATTTGCACGCGTATTATCTGTAAAACCGTTGAATAAGGTGTATCTAATTTGCTTCTTTTGCTGGGGTTATGTCACTCTCTGTATGCACATAAATAGTTCTGCACTTTGTTTATTGCTCGTAACTGAAAGTTGATGTAACTTTATTCGAAACTTTTAGTATTCAGAACTTCGAATTGTCGTGAGTTTAGTACCACTTTGTAACTTTTCTGCTCTTCCACGTATTTTGGTAGACAACTTTTATGTAGAATCAAAGAATCAGTTATTTCAGCTAAGCTTAGAGGTCCAGATAAACTTAAACAAGTAACTAAGAGAAATCCATTATCACTCACTTTTAAAGAACGTGGTGAGGAGTACGTGTATCATCGACTTCAAAAACAATTTCTCACACAGAAACTCAAACATGATTTCATTTTGTAAAAAGAAACTTCTTTTGTTTTCAATCGAGTTAAGCAAGAAAGCACCGCGCTAAGTGAGATACGCAAGGTTCACGTTACTGCATAAATTAAACAACCGAAAAAATAAGTGGAAAGGTCAAAACATAACAGCAAGCGTTTAATGGGGTTGCATTTTTCATAATAAAAATACATACATGCATGCTGTGCACAACAGCAAAACTTTCTAATGTTTATGAGCCAGTTGTTACAAACATGTTAGCCAGGCATCATCATCATCTTTACTTATCTGCCAAGTCATTAGACTACGGGCAGTCTCTCTTTCCGCTCAGAGCCGATAGTCGAGGAAACGAACAAGCGAGCGCGCGCGAAAATCGTCCGCGTCGTTGAAACGTGACGCGCGTGTCGAGCCGCTAATGTAGTGAGTCAGCTTACTACACTAGCGGTTCGACACGCGCGTCACGTTTCAACGCGGCAGGCGATTTCACGCTTGCTCGCTTGTTCGCTTTCCTCGACTATCCCTGAGCGGAAAGAGAGACTGCCCGTAGTCTGCCGAGTCATAAACTTCCTTTGTGCTATTAAAGCTTTGGCTCAGACCCACACCTTAGACTTTTGCTGACGCAATTTTTAAGTGTGATCCATTCAAATGAAATCTGCTGATTAATAATTTTCTCTAGTGTAATTTGTTTTTAGTGATGAAATGACATTTTGAAGCACTTTTTTTTTTTCAAATAGGGCATTAAGCGGTTGCTTTCGTGCAGGTATCCTAACGGCCCCTCTTTTGAATAAAGTGGGCGTAAGACGAACTTTGTGTTCAAGGATTGCTAGGACGCCTTGTTTTGTAATCTTTGTTTTAGCTGTTTCTCGGGTTAACTCTTTCTCTCTTCCAAAGATCATGTCCGAAAAGGACAAAATACTTTCCGCGAAGATCATAACCTCAAAATATTGAGGGACATACGCTAATAATTGTCAGATGAATGAGTGGTCACACTTAATGATTTTGTTCCCAATACTGACAACCATAGTTATTCAGAGGATGTGCAAATTTCATCGAAGCAACTAAATTTCACAGTAAGAGTGACAGGAACAACTAAATTATTGTGCAGTGGTATTAAACCTCCCAAAGCACAGAACTAACTAGCGAACAATAAGGTTCCCTCTCAAATATTAGAAATATTAGAAATAGAAATATATTAGAAATTAAAATAAACAACACCGGTCCACGGAAAAGCGGCACTCTCTTAGCTTTACGTGAATATTCACATGTTCAAATTGCCTATTGATTTCTTTAAAGATTCTTAAGTTAATCTACCTTCTTATAGCATAATAAACAGCATCACGAAAAATAAACTTCTCTGCGTAATTGGGGAGTGTTTCTAGGTGTGTTAGACCGACCTTAAATGTGTCGACCTTAAACCTTAGAAAGACCTTAATTTAAATGCAGCAAGTATGGTGGAACAGACCCGCACATTCCGTTTGAATGGTCACACTTTAATGATTTCATCCCCAGTTTTAAATATCAAACTGGCGATACTTGATCGACGATTTGGCTTTGATAGTGAAAGGCTTAAGTTTGTTTCAGAGAAATAGAAAAGTAAACTTAACTGACAGCAACGTTTCATTTTATTTAACGATAAAGTCATGTTGTAGCTTTGTTGCAGTATGACTAATTTAATGAACTAAATCATTGGTCAAAGATTCGCCTGCGTGAGAAACACCCGGTTATAAAAAAATAACTTTGTTTCCTCCATTTAATTCCCTAGGGAGTCTCTTTAAGAGTTTGCCTCAGTTCAATTTTTTTAAAAAATGAGTAGCTTTACGAAACATGCAACAAGACATGAGTCCGCAATTAATGAAAGAATTCATTACGTTTCGTGACGGTATTTTAATTGTCGTCATCAAGAAGAGTTTTTGCTTGAACGTCACTAAACTAGAAAACTTTTGTAAAGTACAAAAAACAAAAATCAAGTTCCATGAAACGTTTCGTGAAGTCTATGGTAAATATTTTCGCGATAAAAGGTTTAGTGTCACAAATGGATGAATACACTTTCATCCATTATAAAAACCTCTGAAAGACCGATTGAAAGCTGGAAACATAACTTTTAAAATCGAGACACGATTATTTATTATTAACTTGGAGTTAAGAGTAAAGTGGCAAACAGGAATTTATCGGTAGTGTGAATGTATCTATTTGATGACTCATGGTTTCGGACCGCTACGCTACCCTAGAGTATATAAAAATAAAGTATAGTTAAAGAGGCGAAACAAGGGTTACAAGGAAACGAATCAAAAGCCCTTGAAAAGGGCAAATCAGATATTCAGGTCGATTGCCAAAAGTTACACTATTCTTAGAAAATAGCGGGGGAAAAGGTAATTAGCCAGTTCCCCCAAACAGTCGGGCTAAACATCGACAATATTTAAATTCCACTTTCCTCATTTTTGTGGCTTCCTGTGTTTCTTTTGAAAACAACGCAGTAAAATAACCGTTGATGTTGAAAAGTCTGTGACTAGTTACTTCCCACTAGCAACAGAGGATGCTCATCAGCGTGTGATGTGTGCAGCTGAATTGGGCTGACTTGCGACAACAGGAAATCAGCTAACATAAGCTCGAGGAATTTTGTTTCACAGACTGTTTTTGTCAGTTTACAGCTCTTGGAAGGACTGAATAAAGTTGGTTGCAAATTGAAGTTGACAAATTGGGCAAGTATCAAAAATCGCAATGCTGTACAAAATTATCCTTCTTTTGAAATAATAACTCATCACGAGCACTTATTAATCAGGAGACATGTCGTCTTCAGACTGAGTTGTCATTTTGGAAGACGTCCCCCCCCCTGAAAAAAACCATCAGTTTTGGCAAATTTTGCAGGGAGTACACCGTAAGGTTCGTTTTGTTTAAGCGTTATTTTTTTTTCAAATAGGACACAGCGGTTGCTTTCATGCAGTTATCTAGTTGTCCTAACAGCCCCCTTGTGAATAAAGTGGGCGTAAGAAGAAATTTGTGTTCTAGGTTCTTAATGACGCCTAGTTTTCTCGGATTAGCTCTTTCTCTCTTCGAAAGATCATGTCCGAAAAGGAAAAAAAATACTTTGCGCAAAGATTACATCCTCAAAAATATTGAGCAACATTCACTAATAATTGTTAGATGAATGAATGGTCACACTTAATGATTTCGTCCCCAACCAGTTCAGAGAATGTGCGAATTTCATCGAAACAACTACTAATTTCACAGAGAGAGTGACAGGAACAACTAAATTATTGTGTAGTGGTATTAAAACCTCCTCCCAAAGCACACAACTAACTAGCGAAAAATAAGGATCACTCAAATATTAGAAACTAAAATAAACAATACCACAGGAAACTAAAGCAGTGCTCGATTAGCTTTATGTAAATATTCACATATTCACATTGCCTATTAATTTCTTTATAGATTCTTAGAGCTATTACTACTTTCTTATAGCGTTATAAACAGCATCACAAAAATAGACTTTTCTGCATAATCAGGGAGTGTAGCCTGAGATGCAAAACGTTAGAAGCTGAACGACCTTCAATTGTGCAGCAAGTATGCAGGAACAAACTTAACACTTTCATTTGAACGGTCACACTTTAATGATTTTATCCCCAGTTTTAAAGTTCAAACGTTCATTACTTGATCGACAATTTGACTTTGATGGTAAAAGATTTAAAGTTTGTTTCAGAGGAGGAGAAAAGTAAACTAACCTGACAACAACGTTTCATTTTATTGAACGATAAAGCCAAGTTGTAGCCATAGTATGACTAACTTAATCAACCAAATCATTGGTCAAAGATTCGTCTGTGCGAGAAACACCCGGCTATAAAAAAACACTTTGTTTCCTTCATGTTATTCTCGAGAGTATCTCTATAAGAGTTTGCTTCAGTCAGTTTTCTAAAATGTAGGCAGCTTTAAACGTGGAAAACGTGGAACGAGGCATGAGTCCGCAATTAATGAAAGAATTCATTACGTTTCGTGACGGTATTTTAATTGTCGTCATCACGATGTGTTTTTGCTTGAATGCCTCTAAACAAGAAAAATCTTGTAAAGTTAGAAACAAATCAAGTTCCATAAAACCTTTCGTGATGTCTATAATAAATATTTTCGCGATAAAAGTTTTTGAATCACCCATGAATGAATACACTTCTATCTGCTACAGCGTCCGAAAGCCCGATAAAAAGCTGAACACTTTTAAAATTGAGAAATGCTCACTTACTGTCGCCTTGAAGTCAAGAATAAAGTGGCAACCAGGAATTTAGCGGTTGTATGAATGTATCTATTTGGTAACTCATGGTTTCGGACCGTTGTGCTGCCCAAGAGCATATAAAAATGAAAAAAAATATATAGCTAAGACTTAGAGACGAAACTAGGTCACTAGGAAATTAAAAACCCTTGAAAAGAGCAAATCAGACATCTGTTGTAGAAAATAAAGGGAAAAAAGATAGTTAATCGACAAGAAGCTAGGAGGTTAAAAGCCAGTTTGCAAAATAACGACAATATTTGAAATCCGCTTTCCTAATTTCTGCGGCTTCTTGTATTTCTGTTCAGGACAACGCAGTAAAATTACTGTAAGGATTGAAAAGTGTGCTACCAGTTACTACTCACTAGCAACATAGGATGCTCATTAGCATATGTGTCATTACACGCTAAGTGTATGCAGCTAAAATGGGCTGAGATGCGACAAACAATGAAAGGAAACTCTTAACATTTTTTTCCAAGGTTATTTCTGTAAGAATGATTGAATACAAAAATGGTTACAAATTAAAGTTGACAAATTGGGCTAGCACTGAAAATTTCAATGTTGTACAAAATTGTTTTCGTGTAATACTGACTCAAAAACGAACACTAATTGTTCAGGAGACATGTCATCTTTGACCGAGTGGTTGTCATTTTGGACGCCGATTTCCCTTAAAAGAAACAGGAATTTTGGCAAATTATGGGGACGAGGGTGCACCACAAATTTAGTTTCAGTGATAGATCTTACTTCTATTGGTCCTTTTTTTTATTCTAGCCACCAAAATTTAAATTCTTTGAACCATTACCTACAGTAAATCCTTTTTTGAGCTATTTTGTCTACAAAATAGCCTCATAGTCGGCATGCAGCCTCAAGTTTCTAGGAAGGTTGGTTCTTTGGTTTATGGGTGGACCATGTTCGGCATTCCCGATGACTGTCGAATTTTACCGAAAGGCTAGTTGTCGGGGCCGGAACAAAAATGCAGATAAGAAGGCACGGAAAATACCGCTACTAAAACGACACGACGAAAGTGTACGGATTTTATGTGCTTGACGTTGGATATTTATATATCAAATAGAAATGGCTGGCTTCCTTGTGGTAGACTTCCTTAGAAAACAACTCGTCAGCACAAACCTGGTTTACACGTGAGTGGAAGCGAGTTCTAGTAAATAATTCGTGGGTTATCTGATATTTATGATGTTCGGTCTAAGAAATATTTGTCAGCTTCGTTTGTTTTGGTAGATGAGAATTGGAACAAATCCTTTGTAGGCATGCGCATAACTTACGTTTGGAGTTATATGGTTCAACTTTACAGTGTGAGAAATAACGTGTCTTCTGTACAGGGATGTCCCATAGTAAATGATGGTAAATAGATGGCAAATAGTTTGAAAGTATAAAAAGGGCAGGATCGTGAATTTCGAACTAAAACCAATTATTGTTCGCACCTTTTGGTAGGTTTTAAAATTAATGCCCATGCCACTCGATCGCTAGGACCGTCAAAGGCACAAGGTGGACAAGGAAAAAGATTGTATGGGTGGCATAAACGTTGCTCGTACGTGCGACTAGCTAAGCGCAAAGTTAGTTGCAAATGGGTTTCTGGTTAGGCTGCGTGGTGGTAGCGGGATTGTTGGTACAAAGTTTGAGCGGAAAGATCAGCAATCAAATCAAATCAAAACAATTATCACCTCCAATACGAAGACAAAAACGCAATAGCTCCACGCAAAATTCGTTTCACAGTTTTATAGACACAAAAATCGGTTATCATTTTTTAGATTACAAAAACGCATAACTTTACTCATTCCCCGCTTCCTTTTAAGTTTCTCCCTTTGTTACACAACTCTAGCTGCCACGAAAGCCAATAAAAAGCGCCGGAAACGAACGTATGACAGTCTCATAAAAGTCTCAGGACTCGCCATTGAACTTTGACTCATCACATGTTTGTATGTGACAAAACACCACTTGTTTACACAAAACAGTAACCTGATCTCACGCTCAATCAACATAACACGTTCTTTGCACGTGAAACGACTCACACTAAACATTATCACATGACTGCCTGGCCGTGCAATAAAATCCTCCCCCCGGAGCTATTAAAGCAAAATTTGGCCTTGACTTGATCACATGTACTTCACGTGATAAAATTCACGTTGTTTACTACACAGGCGAACCGCTCCATTATTGAGGTCCTGTTAGGGTTTTAGGATTATGGATTATTAGGGGTTTTTAAAGAAGGGATACGGATTATTGGCCACTAAATTTAAAGTTTGCGGATTATTTCTTTTTAGAGTTTTATTTTAGGGATACCTTGTTTACAAAATTGGGATACAGATTATTTCGAAAATTTACCCAGGATTACGGGTTAATCAGACCTCCCCTAACAGGGCCTCGTTATTCTCGAATTCGCTCATTTAAAATTCCAACGATTCTTTCGCCCATTACCACCTCTCTACATAACAAAACATCCCTTAATATTATTTTCACCCAATTTTGCATCTTACTTTCACATCAAAAAGCTCATCAAAACAAAATTTATTCGCTGAACACAACCACTAATTTTTGTGTGGCTTTCGCGAAGCTGAGACCACTACCGTGTGGCACCAATATTTTTAGGGGAGTTCAATTTTGCGAATGGCGATTTCTTTTTTGTGTTTTGCGGGACTAATTTTTGCGATTGGGGAAACTGTTTATTCTTCCTTGGAATTAATTTTTGCGATTTTCCGGAAGCTGCCTTCTATTTGGAATTATAACATTCTCGTTTTTTGAGTATAAACAATCGAATGCAGGTGAACAACATGCAGATGTATAACACGTTAAATCAGTTAATCAATGGAGTACCTTCAGACGATCCTTTTCTTTAAAGCTTTTAACAGCTTAATACTTGTAATGTACAGACTGCAATTTCATCGTCTTATTTCTGAATGTTTTGCTTCTAATTTCGTTTTATTTTTGAACGAAAGAGACGGTTTATGTAAATGAGCACCAACATGTAAAAGGCGATGTTTGTATACAAATTTCCACAATGGAGTAAATTTTTGCGGGAATTATTTTTTTCGCCGGAACGTTTTTTGCTGATCGTGAAAAAACGGCGAAAATCCCAAAAATTTGAATCTAGAAAAAATTAGTACCACACGGTATGTCAGCACGTGCGACGTTTCTGGCGTTTTTGACAGTTTGCTACGTGACTAGTCACGCAAGACTTGCACAAGTCACACAATGGCATGATCTTTTCTAACAAGGCACGCTTATTACTCGATTTTAGCCGTGTGTTCCAATATGTAAGTCCATGTGAAATAATGTGGAAAATAAAACAGAGCTTATTTATATATTTGTCCGGATACGGGAGTTGCCACGTTCGTCAAGCATGATTTCACGCAAGAAGAAGACCCACGTGACTTTCAAGATGGGCTATTCTCTTCTGGTTCAAACACTACAGAATTAATTTTTGTGACAAGTTACGCTTCCTAGTAGATCCGAAATATTTGTCCATGGAAAAATAATCTTTATAATAGAAAGCCACAAAATTAAATTTCAATCCATTGAGCTTCCGAGAAACATCTGAGAATGAGCTTCAGAAACGACCGTTTTGTATTATTTTGTTTGTCCCATATTCACACTGTTGTCAGATTTTTTACAGATTTTATCTCACTTTCTTCTTGTTTTGTCGTAATTTGAAGCCACACTTGTACGCATTAGCGTACCATCTATTGATCATTGACGTATACGAATTCGAAACCACTAACATAAACTCAAACATTGATATTTGATCACCTTCAAAGCTGTAAAAAGCCCTGGGAACGAGGTTGCACAATATCGGACACAGCTCCACTTATAAGGTAAACTCTGTCTAAAAACCAACACTTTTCGAATGCTCAACGCTACTCAAATAAACAACATCACAATAGTGTACCCTGGTTCACGCACGTTCATTCAATAACCATTTCCGTACCTCTCACTGACAGCTACAAAATCGCTCACGCACGCTATGCGTGCCTATGTTTATTCGCAGCGGCACCAGATTTTTACTCTCCTACTTGCGTTTATCTGTCATCTTGGATTCGCTCAAGCTGCGTCGAAACTATACAAGCACTTTGCTGTATTGTTGCAAATGTCCTTCAATCATAACTCGGGTAGTTCGACTTACTCCATAATTTTCAAGCTCCCAGAAGCGTTACGAGTGAGTTTTATAGCCTAGTTAGTACTAAATTGTTCAAAGTAATCTTGTTGTAGCTAGGCGCAAACTTGATTCAGTGGTGCTGTTTTAAACTAAACTAAATGGGATGAGTTTTTGAATCTCTTTTGGAATTGTCTTATCGAATATTGCATGAAAGGTTTTGGTAGTCTTTGAGTCGCCAGTTTTTATGACGCACTTTCGAGATCAACCTCTGTGTAGGAGAGTAAAGAAAGAGACAAAAATCGCTTGTAATACCGAATCAAGTGATGGAGGCGAGTGATCGGCAGGTCTTGTCTTTTTATTTATCGTGGTCTAGTTTCGACCATTACTATATAAAACGCATTAAAAACCAGTTGTGAAGACTATGTATATGTGTGCCAGTTTTAGCACGGTGCTGAAGTTCTAAAAGTTGTAACTCAGTTCAAGTTAAACAAACACAGACTGATTTACGTGGCTTAAACTGAAAAGGAAATATCGGTACTGACTAGACCTCGAGAAAATTACTGCTAATGGTCGACCACAAGAAAATTTCCTCACGCAAACAATAATCACAACCAGGTTTTAGCTCAAGAAGCATTAATTATGCTTGAATACCGACACTCAGGGCGACTAGGCCTTGTTGAACGAAAATCAACACTTTTCAAGCGACGTTTCTATATCGGTGTTGATCTCTAAAGCGTGACGTAGAAGCTGAGGACTCGATGCGCGAAGACTGTATCAAAATTTGCGAATTCTAAACCACGCGAAAATACAAAGCGCTGGGTCAACGCAATAAAAAGGCAGTTTGGTATTGCAGGAAGACAAACAATTTTCTTTCGTTAGTTGATTGATCAATTTTTTAAGTGAAAATGCCTCAACAAAAAGACATTGTCTGACTGGTCTGACTATTTGAAATAATCACACTGATGAATTCTTAGAAAGTTTGGTGACTTTGAATGAAAGGACTCAGTCTTATCGCGACGTTTATTAACGTTAGTTCACATGAAAAATAATACACTTATTAGTTTTAAATTAACAGCAAGCTTCTATAAATCCGAAGATACCGGAAAATCACTTATACATAACTAGTAAAATAACCAGAGTGTTTTCTCCCTGTCTCTGTCATAAAAATTATTCATGCGGAAAGCGTCTCGCCAAATAAACCATTTTTGCCATCATTTGGTGGTTCTTCTGGGTTGTCAGGCTCTTACGTCTTCTGTCATATTCTAACGACACAACAAGTACTTCGACAAGCACGTTTTAGTCATTTTCTTTAATTTCTATAGCGTACATGGTTTCATTTGCAACTTTAAAAGGCAGAGGTGTACTCAAACTACTGCACTCCTTAAGTGGATTTCCGGGAACAAGAAGAGCCATTACCCCGGAGCTAAAGGAAAATTACGAATGGTTTCGACTTCCTGTCTTTTAAATAGACTAAGCTATGCATTGTTATCTTTATAAGCAGGCTTGAACGTAGGAAACTTTCTTGAAATTGACGAAAGACTAATTATACCAATGGTATGGTGAATATCTCTAAGTAACCTCTCTTCAAAGTAACCAGCTCCCCTGATAAGTGGCCATTTCCTCGAAAAATTCAGTATACTGAATCAGATCTCAGCCAAACACTGTATTTAGAAAGAGACAGTTATTTTACACGCTCAAGGTCTAACAATAAAGAAAACGTTTTGAAACTCCTGCCCCTTCATCAGTGTGCTTTACCCGCTAACTGGAATCACCAAAACGGCTAAAGTACGCTGAAGAAAGGACAGCAGTCCCGAAACGTCTGCTATTTTAAGTCTTTTGAATTGAGTGCAAGAACTCTGTTTGTTTCCGAACAACTACCCGTGTAGATAGCACTCTTCACAACTTACTGTATTCGAACTCCTGGAGTAAATGCCGACGATCTCCTTTAAGCGTACGCTTGGCTGATTCCAAGGTTGGTCGCTGCGAATGGTTTTCTTTTCATTTCAGCATTGCCCTTAAAATGGGAATACTTAACATCGCATCACTAGCTTGCTGTTAATTTAAAATTAATAGGTGTATTTGACATATGCACGTTTATTTTATGGGTGCAACTCTTAGAGACAGCTTTCTAACTCCAGCAACAACATACGGTATAACAAATAGATTGATTAATACAATATTACTCCGTTCATTCTTTTAAAAGGCTAAGCAACTGACTACTCACGACAAGTCTGAAAAGTTATCTGTTGTTGTACTGCAGGATCTCAGATGTTTCAACGTAGTCTTTTATTTTCTCCGAAAAAAAATATGGCTTGGGAAAAACACCACTAAAATCTTCGAATAATCAATGTTTATGCGTCACTACATTGCTCGAAAAAACGCCCGCATAATGTGCAAAAGCCTACTTGGGTTTATGAGGCTGCAGAGCACAGTGGTTATCGGTTGTATGAATGTATCTACTTGGCGCCTGCAATCAGGCTCTGTTTTCGTTTCGCTTGGTGAAACATTCAGGCGGGAAAGGCGAAACGACCCGCCACGTAAGAGAATATGAGAGCGATGCCAAAATTCGGCCTGATCTCAGCCGGATAATATATTTGCTACCTCATGGTTTCGGACCGCTACACTGTCCAAGAGCATATAAAAACCGGAAAAATATAATTAACAGACAAGAAACTAGGCTGCTAGGGAATTAAAAGCCCCTGCAAAGAACTAAACGGACATTTGCTGGTTGCTGATACAGTGTAGTTATGGAGTTCATAGGACAGTAACGGAAAAAAGATAATTAATCGACAAGAAGCTAGGAGGTTAAAAGCCAGTTTGCAAAACATCGACGACATTTAAAATCCGCTTTCCCTATTTTTGCGGCTTCTTGTGTGGCTTTTCAGAACCATGCGCAGAAAAATTACCGTCGAGATAGAAAAGCCTACAGTTAGTTACTACATCACTGGTAAGAAGAGATGGTCATTAGCGTATAATGTGGTCATTACACGCCAAGTGTGTGCAGCTGAAATGGGCTGAGATGCGACAAACAATGAAAGGAAACTCTCAACATAATCTCGGGGAGTCTTTTGTTTCCAAGGCTATTTCTGTCAGTTTATGGCGCTTAGAATGACTGAATAAAAACAAAATGGTTACAAATTTAAGTTGGCGAATTCAGCTTGTACTAAAAATTGCAATGTTGTACAAAAGCGTTGACGATTTCGTGAAATACTAACTCAAAACGAGCCAATAATTAATCAGGAGACACGGACTGAGCTGTCATTTTGGAATTTCAGGTAAACTATGCGGAAAGTGACCACAAATCTTGTTTCAGCGATACTGAGGTTGCTTCTGTTGACTCTTTTTATTTCAGCCACTAAAACGTAAATTCTTTCAGTGAAACATAAGCTACAGCACATCCTTTTTATTTGGCTGGCGGCCGCTGGATTTTAACTCTCGCATATGTGTTTATCAACCACCTCGTGTGTGTGTCCCTTAATCTGTCTTCCTTTTCAACTCGCCCAACTCTTCAATTCGTCCCTTTCCTAGTCTCTTCAAGATGGCGGCTTGAAAAAGCAAGGGTTATTATTAAAGCTATCTAATTTAAAATACGCCTTCAATACAGGCAACTGAAACCTGTAAAATTCACTAAATAGGCTTTTGCCTTACATGGTTGACCACTGTTCTGATGACAAGAATAACTCTCTAAACCGACAAAGAATAATTTTACTTTAGGCTACATTGATTCAACTGTCTTTCAGTTCTAAGGAAGTCATCTCGAATTCCGTTATGACCAAGATGCAAGTGGCTAATAACCCTTGAAAAAGATTTTAGAATAACACAACTTATTACGTTTGATTATTTCAGCATATTCTTTGTAACAAGTGGTTACAAACTTGATTCAGTTGTACTATTTTGGTATCATGCCCGGTCATACACCTCAATTCCCTATATTTTAGCGTGGTTTCTTAATTCGTTAATTCGCGTTCGCATCGTTAAAGGTTCGCAAAGATTACTCCTGCGAAAGTTAATACACAGAAAGGAAATTTAAAGGCATTACTCACTTGCCCACTATGACACAAATGAAGGGTGCACGTGTCATTGGGTTATTGCCCGTGTTATTGACAATAAAACTTTACGTTTTGGAATGGATTGAGCTTTTTACTTTTCTTAGTTATGGAAGTGACTCAACGTACGTCGCGGAAAGTTAAGCAAAGTCTCCGAGTCCTCAATCCGGGGGGGTGCTACTCAACAAAGTTTTGTACGGGTCAAGAGAGGATATTTGTTATGCTGCACTGGATGATGCAATCCTTTTCCTTTTTGGTATATGTGGATGAAATCCCCTAACGTGTGACCATTCAAAGGAACCTACTGAGCAGTAATTTTATTTCTTCTTGTTTGTCTCTTGATATTTTGTAAAATAAATGTGGTATTTTGATTGTTATATTGGCACGCTTAGAAGTGAAAGGTTCCAAAAACAGGAAGACAAAACGTGTCACTGGTGATGCCTTCCGAGAATGGTTGTTTCTTCAAGAGGAAAAATGCTAAAATAAACTATATAGAAAGGAAAATGGTTACAATTACGTGGGGAAATAGAGACAGCAGTGCTGAGTGGATAAGTGACGTCAAATGATTGAGTGGATGCTTCCTTTGTTCGAGAGGAAAGAAGTAAAAAATAAACTGAAAGGGAAAAAAATGTCAAATATTCTGAAATCTCTACCTTGACATTGCGAAAAAGGAATTGTATCACAGGAAATGACTGCTCATTAGCTATCATTTGAATGGTCACACTTCAGGATTTCATCCACAGACTCAATACTTAGAACCACCTCGTACAGCATAATAAACAACACCACAGGAAAGTACTGCTCAGTAGCGTTCATTCAGAATGGTCACACTTTATGAGTTCATCCACAGACTCAAAAGCTAGAACCACCTTGTACAGCATGAAAAACAGCACCACAGGAAAGTACTGCTCAATAGCTTTCATTTGAATGGTCACACTTTATGAGTTCATCCACAGACTCAAAAGTTAGAACCACCTTGTACAGCATAATAAACAGCACTAACAGGAAAGTATTGCTCAATAGCTTTCATTTGAATGGTCACACTTTATGAGTTCATCCACAGACTCAAAAGTTAGAACCACCTTGTACAGCATAATAAACAGCACTAACAGGAAAGTACTGCTCAGTAGGCTTCATTTGAATGGTTACACTCTAGGATTTCATCCACCGACTCAAAAGTTAGAACCATGTTGTACAGCATAATAAAGAGCACCATAGTAAAGTACTGCTCAATAGCTTTCATTTGAATGGTTACACTCTAGGATTTCATCCACAGACTCAAAAGTTAGAACCATGTTGTACAGCATAATAAAGAGCACCATAGTAAAGTACTGCTCAATAGCTTTCATTTGAATGGTTACACTCTAGGATTTCATCCACAGACTCAAAAGTGAGAACCATGTTGTACAGCATAATAAACAGCACCACAGAAAAGTACTGCTCAGTAGCTTTCATTTGAATGGTCACACTTAAAGTGCCACTGGGACAAGAATTCTGGTATTCCATATTTTTGCATTTTCCAAAGTAGTCTGTGGTTGTTAGTCATCATGCCAATTTTCAACTCATTACGACGACTGGAAGTCGCTTTTTTCGCACGGTTTTGGTCGAGATTTTACGGTCGCCATTACTGGCCCTTGTTCCGGAAGCTGGCTTGCGAATTAGCGGAAGTGACGTTAGAGGCTCACCTCAAACCTAGTACCTTCATACGGTTACTTGCCGCGGGAAATTTAACTGTCGTCGAGGGAAGATTTCCTGCCAACTGTTTGCTGTACGGCCTTGAAATTTTCGTTGCTGCAGCAGTTATGACGGGTATTACTTGTGTTGTACAATGCTACAACAAAAACAACCACCGAGCTGGTATTTCGCTTCATCAAAGCCTTGCGAGCGGACCCGCAATGGAAAAATGGATAATGTTCGTACTCACTTACAATGCAAATTTCAACCCGAGAGGTATTTTTGTCGGCTGTTCTGATCTCTTCACGGAAGAGTGTTTTCAGAGGGCTGGTCATGTCGAAGGATCCCGAAGGTCGATTATTCCATTGTCCATTCCAACTATATGGAAAAAAAGATCCGGAAAAAACGGGACGAAAGGTACCTAATCTTATTAAACGCAGTTGAAGTGATAGTTTGTTTCTTTTTCAACGCATCCACCATTGTGTAAAACTTATTTTCTTTTAACGTCTTTTAAAGTTTATTTTTCTTGTGGAAAATCCTCTCAGTTCTGCCGTCTGCTAGCGCGAAGATCTTCGGCGTAGTCCTCGTAAACATCCACCCTGGGCGAATGCAGGACCGCCGCGATTAAGCCAGTATTGCTTAGCTTTTTTTCCTTTTTTTTAAATTCCGTGTGTGTTAATTTCAAAGCAGAAATCGCTTAGAAGCATGGTCATTTATTTTATAGCATACCATCCTGAAATGTCGAGAAACTTTTCTCCTTATTCCCTGTCGGTAAAGAGTCGATTGACATTATTATAATGTTCGAAATATATAAAGGCTTCAACAGGTCGGCTCGTCTTGCGTGGAAATTTAAGTTGGGAAAAAATATCACACGCCACTATTTGTCTAAGGGGATTGCAATTTTATTTCTTAGTAAATGAACTACCAGGAAAAATGATTAGAGATCAAGTTATTATTTTTACGCAATGAATAAAGCAAGTGAAAGCTTTGTTTCTTCGGTGGTCTGCATGTTGTTGTTGAGCAGCAGAAAATTTTCCTTGTAGCTTTGATTTGCACAACAAATATTTAGATTCCGGTCACACAAGGCCTCCAGTTCTTACAAAAAGGGTCTTGTTTTATTTCACTTTTTTCGGCTCAAGTTATGAATTCTACAAAAACTGTTCAAAACGTTCAGAAACGCCAAGCACTTGTGTTTCTATGCATTAAGCGACCACTGTACTATGATGGACACGCTGCCAGATGCCAGATGACTACAGCATTACGGCTCTTTAAGAAAGTTTCCCACACTATGCTAAGAATGGCCAAATCTCAATGCTTTACAATAAAAATATAAACAACGGCAGACAAAATATAGTTTCTTTTATTTTCCCAACGAAGCGAACAATAAAATCAATCGACCGATGCTTGAGAATTCGCGGGCATCAAATTCTAGAGTTTTTATAGGTGTTTTGTCTAAATTTCCAAAGCTTAAAACATCAATTTTTCGAATAGCTGGACAGCGATTTATCCGTTGGATAAGAGTTATCCGCTCTTTGAGCAACTTCTGCCTGAACTGTAATCACTGTATAAGCATTATTTCGCGCATATATTGAACTCCCGCCAATAAGGCAAGCTTATAAGCTGAAATCTCCTAACGTCAGTTCTTACATCGTACGGTAAGAAAAATTCTTCATTTACCGAATGAAATGAATCCTCTGATGCTTCGGAAGCTAAAGACTTTTCCCAATTGTAGAAATACTCTTCGGAGGTTTCGCAGTCGACGGTAGGCATCTTGAGTCAAAACACAAGGAAACGCGACTGAGGTGAGCCTCTGACGTCACAAGCTATTAAATTGCGCAATCACCCAGGAACACGGTTTCAGTAATGGCGGACACATTTTACGCAACTTTGGAGCTAAAAAATATTAGGATGGACGGTTTCTTGTTCAGTTTTCTGGGTAAATATAGACACAACGCGATATTCTGCGACAGAATTTGGCCGAAATAAACCTACAAATTTTCGTCTCAGTGGCACTTTAAGGATTTCATCCACAGACTAAAAAGTTAGAGCTTGGTTCGCAAACCGTGTGTCGTACATGTCTCCTATTTCAACTTTCCCAACCCTCCGTCCCTTTTCCTGATCCAAGATGCAGAAGAGGGGGCTTGAAAAAGTGAGGGATTATAAGGCGCTATCTCGCCTAATACAGGCTACTGCATTCAAGGCGACATTCACGTGACGTTTTTGTAATAAGCTTTTGGCTACTAGCGTTCTTTAGTCCTAACTGATGGTAGTTCGACTGACTCCCTAGTAATCAAGCTCCAAGAAGCTTTATGAGTGAGTTTTGCAACCAATTTAGTAAATTGTTTGATTGTTTCAGGATAACCCAGTAGTTAGTTGACCGCTTGATTTAGTGATACTGTTGACGGAATCATGTACACAAGTTCCGTACAGTTTCTTGTGGTTTTTATGGTCATCTTCGCGTTCGATTCGTTTACGGTTCCCGCAAATTTATCCCGCGAGAATTAATCCCCAGAAAGAAAATTAAAGGTATTTCTCACTTGCTTTCCAAAACCAACTAAAAGTGGGTTACTGGGTTACTGCCATTGTTATTGACAATGAAACTCCATTATTTGGAAGGAAGGGTTTTTTTTAATCTCTTCAGTTTTGGAAGCGACTCATCGAATATCGCATACAAGTTTCAATAAAGTTTCTGAGTCGTCAGCTTCTATGACGCACTTTCGAGATCACCCACTTTGTAGGCGAGTGAAGAAAGAGGCAAAAATCTTTTATATAATAGTCTAGTAATGAAGGCGAAAGATCGGCAAGTCTTGACTTTTTGTCATTAAAGATGTGTTTATTGTTCATCGTGGTGTAAGATAGGTAAGATGAACGTTTAATCGTTTGTCTCACGATGGAATCGCTTTGGAATCACTTTCGTATTGCAGTCGAAACGTCGCGATCAACAACTCAAAGCGATTCCATCGTGAGACAAACGAATAAACGTTCATCTTACCTATCTTGACTTTTTCTTCATCTTGGTCTAATTTACATTAATTAATTAATGTAGAACATATACTCCCAGGTACAATCAGTTCGTGTACTTGCCAGTTTTAGCATGGCGCTGAAGTTATAAAAGTTGTAACTTAGTTTTTAGTCAGTAAGTGGCTTAAACCAAGAGAGAATATCACTAATGACGAACTCGAAAAAAAATATTGCGAATGGTCGACAACAAGAAAACTGCTTCACCCAAACAATTACACAGCAAGGTTTTAACTAGAGAAGCACTCATTTTGCTTTAGATATCGACAGCAACTAGGCCTCCTCGATATTTGCCTCTTTTTTCATTGTCTTACATACATGTCTTTGATCTCTATGGCGCGACGTAGAAGCTGAGGACTCGGAGACTTTATCAAACTTTTCGAATTCTACACCTCACGAAAATACAAAGCGCTGGGGCAACATGATAAAAAAAGAAGCTGGGTTTGCAGTGTGAATTAGTGGATTCTTTAAATTAGAATGCCTCAACAACAAGTCATTGCTTGACTGGTCTGACTGTTTAAGGTTTAGTTACACTAATGAAATTATCATGAATCCTGGTTACGGATCTTCGATTTTCTTACTAATGAAATTCTCAGAAAGTGAGACCTTGAGTTGAAGGACCGTCCTTCAACTCAATGTCTTATGGCGACATCTATTAATATAAGATTACAATAATAATAATAAAATTATTGCTTTTAAATTAAAACGGGGATTGCTGTACCTTCGTCAGAATGAAACAGCACTTGCCATCTCATTCAAATAGAATAAGCCTCAATGGCAAGACATTGATGCGCGCGCAGTCCATAGTCCGCAGTCCACAGTTCGTAATATTACACTAAACCCCACCCCACACCCCCCATTTTCGGAACAGCCCGTGGCAAGGCCACAATGGTCGATATTTTTCGAAATCGAATTCAATCTATGCTTAAACATTCAACCCCACCCATACGTAAACGGACAAAAGCGTGTATTTTGTATTTATCTTAAGTCTTCATTTTTATTTTGGTGTGTTATTTATTTAATTATTTTGCAGAAGAAATTAAACTTCCTTAAGCAGTGGGTCTGTTGTGACGGTACATTCAAACTCTTTAATAATTAAATTTGCACCTTTCACCCGGGATTTACATGCAATGGCTCAATCGATTACGTGCTGAAGTTCAGATCGGTACATGAGTTGACAATTTGGTCATATTTTGGGATACCTTTTTTGGATCGCGGAGGCTGACATTTTGAGATAAACTTTATGGTTCGCGGACAGCGACATTTTGGGATCAACTTTACGGTTCGCGGATGGCCACTTTACAGGGGGGGCCGTCTTTGATAAACCACAGGTTCTTGTTTTATTTATTATCTGGATGGGATGTTGAACAATTACTGTTTTCCGGGGATTCCTGCACTGATTTATCAACAATATGTTGATGTTGATGTTCTCGTCTGTTAGAACACGACAAAATACTCTTTCATAAAAATATAATTTTCAAAAATGGCTTTAAACTGAAGTTTTCAAAAACTGGAAGATATCACTTGGGGAATATGCTTTGATATTTCCTAGTTTTAGTTGGGGCACCCAAGTTACGTCATGTGGCGTACTTTGACCAATCACCTACAGGCAAGCGAAAAAGATTGGTGGATTATAAGGCTCTTTGTACAAGGATGATAATATTTTAAAAGTTATTATTGATGGGAAAAGTTTTGCACAATAGCAGTGCCTTTATTTCTTGAGAAATGGCTGCCTTTGTTTTGTAAGTAGCAAACTGGATTGCAAAGTCTAGGCAGTAATGTCAACGCAAGAAGTATAAGAAAACTTGGAGGGTTCGAGCGAATAAAAGCCTACGATTTTCTAGTGTTTTAAACTTAATTTTTGGTTCAATTTTTCTTTCAAGGCATGAAAGTGATACCGTTTCGATCTAAATATGATATCAAAAGTACGGGTTTTCACTCTCGGGGCGGAGCCCCCCTGTACGAATCTCTGAACTTTATTGAATTCCCCCCCCCCTCCCGGAAAAGACCGCCTTTCCTCTGAATTCAAAGTTCCGTGACTCTATTACTAGAGTTTAAGTTATTCTTCCTAACTGAAAAGGAATTCTGAGAAGTTATTTAAATTCACACTAAGGAATTATCGCAGAAAAAAAAATCGTAAGTGTACAGTATCCGCATGGACGTCCAGAACAGCGAAATATCTCGAGCAAACGCCTACTCTAGTCGGTCCGTTGGTTTGCAATCTGAACCGCTTTGTTAGCAACTCTTCCGGTCTACAATCTCGTCCACATTTGCACTCATCGGAATTGTCCTGATTCCAAGAAAATTTCAAATTGGACAACATGTAGTCCAATTATGGTCCATCGAATCCTGCTCCCCTGGGAGCAGGGATGGCGCAGTGGTGAGACCGCTCGCCTCCCACCAATCTGGCCCGGGTTCGACAGTTCTCGTCCTTGCTCCGAGAGGTTTTTCTCCGGGTACTCCGGTTTTCCCCTCTCCTCAAAAACCAACACTTCCAAATTCCAGTTAGATCTGGAGCGCACGAACACGTCTTAAAGAGCTGCCGAGCTCCTAAGAGTTTCTTGGGTAAACAAATTACATTACAATTATGATAATAATCGTATCTATATCAAAATGCTCGTCTGTTATTGGTTCTCCGCGCACCTATTTGATATATAATCATTTCAGAGGGTTTTGAGAAAAAACTGAATTATTAGCAGCACAGTGAGTGATGACTGACTAAACCGACGTGGTGTTTAGTCTTATTGCAAATGTTTACAAAACAAACTCGGCAGAATGCAACCCGAGAATATTTTTACAAACAGTTTCTGTTCCAAAAGTACCCAGAAATTTTTCTCGCTTTGTAACATAACCGAAATTTGGCAATTAATTCAATCTTGCACTGGCGACGTAATTTGGCTTTGTACTCAAGCTAATCTACCCTGTTGTTGCAATGTTTCTGAAATCCATTATCGCAATGCCGCAGCACAAATTGTTTGGAATATCTGATACGTATGCTGCAAAGAAAACAACTACATGTAGAGCTTAGGTTTAAAATCACAACTTTCCTAGTAAAAATATCCTATGTCTTAATCATAAAGCTTGCCCATTACTCACTGTTTTCAATGAATCTTTACAGTTAATAAGCAGCAGAATACAAAAGCAGAAAGCAGAATACGCATGAAAACATTTATCGATCTATCGTTCGCGAGCGACAGGGCCTTTTCGTTCTTGAAGTCGCAATGAGTGAAACATTACGTTTTCAATTTATCTAGAAAAGTGGTCATGTCGATTAGAAATGAAGCTTGGTAGGAATGTTCTGTACTGTGTTTGTACCTCGCTCGCTTCGTTCGTACGCTTAAAGATAACGAGGCATAATCATAGTAGAAGTGATCGACATGTTACTCTCTTCCCTTTCATGTATATCGATTGCTTTGGCTCTTGTCTCTTGGAGAGCCCTCTTTTAGAACCCTGTCATCAGTTTGCGCAACGTTGATAGAACGAGTTAGCCTTCAATGCAGACGTATTTTGGGGAAGAGCGAACGGTATAGCCGTCATCTTGGATTTTAAAAGAAGAGGAAGATTGGGGAGAGTAGAAAGAGCAACCAAGGGGGAGGGGATTGCAAATTCAATATGGCGGCTACGATTTGGCATTCGCGCGTCCCCAGAAAACGCCTGCATCAGCAGGCTAAGAACGAGAAATCGACATATTACCATTTTCTTTGCACATTCAGTCACATATTATGTGAATGTTTATATCTATAGAAACAGATTTTTTACGTGATTGTTACATTCAGTGATTAAATATCAAGTGACCAATAAACAGAACGGAAAACTCGCCGATGACCAGCGGCGAGGTAGTTTTGTCTGTATAAGGAAGAACTTCCAAACTCACCGCTGATCATCGGCGAGGTAGTTCTGTCTGTAGACGGCGAAGACCATGAACAGGAATGGCTACCATCCCTAGGAGGGAACGACGTTCGACTGCTGTAAGATGTTCACATGTTTATTCCAGTTGAAGTTAACAATTTTAATAAAGCTGACGTATGTTCCGTATTGAAATTGAGTGTGTGTTATGAGAGTATGACACTGAAACAACGCTATTGTTTGTGCGAGAGCAGTTTTAGATCGGTTTATGCTCTTTTTTGTTTTAAAATATCGCTTCACTCACACTTTTGCAAGAACAGAAGCAAGTTTCATTGATAGCTTGCAAAAAAAGTTTTCTTTAGTTAGCCAGCGCTCGCATAATGGCGTCACGAGTCACAGTCATGACTGCATTTACACAGTTTTGTTTTGCAAATTGATCTAAAAGCGTCTAAATTCCTTCATTAAAAGACACACCTCTTTAAGAGTCTTTATTAAACTAATTGCCGAAGAAATGCTTTTTAATATTAAAGTGCGCGCGCTCAATAAACAGATGACGTGTGCGGGTCCGGACGACTTTTTTTCTACCGGCTCGAGTCTGCCCTTCCGGTCCTGCACACCGCGTCAACTCGCCAATCCAAGCCACAGAACTGCCAGCTATAGAACTGCTTCAGCGGGGGCGTAGGGTGGTATAATATCTTAGTATTTTAGCAAATCTATCCTTTGAGAATACTACAGAAGAAAAAGTAGTTGTCAGCAGTGACATGTCATTTGAAGACAAACCCTTGAGAGGTTTTTGTTATTTAAGCAGAAAGAATCATTTTGGCTGATTTAAAAAATGAAACTATATTGGACGGTAAATTTTCCACTAGTTTCTATGTTGAAATGAGCACTATTTCACCTTAGCGCACGCGCATGCTGATACATTTCGATTTTTCTCCTGCCTCCTTTTCCTTCCCTTTTTTTTCTCTCTTTCTCTTCTCGCTATCTTCTACTTGTTATTGCCTTTCTATGAGCTGGAAAAGGTTTGGTATTAACCATTCAAAAAACCTGGAAATGAGACATTGATCAATTATGGGGGTAATGGCCTATTTTACCACAAATTTTGCACCAATAGTTGAACATGTTTTTTTCCAGTAACTCTGTCAGCATTTAGTGGCTTCTGCATGCTGTATTTTTCCTACAAATTGTTTATGTGATGTTATGTTACGAATGGAAACATCAACATTATTCCAAAGGCGAATTGCACTTGTATGGAACGTCCTGCAACCTGAAACTCTCTTGTACTTAGGCAGAACTAGGTTGTTCTTAGATGATCAGATCACCTTTGCAGGTGTTAGAGAGCGAAAAGTGTCATTTGTGTAAGTGAGGACCTCGCCGCTGATCATCGGCGAGTTTTGGAGTTCTTCTCTATAGCGGGCAGAACTACCTCGACGCTGATCATCGGCGAGTTTTGGAGTTCTTCCCTATACAGACAGGACTATCTCGCCGCTGATCATCGGCGAGTTTTATAGTTCTTCTTTATACAGACAGAACTACCTCGCCACTAATCATCGGCGAGTTTGGAGTTCTTTCTTATACAGACAGGACTATCTCGCCGCTGATCATCGGCGATGATGTCAAAAATGTACAAAAACGTAAACTAAAGCGGAGTAAAATGTACAAACTTAAGAAAAACACTGAATCACAGCGATGTTTAATGATAATGAAAATTCACTGTAACATTGCAACCGGATGAAAAAGCTCCAGTATGGAAGTGAACTGTTTCTTGACTACTACTGGTAGCAAAATTGCGTGTTAGCACAGGGGAATTTTGTAAGTTTGGCACATTAAGCTCACTTTGCTCAACTTCAGTTCCCAAAGGAAAAATTTCAGTGTTACATTGGGCACAGGCAGAAGTTAAAGTTTGTGATATTTCTCTTGATTTAGATTCATCTGTTAGTTGTCGACTGCAAGACCTGATGCTACTCTCACTTTTGTGCCCGGACACACGCATAATATGCCGAGCTTCAACATTGTTGTTATTGAGAACGGATACTGCTGTAGACCTTATGCTATGGTTAGTATACTCTTGAGAGAGTTTAGAATCAACAGAAATAGTTTTCATTAACGATCCTAGGGTATTCTTACCCAGAGGGGAATTGCAGTACCAAACACTGTCAGATTCATTGAAGCGTTCTAGAGCCTTGGGCCTTTGCCACAGCAAGTTCATCGACGGATGGAGTTTTGATAAATATAGATCAAATGCCCTTACTGGGCATAATTTTGGATTATTCGCGTTTTCATACATTCTTCCATCCCCTGAAGAATCAAAGGGATCGTCGTTTTCCCTGTGGTTTTTGTCGAGTTCATCCTGCTCCTGGTAGACATATTTTCGTCTGGTCGCGTCAACTCTGACTGCAAACGACTGTTTCGTGTGAAGGCTAAGGTTCTCTCTTCCTCTTCGAATAAGGTGATACATGATGTTAAACCAAACGAATTGCCGCAATGGCTTAGGGCTTGGTGATGACTGATCATAGGACGAGTAGAGTCCTCTTTCTTTATTGGTTCATGATGATCGACTTTTACAACTGCTTCAAAGACTTGGTTAGACTGTTCAAAATGTATCGTTGCAGGCCAAAGCGAATGCTTGTTAGTGCTGTCTTCTTGTAGTTTCCTCCGGTTTTTTTCCCTTGCATTGGGATAAAAGTCAACAAGGAGTTCGTTTAATTCTTTTGAAATTTTGTGAAAATTCTGGACTTTGTCAGGATATTTCTCTCCGCAGAAGGCTTTTTAGTGTGGACAAGGCAGTTTTTGTCGCTGACTGTGTGTTTTAGGAATCTTTCTCTTCCACAAGGCCGGCAATTTCTTGTCGCGACAAATCAGCAAAGCGTGAAGGAGTCGCCATTGCAATACAGAACTTTGAAAAACGCGCTGGTCAAACGCTATGATCACACCACCTTCAATCACGTTCTGTTCACGTACAACGGCGGTCTTCGGTCAACATTCGAGGGCAACATTGCATTGTTAACCTCTGACGTAATAGACTTTGCCGTTGCCCGCTCAGAGACTTTTGGCGGGAAACAGTTTCATTGTTAGATGTCATGTGATCCCGAACTGACCAATGAGAGCGCGCGCTATTAGAGGAAAAAATTCCAGCTTTATAACAATTAAATTTACAAAAAACAGAGATAAACTTCGAAAACTGTTCAAACTAACAGTTTTTCAAAAACTCCAATTGCAATCCGTATCAATCTTCTTCAATGTGGCCCATCCGTGCCTACTTTTGTGTTTTCTGTGTTCTTTAAACCTTTGGTTAATGTTTTAAGTGGTTATTTTTATGGGGATGTTTCTAAAACGAGGATCGGGGCATGGGGCATGGGGAATGGGGAATGGGAAATAATACCTAAAAAATTAAGTTGGAGCCTGGGCAGTATAGCAAAGAGACGAGGATTTCACGTGGAAAGCGAAAGATGAAAAGTAAGTATATTTATTTGTCAGTTTTCCCGAGTTTCTGTTTAATAAAATTAACTAAAACTGTTGATTTGCAGGTGATGAGAGTGACAATAATGTTAACAATCACGAGGATATCGTTTTCGACAGGTTGATATATAAAGATTCGCATCATAATTATTCTTACCTTCCATCTTTCGCTTTTCACGTGAGATCCTCGTCTCTCTGCCGTATTGCACAAACTCCAACTTATTTTTTAGATATTACCGCTGGACCAGTATTTCTCATTCCCCATTCCCCATTCCCCATTCCTCATTCCTCATTCCCCATTCCCATTCTCCGTTTAAGTAACATCCGGCCCGTGGTCCTAGAAGCTGAATTTCGCTAAATTCCGTGACACAGCTCCTTTAAAATTTATGCCGCACGTCATGTCTGTCTGCATGTGTTCCCGCGAAAGCGTCCTTACTCCAACGGTCAAGGTTAAAATACCGCCACGAAACGTAATAAATTATTTTATTAATTGCGGAATCATGATCCTTTCCACGTTTTCCTCCTCACAATTTAGAAAATTGACTAAGGCAAACTCTTAAAGAGGTTCCCTCGGGAATAAAATGACGGAAACAAAGTATTTCTTTATAGCTGGGTGTTTCTCACACAGGCGAATCTTTGACCAATGATTTAGTTTATTAAATTAGTCATACTATGGCTACAACTTGGCTTTATCGTTCAATAAAATGAAACGCCCCCGTTTTTCGTTTACTTTCCTCCTTCTCTAAACTCAACAAACTTTCACTATCAAAGTCAAATCGTAGATGAAGCAATATACGTTTGATATTTAAAACTGGGGATGAAATCATTAAAGTGTGACCATTCAAATGAAAGTGCGGTTCTGTTTCAGCAAACTTGCTGCACAATTGAAGGTCGTTCTAACGTTTGCATCTCAGGATATACTCCCTGATTATGCAGAAAAGTCTATTTTTTATGATGCTGTTTATTATGCTATGAGAAAGTAGTTATAGCTTTAAGAACCTGTAAAAGAAATCAATAGGCAATGTGAATAGTGGACTGAATACGTGAATATCCAAATAAAGCTAATCGAGCACTGATTTAGTTTCCTGTGGTGTTGTTTATTTTAATTTCTAATATTTGCGAAGGATCCTTCAATTTCGCCTAGTTAGTTCTGTGCGTTGAGAGGTTTTAATATCACTGCACAATAATTTACTTGTTCCTGTCACTTTCACTGTGAAATTTGCACGTTCTCTGAATTACTATTGCTGGGAACGAAATCATTACCGTGAACATTCATCTAACAATTATTAGTGAATGTAGCTTAATATTTGGGGGATATAAACTTTGACTTGGCAGATAAGTAAAGATGATGATGATGTCTGGCCAAGATGTTTGTAACAACCGGCTCATAAACACTAGAAAGTTTTTGCTGTTGTGCACTGCATGGATGTATTTTTATTATGAAAAATGCAACCCCACTAAACGCTTGCTGTTATATTTTGACCGTTTCACTTATTTTTTCGGTTGTTTAATTTATGCAGTAACGTAAACCTTCCGTATCTTACTTAGCGTGGTGCTTTCTTCCTAAATTCTGCGATTGATAACAAAAGAAGTTTCTTTTCACAAAATGAAATCATGTTTGAGTTTCTGTGTGAGAAATTGTTTCTGAGATCGATGATACACCTACTCTACGTTCTTTAAAAATGTTTGATAACGGATTTCTGTTAGGCACTTGTTTAACTTTGTCTGGACCTCTAAGCTTGCCTGAAATAACTGATTCTACATAAAAGTTGTCTAACAAAATGCACGACAGTTCGAAGTTTTGTATACTAAACATTTCGAATAAAACTACATCAATTTCAGTTACGAACAATAAACAAAGTGCAGAACTATTTATATGCATCATGAGACAGTGACATGTACATAATCACAAAAAAGAAGGAAATTATATACACCTTATTCCCAGTTTTGCAGATGATACGCGTGGGTATTTTGCGAATTGCGTGGTATTTTTGAGGCCTTGTGTGCCATTCAGCATGAAGAGGATGAGTGAGTGAGTGAGTTTCTTGACCCCGCAGGTCCCGGAAAAATACAGGCAGTGGTGCGTCGGCTAACACAACTAAATAACTAGATTGGCTGTTTAAATCGAAGTGTGACTTCGATTTTAAGAGCATTTTATATGTTAAAAATTGATAGCATGACTCAGTCCATTTAAAAGACAGGACGTCCAAACCAATTGAAGTTTTTTCCTTTATTAGGGGAGTTCTAAGTGGTTCGTCATGCAGCTCTACATCCACTGGAGACCACTGGCTCTCAAGGAAACTGTTCACGCTGAAGGAATTAAAGAAAAATGGTTAACACGTGCCTGTTGAAGAACTTTTAGTTTTATTAAAAATATGTCAGAAGATATGCGAAATGATACAAAACTTACATTTAAATGTATTGTATCATTTAGAAATAAGAGAGGGATGCTTCTCTCACACAAAGGTAGCTAATGAAATCATCAAGTGTGACCATTCAAATAAAAGCCAGCCGTTTAGCAAATGTTAGCCTATGTTCCTCAATATTTTCAAGAACGTAATCTGTGCACACGGTGTTCAGTTTTTTCCCCTTTCGGAGATATCTCCAAGGAGAGAAAGAGTTCACCCGAAAAAACAGGGAAAACAAAGATTGCAAAACAAAACGTCACTAAGTCTTCAGAATTCAAAGTTTATCTTACGCCCACTTCATTCTCAAAAAGGAAGGTTAGGATAACTACCCGCAAGCAACCCATAAGTGGCTTCTTTGGAAACAGAAACGTGCTCCAAAATGTCATTTTGCACGGAAAACAAATCTCACCAGACAAAACTATCAATCAGCAAATTTCACGCTAATGGTCACGTTTATACTTATTTTCAAAAGAAGATAAAACCGAGTTTCATAAACTTCTGAGAGAAATGTAAAAACTGAAAGAAGTTTAGGATTTAGCAGATGGGAAACATAAACACTGGCACTTTGATGTTGTTATTGTTGAGCGTGACGTGTATTTTTATTATGAAAACTGCAACCTCGCGTTAATTAGGTGATTCCATTCACAAAGTTATTACAAAGTTATTACAAACTTTCACAAAGTTATTACAAGCAATGAAATATAAGCATTATTCTTATGATAGAAGAACAATAGTACAGTAAAACGTCTTAAAATTGCCGTAAAAATGAAATCAATGAAATAATGGGCAAACCGAGCGTCTGCACGGTTCCGGTGAGACGCCTAAAATCTGACTGTAAATAGCGAATTAACCGAAATATTTCAAAATTGAATAATGAAAAAATCTTCAAATTTGAATATATCATGTAAAGTCGTATTTTACTTAAATAAATGGAATAAAAAAGTGGGGTTACCGAGTTCGTTTGGGAGAAAGCGACCATTTATGTCTCTGAATAGCTGCGCTTTCATAGAAAACCTATAAAGTTCCGAACGCGCGCGCGCTCGTGCACGCGCTAATCCCGCAAAAAATGATGCGCAAAAAGGATGCGCAATGCAATTGAATGGAATCACCAATTTGCGGTATGCGGCATGCGGTATGCGGTAACGTAAAAAGTAGCGTGATTCCCTCTTGCTAAACTATGTGAAGGACTTTGTTTTGGCGACAATTTTTTTTTTTTTTTTTGCGTGAAAAGGAATAAAAGTATAACCGTGATAGCTACTATTTTCTCCGCGTTGATGGAATTTAACTTGTGCTCAAATAGCTGTGTAAAGCGCTCAAATGCATCAGTGTTAACTCGACTGGAGTTAAGTGAAGGTTGTCCGCAACCATGAAGAGAATTATTTTGCTTCTTTTCTGCCTCGTGTTAGCCAGCGTGGTGAAAGCTTTAGACACTACCGATGAAGGTAAATGCTTATTGTATTTCTTCTAGTTTTTTGGCCAAAACTGAAAAGAGACTTATCTTCAATCTTGGATGAGGCTTGTGACTGGAAACATGTATTGCGAATTAGTCAGTATTTTGAACGATATGTCATGGTCTTGGATTAAATAACCAAATTACTAATTGGAAGACCAGAGTTCTATTCTCCGCAAAATTCCACAATGTTCTGTTAATTTAGAGCTTCACGCAGCCCTTTCTGTCAGAGGGATGTTATCATTGCACACCCAAAATGTGAGAAATTTTGAGAGCACCAATGCACAATAGTTGCCTTGCTTCGGTATTTGTTTATTGAAAGGCAAGAAGATTCCGATATCTTAAACGCCTAGCTTTTTACACAAATAATAAAGATCCTCGATTATTTTATTTGAAGACATTAACCCTTAGCGAAATGTGTCAGCTGAGCTCAGGTTTTGGGGTGTTGAAAGCCACACGTTTTCGACTTTTGCGCCCAGATTTTTCAGCGCTCTAAGGTCTTTTTTTTTTCGTTACCTTTCTCAAGAGTACTCAGGTTTAAGCATTAAATAAGTTACCTCAGAACACCAACAAAAAACCTGTTTCTTAAAGTATTTCGGATCGGAATTGCAGGTTTTATTGCTAAAGTAAAGGTCTGCAGCGATCATATTACACGGTCAAATTTGGTGATTTTACGGCCTATTCTTGTCGTTCTGTTATCATTCTCGAATATCCAACAGGAAAAAATTTCTGAAGAACGTCACAAAAGTCTTCGAAAGTAAGATATCGACATTTCTGTTTGCCTGAATTTCTGTTTGAAAGGTGTACTTTTAATTATACCTGTTCTTGTTCGAAGTCAGTCAAGCGAAAGTCACTTTAATGGCGCGCCCCTTCGATTAAGCTGCGGTTTCAGTGATGGCTCCATAACTATCATGGCATCAATACTCTTTCACTTTTTAAAAAAAGTCCTTACTTGGTGAATAATTTTTAGTGTGATAAGATAAGTCACAGAGGAACGAAAGAATTTGAGCGCGTGAAAAGTAGGCCAAATGATTGAGGAGGAGGCGTACCCTCTCCACACGCGATATTGCTTGAATCCGAAAGTTTAGAGCTCTAAATTCCTTGTTGCCAAATTTTGAAATAAAGAGCACCAAAGCAAAGTAGACCTCGATAGTTTTCACCTGAATGGACACACCTCACAAATTCTTTCACAGACTCAAATGTTTGAGCCGCCATGTACAGCATATTAAACAGTACCACATATTTGTCTGCTTGATAGCTTTAAAATTTTTTCACTCTTTTCCGGGATATTTTCCGAGGTTAAGAATATTTAAAATCGACGTTTCGATCAGTTTTACTGATCTACTTCAGGCTGTTGTTAAAAATGACAATATGGCGGATTGTTTCTCATGTTCAGCTTGGTAACCGCACCAATAAATCGTGACTATTATAGTCTCCCTCACGATCGAAGAAGGAGTTCAGGATTGATTTCCATGTTTCAACATGGTCAAAACTGTTAAGCACTTTCATTCCGCGGTGCTTCTGTCGCAGTGATTCAATTCCTTCGAGAACCTTCCTTTGTCTCAACCCTCTCTCTGTCGCTACGATTTTTGCGTTTGTCCAGTCAATACTTCTTTGGCACTCAATAGTGTGTCGTGCTAGGCCTCCATCTTCTTTGCCCATTCGTCTTTCGGCCGATAGAGTGTTTCCTTTTTGAAGGTCTTCATTTGTTAATCTGACTTTGTCCATGTGTTCTTTCTTTCGTGTTTGGAACAGGCGCCATGTCTCTCCTACATACACTGAATTCTGGCAGGTACACGGAATCTTATACACAACACATTTCTGCCTTTCACCAAGCGGCTCTTGACATGTACGTTTAATCTCTTTGATCTTTCTTCCAGGCTTGAAAGCAACTCGAAAAGAGTGTCGGTTAGCAGTTCTCCTGAACCGCTCAGACAACCCTTTTAAATATGGTATGGTCACGGCTCCACGACTTTCCTGTTCTTCCTGTTCTTTCTTGTCTGTCTGTTGATGTCTTTGCTCCATAAACCTTCTCACGGTCTCTCTTGGATACCCATTCGCTACAAACACGTCTTCGATGTTGTTCAATTCTTCTGCCAGGTGTTTTTCATCACATAAGGCCCTCGCTCTGTCAGTAAAACCTTTCACAATCGCTCTCTTCATACTTTCTGGGTGATTTTTTTCTGACTTTGTCCATGTGTTCTTTCTTTCGTGTTTGGAACAGGCGCCATGTCTCTCCTACATAATTTAATTTCTTAAGATGAGAGGTGAAAGTTTCAGAAATAGGATTGATAGCTTTAATTTGAAAAAGCAACTTTAGGCTTTCATTCGCAATCTCAAATCTTCTTTTTCCCCTTATCTATCCTGCTTGTTTCTCTCGCCCAAATTATCCTCGTCAGTGATTCAGAAATACAGGTGTAAGAGGTAGAGCTGTGGGTGGGTTGTACCCACAGCCCACAATTCTATTCGACAATTCTATTCAAAAGAGGTCTTGGTGTTGACCTATTTTGCCGGTAAAGAGAGCTTGTGTGTGCTGACTGGAATGAATGCTTGAGATGGTGTACTGAAAATACAAGAGTTGCTACTCTAGAGCTTTCAATACTCTTGTTCTACGTGTTAAATAAAAGTAACTCCATTCACATGAAGTTTCGCTCACTCACCCACCCGTTTTTTGCATGTGACTCACGCATGTACGCTCGCATGTACTCACGCACTGAATCATTCATCCACTAACTTAAAAGCTTGATACTTCAGAAGACCTGACTGACGAGACCCCTATTGATGGAGAAGGAGACGTTCCAGATCCAGATCCATTTCGAGGTAAGAACTGAAACAAACTCATCCTCCAACTCACTTGCTTATTTTTCTCACCACTTTCGGTCTATCCAACCATCTACCAATATCTCGTATGTTCTAATTTGATGAATGCCGCATGAAGATAAAAAATCCATTCGTTCGTCCACCCATCCATCTTAACAATACATCAAATCATCCACCTCATCCTTCCATCCAACCAGAAAGTAACTAGCTGCTCGAGAGCTTTCAATAACTTGTTCTACGTATCAATTGAAAGTAACTCCATTAACAAGAAGTTTCACTCACTCACTAACCCGTTTTCTAAGTGACTCACGCACGTATCTGCTGACTGAAAAAGTTTGATACTTTAGATGACCCAACTGACCAGATCCCTATTGATGGAGAAGGAGATGAGCCAGATCCAGATTCACTTCGAGGTAAGAATTGAAACAAACTCACCCTTCAGCTCACTTGCTTGCTTATCCATCTATCCAACCACCTGTATCTCGTGAATTTTAATTTAATGGAATGCCGTATGAAAATAAAAGATTCAATCCATCCATCCATTAATCTATCAGTACATCATTCATTTATCAATTCGTCCAGCTACCTACCCGTTCGTCCTTGGGTCCTTCCTTCTATCTGTCTTTCTATTCGTTCTTCCGTCCAGCCATTAATAACTATTAATCCATGCATCTGTCCATTCGTTTGTTCTTTAGTTCATTTATTCGATTTAATTTGATAAATTGACCTCTGCACTAAAGCGCGTGTACGTAATGTACAGCGAATACCATTTCTCCCCTTTTAGACGAAAATTTCAGATAACAGGAAATCTAAAAATGAAGAATTTATTTACTCATACAAATAGATACAACGTACACCTATTTTAAGACACTGATCTTTCTCTACAGGATTTTAAAATATGCTTAAAGTGAACAGCGCTTTTCGTTTTAGCCCCACACTTATCGTAAATTCATCGAAATATCAGTATCGCTTTAGCAGCTTATATTTTGACGCCTTACGCCGATCATCAAAAAGACCAACTTTGCCCTGTTTTGGTACAAAAAGTGATGTTCTTCTAACTGTCATTAGTTATGAAAGTGTTACCTCGAGGGAAGACATCTCGGTTCACCCGATTTTTTCCTCAAGATATTCCGAACTTCAGCTAACAAATAGCCTTCATTTCATTGGTTTTGTACTGTAACAAAGGGTGTGGATAACTTGTGAATAAGCACACGTATCAAGGTTGTACTCTACATTTTTCCCACAACCAGCAGATGATGTTACGAAGTATGAAGACGAACTTATGGAAGAAACGATGAATCAGGGAGCCTTTGAGGGACCGGACGGTGACGAGACAGCCATGAGAGTCCCCACGGACAAAAAAGAAACCAGTGATGAAAATGGTAAGATTTATGTCATTCAACAGAAGTTAAGAAGTTTTAAATAAGTAAGTTATTGGAACTGTTTCTGCTCATTAAATTTCGCTACTGCTGCTTTTAAACTGTCTGGTTAATGAAAAACACTTGTTCTGTTAACAAAAAGTGTCTATCTTTTTCTCCGCGCTTCAGTTTACCAGCGCGATGCAAGTTTATAACTACCGATTTTCAAGATTAAAATCCTGTGATTTTGACCTCCTGAACTTGCTCGTTTTTCAAAAATAAAGCGCTTCTGGCAATAAACGAACCAGATCAGGTTGTTAGTTTTACCAATACCCATTTATATGCAAAATATGAAAAAAAAATCGATTTTTCAACTTCTGCCGCCGAATGCCCGATGTTTGCTGAATATCGCTCTTAAGCAGTGAATCAATCTATCTATCCATTGACGATTGTGTCCTAATTGAACAATCCCAATTTTAACATGCAGTTCTGTCAAAAACAGTTTGGAAAAATTTATTCTTCGGGCCGAGACAGCTTGCATCAAATGTGACGTCATACACAAGAACCAATCAGCAAGCGAGCAAACGCTCAATGCTAATTTTTAACGTTAAAAGGTAATTCCACGGGAAGAAAAACTGTGGTCCTTTAAATGCTTATCAAATCTTAATGTTTTAATTCGATTTCTAGGATGTGACCAATCTCTCGGCATGGAAAGTGGTGCAATCTCGGACGCACAAATCAGTGCCTCTTCAGAATATGATGCTGTCCATGCCGCCATACAGGGAAGACTTAACTTTCAAGAAACTAAAAAAAAAGCGGGATCATGGTCAGCTCGCACAACAAATGCCAATCAATGGCTACAGATTGATCTGGGTAATCAGCTCACTAAAGTAACACGTCTAGCATCGCAAGGAAGAAACTATAACCGCAATTGGCCCTTCGGACATCACAGCAGTTGGGTAACTAGGTACAAAGTACAGTATAGCAACGATGGATCGAGCTTTCAGTACTACAAGGAGCAAGGACAAAGTGCGGAAAAGGTGAAAACAGCTTGCCGAAATATTCACTGACAATCTGGAACTGGACACAGTTAATTATATAACTTATGACAAGTTCAGACTACATTCAATTATGAATTAATTATGAATTATGCAAGAATTAAAATCAACTATGACAGGTCATACGACCCAATTTCACAACTTGATTAACTCACTTATAACATAGAGGGCAAAAATTACTGATTGCTCATTGGTTTTGAGAGAAGGCATAGAGGGCAAAATTAATGACTCCTGATTGGCTAAGCGCCAAAATTACCGATTGACTGAGTGCGAGAGTCCGCCATTTGCATTTTGTAAGCTTAAGCGTCTTGAAACGAAAAATTTTGTGCCCTCAAATTTGGTAAAAATGGAATGGAGATCGGGTGATAGGCAGCTTGAAGGGACATTCCAAAAGGTGAACCTGAACGTTTTTTGGGAAATAGCAAATAGTTATTTGTGTGAAAACCTTGGAGCGTCTATTACGAGTGGTAACTTTCTGAGGTCCGACGTATTGTGTTTCGACGTGCATGCAAAGTTTTCGGGAAATTTTGCCCTCTGTGTTATAAACAAGTAATCGCATTGAGTCCTCGTAGAATTAAGGTTAAATTTCACCCCGGGCATTTTTGTGAAAACGTGCGTGAAAAATAGTTAATTACGCGGCCTCATGCAATTACAAATACAAAACGCGACGTTGCTCGGAATGCTTCCATTGCCTCGTCAATTTGACTGAGGCGAATAAGGTAAGGTAATAGTGGAAACTTGTCTTGGGGATACTCAGTTAAAAGGAAATATGTATTACCGTAGTGGTGGGCTGAATTTAAAACTTGGAACAAAAATAACTAAAATACGTAGCTTAATAATTTCTCCTTTTATTGACTTAGGAATTCGCTGGAAACACAGACCGGGATACTGTTGTTTCTCATGACCTAAACCCACCAATCAGGGCACGTTACATCCGTTTTCGTCCAACAGCTTGGCATAGACACATCTCAATGAGAGTGGAGCTTTATGGCTGTAAAGGTACCAAAGTTTTCCTCTTTCAATATTTATCAGTACAATTCCTTTTTTTTTTATTTCAATTCTTTTCCGTCACGGAAAGTCACAATTAATATGATGTTTTAAACTGACTTTTAGGGGTTCATACCTTTGGTGCCAGAGGCTTTTTCTCGCCCGCTCAAACATGCGCAAACTTTAGTGTCTTAATATTAATCGGCTTCGTAATCTGATTGCGCCGACTAATTGTTTAGTAGAAACACTTTCTCTCAATAAGTAATGAAAGCGTTTTCAGTAAAGGACAGATAAAAACTCAAAGGAAAGCTGTTTTAATAATTTTTACTGTTCCTGTTGCCTTATAGTCAAGGTGCCTCCATCTCCAACTCGTCCAACTCGCCCAACAGGTAAGCGCAAAATCTTTCAGTTGTGCTTATGATGTGGTGGATCTGATCAGTAATTAGCCTCTGGTTTAAATTCGCCTTACTACGCGCTGGTAATAGCAACGCCATTTCTCAACCAGTTAGAAATAAAACCAAATCAGTCGTATCGCTATGACTAGTTTCTGTTGTCACTTTTGTTTTCATGACACTCAACTGGAAATCGCTGTATGCTACTGCCTTAGTCTGATTTACAGAATGATAGCACGTGTTTTCGGTAATAAACATCGCACACTGCTCTAAAAGACAGTGCATAGAAACTTAATGAATTAATTCCCTTTGCTTGTTTGTTTGTTTGTTTGTTTGGGTGATGACTGAATAATTTATGCACTTTGGTAGCCTGAGAAAACAGCCGACGTTTCGCGAGGTCGCCACTTGAGCCCTCTTAAAACGACGTCTGAGTAACGAGCGCAGAAATTCCATACTGATGACGCGTCACTATCCAGATCTAGGTAGTCCTTCTGATTGGTTGAAACTGAATTCCCCCGAGTTTCAACCAATCAGAAGCACTACCTAGATCTATAGGTAGTGACGCGTCATCAGTATGGAATTTCTGCGCTCGTTACTCAGACGTCGTTTTGCGAGGGTTCAAGTGGAGACCTCGCGAAACGTCGGCTGTTTTCTCGGGCTAGCAATTTGCCTTTTTTACATTCTTTCTGGTTAATTTTAGAATTAATTTTAAACTAAGACGCCACCTAAAGTGCAAAGAGTTAGCAAAATTTCTCGGATCGATAGGTTAACAGATTGTGTCTACCCAAGGTGCTCCGCGAGCTCCGCTATAAATTTAGTATATATCACACAAGTGAACAGTGTTTTTCGAACGAACTGATTAGTCCTGATTAGCTGCGCTAACTAAAACAAATCTCGGGAAAGTATTTGCCATTCATTCTCGAGTGAGGCAGGTGTCGCCGGGAACGAGTTTTTTTCCCACTTTTCAGCAAACAAATAATTTTTGCCCGCTCGCTATCCACCTGTGGAATTTTCTTTAACAACAATAATTCAAATCAGCTTCAGTGAACAGTGGTCGATGTCCATCTACCATTATTATTTACCACTTTTCTAAAATTCATTAGCTATAGACAACTGCATAATTTCCTTTATATACTTCAGGTTCGGTACTACCTTATAAACTTAAAAGCCAAAACTTAAAACATGTCGAAACTGACCATCTCTGCATCAGCTGGAAACATTTGAAATAATGAGTACCACCTTTAGTGATGGTGCAAATCACAGGGGCACTCAACGAGAAAATTGTAGCAAAATACTTGAAATGTCATTTTCTGCTCTCTTAGATTGCTTTATGGAACATGTCAGTTAGTGTTTATTATAATTTATAAGGCTTCACTGCCTGTTTTTTTTTCTGTTACAGTCACAAGACCCACTATCCCCAGACATCCAGGTAAGATCATTCTCCGTCGCTGATTATCATTACTGACTGCCAAAATAAAAATAAAATAAAAATAATCGTAATAAAAAGTACGACCGATTCTATTGATCCTGGATAAATTACACATATAGGAAAAATAACGAAAGTTTGAAAAATGACTATGTTTATGAAAGATTGCAAGTTGTGAAAAAACAAAAACAAATAACTCTCGACATGATTGGCTAAGAGCCATTTATCAGTATTATATGCAAACATACAAAATTATATCGTTAAAAATATAAGAAACCTGTCCATTTTCCCAGAGAGCTATAGAAACACTGAAAAAAGGTTAGAGGTTGGAGGTTGGAGGATCTCGAAACCGTTCTTAAACATAAAAAATAGCTCACATTAATGTTGTGAAAAGACTGCTTACAGTAAAGGTTTTAATAAAATAACTCAATTCCAGTTAAGTAACAGGCAAATTTTGCGTCGAGATCGAGATTTAACGCTTTCCTTTTTCATTCCAGTACAATTAGGTCGTGACTACTTTATCTCATTTGTTTCAATGGCCACAAAACACATTCTTGCTTTCAATACAGAACTCTTGTAAAGCAAATTGATAGTGTGTATCAAAGATACAGATCACTTACTGGGATTTATAGTAAATAAAAACGCTGTGTTTTTAGCACTTAATTATTAATACTTAACAATTATTCACCGAAGTGGAGCTGAATATTGGTAATTTCCAAGCTGCGGACGGGGCAAGAGAAATATCTACCATTCTTCACCGAGACTGAGGTGAATAAATGTTTTAGTATATTCCAAAAAAGTGGACAGCCGGCACCAAATGGCTTATTTTTTCTAAGAAACGAGGAACAACTTGCGCGAAATCCAGGACAATGCCAGGAGGCAAACAGAAGACACTATCCCGTGCATGAGTAACCAATCATAGCGCAGAAAAAACTATAGCTTAGTTACTTACTAATTGGTTTTTTGCTGCAGCGGTCAATGTCACTTGTGGCAAGAACGAGATGTGGATCAAAATTCCAAAGTATCTTCTTCCCGCCCTGGACAGAGAACATCTGCGCCTCTCTGATGTCAATTGTGGAGCCACAGAAACCAGAACCCACTACATTCTTCACACAAAACTAACGGAATGCCACACAGTTAGCAGGCACACCAAGAATTTCGTCTGCTACATGAACAAGGTGGAGGAGATCCCTGTGCAACCGCATCAGATCATCACACGTGTGCGTGAAGTGGAAATCCCCTTCAGCTGTTACTACTCCAACATGGGAGTGGTGTCCGCTGTGGGCCTTCAAGTCAAAAGCAAAAAGATTATTTTCTCCAAGAAAGGATATGGAAGATTCGTGCTGGAAATGAAGATTTTCCCAAGTGCCAGTTTCCAATACGAATACAAGAAGAAAGATTTTCCAGTGATGTTGCCTTTGAGAAAGATATTGTACGTCGAAGTCAGTGTGGATACCGAAGACAGACGGCTGGAAATTATACCAGAAGAATGCTTTGCCACACCGGATCCTGATCCTAACAAACCAGGATTGAAATACACATTCATCAAAGACGGGTAAATACCGATCATTCTTTGCATCTTCGGCTGATAATTTTTCTTCCCCTAAAAGTACCTGTGAATCATTGCTAAGTCTACCTAGAGGCAGCGTAGCCGATAAGTCTGAGGAAATGAGTGAAGGGAGACTGTAAGGCTGTCATGCTTTTTTGGCATTTTGCCGCCAATAAGTTCTCAACCTTATTCTGTTTTCCTTTAGGTGTGCGATAGATGACACCGTCAACTTCATTCCAACACCGGACAAACGCAAGCAGAGGTTTAACCTGGAGGCCTTCGCTTTCATAGGTGATCATCAGTTCGTCTACATGCACTGCAGAGTGAAGATTTGCAACGCTTCGAATCCAAATTCACGTTGTGCGCAAGGCTGCGTGAGGCGAGGCAAGAGGTCCCTCATGACTCAAGAAACAAAGGATGAAGAGTACAATTTGGCACAGGGACCGTTCATTCGTTCAGAAGAAGACGAAACTCAGCTCGAGGAAACGATGCCAAAAGCAAGCGATGAGGAGAAAAGTGGTGTGTTTCTAGTGATAGTGTCGCAAATAGTAACTTCTGTCATCAATGTTTGGTCCTATTGAAAGCATTGGCGACATGTAAAGGGCCTGTCCCACCCACGCGTATAGAAGAAGAGGTTAGAGATTTTTCAGTTGAGAGTACAAATCAACAACAATTGAGCAGAGAATGCCAAAAAGCAATCCAGTCGTCTCTCTGCACTAGTGTGATTACAACTGAGGTATTTTTTTAACAGACTAAATCGAACGACGGCTTTGAACAAGAGATCCCAAATTGCTCCTTTTTGCATTTGCACGGGAAATAAAACTGCTGGCGTGGTCTTGTTGCAGGTTTTTTGTGACAACGAAATCACGTACTTAAAAAGGTTAAATGAGGTACTAACTGACCCTTGACTTACCCGAGGCTTTCTCTTCAGTTCCTTTGCAAAACGGCAGTTCAGCATATTGCGGACGCCTCCAAATCTCGTACTCGTATTAATAGCTGTAGTTGGGCCAAAAGGTTTCTCTTGACATAACAAAACTAAACATACTTTGTTCTTTTCTTACAGCTAAGTTCCCCACCCTGGTGGCTGCAATGGCCATGGTGGCCGCAGTTTGCATCATGGGAGTGTCGTACTTCGCCTGGGACAGGAGAAAGCAAAAAGCTCTTCGTGACTACCAACGGCTCACTGTTCCATCTGATGAGTAGTGACTGAGAGGAACGTCTCCGCTTCAGTTTCATAATATCTTACATGAGCGATAGAATAGGTGGCTGTTTTGTAACACTGAGCGATTACTAAATTTTGTTTCTTCGGAATATAATAGCCCTTTGCATTTTCTCTTAATATCTGTCGAAAGATTTGCAGTTGACTCAAAGCGTAGAGAACGAACAAGGTGCCAGTATCCAAAATGGAACAGAGCTCTGTAAAATTCGGAGGCTGGTTTCCTTCCTTTTACCCCTTTCCTCTTTTGAATGCGAAACATATTGCTGCAGGTTACAAGGGAAGGCACCCGAGGGGGGGGGGGGGGACTCCCATATGAAAGTGACGGGGATGCTCGTCGGAAAATTATAATTAACACCCTAAAGGAGACCAATCTGGGCGTGGCTCCGGCTTTATTTAACCCCTAAGGGAGACCATGCAAAAACAGACAACTAAATAAGAGCTATACAGATATTAATTGCGCTAAAGATGTTGCAATCGAATGCTGTCTTCTATGAGTAAATTTTAACAACGGCGATTTGTGTGCTGCTCTAGACCACTAACACAGTATAATATAGATATTTCTTCACACACAACCCTAAGCGATACCTGTGTGGGTAAAAATATTGGCTTTCCGTCCTCAACACCCTAAGTGAGACCAAAATCTGCAATTTACAACCCTAAGCGAGACGACGAGCATCCCCGTCACTTTCATATGGGAGTCCCCCCCCGGGGGAAGGCATAGTATTACTTCAATGCTGGTTTTGCTATTAAAGAAACTTACCTGTTCTGTTGCTCACGGTTGTAACTTTTGTAGGTTCTAATTTTGTAGGTTGATTGCGGAGGAGTTTGATGCATGCTGCACGTAGTTCTCAAAACCTAGTTGCGAAATGTATGCGTTGCTATTAAGGGAATTGACAGACTAGAGAGTGTTCATATGCGACAACTGGAATGACTGTTAGTGCTCGATAGAGCTTTCCCACACATAAGAGGCCAAAATTACCAATCCAGCAAGACCTTTCAGCTATCCACAAAGACAACAAAGTTGATAGCCATGGAGGAAAGCTGATTTTATCGCTCTGTTTGAACGACCCGTTTGAGATCGAGTTGGAGACATGATATGGAGTCGTCATTTACGTTACTGGTCCACGTAAACTGAAAGCGAAAGTAGGACAAATTTGAGCATCACTATTGATTTTTTCACCCAGACAAGGAGTCGACTAGAATTAATAGCGTAATGCTAAATGTACCAGTTTGAGCCATTTCGTGCTATCCTTGTGAATAGAAAAACAATGTGTAATTAACGTTACTGGACTCGGTAATTTACGTTACCAAGTTTACGAGAAAACTGAAATTGCCGTAAGAAGAATTACTGAAAAGAATCAATCGAGTATCGAATCCTGACGTCTTAAAGTTGTAAATAAACTAATGCTGCTGTGAAGGGTGCTCTTTCCCTTTTCTTCGGGGAATGTGGGAGCCACTCGCTGTTTTCAACAAGAGTACCGATTCAAAACTGAATACGCATCAAACCTTCTCTTCTAGTTCTTTTAATTGAGACTTCTTCTTCTCAGCTTCTTCTTCTTCTTCTTTTTCTTCAAGGCTTACAGTTTTGTGTGTGTCTTAAAATTCTTTGCTATTTTTACAGTTATTCTTAATGTTAATTGCGTATAGATGTTGACAATAATCTTGACAAGATAAAAACTAATTATCATATAATGAAAATGAAAAGTTCAGTTTGCTTGAAAAGATTTTACACAACTAAAGAAGCAACTTACTAACAAATAAATATCTCTAAAGTTCATTATTACTTTCACAGTTCTATTTGCCGGTATAATTTTAGTTTAAGGTTACGCTGTTATAACTAAAAAGTAACATTTAAACTTAATCTAATTGCAAAACAACGGCAGCGCCCTATCCATACCCGTGGGAACTTATCTAAACCTAAAGACCCAAGTTTGTTCTAGCTTATTAATAAGAAAATTGTAGAAATACTTTTTAAAACTAAAATTATCACAATCAAGGAAAAACACGTCAAGGTTGTAGCCGGGATGTCCCGACCAACGACTGCGATTCAAAAGTGCTATTTTAGAAATCACGTAAAATCAAACTCTTTCTTTTTCTTAGTAATCCTTTACATGAAACGTTCCACGTCTTAAAAACACAAGATAGAAAATTAGGTGTATAGAATTGGACGCTGTCGCTTCCTAACTGTAAAACTTATAACTATTACATAATACCCTAATAACTTTTCCGTGTCTTTTTAGAATGTTCTAGAACCTTCGCTTTTCACATCGTTCTTCATCTTACAGCTTAAGACCAAAACAGCTTTCCTTATGTTATATTTTAAGTTTATATCGAAAGTTATACGTCTTTACTTTTACTATTTCAACGTTTTACAAGTTGAAATATTTCGTGCGTGATATTGTTATTTTCTTAGGTTATCTTCGTCGTCTTAATATTTGGGTAAATAGGTTTTAGGTTTATTTGCTTTTAAAGGGGGGGTTCACTTAAGTTTAAATCACAAAAAGCCATTTCTTTTAATTCTTGTAAATGTTTAATCATTTTTATCATATTTCGCAACTCGTCTTATGACACTGCACACAGCCATGTAGTTCTAAACAATTTTATGTAAAAGAACAGCGAAGAGTCTATTTTCCTGTGAATAAATTAGAGGTAGCCACCTTCAAAAAATGCAAGTTTTTTCAAAATATCAATGAAAATATCAATCACGAAAATTATGGCCTTCTTAACACGTTTCAGGTGGATACGAGTCGATGGAAATACAGTCACATATCGCAAAACAAAGGATTGCTTACTTCAGTATGGGTTATTCATTCTCTAAAGAAATTAGAAGCATTTAAGGTAGTAGAATGCCTAACCTCATAACTTTTTGGCCGATGAAGATATGAAAGCCCAGATCAGGAAAATGTACTACACATAATGCCAAATAACTAGGACTATAGTATGAGAGGTTTCGTTAAAAGTGATTTTTCAACTTTTCGAAGGGTCATTTGCACCTGTTTACTTGGAATGGCTGACCATTTCTATTTCTAACTGGCACCTCATTGGCCGCCAAGGCAACTTGTTTTAAAAGGGGGTACTTCCATTTTCAACCTACCTAGGACGCTTTACATAAAAAAATGAACACGAATAAATAATAGATTAGACTCAGGAGTATGTATCATCCAATGGTTTACCTTTCATGATCTTTCACGACCAGGCGAGAGCTATTTTGGGTAAAGCTTTTACACTGGCGTTGATGTCTGGTTTGTCTGATTAAAGACCTTTTTTCCTTGTCATACTAATTGAAAAAATAATAATGCACCTCTGAGTTGAAGGGATTCGAAGTCATAGTATTGCTTATTCCCAAGAAATGCACCACCAAACTCGAGCTTCTCCAGCATAACGTGCTCATTTGTATACAGAATAAAAGAACACCTAATATTTCAACAACGAGCCACCCCTTAACTTTAAAAGTATAAACAAAATCGCAATGTTGGCTTAGTCCAATACCAAAACGCAAACGTTGCGAACTTCAAGTGGGCGAAAGAAAATTGCAGGGAGCGTTTACATTCAGCAGTCTCTGAGACGCTTGCCTTTATCCCAGTAAAAATAATTGTTATTATGATTTGACCTGGTTTCAAGCTGTGACTTACTTAGGAAAACAGGGGTCGGCAAACTTTTGATGACTCATACCGTATCAGTTCAATTTCATGTTCAGCTGCCGGAATTTGAAGTAATTATTTTTTTCTATATAAACGCTGCCGGGTGAGTCGAAATTGAATGAACGCATGGTCGTCTCAGACATCTCTCCGCCCATCATCGCTCCCACTCTCACGTAACAATAGCTGAATGTATTTGACCATACTGCAACTTCAAAATTTTAAATGTCTTACTCGGATCGTAGAACAGTTTTCAAATGAGTGTCCGTAAAACTAAAACCAAAGTTATTACAATTGCCAATCACAACAGGAACAAGACACAAAATGAACCAATCAGAAATCGAAGCAAATATTTAACACTTAGATTATGAGCTCGAGATTTCTATCGCGTGATAGTTGATGAGGCCGAAGGCCGAATCAACTATCACGCATAGAAATCGATAGCGAATAATCTAATTGTTTTAGTATAAATCTACTAGACGTTCAAAACTTAACAGCAGACACTACATGTTTTTATTGAAAAATGATATAAATAGGTCACACCGGGCGCGGTAAACACTCTACTCACTATCTACAACAGAATAGATAGTGAGTAGCGTATAGCCAATCAGAGAACAGCATTAGTGATAGAACGCTAGTAGATTTATACTAAAAATGATTAGCGTCGCGGGAGAATGCGTGCGAGCAAGTCACGATTGGTTTTGCTTTTACGTCTGATTGGTTGAGAAAGTGGCGTGAACTTTTTCAACCAATCAGAAAGCGTAGTGGAGCAAAGCCAAAGCAAAGACAACAGTACTTTCGACACTCAGTTGAAAACTGCCCTATACATGAACATAGTCTTCGGATGGAGCGTGTTTAGAGTTTACACGCGAGGAGTGCCGGCCCTTGTCATGATCCATTTTCTCCTTCACTTGTCAAGCTTTCAACTTTTTTAACGCAAGGTATTTTACTTCACACCCAAATCTGAATGTTAATATGTTTACCCCATTTATTGTTAGCTCTTTCTGCTCTATCCAAGGCAAAATCAGGTAGTCTAGTTTCCTTTTTTTATTCTCTAACAGTATTTATAATAAGTTGTAAGTGGATGTTGATCAACCCGTATATTGTAGTTAAAGGATTTAACGAAAAGATCTGAGTGTGTTCCTCGAGGTGGAATCGTCAAGCATGTTGTAATTTTGACATTTTTTCAGGGGCACTCAGCGAGAACATTTTAGCGAAATACTTGAATTATCATTTTCTACTTTCTTAGTTTGTTTAGAGATTTTGTGTAATCACTGGTTGATCTGTTCGGAGTTTTTAGCCGAAAAGTTCGGCCGCAGAAAATTGTAGGAAACAGAATCCTATCCAGCGAATTTGCGAGCTGTCCCCTGCTAGCAGAGGTCTTTCCTTGAGAGACCTCTGCTAGCAGGGAATACGAGCTGCTGATGGTTCTCTGAAAAATGGTACTGAGCTGGCCTTATGTTGCACTCCAAACGACATGTTTGTCCCTCCTCAGTTCCGGCCTTGTTGTGAAAGTCTGAGGTGATGTTTCGCAAAAGACATCTCTAATTTTCCTGCAATTAAATCTGAATTTCTCAGGCGATTTACGGCTTCGGAACAGATATTCCCCGAAACGAACCCTTGCTGATGCCCCTGATTTTTCTGACGTGATTTTTTTTTTTTCGTTTTAACACAAGCAGCCTCAAGATCGTCTCATCTGGAATGGTTAATAACTGCACTGAGAGCAACATCTCTTTTCCTACCTATCTCCAAGAACCATTCGGGCTCACAATCTTCAGAATTGGGCTACAAATCACCATCGGTATTTTTGGGGTCACTGGAAACGCCATTGTCTGCTTAACCATCATTCGTAAGCCACACGTTCTTGGGCCTTCCAGTCAGTACCTCTTGAGTCTTGCAATCGCAGATCTGGGAGTGCTGCTGTTCAACTTTCCAATCGCCATTTTAAAGGAGCAAGATCCATCCAAATGGTACTTTGGGGAAGCAGTTTGTCTGTACGTCTTACCTGCTACCGAAACATTCTTCGGTGCGGCTATTTTCTCCATCACCTTGATTTCGTTGGAGAGATATGTCAACATTACTCGGTCGGCCATTCGTGTTCGTAGGATGCGCTCTCGGAATAGAGGACGCCTTATTGTGGTAGTCTTGTGGGCTTCATCGTTCCTCTTAACCGCTTTGCCTTTGTACGTATTCCAGGCCTACGACGCATGCCATCAGGCATGTTACGCTACATGGTCACCTATGGTCTTCTTGATGTACGTAATCACTCTGACTGTACTGCTGTACGTTTTGCCACTCCTCATCATCGCCTTTAGTTACATAAGCATCGCAAGGTCGGTGTCTGGGAGAACGAAAATAATCCTACAAGAGGAATCTTCTTGTTATACCGACACTACCGAAGAATCCAATCCGCAATCCAAGAGTTTAATAACCATGTTGCGGCAAAAGAGGAAAACGTATCGAATTCTGAAACCTCTGGTGATTTTGTTTGCGGTTAGTATGTTTCCTTTCACTGCGTTTCGCTTGGTGTTAACCTTCTGGGTTGAACTGTCCATCAAAAGCTATTACACCATCTTACTGACACTAGTCGTTATTTCTACAGTAGCTAATTCTGCAGCAGACCCACTTGTTTACTGCCTTGTAAGCAAAGAGTTTCGCCAGGAAATTAAGCGTATTTTGCCTGGTAATGTCCTACAACACATCAACGCTGTTCTTGGAAGAAGCCAAACAAGTGATGTATTCACAAGCAGTTCAAAAGTCACCGAAATGCGGACAACACTGGTGCAAGGTACCCGCATTAAAGATACTTTTCTGTAATGGTATAAGAAGAGTCACAAACCTAAAAATGACCAGGAAAAGAAAGCTAACAAAGACAAAACTGAATACTAGCCATGTGACTCAAGCCGTCGAAACCGTGTTCCACAACTTAAGATAACAAGTAAAGAAATAGCGCATCTGGTTTATAATCACAGCCAGCTTTAGCCTGATGTTCACATTTCTTTCAACTACAAATATGACAATGAACTCTCTCAAATAGCTCAGCAACTGGACGAGGAAAGGTTTGCCTTGTTATAGCCTTGCTTTAGAAATGAGGTTGACTTGTTTCTGCTTAGTTTTACTCTTTTAAAGATAGCACGATCATATAATGTAGGTGCACCTTTGAAACTAGCTGGTGTTGCGATTATCTGTTGCACATTACATACCCATGTAGCCAAACAGAACTTACTTATTAGCTTTCTTCCGTGTTATGTATACACTGTAATAAAGAAAAGACTACCGCAATCATTCGACAATTTTCAGGTGATGAATTAAATCCGTAGACATTCACTGTAGTTTTTCGGAACCACGCGATGTTTTCTTTAATAGTTATTGCCGATTCACTGATGGTCAACATAGTCTCGATCTTCTGGCCTGGAGACTGAAATCCAGATCGAAATGTTAATTGGTTTTTGAGGAGAGGGAGAAACCGAAGTCACCGGAGTACCCGGGGAAAACCCTCTCGGAGCATGGACGAGAACCAACAACCAAACTCAACCCACATATGATGCAAATTTCCCTTTCGCATACGGTCGTTGATCGAAAGTTTTTCTACTAGAAAGAAAGACACTACAGCACCACCACTACAGCACCACCACCACCACTACAGCACCACGCCAATCCGCCACAATTCCGCCACAATTACTCAACTGTTTTTCATAACTAATACATCTATAATAGGTGACCCTAGCCTTTCCCGAACTCTTAACGTAAATTCAACCTGGGCTTAAACTTAGTTCTTTCTGTCTGTAAAATATGTATTTGTTGCCTTTTGGTAACTTACCGTAATCCAGAGCGTATCTGACATCTGCCATGAGTAAAGGCTTGGTTACCAATGATGGCATCGACCGTCAAAAATGGCAACGACCGTTTACGAAAGGGAAATGGGCGACGCGAACCCAAGCCACATTGGTGGGAGGCGAGTGCTTTCACCACTGCGTCATCCCTGCTTCCTTGCTCTGGGTATTTTTAAATAAGGACATAAATAGTTGTTTCTCTGCGTTTTCTATGAGACAGTCAACTCGGCGTATTTCATCACAAGAAACTGGGAACAGGCCGCGAGAGAAATCGGTGAGCGGAGCAAGCAAACCAGCTGCGGCCAACACTCGCACTTCTCCATCCGCCCACCAATATTTCTTGCGCCCTCTTTCTCACTAAGGAGCCTGTTCACAAGCTATAGTCTGGTAATGCAGCATTATATAATTATGGGAACCACCCGCAAATGGCGTATTCTGTATTTTAGGTTCTGGCTTGTATAAACATGACAAAGATCGAAAATCGCTGAGATGTAATAGACCACTTTTGACACTGTGCGTGCGTCACGTCATATGCTTTCATTCATAAAATTACGAATGGGAACCTTTGTTATCTCACACTACATACATGACACCAAACTATAGCTACAGAGCGATGAATACTGTGTATTGAAAAACCATAAGTTATGTGGATAGATGGAAGGTTATTATCTAATCAATATTAGTCAAGAAAAAAAGATATTTATGATGGGAATTCAATGTCATAAAGAAAGTATTCCACCACTAAGCAAAATCGCAATGTAAAATCGTAAAAATATTCCGGTCATTTACACACTCCGTGTATTTACTAGTCAGACTGTAGGTCAAAACGTACCCAGGACCCCGGGGGGGGGGGGCACTCCCTATAATGGGCTATACGGGGAGGCTCCGCCCAAAATGGGTGCCTTTTTTTAACTCACAGTATATTAAAGGAGCTACGTCACGGATAACGCATCTTGAAAAAACTGGCAAGTTTTTTCAAGTTTGTCATTCGTAATCCGTCTTAATCTCCCTCAATCGTAACCATCCTTGTTCAGTTTTGGTTTATTATTACTTCTTTGGTGTTTTTCTACCTTAGAAAACGATTATTTTAAAATTCTCTTCAATAATAAAACAATTTTGTCAGATCAGAAAAATGGATGTAAATACCGTGACATAGTTCCTTTAAAGGGTAGGGAAAATTGCCATTTTAGTATACGAAAGGGTCACAAAAGCAGCTGCAAAGTGGAAGAAATGGTGGCTAAAGCGAAGTATATCAAAGGGTACCACATCAGAAATGATTATGCAACTGAATCAGAACCTGGAAAAAACTAGGTGATTACAGGAAATTCTATTGTTTTGGCTTATCGTTGAGGTATAAGAAAGGGGGGCAATTTTGCTCTAAGTATGTGAAAAGGGTACCATTCTGGTAAAAATTACCATGTTAAAGGGTAGGGGTTTGAACCTCTGGGTGGAGCCTCCCCATACAAAACTTTATTGAGTAGCTCCCCCCCCCTCCCTGGGGCCCAGGATAAAACGCCCCCGACAAAATGTTATGTCTTATTTTGAAGGGGCGTTTTGTCTGATTTAGGGGTCCGTTTAGTCTTGGGGGAATTTTGACCGGTTACCCACAACTGCACCTCCCCAAAAACATACTCCTGAGATCATTCGATAGGCGTGTGTTACCCAAAGGCCGAATTTTTGCCCATTTTTAGGCCCAACAATGTAAAAATTTTATACCCTTTTTCAGAACTAACCACTAAAGTCTTTCTCACACTTCCCAGGCAACAATAACAAACATTTCACTCTAAGCTTTTTCTGGCTTTCTTTGCAACAAATGAAGTTGCAGTGATCTTTCACTAAGATAATGTTTCATGCACAGTTTTTAGGGTTCTTATCACAATTTACAGAGAATTTCATTAACACTGAACATGTTAACCACACAATCGGAGCTGACAGTGGCACATGATGTGTAATCCTTGTTCCATACCAATCCTTCTATGGATCCAGCATGCATTTTCCTGCAACCAAGTCGCTCTCCACTCATGCAATCCCACAATACCAGACGGCCATTCTGGGTTGAGCAAAGACACCACTCTCTAACAGGATTAAGGCTCAAGTAGGTCAGTGTGTACCACCCATGGATGTCTTTAGTGTCCAATACATGCTTTATTTGGAATGTCGTGCCATCTCTAATGTGGACTGTCCTGTCGTCAGCACATGTGGCCAATATCAGCTGTCCGTTGGACATTTTCTTCCAGTCAACCGACGTCACAGCGGTAGTGTGACCTGTCAGAGTGTCAATCTTCTGCCCTGAAGAGCATGAAAAATGTTGAACTTGACCATGCACTGTTAAACCCTTTAAGACCAAATAGTGACAAAAATGAAATTTCTCTGTACAATGTCACTACTTGTTCAAACATTCAAGTGATGAGAAAAAAGGAATTGATCACCGAGGATAAGATCTCTTGATATTTAGATATTTACAGGCTTTCTTCTATCCTCTTAAATTCCCTTTCAGTTTGTCACAAGCATGGGAAAAAAGGTTAATAACCCAGTTAGTTTTTGTACACCTCCAATTTCCCCTTAGTCTAAAGAGGCATATGAGATGTTCAAATATCTCGGGTACTATCAAGTAAAATAATGATAAATTGCAACAATGAAAAGCCAAGCCATTGAAAAAAAAAACAGTGACTTAGGTGGGCTCGAGCCCACGACCTTCATGTTACTAGACCACCGCTCTGTCATCTGAGCTACATGTACAAAGCCAGGGTGGGAACAGTGCATGGATGAATCCCAGTTGATCTTGCATGTGCATAGGAAATACCTGCAACAAACATGCTTAGTGTGCACAACATGCAAGGAACAAATACATGAGGATGACAGTGTTTCGATTTTACAAGCTGTATATCATAAATATCATCCTCAGACATTGCCAAGTAAATGATAAATTGCAACACTGAAAATCCAAGCCGCTGTGCCCTTTGTGAGAACAGTAGGACCTCTGAAATCTCTAAAGGAGACCCACTGCCTAGGGGAGTACTCCAGATTTAAAGTGAAAAGGAAGTGCAAATGATTTTTTATTTTGGTTTAAAATTCAACCAATGATTTTCAACAGCTTACATTACAACCGTACTTGAAACGATAAAGTGCTGCTGATTATTTCAGGAGCTATAAATATAGTGACCTGGTACCACCATTCTTTCACATTGTTCCTGTTTGAACTGAAGTAATTTTGTGTATCTGTTTCCAAAAATGACTACTACATCTGGGAAAGGGATACACTGTAGTATGATGAATAAACAAACACAACATTCAGTTGGCACTGTCATTCAAATCCTTTCTGGTTATTCTTAAGATTCGAGAATTTAGCACGGAATTTTTTTTCAGTAACATGTAGATGTAATTTTGGTTCAGGGCTTTTTCGGTGGGTTTCCCTTCATGCACTAGGGATTTTTTGGTTTTAAATCTTGTCCCCATTTCCAACTCCCTATCAATTTAAATCTGGAGTATAGCCCCCTCTCAAGGCACACTGGACCTACATTAGCCAATTTCTAGAATGAACCTGTGTGTTCACTTGGCATTGTCAAAAGGTAAAGGAATAATCACTTCACTCACCACCAATAACTTTCCACACAGCTGCTGTCTGATCCTCAGATGCCGTCACAATCATGGAACCACAGGGACTCCAACACACACTCCAGATCTCTGCTGCCATCTCTTGCTCTCCCTTCTTGACAAAATGAGCTCGAAAATTAAGCTCCTCTACAGGCTCAGATAAGTCGACCTGCTGAAACCTATAAATGCATAAATTTCCAGTGCCCAAGCCGATAGCCAAGCTGCTGCGATCATGTGACCAAGCCATGGTCATAATGCTGCCAATGCACGTCAAAGCAGTGCATGGTGGAGAATCTGTCCCAGGAAGCCATCTTAAAAGTTCACCATCCAAGCATCCAATGAAAGCATAGCCATTGTTCCAAGTCAGGCATCTTATGGCAACCTCATACTTTGTCCTGAAGACAGGGTCAGTTTCACCCTTCTTCCAAACACAGATATTCCCAGTAAAATCTCCTGCCAAAACCAGATTTGAATCATTCACTGCAACTCCACATCCAGTGACTTCAAGGAATTTGATCGTGTGGCACTTGTCAAGACTATGAGGAAATGTCTCCTTGGGATTGTTGTAATTCAGAGTGACATAGTGAAGTGACATGATTCCACCCACCCATATCTCTTTTCCTGGCACTGCCCAGTTTAAGTGAATAATAGAATTTGTCGGTCCACCACGAATCTCATGGACAAGCTCACCAATGGGTGTCCACCATGAGAAAAATCCAGATAGGTATGACACAGTCAGGAGATAGTTGTCGTGCCAAAGTGCTACCTGTGCTGAACCTGTTGCTTGGAATAACGAGGTGACTGACAGGTCATGCTCATTGATGACAAGAAACATCCCACCCTGGAATCCCACAGCAAAGACACCACTGTGACATGGCGACACACACATCAAAGACGATTTTGAATCTCCTAGTGGATCTAAGGTTTGGGATTTTACAAAAGTGCCACATTCTGAGTACAAATGAGCCTCACTGAAGTTGTTATGGTGTCTCTGCAGGAGTGTGATAACTCTGTTATCAGTTGTGAAAAATGCCATATCATAGTAGTCTTTCTGTTCCACGTATGTAGAGCTACTTGGATTACCCTTCTCGTTGAGTGATTCTTCAGTAACAAAGTTCATTGCTTTGTCTGCGGGGAATTTTTCTGGGGTTTGAGGAGCAGCCGCGAGCCACTTTTCTTTAAGTTCCCACTTTTGATCGCGTTGCACGAGATCGTAAATAATCACGACTGAATCTTCGCCACCACAGATAAGAAATCGTTCCCCGTTTGAAGACCAGTCGGCAAAATGGATTTCTCCAACTCTTGCTTTCGTATTTAGTAGCAGTTCCCACGTTGAGCTCCACAGTTTGATTTCTCCGCTGTAGCAAGCCGTTAAAACTGCGTTGTGGTGGGCATTATGAAGCATTACAGTTATCAAATCGCTGTGAGCTTGAAACGATAACTTTCTCTTCCTTGTTTCTATATCCCAACAAACTACAAGGGCCCCAAGAGGAGCAATATACGATTTCTGATCTTCTCGGTTGAGGAAGCTGGCAGGAAAGCCGGCACATTGCCGGAGAGAACTAACTCCCCAGGAAAAATCCACCGTAAAACCAAAGTTATTTTCTGCGGTAGCACCTTGAGACTGGGGCGAGCTTTTATCCATATCTAAAGAAATGGTAGTCTGCAAGGTAAGATTTTATATAAAAAGCTTCAAGCAAAGACGTCCTTGTGCTGCGAGACGATTTCTGCAAACTCACGCTTTTTCTGGCTTTTTCTGCATATATGCGACACGAAATATGATCAATAGAAATCGCGTTGCATTCTGGTGTAGCTTCCCTGGTTTCTATAGCAACAACGCGTAGTATTTGTGTCCGCCATCTTTGATTGAGCACAGAAGTGTCATCCGCTTTTAGTCCTTTTACAATGGTAAAATTGCACGTGAAACAGGGCGATGAGAGTTTATTCCTTTACGAGACAACTTGTCAAGCAGAGCTGTCGGAGCTCGTACCTCAAATAGTCCGAATTCAGAATGGCCGACTAAAAATAGAGCGTTTGTCTTACGGTAAGCGATTCTTATATTTCAGACCAATGTAACGTTCATGTTATAATCCTAAGGCCTTATTACTTGCTGAACACAAAACAGTTTTTTCATGCAAGTTAAAGAGCGTTCTAGTCAGCATCTTTAGGTTTTGAGTGGCATAGATCTGTTCTCCATGAGGCTTTTTTATTTTATTTCATTTTATTATTTTTTAAGGACGGTGCCTCCTAATACAGATTTGTTATAATTATGGCTACAATGGTACGCGCGCTCTGATTGGCTGCTGAGCGGACAAGATTTTCTTGTAATGACCAGGCATTATGAAAATTTTTCTCGGCGCGACGGCTGTTTTAAGTTGTGAGTAAAAGCTACGAGCGCGGGCAAAAACAACAAAAAAGTCACACAAAATATAACTATCTTTTCAATAACTGAAAGAAAAATACTTAAGCCTACCGATACTTCTTTAGTATGAGCGATGAAGAGAGCCACAGCGAGAGCGAGCTTTATTATCCAGAGTTTTAAGAACAGGCCAAAACTGAGCAAAACAACATGACCAAGGTTACCACCCATGGAGATGAAAATTTCAGTAACAGTCAAGAGGAATTACACAAGTTTGTTCAAGGACAGAAAAGTGAAAACACTGTGAAAAAACGTCAAGTGATGTGAAGTGTTTTTACGATTTTCTTGCAGGGGCCGTGCAAGGGGTGGGCTAAGGGGGCTTTAGCCTCCCCACTTTTTGGTGCCATTAAAAAAAATAGGAATAAGAAGCAATTTCGATAAACATTTGGATAAAAAATACTGCACTAAAATGTTTCTCATATTAAAAAAGTTAAAAAACGACGACGTTTCGATGTTCAACTAACGTCATTATCAAGTCAAAAAATAAGTGTCTGTTACAAAGTAAAAATACTAGATAAACAATGCATCATTAAGAAACTAATATAAAGTGTAAGAATGTTAGTTCAAACAAAGAGTTTTGCACGAATGGAATCGGCCTGGGTGTTCAAGCTTGGATTGATTTCTTTTGATCAAATATCAGCTAATGCGGTTAGAAGGCAAATGAAAGATCTCAGTCATAAGATCGACACTATCATTGAACCGATTTTCGTCAGCAAGAAATTGGAACAAGATCTCAAGCCAAAAGAAATAAAGCCACCAATTGTAAATCAACAACGCGTGGTTTATTCGTTTTTATGTGATCTGTGCGATGCAGATTACGTGGGCCATACAGCCCGACATCTCCACCAGCGCATTGTTGAACATAAGAACTCGGCCATCGGTAAACACCTTCTGGAAGCTCATGGGCAATTAGGTAACCCCAAAGAAAGCCAATTTTGCATTCTTCGCAAGTGCCAAACGAAGTTTGAATGCCTGATTTATGAGATGCTCTTCATAAAAGAAATCAATCCAAGCTTGAACACCCAGGCCGATTCCACTCGTGCAAAACTCTTTGTTTGAACTGATATTCTTACACTTTACATGTATATTAGTTTCTTAATGATGCATTGTTTATCTAGTATTTATACTTTGTAACAGACACTTATTTTTTGACTTGATAATGACGTTAGTTGAACATCGAAATGTCATAGTCTTTTAACTTTTTTAATATGAGAAACATTTTAGCGCAGTATTTGTTATCCAAATTAAAAAAATAATAATGATAAAGTTGGAAAATTCATTAGTCAGTGATTAGTTTCAGGGTTAACCAGTACCGTAGTTTTCCCATGGTTTCAGATTTAATTTTTCATATGGACCAAGCAAAAACAGAATACTCTTCAAGAGTTAAATCGCCTTGCTATAATTTGGCTTCGGATTATAGTTGAAACTCACGTGCGCCCTGGGGGAGTCTATCTTGAAGAGTTTGAACCTACAGTGTAAGTACTCAGATTTTAATCCCACTCAACCGAAGTTGAAACTCTCGCTGTCGTTTGGCCTCTAATTCGTGAACTCTCATTGACTCTCTTATGCTCTTAAAGGGTTTGACTTTTGTCGACTCTCATTCTTGCCTGGCCCAAGCTCCAGATAGCGATTATCGGCAACAACGTGCTTAGATATTTGCTGAAACTCAACGTGACTTCTTCAAGCCTCTCTATGCATGTAAACTTTGCAACTATATAGGATAGCTGCCGAAAGATCTCTTTCGCTCTTAACGATGACAAATAAGGCATTTTGCAGTCAGGACATACCAACAGACTGACTTTGGTGAACTAATGTATATACTATTTAATGATACTCAGCTCAGTTTTCTCAGTTTGCCTCACTCTGTGATGACAACAAGTTTGCTTGGACAAGTTTTCAGGAAAATTAAACATTTTTTAGTTTGAGATCTTAAATGCGAATACGTCAAGGTTTGCACCGTGCCGGATACGTCTTAAAAGGTGTGCAGAGATGAAGGGCTATTCCTATTCCGGTTAAGGGAGTATCCAGAATACTGACTCCCTGAAAGATCGTAATTTTTTTCTATTTTGAGTGAACCAAAACGTTCCGACCGCATTCCATTCATTTGTTGTCTTGGGTACATTACTGAACGAAAGGAATCATCATTTCCAAACGGAGAAAACTGTAATAGTACATTGTCTTCTATTCCAGATTAGGATTAAGTATCGACATTGTTAATCACTGGTAGGTCGAATAGTTTGATGTCTTTGATACTCTTTATTATAGCTTTGATTCATAACTTACACCAGTCTATATGATGGGTAAAAAGTGACTACTGTTTACACTTTTGGCCGCCCTAGATGCGCTGTTAGTCACTAAAGAGGACAACAATTTCGCGTTAGGTTGTCATTCCACCCCCTCCCCCCTCCCTCACGCTTGAGCGAACGAGTTAGACCCCTCACTTTAAAATAGGCCGCGCGGTCCCTGTCTTGGCGAGATAAACAAGACAAATGTTCAGATTTTGCTGTACGACACGGCGACCGCTGAGTAGATCCTCAAGTGTGGTACATGAAGGCGCCCCTTGGCAAAAATGAAATAGGTAAATTCTTGAAAAAAATCTTCAAAGTCTCCAATCATACAAGTCAGCAAATGAGCACCATCAGCGACATATGTCGTATATCTTAATTAAGATATACTTAAACCACTTATAAGTGGTTTAAATCAGTCTCAAAATGCCCAGCAGATAACTGCTCTTCCAGTCAGCAATAGTGGCCAGTTAATGTCAAGTTCCCAGCAATCACACAGCCAGATGAGTCTCCAACACATGATAAATTCGCTCGCTGTGAATAATGCAAGCATTCCAGCAGCTTCAAATGGTGTTTTTCCTGGAGCAAATATCAGCAGTATCTCTGGATGCCAGTTTCAGATCTTCAATGGCCCGGTGAAGTTGATCCAACAAGGGAAAAAGCGACGTTATGTTATTGAGAGTGACAACAAAGATTAACATTCATCGCAAATGTCACTGAAATCACTGCAAGTTCTCCCCGCGTGTTAAAAATTCAATCACGAACTAGGCCCACATTTGGCTTAACTTTTAAACTTTTTAAAGGTCACACACTTGTAAACACAGGTCGTGTGTTTTGTGAAATTAAAGTGGTTGAGTTTCCCCCCTGATCTTGATGTAGTAAAGACAAAAATTATCTCATTGTCAAAGAAACTGTTTCTTGTGGTTTCGATCATGTCGCTAGGTTCATTTCGGTTTAGTGAACACGACCTCAAATGACCTCTTTCGCGCGCAAGTGGATGTTGAAAATTACTTCCAGTGTTTTTTATTATATTCTTTTTTTGAATAGCGCTAAAAGGCCATATAATAAATAACTTATTAACCTCGTCCGTTCGGTCATTACAGGGAAATCTCAGACCTTGGCCTTGATGTATTGATCTCACTATCGCTCAGTCAATACATCAAGGCCTCAGTCTGAGATTTCCCTGTAATGACCTCACTCTCGGTTAATAAGTGATATGTATTTTTGCAAAGATTATGACTATGTGGAAAAAGTAGATCTTAGCAAAGGTTATTGGAACCCAGAAAGAAAAATGTGGGTATCCATGCATTTTTCAGAGGTAATTAAGCAACCATAATTCTTTATAAAAAAGTGTTAAAATACAAAGAAAGTATGGCAATTTCTTTCCAAGTTTAAGCTTAAGCTCTCTGGAAAATGCATGGTTACCCTCAAATATTTTCTTTTTGGATTCTAATAGCCCTTGCTAACATCTGCTTTTTCCACATAGTCATAAACGGCGCAAATTATTGTTGTATTAGGGGGCAAATTCCTTAAGAAACCCAAATATCCCGAGATGCGCAGAACGTATGCGCAGTAACAAAAGGAGGCACCGTCCTTAAGATGTTAATTGAATAATTTAAACTTAACCTTACAATACATGTAAATGAAAAAAAAATACTATCTGCCATAATTTGCAGAAATGGAAGAGCTTTCAAAGCATGGGATCATGCTCCCACCTAACATGCAGGGCCTGACAGAAGAACAGCTGTCTGAACTTCATCTTCATGATGACTGGGAAGATGAGTGTATTCCCAGTGGAGGTGTTGTTGAGAACAATGACCCACTTGGAAAAAGAAATGGAAAAGGTTAGAATTTAATTGTCTAATGTAAAAGTTAAGCTGTTACCCATTTCCACATATGAAGTAAACACCTTTTATCTTGAATTGTCAAGAGGAACAAAACAGAAGTGGGTAATGATTTGCAGATCGAGAACTTGGGGCAAGGTACATGTGTGGCCTGGAGGAAATAGTCGGTATATCCAGGATTGAAGTCTGTCACAAATAATAAATGAAACACAATCTAATTTAAACCTCAAAAGTAACAAACATTATCATGAAAAATCTGTCATCTGTTGTCCAGTGTGAACTAAATGTCGCACAATTTGTACATGTAGGTGTTGTTGGGCATGCTTCTTTTAATTTATTGTTCCTGCCTTAAATTATGTGGATCTGTAATATTTTGTTATGTTCTTTGTAAAAAGTTCCTTACGTTAGCTTTGCTGCAGCGTTCAGTCCTAGAAGTATCTCAAGGGTGGTGGGGGGGGGGGGGGTGGATAAAGTCGCACTCAGGCCATGGAGGCCCACACGGCCGGAGCTTATCCCAGTTCTCGTAGCATGAAGCAACTAAGAGTATCGCTACTCCCCCCTGGACAGAATGATAGTCCATCACAGGGTTACCCCAGCAGTGTGTCTTCGTTAGCCATTTATACACCTGGGTGGAGAGAGACAATGTGGGGCAAAGTATCCTGTCTAAGCAAACAACACGATAGCAGGGACTGGGCTTCAAACCACGACCTTCAGATCTGAAGTCCAAAGCGCTAACCACGGGGGGGTGGGGGGGTGAGGGGCGGGGGCAAAATGAATATTTTTTGGCTCCTTACCTTAGCCTAGATTCCCCACTTATTATATGTGAAGAAGGAGAACTTCTTCTGGGAACACTGGCTGTGAAAGTCATCTGTAACCAGAATGCAGTGTTTTGTTTTTGTAAGTTTAAGTTATGTTTCATGTACATGTATGTGCATGTTTTCTTACAGCACCTACTGAGAAAATGGCAGAAGTCTTAAACAGAACTAGACAAGAAGCAAAGGCCAAAATTGCCAAGGTTTGTTACAAGCATGTTTAAAAATCCAAGTAATCATGGGCTCAGTGTTTACATGTCTATTGAAATAACACAAGTTTTAAAAGTTTGCTGGTAACACCAATTCCACTGTTATCCCATCAATACCATCTCACAAAACAGTTACATCATCATATGCCAATAAGTACATTTTGTTTTCATTTCTGCTTTCTTTTGTGAATTAAGATTATGTACATGTACTTACATAAGAATTTTAATATTCTGGGGAGAAATTACTTTTGCAGTGAAACATCTTTACAGCTTCTCTACCGAGGACTAAGAAGAATCACTGAGTAGTGTTGCATGTTTGTTGTTACTAGCAATTCCCATCAAGAGAACGGTTTCAGTAGCTGTCAATCACTTTTTAATCTTGACCTACTGTTTAACCATACACTTTAGGTAAATGTGATTGTTATATTTTTACAGTTTACAAGTGTATGGGTTTTACCTGCATGAACAATCTTGGATGCTTTAGATCTCACATGTAGATTTTCCCTTCACATCCCTGTTGACATTTTGTTTCAAAATAAAGTAAATCAGTCAACAGACTTGCTAGGCTCAGTCTCCAGCTGTGGGTGTCTCAATGTGTCTGCAAATTATTCTCCTGTGGTGGGAGACTGAGCCTATAGAGGTATTAGAACAGATTCTTCTACAAGCGTAAAAATTCACCATCTTTCTTTATTTATCACCCATAGGCACTTTGACATTGCTAATCCTAGCAGTATGTAGGACGCATGTCACCACAAACTCAGTAAATATGGCTTATGCTCACCACGAGTCTCCCAGTAGCTCAGTGGTTTGAGCATCCGACCGGTGTGCGGAAGGTCATGGGTTCGATTCCCGTCAGGGACTCAGATTTTTTCTTTGTACCTTGCTCATGCCTTGTTGATTATTCCAACTTTTTCTTAGGTTAAAAATTCCTTCTTTCATGCTAGGTGACAAAGTATAATGATTATAACTCTAATGTTATAGGGGCAAGTTGATGCAAACATTCCTCTGACCTCTGAGGTCATAAAAGATGCCCTTGATCAGATGAGGGGAGCTGTAATGATTGTCTATCCCATGGGACTACCTCCACATGATCCAGTTAAACAAGAACTAGAAAACACTGAAGACTTATCAGGAACACAGGTTAGGTTTGTTGAAGTTAAGATAAACTACAGTGTAGGTGGAAGTCTTTTAATTCAAGTAAGGGCCAGACACATAACAACTTTGTGTGCAGTTTCTTAATTGCAGTTTCCAGCCCTGACACTGGTGCACACAACATTGTGCACAACAACACTTCCTTCCTTCCTTCCTTCCTTCCTTCCTTCCTTCCTTCCTTCCTTCCTACCTTCCTTCCTTCCTTCCTTCCTTCCTTCCTTCCTTCCTTCCTTCCTTCCTTCCTTCCTTCCTTCCTTCCTTCTTTCCTCCCTTCCTTCTTTCCTCCCTTCCTTCCTTCCTTCCTTCCTTCTTTCCTCCCTCCCTTCCTTCCTTCCTTCCTCCCTCCCTCCCTCCCTCCCTTCCTTCCTTCCTTCCTTCCTTCCTTCCTTCCTTGCTTTAACCTTTTTTCCCTCTTCATTTGTTTGCTCTTCATTTTTTTCTTTCTCCTATTCCTTCTTTTGTTTATTGGTTAAATGAATGATTGATCAGTGATTTACAGTGAGTTACTGATTGATTATTGATTGCTATGGATGTACACTGTATAGCTGTAAGAGGGTAACCTTTATACAGGCAATGTACTTCAGTAACAAAAAATCAAAGACAAACAAACATTACGGCAGCCCAATATATTGTAAGTGATAATCTCACTACTGACAACCCAATAACAACAATTCTTATAAAAAATGTAGCCTTCACGATTTGTTAATTTAAATCATTCTTTTGATTGACGTTCATTTGGTATTTCCTAGGCCTCCCTTCAAGTTTTGGATGACAACAGTGCCCAGTTGTGGTGGGCTGGGAAAGAGCTTCAACGAGGAAAAAAGCTTCAAGACTTCATCGGAAAAAATGAGAAAACGAAGCTCATAGTAAAGCTTCAAAAGGTAAAAAATAGATATGAATGTTTTATTGGATAAGAATTAGGTCTGACAGAAGAGTGCATGTATTCCGTTGATTGAGATGTGCTCCTCTAATCTATGGTTACGTCTAGTCTAGATCTGAAGTGAATGTAATATATCAGAAGGCATACATGTATTAGATCAATAATACTGCTCCCTTCAGATAAAGAAAATAATAAATGCATGTAACAATACAGTGTACCGTAGGAGCACAGGAGCAATTTTTTCGCTTCCCCTCGCGGATTGGTTTCTAATTCCTCAAGGAGTTAACCCTCCGCCCAACAGTTTTCGTGTTGTCCTAGTGGTTCGCTGGTTTATACACCTGGGTCAGAAAACAAATATGGAGTGACGTTTTTTGTCCAAGGAAGCAACATGATGCAATGCAGAGACCAAGCCTTGAACTACCCAACCTCTGATCTTTCAATTGACAAACTAAGCTGAAGTCCTACCCACTAACCACTACTTAACAAATAGATTCCATGTTGCCGTGCGTCTGTTCAGTTATAGATCACAGATGGCGTCAAAATGTGGTAGGAACAAAAAAGTGGCACACGAGCCGTTAGGCGAGTTTGTCCGGCTGATGTTCTTAACACGTTTTGACTTCATCTGTGATCTGGTACTGAAAAGACGCACGGCAACACGGAATCTATTTGTTTTATATAATAAAGAGAAAAAAAGTTGACCATGATGGCGTCATCTATGCGTCTGTCCTCTAATAGATCATGGCCAAGAACCAATTAAAACGCGCGTAGAATTCAGCATGTTATTATATAAAAACCACTTCACCACTGCGGCATCTCCCATTACCGTTTGTGTCCGACCATTTTATTATTTTTTCCTCGTTCTTGTGTTGCAGAAGGGGCAAGGGCCACCAGGCAGAGAACCTGTGTTCAATGAAGAGCAGCGGAAACAAATGATGGCTTATGCTTACAGAAAACAAGAGGAACTCAAGGTTAGTGCCAACCTTAATTGAACAGAAAAAGACATGAGTAGATGCTTGACTAAAACACAATAATTTGCGTAGAATGGTTTTAGTGTGAGGACTACTTTGAGGTCGTTCAAAATCCAATCAAAGTGTTCACGGTTTTTTGATTCGCACAGTAAAACGTGTTAATTTTTTTCACGTTTTCACAAGAACTCAGAGGATTAAATAACCATAAATGCATACATTTAAAGGTAACAGTTTGGTCTGAGTAATTGATCCCAAATACCAGGTTTATACACGTAGTAACGCATGTATAATTGTTACAGGTGGTTTCCTTATGTACTTCTTTCTTAATTTGGATTTTCTGGTCGTGTCTGAAATACTATACCATGTTACAGTACGTGCAGTGTACAAACATCGTTAGAACGTTTTCAGGCTCAATTCGCCCCAAAAATAGACGTTCTTACACACACACAAAAAAAAAGTTATCTGCCACTTATACCACCATCTGCAATGTTTAAACGGGGCTTAGCATGGACTTCCTTACTTTTGGTCTTTACAGAAACTGGAAGCAGACGAAGAGGATAGTTACCTTAACTCAGGCTGGGCGGATCCTCAGGCACTCAAAAGACAATTTCATGGCGTTGGAAACGTCAAATGGAGGCCATGAGAATGATGTGCAGAATTTTATACAACACGGCTGACTGAGAACGAGGGATGTCTTCTATAAAATTCTATAAAGAGTTTCTGTTTCTTTTCATCCTAATAGAAGTGACATTAGCACTCCAAAGGAAAGGCGTGTGTTGGCTTTCCATCCTGGGGCAACGGCACAGAACGTGTGCACCCATAAGCGGTCGGCCTACAACTGAATTTTTGCTTGACGGACTTTTGAGAACCACTGCTCTCGCAAATCAACAACGGCCGTTTTAAATATCATCCATTCAACCACCGTTGAAGTAATGACCGTTGTCTTAGTCAACTCTCGAAGATGATATCTCTATCAAAACTGTTGCTTCATTCCCCGACTGAACTGAACAACGCAAGCTCAATTCAGGTATGTTGCTTTTCTCGGATTCTCTTGGTCACGTGATGTGCCAAACCGTTCGACATGTAGGGAGACTCGCAGAAGAAATTGTTGGAAAAAAAAAGACAGCGGTTACTCTTTTGTCATAAGGTTCATTTTCAATAAGGAAACAAAAAACAAATCTTGACGAGTTTGTAATGAAACACGAACAGTTTGTTGTTATTTCCCATACGTGTTATTTGTTTTAGTTTCTCTCCCAACTCGATAAGATTCATCAAACTTACACTGTCTCAAGAGATGGTCCTAGGGTAACTACGATGGCGTTCCAGAAACTGTTCTTTCTTGCTTAGCGGGCATATTATGTAAACATTTATATTGTACTATTAAGAAAGCGAAGCGCAATTATTTTAATGCAGGAAAATAGGTAAAATAAATTTCAAAGGTCTTAATGTGTGTGCACAAAAGTCCCTGTAATCTGATCGTCCAACATAACAACGGGAAACTTAGGCACAGAAGTTCGTGAGCCATGGCCACAGTCGTCAACCGGAATATTTGATGTTCCCCTGCTGAGTACTTTTTCGAGGCTTTCGTGTTCTTAATTGAAAACCAAAGAACATAAGTTTTCCAAGCTTTTGGTGAAGACGAAAACATAGTCAACAAAGAAAATATCCAAACTTGTCATTCAAGTTCTTTATTTCAACAAAATATGCGTTTAAAAATAACGATCTATTTACATTTTTGGTAAGCGTTGTTATTAAGCGTTATGTACAATGTTTACTGAAGAAATCCATGAAAATGTAGATAACGCCCTTCAGTCCATAATAGCATCGTCCAACGTATGATCAAAAATTGGTTACATTGCAATAGCAAAGCCAGCCAAAACGCGCTGTTTTTATGCTATGAGCACTTTTAATACTAAAATGCAGTCGTTTTCTACTAGCCACACCCCTTTTGGGTAATTTTTTTTTTAATGTTCTACTGGTTGGTTTCGGTGACCATTTTTTTAATAGGTCATTCACCAGCCTCATGCCCAGGCCTTTACGCGCGTATTGAGTGCCAGCATGAGGCTTGGGGCCGAACATGAAAGCGCGAGGCGTCCTAGGCGAATCCTACCGTTGAGCTCGACGGGTGACATTACATTTGATTTCCTGTCGAGGACGACTGAGAACGAGGCTGGCCATTTCCGCCGGAGTTGGTTTATGCCTCATTATCAAAGCAAGGCCAGGTGCACAGCCTTTCATAAGAAAACGGATTCTACTCTAAAGTGAATGGATACTTATTCACGTGCGAAACGCTGAGCACTTCGCCTCGGTTTACAGCAATGGCCAATTGGCACTGAACTTAGTTAACACGGTTGAATGTATTGTTCAAAAAATTAGGAAACATTTCAACCGATTTCAATGGTTGGAAAAACGTTTCGCGCTTCAGGAAGCAAACCAAACCCGCTTACCGATGTTTGTGTTTGGGGCGGCTAGTATCGGTAGGATGATGATACATTGATGTCATCGCGCAAATTAATGATTGTCTATCGAAACAAGCCCACCAAAGATCAAACGTCATTTTGCAAGGACGTAACGAGGCTTATTCCTCATGTCTGGTCCCATTCTCTCTTTTTACAAAAAATATTAACGCTTATCCAGCAAAAAGCGCGCGGGCTGGTTGCCCTGCTGATCCCTCTGAGGTCCCTTGTGATATAAATCCCAGGTTTGAAATCCCTAATCCAAACCATCTCGTTACGAACTCTGGTTCGAATTTTCTTTCCAAATGTAATGAAGGATAACTGACTATTCATGCAAGTGCGTGTTTATGTAAGTGTTTTCTGGATATTTACTTTACCTATGACGAAGTAAGTTCGTGTCCTTTAGATGCGAATTTTCTGTAATGTTGAGTAAGAAGAATTACTAGAAAGTAGGTGTGCTGCATCAGTTAAAAGAGTAGCTCGCTCACAATTTGTTTATCCTCTTGTAAAATGAGGATTTATCCAACGACGAAATGTCAGCTAGAAAACAAGCACAGAGGATCGAATCCTCAGCTCCAAGAAATTGCTAAAGATCGCTAGTCAAGATTGCGCCCCAGTGAAATAGTTAAAATGAAATGAAATGTTTTAATTGTTTGATTTCAGGCCTGCCTGAAATCAAAGGACTAATTAAGTGAACGAAAGAGTCAAACTCACGAAAAATAAGACAATATTCTAGGCCTGCCTGACAAATTAAACAACTATAAGCTACTAATCACCCTCATCCCATCAAAATGTATGTCCCCGCACAAAAAGGAAACTGTAACCTAGTTTTCAAAAGTAAATATCTGAAACGCAGTAATAAGGTTACCAGTACCTTGCATGAGAAAATACGGAAAATAACACAACCCACTCTAGACACCTGTCTTGTGACCCTAAGCTCTCTAATAGAGTGCAATTAAATGCAGGTGAATATTCTTTTACCTCTGTCCTGTTTTTCACAAGAGGTTTTACCCCGTTACTATGCTAGCAGGTTACAAATGAGTCATTTATCTACGCGATACAAAACAAAAGCATGGCAGCCACGTTTTGTCAACTATGCAGAGAAAGCAGGGCCTCTCCTCTCCGAACACCATCCCTTGCAGTGTTTGCTGTCGGACTTTGTGTCTTGGAGATTGGTATTCATGACCCTCACCAGCAATCACCTGCCTGCCTACTCATCTATCAGACTGTCCATCAAGCATCGCGTTACACTGTCACTGCACCGGTCTCACTGAACCTGCTAACACATTCTTACATAACTCCTAGTGGAGAGGATGGACGCAGTAACGGACCCTGTTGACACGTGCACTGTTTGATGTTGATTCCAGCCGAGTCGTATTTGCTGTCTCTACTTTCACTCGTCGAAATCACTGATGGACTGTCGCAAGTGGAAAACTGCTTTCTAATCGATATCTGATCGTCACTTCCGATGTTTTGACTATTGTAAAACCGGACTATTTCCGAAAGATAACCGAGGTCCTCGCTGCCCGATTGATTAGGGTCATTGTGATCAATAATAATGACATCTCCCGGTTTGACGTTGATTTCTTTAGTTTCGTCGTCACTCCCCTGTATTTCTATTGTCACACTCTTGATATTATCTGCTTCGTCTGGTTTGCCGGCCTTTTTCCTTTTCATCGCAAATTTTCTCTTGCGCCGATGCTTTTTACAAACGTGCACAGCCAAGAGGAAGGCGAGCAAGAAAACTGTGCCACCGGCAACCGATGACAAGAACACGACAAGAGTGTCCCGCGGGTTATCTGGAAATATCAAATAAATAAACAAACAAACAAAGAAAACAATTAATAGCTAGCTTTTCTTTTGTATAAAAGGTAAAATATTTTCAAAACAAGTGTCAGCCATTTAACAAGGGGTAACCTCCAAGATCAAATCGTCTCAAAAACTAATACCCTTTGGGCCCACACTCACCCACGCTTAATTAAGGGGTGATATGGTTAGATGCTATGTCTTCCCAACGTTTAACTGAACTGTTTTCCTTAATTATCTGCTTCAGGTTTTATGCAACCAAAAAATGCCATCATAGAAGTGTGGTGTAACCTGTAAGAGTTTTTTCGCGATATTTTAATGTGCGTTAAGAAGAAAGTGTGCAGGGGGGATTGATGAACTTAAGGGAAACTGAAAAATATTAAGAAATAAGGTGAGTTAAAAATTTGTTTAAATTCACTAAAACAGTCCGCAAACCCTAAGTGCTGTATTATGGGGGTGGACTGTCTGGTGGTGTGAACAAAAATGTTATCCTTTATTTCTTTCTTTATCCATACGGCCTATTTCCCAAACATTTAAGATTGCTTCCCTTCCCCCCCCCCCCCCCCACCCCTAGCCTGATCGTTTAGGAGAAATTCAAATGTTTGCGTTCAGAAGAAAGTTTAAATGATAAGTACTTTCTTAGACATATTCATACACTAAACTTATTTAACTTTAACATTAATAACAGGTTCATTTATAAAGAAACCTTTAGGAGAGGATCTTCTGTTTCAGAAGTCACAACACTTTACGGTAATATCTTTATGCATATTGACTTTCCATAAAGCTGCTCTGAATTTCTTGGTCATTGATTATAAACTGTTTGTTAGTTCACTCGATCCTTAAAGTATGAAACTCTTTCCCAAAGGCTTCTTTTTTATTGTTATTATTCATTTGCTTTAAGTTTACCTTAGACGCTGGGACGCGGCACAGTAGAGAATCTTATGGTTTTTAATCAGCTTTGTTGTGGCTGCATCATCCAAGCTAAAATTTGCCTATGTTTTAATCATTTTACTATTTTAATTCTGGTTTTGAGCCGAACTAGGAGGACAAATATTTCATTTTTCCTTTACCTTTTTGATCAGTAGTTTTGTATTTGACAGAAAAGGAGCAAAAACACGTTTTAATCCTCAAGTTTAATTCCGTTAATTCTCAGGCCCCGGTTCCTGGAAAGCCGATCAGCGCTAATCGAGGGTTAAATCTCGCTAATCGAGGATGAAAAGTTATCCTTCGGTTAGATTCTGTTCCTGAAAGCACGATTAACACTAACCAATTGATAAACGAGGGGTCAAATTTAATCCACCTAGCGAGGTCGATTAATTCGGGGGGGGGGCGGGGAACTTGATCAAAACAAACAAAATGGCGGACTTAAATTTTGCGATGTTGTTATTTTAATTGAGTAAGGAAAAAGAAAGAAGGCAATTTATGCTAGATAAATTACTCTCGGTAACTTAAATAACAAATAATTTTGTTGTCTGCACAAATTCGAGCGGTAATCGACTGAGTTTTGGGCGCAAAAACCTGCAGCGAAATGTGATGGAGCAAAAAGGACCACAAACGCGCAAATCGTGCAGTCGAGTTTTCGATTTTAGTAAGTTACATATTTAAAAGCACTACTAAACAATTCCATCAATAGCTCTATAAAATTCTATTAAGCGGTAACTCTGGAAATGTGGCTTCAGTAAGTAGGATCTTCACAAAGCAGAATTTATGAACCGATCTTCAGGACTACGAGCTTATGACAAAACGAAACTCAGACCGAAAGCCATGAATTTCGATTTTCGAAGCCATCTTTCATCGCAAGCGATAGCGCGAACAATCAACTTTTCACGGAACAATTTGCCGGTTTTGGCTTTCTACAGAAGAATTATTGAATGAAATAAAATATTTATGGCAATTTGGCAAAAGCAGAAGGAGATGTTTTATTGAAGTAACGTAAGCTTAAATATAAGTCAAAAATGTTGACGGTTAATTAAAGCGAAGTTGTTATCGTTCTCAAACAATGCAGACACTGAAACAGAGTTTTTCACTGATAACAAAAGCAAAATATCAAATTTCTGTACCAGGCGAACGTAAAAAAAAAACAGGTAGGCTGCAAATATCAAAGACGATTATTCCGCACCAATCAATACTTTATTGTTAACATTTTTCCGAGAGGCAAGTCTTGCTTTGTAAAGCTGAAAATATATATAGACTTAAGACTTAGTTTCGATGGCTGAAAGAATCAAGAGGTAGAGAACTCACCGATTTTCAGATATAGCTCACATTTCACCTCTAATCAGCATCACTTTGCACTGAGCCTTGATTCCACTCTGTTTTTCTTTGAGGGAAGGTTTGAAGTTTTGTTTTTTCACAACCAGAAAAAGGGCAAATCCTACCGTGGTCAAATATCGACAATAGACTACGACAGGTATCGATCAGTAAAACGAGTATCGGAGTCGACTTTTTTCTCCCGCTCTGTCGTTTTCCCGCGCTTTTATATGCTGGTAACTTGTTTAACCGGTTTGATATGAGTTTAACCGAGGGATAGTTAAACGAGGAATAACTCTGCTTTCAGGAACGCCTTTTTATCCCTGGATTAGTTACTCTAGAGATAAGGAATTTAATCGTGTATTAACTGCTAATCGGAGGATAATTTAATCGCCTTTCCGGGAACCGGGGCCTGAATTTTATCTCCTTTCTAAACAAAAATTTATTATATTTAATTAAAACAATTGCAGTTGTAATCGAAAGCTTATCGGCTGATCGGAATGATAGAACAATATATATTCCAATCTTGAGTTTAGTTTAATTCTCAGATTTCTTGATACAGAAGAAATCAGTTTTCCGACTAAAATATCTATTCGAACCGAGTTCGTTATTCACACGTTTCATTTTTAAGTTAGGTATTCTTTGAATCCAAAAGAATAACTTAAGAGTGTAAAACAATCGTCAGAGTGTAAGACTAGAGATAGGTTAAGAAAAAGAGCGGTAGTTCAAATTTTCATTTAGACACATGACAAACACAATATGAACACGTGATCTCTACAGTGCCACCCTGGCACTGACATCACAGTCACGTGAGCCGCATGGACTAATAACCTGATGATGCTGGTGAGTCCTTCATGAGATGTGACCAGGAGCCATAATCGGGGATGGAGACCGTAACTAACTGCCATTTTCAGTATTGGCGTTGGCCCCATCGAAAAAGACAAATGTGCTATTTTTAGAAAAAATTGCGCCATCGCGCGTGTGTATTGCGAGGACTCCGCGCAGAGAAAAACAAACAAAATGGCGTCGGAAATTACCTTTGTTGGGGATGAATAAATTCAATTTCTGTCATCAGTGTCACTTCCTAATTTGAGGCAAGCCCTTGGGGAGAACTTTCTGGATAGTGACTCTGGATATGAGGATTATACAAGTGATTCCGATGATGGCAGTGAGAATATTTTAGAAAAATCCTGTGGCGAAGATGTGTCGGACATGTCGGACGAGGATTTCCCCGTTAGACGGAAGAACCGTTTTACGGGCAAAAATGGCGTCGAACTACGAAAAAATCAGTTGAAGGCGAATCAGGCAGAAAAAGGGAAAATACATCTCGAATATGTATTTCCTCTGAGGACGTACAGAGATTGAAGGGCAGCCGCAAAGACTGTAAAATGATTTTCCAAGCACGTACTGAAGAAAAGTAACGCACTGATAAATCGTTGTCACTTTTTTCACTGCAAGAAAAATAGTAACATATATTGAAATACCGAGTCAGCAAAGAAAATGTCTGTCGAGATTTCTCAGCGTATGTTTTCTGAAAAAATGCCTGCCTTTACCGAAATGGCCGAAATGTTTCAGTAAGCTTATAATGAAGACCAAGAATAGTGAAAAGCGCGCCTTGTTTTCAATCAAATGCTCTCGTGGTACGTTATCAATCGTCGACAAAATAGAGAACTGGAAGAACACCAAGAGAAAAAAAACTTCTTCCGTCGATGAGAAGGAGAAAGATGAAGTGAAACTCCATGCTGCCCTGGTACTTAATATTACTTTCTGGGCAATTTACGAACCTAGAAGGGATACATAGCGCAGTGGATGTGGCAAGGGTTTCAACGACAGAGTGAGCTTAATTATTTTTCTCTGCCAGCAACCCGGCGAGAAAAATCACCTTGTATCGAAGCAAAATTAAGAAGAAATTACGACTGAACGTCACTGAGACACAAATCTAAGTTGTTTCAGAGTGCTTGATTTCTTAGGACGAAAAGAAACTGTAGAAATAGAATTTTAAGATTTAGCGCGTTGTTTACAATTTCTTTCATCGTCCAGTCAATCACTTGTTCTTAAAATTTCACAAACAGCAGGTTTCATACGGAAGGCTTTGACCCCGAAATATCGAGACAAGACAAAATAAAGCACAGTAAAATTGGAAAGAAGCATTTAATAAAAATTGTCACACTTTTTATGACGAGTCAGTACAAAAATCATGCAACAGTCTGAACGACAAGCATTGAACAAATCCAGTATCAGAAAAGGCGACATTTTTTGGCTATGACACAAAATTGACACTGGTTTACCTGTACTCGTTGTGGCTCTATCTGCGTTCCCTTGAGCAGCTCCAAACATTTAGACACAAGTCGGATGCCATGTAAAATACGTTGAATCGCTTTCACAGTTGTTTGAGTGTTATTTTTACCATTCCGTCGGCGGGCTCTAAACTAAGAAAAACTGCGTTTTGTGGTTTGCGTTTAAAAAGTACGATGGTGAATTCTAATGTTCTTCACCTCCGTAGTCTTGTTTCCGTGAGCTGCATAGTAATCATCGTTCAAGTTTAATTATTAATCCTGTCTTCAGTTCGATCAAACAAACACATGTAGTCCAGCAATATGGTGAGATAATTGTGCACATTTGGTTAAAAGCATAAAACTTGGCATACTTATAGTATAGCACAAACAGATTAATTTCAGCTATGGGCCCACCTCGATTTCTTCCAGGGGGTTGCAAATTCGCTACCTACAGGGGAGGGGTAGGGCAAATAACTGAAAAATCGTTAAAATTTGTTTATACCTAGTCAAATCAGCTCTTATCTTACAAAATTACGTCTCTAATAGCTTTATCATATTTCAAGCTTGAAATGATGCTGATTTCTTCAGGGGGGGACACTTTGGGATACTCAGGGGGGAGGGGAGGGGAAGTAAACTTGTTTGTAATACCTCTAAACGTATAACAATGAGAGTTTTATAAATATTTTTATGTTGACAATATTAAGTGGTGTTTACTTATCCTTCCTGATGCTCGTAGCTCGCACATCTGAAGGTTAAATAAATATGTTATCATTAAAAGCAATCTTTATTGACAAATTCCTTATTGCATTACTGTGGTTACCTGGACAGTCAATCACGTTGGCAATCGCCACCACATTTGCAGAGAGCGGTGCATTGCATCTCTGCTTTTCTGCACTTGCAGTGTCCTTTGCAGCCCTTTTCCATGCGGCAACCACATCGCAGAAGTTCTCTACAGGCCTTGGATGCTTCTGGGAGGGTCATCCATAGTGGTTTCCACAACTGTTCTTCAGACATGGTCCATCCCCATTCAGAGGGAGAGGGGATGACAGGACATGGGATATCCCATTGTCCCCAACAATGGCCGGCTTGGTAGGCTACTCTCTTTGTGTGAAGCTGCAAGGCATCTGATGTGGGAGGGATATTCTCAATAGATCTTCCTTTCTGGGTAAATAGGACTTTACGGGCCTTATTTACGTTCTCGCATGTACTTGTTCGGTCGTACATCAAAACCACAAATCTCTCCAGCCTTGGCATCGCACTAACAATATCTTGCTCAGTTGGCGACTGACTCAAAGACAAAAATGCGATAGTGACTTCTTCATATGCCATCCATGTTTCCCAGGCTGTAGTTTTACCTCGACCAAGAAAGGCGGACGTCTGATCGCATCCAGTAAATGCATGGAAAACATGGAGAGTACTGGATTTCTGAGGACCAAGAGCTCGTACAATGGAATGCACAGCAATGTATTTAAAATACTTGCCCACGCCAAATGCAATCCACAGTTCATCAAGATTCAGTCTGCTGAATACAGAAACGGCTATCACAACAACATCAGTGTCTACTGTTCTTATCAGGACTTTTTTGAGTCCTTGTCTGGCACAGTCTGCTGCGTGCAAAAGAAGTCTCGTGTCAGCTTCTTCATGTGTACAGGGGGAGATGTTGTCCGTTATCTGTGCAGATGGGGAAAGCACCAGACTGTCCTTTGTAACCAGCACACACTTCCCTTCATACTGGGCCAAACCTGTCTGCTCAGCGAGGTAGTGGAATAGCTCAACCTTGTTGGAATCTACTTTGAGGAACTGGGGCCAGTTCTTTGGAAGCTTGACACCAGATTCTACCCTTTGTCGGATACCTGTCCCTCGCTTACTTCGAGTTGAGGCTTTCAAACTGTTGTCGACATAAATATCCCATATAATGTCAACTCTCTGAACACTTAGCAGCTGTGCTTCAATGTATGGCAAGTATGTTACATTTACATAATCTGTAAATGTCCTGGATTCCTTGCTTGGTTTTAGCATATACACCAACGCTGCACCATCAATAAGTGTAGCATCTACTGTTGGGTGCCTTTGACATCCCGGAGATAGCTTCTCCAAGCACTTCATTAAATCAGATTTGACACCTAGTTTCAAATCTCCAAACTGAGAAATAGATGGTGGATACGCTTGGTTCTCGTGAGTAAAGAACTCATCAAGATTTCCCTGTCGAACCTGGCAAGACACATACAACTGCGAAAATAGAGAGCAGTTTTGCTTTAGGGAAACCACTCCTTGCTTTTCTTTGGAAGGCGGCTTTTGTGGATTGCTGAACAAGGCCAACTTGTTGCGCTTTATGACATCCATTACTCCTTTTTCTTTCTTTATAAGGCGTTTCTCCACGAACGAATGAAATTGCTGCAAACCGACTATCTCTATTTCTTTTACTGTTGTTATGACCTTTTCACTTGCAATTTCTTTGGTATCAAGAACCAGCAGGTCATTGCTTTCCTCTTTGAATGGGTTTCCCATGCCTTCTATAACCTCTATAAGCGCTTGAACTTGCCTCTTGAAGTTCGTCTGAACACTGCTCACTTGGTCATGATGACGCATGTTCTAACGAATTCGATAATTTTTACGAAACTGCGACCCGGACGAAAACTAGAAAATTCACAAAACAACGTCTCTAAATCTTCGACTCTTCGACTCTTCTTCTTGAAAAAAACACTAGTTCTATCGACGCTTGAATACTAATCAAGTTCTACCAACGCGTGAAAAACATACTAATTACGTTCATTGTTAAGCCGTCCCCGTGGGACGAAACTACTAAAATAATTGTTCGCCGGAACATTCTCCCCCTCGAACAGGAATGCTAGTTCTGTTCCTTTAAGTTCTTTAGAATTCCAACGGGCACAACTTTGTGATAGGTCTCAGGTATTCCTTTCCTGCAGAATTGACGCGTACAACCCTAACATGTCCATCAGGGCCTTTGAATGCTTCTTGAATGCGCCCTAAAGGCCATTTGCCCCTTGGGTTACTTGGGTCGACGAGAAGTACGACATCCCCGGGTGCGACATTACGTTTCTGATCGACCCATTTGTTGCGGGTGTTCAGTGTCGACAGAAATTCTTTCATCCACCTTCTCCAACATTTGGAAATGAGATCTTGAACGAAACGCCATCGATTTCTTGGGTTGAACGCGATATCGTCTACGACTCGCGGTGCGAGTTGTCCTCCCATTTGTCCATGAAGGAAGTGGTTAGGAGTTAAAACATATTCGTCGTTTGGATCACTGCTGCAGTAGGTCAGTGGACGGGCATTTAGAATTCCTTCTACTTCGACAACCGCCGTCAGCAACTCTTCATCTGTAGTCTTGGACTCTCCCAGGATAGAACGTAAAGCTTTCTTTGCGGACTTGATTAGAGTTTCGAACAGCCCCCCATGATGGGATCCGCCCGGAGGGTTAAAACGCCACTGAATTCGGTCACTGGTAGCATTCTCTTTGATCTGCGCTTGATCCAAAGCTAAGACCAGGTCGCGTAGCTCTCTATCAGCTGAGGTGAAATTTGTACCGTTATCACTGATCACCACGTCCGGCTTACCACGCCTCGCTACCATCCTGGAAAATGCGTTAAGGAAACTTGCAGTGTCCAAAGAGAAGGCGACTTCTAAATGAACCGCTCTTGTGCTTGCACACGTGAACAGGCATAGATAACGCTTTGCGGAAACTTTCCTCGTAATCTTGACAACAAAGGGGCCAGCGAAATCGACTCCACAACAAGCGAAACATCGCAGCGAAGATCCAAGTCTGACTTCAGGAAAAGGTGCCATTATTTGTTCTCCTCTGCGCTTTCTTTGGAGTTTACAAACATTGCATTCCCGTTTCCATCGCTTGATTTCTTCTCTCCCATTGATAATCCAGTACTTTTGTCGTAATTCAGCAAGGGTAGCGTTCACTCCGAGGCTATGGTGACCTTGAACATGGATGTGTGCAACAACTAGTTTCGAAATATGATGCTTTTTTGGTAAGACAACAGGGTGCTTAGCGTCGTAAGGCAAATTAGACATCTCTAGCCTTCCCCCTACACGTAAGATTCCGTCACTGTCTAGAAATGGTGACAATCTCCACAGCTGGCTGCCTTTTAAGACATTTCGCCCTTGTCTCAAAGTCGTCAACTCTTCCGAAAAGCGTTCTCTCTGAGTTTCTCGAAGCCAGTACTTCTCCGCGTTCTTCATTTCTTCTAAATCCAGGACTTTCTCCAGAGAGCTGCTTTGCCCGACGTCGGTCTCCTGACTGTAAATTAACTCGCTTGCTTGCATTCTATGGAGTCGTGCTCTCTTGCAACGGGATATGAACCGCATGATCCATGCAGTGACTCTTAGTAATTTAAGCCAGGATGAAAATCTCTCGGCGTCTAACAAAGGAAACGATCTGTTGCTTTGGAACGTGAGGCTGATTTTTGCCAATTCTTGTTTGCCTTCTTCTGTACAATCTGTACGATCTGTACGATCCAAAGGCCAGGATTCCTCCCCCTCGTGAAGGAAGGAAGGTCCCTGAAACCAGCGACTCTCAGTAGACATATCTCTCAGGTCAAGACCTCTTGTGGCGTCATCAGCAGGGTTTTTCTCACCAGGCACGTGCCGCCATTGTGCAGGGCTTGTTTTTCGCTGGATCTCGGCGACTCGATTAGCAACAAACAATTTTAGTCGTCTTGAATGTCCCTTAACCCAGTAGATTACATCCATACTGTCCGTCCACAGGGTGTGTTCACTTAATGGTATTTCCAACTTCTCAGAGACTGTTTCAGCTAACCGCACCCCAAGTACTGCCGCCATTAATTCAAGGCGCGGGATGCTCACAGATTTTATCGGAGCTACTCTTGCCTTGGCTGTCACTAGGGCCACGGAAATTTTTCCACTCACGTACTTGTATCTGGCGTAGCTGACAGCAGCATAGGCTAATTTGGAAGCGTCGGTGAATGTGTGAAGTGATACTTGTTCCACTTTCTCATCAAGTCGATAGCAACGTTGAACTATCACGTTCGAAGCTTCAGCTAACTGCTCTGCCCATTGCTGAGTGGTGACTTTCAAATCGCTAGGAAACTCTTCGTCCCATTCAAGGCCTCTTAACCAAGCTTCTTGTAACGCCATTTTTGCTCTGATGACGTAAGGGGCCAGGAACTGAAGTGGATCAAACAGTGTGGCAATACGACTCAAGAGTCCTCGTTTTGTGTAGAAGGACAGGTTAATTTCTTTAATCGAAAAGGTAAACACATCTTCACTTGCATTCCATTGCACCCCTAACGTCTTCACACTCGGCAACTCTGATTCTTCAAGCTTCACTCCGGTTGCTCGGTCCTTCTCTGGGATATCTTCTAACACTTTTGCTCGATTACTACACCACTTTTGGGCTCGGAAACCAGCGTCACTCAGGAGTTTCATCAGGTCATCTCGAACATGTATAGCATCTCCTTCTGAATCCTCCGAATCGAGAATATCATCCATGTACATGTTTAGAAGTATAACGAGAGCTGCTGCTGGATGTTTGTCTTGAAAGTCTTGGGCGTGACTGCGAACCACAAATTGAGCTAGGTAAGGGGATGCTTTGTCTCCAAAAACCAACCGAACCGCTTCATACACATCAACAGGCTTCGTTAGGTCAAGATCTCTCCATAGGAATCTGTGGTACCTGCGGTCTTTCTCTGCTAAAACAACTTGAGAGAACATTTCCTTAATATCTGCTACTAAAGCAACAGGCTTTTGTCTAAATCGGAGAAGAACTTCCAGGACATCTCGCTGTAACTTTGGTCCCGTAAGCATGGTGTTATTCAACGATGTTCCTTTACAACTAGCAGCAGAGTCAAATACGATGCGTACTTTTGTGGTCTCTCTGTCTTCACGAATAACGGGAAAGTGCGGAAGATACCAACTCGGACCGTCATGTGCTTCTTCGGGTTTTAGCTTTCGAACAGACCCCTTTTCAATGTTCGCGTTCATTGCATCCTTGTAACGCTGCGCAACCTCTGGTTTCTTAAGCAAGCTCTTCTCGAGAGAGTAGAGGCGTTTCTCTGCATCTTCTTTGTTGTCGGGAATAGAGGGAGTTTCTTCTTTCCACGGAATAGCAATCTCGTAACGACCTCCGACGTATCGTCTCGACTTTTCCACTTTTGACATGGCTAGGATTTCCTCCTGGCTCAACTGCTTGACTTCTGTGTTTCGAATTCCACAAGAGTCAATTTCCCACATTTCTCGCAATTGTTCATCAAGGCGCGTCTCAAGCATTGTGTCCGTTCGAAATGTTCTAGCGTAAGCTGTTCTCTTAGTAGAAGCGAGGGCGGGTAGACGTCCGACACAGGTCCATCCTAATGGCGTTCTTCTTGCTACTGGCATTCCAATTGGACCAGAATGTTCTTCTAGTGCTAGGGCAAGCTCAGGATGATCTGATCCGATCAGAAGGTCGATCGTTTTTCTTCCAGGTGCTTTAGGAAAGGCGATGTTCTTGAGATGATCCCACTTGACTTTGTGCTTATTCCAGTCTGGAATTGTCAAACCCTGACACATTTCTTGTAACGTCCACGCTTCAACAGTTGACTGGGTTTCTCCATCTATGCTCTTTATCGTCAGCGGTACTTTCTTGCTTTTGAGTGGTACACAACTGTCAGTGAGAGTTGACAACCTGAGGTTTCTTTCTTCTGCATCGAGGCCAAGGACAGTGACGACATCACCTCGTACATAAGTCGAATCAGACCCATCGTCTAGAAAGGCGTTAACTTTGATCTTTTGTCCTTCTGAGCCCACGAGCCAAACTGGTACCGTTCGTAACACCACGTCTCCTGAAAACTCAGACTCACCAAAGGCTGTTCGTGTATCAGCAGGAGTGTCCAGTTGTTCAAGCGGATTAGGCGGTCGAAGTTCGAAGTGCAGATGGAAGTGATGGGTGCTTTTGCAGCCATTAATACCGCAACGATTCCTTCCCGGACAGTCTCTTCCTTGATGGCCTGCACTCAAACAGCGGTAGCAGAGGTAGTTCTCCTTGGCAATTTCCCATCTGTCTTTCACCGACGTTTCGCCCCACTTCTTGCACGAGGTGATTTGGTGAGGTCCGTTACAGAGAACACACTTGAGATCGGGCTTTGTTGTTGCGTTGTGGAAAGTTGCTTTGACGGGTTTCTTCGACTCGACACTCTCCTCCTTCTTTTTCTTTGTTCTCGCTTTAACTTCTTCAACTTCCATGCGATAAGCAACTTGTTTCTGCAACCATTTCGAAAACGTGGAAAGTCCATCTTTTCTTGGCTCTCTGTGCAACCACTCTTGAAACGACACGAGAAGCGACTCTGGTATTTTCTGCTGCACTGCTATGTAAAGCGCTGATACTACGGTTAGCTCCTGATGTTGATCATTATCCTCAAGCTTGGCGACAACATAATAATAATAATAATAATAATAATAATAATGTTAAACAGTTAAACGATCCGAGAAAATCTCTAACTCCTTCAAATTGGCTTCCTCGACAGGTGAAGCACGTAAGATAGACTCCATGTGACGCTGCAAAAGGCGTTTTTCTCCTCCGTATTTCTGTTCCAATTTATCTAAAGCAGCTTGATATTGTTTAGGTGTATATCCTAAACGCTCAACAGTTCTTAAAGGTTTTCCAGACAAGGAGTTTTTCAACATCATCATCTTGGTTTTAGCTGGAACTTTCATACGATCTACGAATATTTCAAATTGCGCTTTCCAGTCGTGATAAAGATCTTTATCTCCGCTGAATACGGTCAAGGCGGGCTTTTTAATTCCTTTAAACAATTTGTCAACGTCTTTCGAATCACATTCCTCTTCTTCGTTTTCGTCACTGTCTTCCTCACTTGAATTAGAATCCTTGCTGATAAGATTTCGAACGGACTTCTTCTTTTTAGATTGTCTGCATTGCGCCAACAGTTCAGCTTCTTCTTTCAACCGGGCGGCCTCGTCTCTTTCCTGTTGAATTTTAATTTCCCGCGCTGCTCGCTCTTGTAGCTCAAACTCCTCTTGAAGTCTTTTCTTTTCTTGTTTAACCTTTAATGCAGCTACCTCTGCCGTAAGTGCAGCTACCTCCACTTGTAGCTCTTCTGCCGCTTTCGAAGTTTGTGAAATATCAGACGATTCGGAGGTTTGACTAGTTTTGCCATCAATTTCGCTCGCATAATCGGCGGCAAAATCTCCGATAACCGATAAGGGAGCTCCTGCACGACGTTCTAAATATTCTTCAACTTTGTCGACGCTATCTTCCACTTCAGTCCTCAATTGATCCAGCCATTCTTCTAATTCTGCTTGTTTACACTCGTCAGCTTGCAAGGCGATAATTTGTTGAGTAACTTGATTCGCATTTTCCAATGCTTGCATCAACCGTTCTTTCACGGATCTAATAACAGTTCGACTTCCATTACTGGATACCATTTCTTCCACCTTTTTTCTGTTTCTTGTAACGACTCCTTTGAATGCTGCTCTTTTTCGATGAAGATATTCAAGTTTTCTTGACATCCGCTCGATGTCTTCTGAAGTTTCATTCGCTCCTTCGTCTACTTTGTCGGCCATCCCGAACGATAAACGATAAATAGGCGATAACTACATCCGGCTCGAAGGACCAATTAATGTTCTAACGAATTCGATAATTTTTACGAAACTGCGACCCGGACGAAAACTAGAAAATTCACAAAACAACGTCTCTAAATCTTCGACTCTTCGACTCTTCTTCTTGAAAAAAACACTAGTTCTATCGACGCTTGAATACTAATCAAGTTCTACCAACGCGTGAAAAACATACTAGTTACGTTCATTGTTAAGCCGTCCCCGTGGGACGAAACTACTAAAATAATTGTTCGCCGGAACAACGCATATCTGGACCTTTGCTTTGGTTGGATTTGATGACATCAAGTTGGGCCTCAAATGTGGCTGCAGCACGAGCAACTTCTGGCCCTGATACCATCCACCTTAATAGCTGCGACGAGTTCTCTGTCAAACCAACTGCTCCGCCATCTCCTTTGACTAGTTTGTTGTTTTGTTCATGAGCTTGATCAAGTGATATTCCAGAGAACACTCTCTGGGTCTTGTTGACGACGAAATGTCCTTGTTGAAACTTTCCTTCAACGTTTGGATGGGATTCGCTCAATTTCACCATATCATGTATATGGATTGGTAGCCATCGGGCGTAGTGGAAATGGTCGAGCGCAAAATGCAATGGGACCAGTTGCTTCAAAGATTCTTGGTAGAGGTTAAAATTGCCTTCCCGCAACGACTGGACAAACATCAGAACTAGGAGCTCAAACTTAAGTGTCAAAGCCCAATACAAGAATTGAGGACTTTCTGATGACTTCAGGTGATGCCACTGCCAGAAGTCGAGTTGCTGATCCTCTTCAGTTAACGCTTGGGAGAACTCCAGGTATGCTCTATACATAAGAACATAAAGGCTGCTTGCTGTAACTTCATGGGCATGCCGTGTTCGGGATATATGTGACGCTTTCAGAAACGACTCTGCAGTGCCAGGTGATGCTATGTTGGCTTGAACTATTGCGCTAGTCCAGCCACTACCACCAAGCCAATCCCCCAAAGCTCGAAGAGTTGCTGCTTCAACGTGCAATCCTCCAAGCATGATAATGAACTTCGATTCTCCATGGATCTCAGGCCAGTGCCATTGGATTCTTTTGGCTATCGCATAGAGTGGTTGGTCGCATGCAATTACAGGAATCTGGCCTGGATTTAACACTTGCACTGACTTGTTGACTATATTCATTGCATGGAGTATCATCGCGACTGAATGAGCTTCCTCTTGAAAAAGTGGTAACAATGAGTTGATATCCGTCAACCTGATTGTATTCTGAGGGATTCTACTTGCATAGAATGCTGCCCATGACAAAGACATGATTTGAATTTCATCATTGCTTTCGTTTCCGTCTAGCTCATCTTTGACGTGATTCAGCCATTCGTACTGTGCTGTAATGTCGACAGTCTGCTCTTTAAACTGATCCAGAGAAACGCTGGTTTCAGGAAACGATGGCTCTTTTGCCCAAGGATCTACGGGGGGGACGCTTGAATAGTCCTGTGGAAGTGGTGTGATTGACTTGGTAGACTCAAATGCAATGGTTGGTGTGAATTCTCGCTCTTGGCCTGGATTATCAGGAGTCGGATGCTGAAAAAGTGAAATTCCTGTACCATGTAGTGATCCAGTAGCTGTAGTGGAACTGGGATTGTGATCGATGTTGTCAAGTGCACTTGTGGTGAACAAACCAGTTCAGAGATTTATCGGACAGACTGCATTTTCCTCCTCAAATTAATTGTGCACAAACTCTGTTTCCCATTGCTGTAGAAATCTCCAGAACTCTGTTATAAGATATGGAAAGTCCAAGGTCATACAATTTGTCAACTAAACCTCTTTTCCTGGTTTCAGCGTGTACCATGAGACCAAGATAGATGGGCAGTGGTGTCTCTCGAGCTTTAGCATGGTATGCGGCTACTGAATTTTTACGACGTCGAACAATACAGTTGTACCTAATTAGCTGCGATGTGCTCAGAGCGGCTTGGATTTCAACAACATTGCTTGATTGATCTTCAATATTTGTACCACCCATTATCATCTCTACTAGGGACAGCAACGATGGTGGGACAGAATTCTCTTGGCATTCTGTCTCGAATGTTCCAGAAAACTCATTGTTTTCCATAGCAAGAATATCTCGACGAACGATTTTAGCTGCTTTAGAAAGAATCATTGCATCGCAATCATAACTTATTTCTGCTGATTTCTTCAGGAGTTGCCCGACGTCTTCGTCGAATGCCAAAATTACATCACGACCATCTTTATACTCTTTCAGACCAGGGCAGTAAGCTAGGATGCGTTCCTTTAGCCTTGTGCTGTGAATGCATTTTGAAACATCAACATGAAGTTGTTTGAGCCTTGTTTCATACATTTTGGTGATATTTGCTAATTTAAACACTGGACTAACATTTGAATCTCCACGACTGTCCTCTATGAATGATATGAGCTCTGCTAGCGCTATACCTTCCTGAACTGCCTCATACGTGGTATCTTCAGATCCCTGTTCAACATTTGCAGCTTTTTTGTAGAGCGTTGCTAGACATTTGGTATGATACGTTGCATCTAGAGCTGGCATATCGCCAGCACTGAGCTTAGCCAACAACATAGTATCATTTAGTTTCAGGGCACATTCTCTAACTTTGGAATCTACATTCAGAGTTGAAACTCTGTGAAGTTCCCCTGACTCTTTTTCACAGAAAAAACAAGACTTGACATTTGTTGCAGATGTAATACGGCGCATCTTTTTACTGTCCTCAAATTTATTGTCTGATGCGGGATCTGCCGATCTTTTTTCAGCTCTCTCTAGTTTAAGGTTGCTAAATCTATCCCTACAGGATTTGTGCCACTTAGCCTTGTTAGTATTCAGTGCTCCTGCCAAGGTATTATCTTGAGAGGAAAGACCTGCCACATTAACCTCGATAGGCATACGACCAAGATCGTGAAATCGTTGTATGTTAGCAGCAAGGTTCTCATACCATGATTCAACTCCTGCTTGTTTGGAATCATACGGACAGCGCAGCCTCTCTGCTGTTTCTTTCTGACACAATATACATCTCTTCCAGTCGATAGGATTGTTTTCTTTAAAATAATATTTTCAAATTGTCTTTAATTTTGGTGATTTATTATATTTTGAGCACTATCTAAAATCATGTAATTGTAAACATATTATAAAGATTGCCATTGTGTACTGCACATAATAATCTTACCTTTTGAATTGGTAGCCATTGTTGTTACTTGTAATTACTTGCTAAATTTGTATATTTTTACCTTATGAAATCAATAAAATCAAATAAAGTCTCAATAAAATAGTCAAAAGAAGATATTTAACACAAAAGTAAACCACATTTTGAAGATGTTCATGCTATTACCAAATTCGAAAAGAAGAAAATACCTGATGGATTTTTACTCAAATGAAAGAACTTTTTAATAATTACAGCTAAGATATAGAGTGTAAATTAATAAAAATACAATATTCTCTTGCTAATATCAATAAGAGTTAATAGAAAGAATATAAACGTACCTCAAACCTTACAGAGCTTCTAGAAATGGCGACCATGGGGGCCGCCATCTTTAAGACCCTTGTAACCGAGCCTTCTCGTTCCCAGTCCTTTTTATACCGGTTGTCCCACAATTTAACTTAAACAATTTTTGGTTAAACTAAAATTGCATAGGAACGCTGAATTTATATTGTCAACATAAAAATATTTATAAAACTCTCATTGTTATACGTTTAGAGGTATTACAAACAAGTTTACTTCCCCTCCCCTCCCCCCTGAGTATCCCAAAGTGTCCCCCCTGAAGAAATCAGCATCATTTCAAGCTTGAAATATAATAAAGCTATTAGAGACGTAATTTTGTAAGATAAGAGCTGATTTGACTAGGTATAAACAAATTTTAACGATTTTTCAGTTATTTGCCCTACCCCTCCCCTGTAGGTAGCGAATTTGCACCCCCCTGGAAGAAATCGAGGTGGGCCCATAGCTGAAATTAATCTGTTTGTGCTATACTATAAGTATGCCAAGTTTTATGCTTTTAACCAAATGTGCACAATAATGGTCTTTTTGTGCACCATATTGCTGGACTAATGATGGCTCCGTTGTCAGCGTTGTGCGAACGGGAGCGATTTCAAACTCGTTCATTTGAACTCCTGCAGCCATAACGGTGGGATCGTACAGCTTCAATCCGCTTTGAACGACGAACACAACAATTTTCAGGAAAAATTCAAACACGTACCACATTTCAGAGCCCATAATTGGGAGATTTTTCCCAAACCTTGTGCTTGTACGTTCACTTCGGAGCAGTTTCATTGATTCATTCAGCTCCGCAGAGAAACGCTGCAACACTTCGCAAGGTTTTAGCGCCTTTTTCGGTCAGTCATGTGATCGCGATCGATTCTTGTTCCCTTTTATCTCGGAGTTTCTCTCTCTTTTTTTCTCTTTCTTGATTTTATAGCAATTAGTGATTGCGTTTTTAATAATAAAAACAATTGTGTACTCGGGCATACCGGATATCAAATAATTATAACCATCTTGGTCATATCCAGCACGCCCTCGTTGTACGCAAATTTGCGTGTAGCCACGCGCGTTTATGACGTTGAGGGTGGCGCAATTTTTTCTAAAAATAGCACATTTGTCTTTTTCGATGGGGCCGCGTGGACCCAGCGCTTACGGTCTCCGTCCCCGATGATGGCTCCTGATGTGACAAGCAACTATGCGGCTTCACGTTTTTGTGTTTTGATGCTTCAGCATGCAACGTTTTGTGTTTGGAAACATTAAAACCAATGTTAAGGTTCTTGGAAAATCTGATAACCTTCCCAGAAGCCAAACAGGAGCCTGCGTTAACGTAAGGCTCCACCTCCTCTCCACTCTCCCCCCCCCATCCCCACCTCCCCTTCCCTCACCAAACTTTTGTCACTCGGGTTGCTCCATTTTTTGTCGTTCCCCGCGTGAGGATAAAAACTCTCTTTGAGAAATTTCATTCTCCATTCTCCAGTCCAAACCAAAATATACTGTTCCTCCATTACACCTGGACTCGACTTTAAACCCCAGGAATTGATTCCGACTTATAGAAGACGGGCACTTCAAGATGTGAATGCAAAAGCTAAAATAAGAAGCTTGTTTCTCTAGCCTTAAACAGTAATTAGGTTCGGAATTGTGATATGTTGCGTTCAGTGTCTCGTTGGAACCTGCTTGACTCACGTGACTGTAACGCTAGTGCTCAGGTCCCTTTATGCGTACCTTTTATGAACCTGTATGTGAGGTACAGAGATCTCAGCAGGGCCATAATGACCCGCTCCTCACCTCGCCTGCCCGAGGCCTTAGTCTTTGGGTCCTTTGGAACCTTTGGAGGTAATGTTGTGCTTGTTGGCTCCTTATTCCATGCTGTCACCTTTAAACTCCAGATACGAGCGGTCGTTATGTTCGTTGTTATGCTGCTAGTAATGTTTGACTGAGTTGGTCCACTTGTGTTTTGTTTAAATGTTTTTCGAGTCGTTCTTAGTTTTGTGGTTTTTGTTGTTGCGGTGCTTAAGGATCCTGTTGTGCTTATTGTTGGGATTTGTGCTGTTGTGCGATGTTTCGCCTTTCTTCCTGTTGGTGTTGGGGTCCAATTCACGCCTGGAACTGTTAAATTAGAAATTAAGTCACGTTCAAGATAAGATTGCGTCACTGTTTAACCACCACCGGGCAAAGAAAATCGTTAGGGAAAAGAAAAGGAATATGTTGTATTAAACTAACGTCATATGCAATCCAACTCGAGGAAAAGCTCACAATATTTTACCCGTACGACTAAATTGGTTCGATTTCGCTAATTTGAAGGATTCCGAAGAATGGAACTGCCAAATTTCACTTTAAATATTTGGGGAGATACAGACGACGAACTGGTTCAACAGGTCAATACTGACAGGGAAGAAAAAACGCAAGGAAATGAATACGCACAGTTTAGAAAGTTTTTTGTCGCCTTTAAGGTTTGCATTCTTTTGTTCGGCATGTGTTAAACATAATATTCTTCAAAGGAGGACCACAATTCCTCTACCTAGCGGCAGCAAGGTACGCACGCACCCTTAGTTTGTATCTAAAAAACCACTGCATGACTAAACTTACCACAGCCATATATAACATCCAGATACTTCCAGGTCCCAGGGCAGGCATCTCCGAACACTGAGGGATCTGCTTTCACGGTACACTTTTGTTTGTTAGCACATCTCTGGGTCATTTTCAGCAGGACTTGAGGCGCCTTGCAATTCAGAGCACTGATGTTCGGGTGTGGACAGATCGAAGACCCAGGTTCCAGACGTCCAAAGTTGGCCGCGTATATGCTGATAACGAATTGTCTTTTACAGTGCAAGCGCAATTTCTCCCCCTGACACACGTATTTTGACTTCACTGCTTTGGTTCCTTTATTTGAAAACAATTAATCCGAAGTTAGATGCGAAATTATGTATGAGCGAACTTTAATTCTTTAATTTGAGGCAATTGCAAAAAGGATCAGTTACTAAATGATGTTAAATAATTGGGTGATAATGAGAAGGCATCCCACTACAAGCAGATCTTAATCTGAAACAAAGGTTTTCTCGCTTTTAAGATTTACTGAGCCAGTATTAACAACTTTACTTGTCACTTAAAAATACTAAGTATTAAAGTCAATAGAAACAGGCGCTACGATTTAGGAAAAATTGCCAACTGTGCAACATTTGCTATCTATACGATCGCCGTATTCAAGAACTTAATTCAAACCCTAGTTTTGCTTTAAAAGATTGTATGGCCAACCCCGAAAAGAAACATCAATGATATTTGAATATCATTTTAAAAAACAATTTGTTTTCAGTGAATGTTACATGGGTCTTTAAAGGAACTAAGATTTCTTATACGTTTGCTTTCACGACCCGTAAATCTGTTGTCTAGAACAAAAAGGGAATTATTCAAATTCCTGTAAATAAAAGTCAAGAAAGATGGAACTTCTGTTTCGTCTTTGAAAGGTAACACTTGTAAATCTCATAAGTCAGTGAAGTATGATCATCCTGGTGAATGTAGTCCTGAGAAGGACTGTTTGGGATGACATTGACTGACGTTTCGTCAGAAGTCATCAGAAGATCATCATCATCGGAAGTCATCATCAGAGTCAAGGTGAAGTCACTGGAGTCAAGTCACTTGAGTCAAGTCATTTGAATTCACTTGAGTGAAGTCACTTGACCCTGATGTTGACTTCCGCTCAGGTTGTCGAAACGTCAGTCAAAGTCATCACAAACAGTCCTTGTCAGGACCCGGACGATCATACTTCACCGACTCCTGGCTCAAACCATTTACAGTACTTGTAAATCTTCTTTGTATAAAATGACTTTTCGTTAGATGACTCAGATGGATTATACATAGAACTGATATCAAGTAAATGTAATAAGTACACGACGGGAGTCTTAGCCATGAACCTGTGCACACTGAAGGATGCTCCGACCACTAAGTAACCTGAAGACTCGTGCCTAGATACAGGTTATTTAAATACAAGTGCCCCATTTGGCATCTTCGTCGTCGTGTACACTCTTATGTTCAACACGGTCAAAAGTGTCCTGTGTGTTGACAAGGAATTGAACACAAACCACAAGTTCAAAATTTTATTTCATTTTCCCTTATTTGCTGTGAAAAAGATAAGGACTTAAAAGTTAAACGTAATCTTGTTTAGTGCCACAAACACCCAAACCACAGTGGTGTTTTAGGGCACATTAGTCAATTGTGGCTACAAGCCTTTCCTTTAGAGTAAACAGGAACTTGAAACGAATGCAAGTAGTTGTTTCCTAGCACTTCTGGGAATATATCGTAATTTTGGCATCCTTGGACGCCGAGAGTTTACAATACAGACGCCTTGTATACTATCACTCATGCCAATTTAGCGCCGTTAAAAAATCTTTGTCCCGTCCCATCTGCCGCAGGGTCTCAGAGAATAGAGGTTCGATGGTAATTTTAGGTCATGTTGAATCGTAAACCACAGGATGTGACGCAAGAAATTGGCAGTGACTAGGTTTTTACCTGGCGTCAAACCTAGCCAGTTGATTGAAAACAAGAAATTCTGAAGAATTTATAGGCGGCCGTTGGTAACTCTAACCGCTTCTTAAAATTCTAAGGAGGCCCAGCACGTGAATTTACGTGACCAAAACGGTGACTACGTATTTGAAGCAATATTTTGACTAATGTTGTGACACTACCGAGAAAGATTTTTTGACATTCCGAAGAATGTACAGGTATTCTGAAGAATTTATTCGCGTTGCATCCTCGGTCTGGAATGTGTGACCTTAGCACTAACTTTTAGTATTGATAACATAAGAGATATAAAGAAAATGTAATCCGAATCACGTGCAAGAAATACAAATTAATTACGTTTATCGGTAACACTATACTAAGAACACTATATCCATATCCCTCCCCTAGCTGAGATAAGAAATCTAAATCAATCACTCGACGAGAAGGTCATCGTTACTACAAGCAAAAAATCGCAATTTCCATTTTATTAGTCGGCACGACGTGCATATATGCACGACGACCGCCTAAAAAACATAACATTTCGCTCCGTTTTGCTTTCCCATAAGCTTGAGTTGAAAAGTTTAATCACGTTGAATTCTAATTTGTCTAATTTCCACAGCTTCACCTACTCCGTTTTCTGATTTACGTAACTTTAGCACGTACCCATGCAATGTCTAAAAACTCTATGAACAGTTCTGGTCAGTTTGCATGAAATAAGGAAAGTTGAGGGAACTGAGAACTAGGGACTTCGACTGAACTTCATTCAATTTCATGAATCTTCAAAGATTCTTAAAGGAGTACGTCACGGATAACGCATCTTGAAAAAATTGGCAAGTTTTTTCAAGTTCGGCATTCGTAATCCGTCTTAATCTCCCTCAGTTGTAACCATCCTTGTTTAGTTTTGGTTTATCATTACTTCTTTAGTGTTTTTCTACGTAAGGAAACTATTATTTTGAGGCTTCCTTCAATGAAAAAATAATTTTGTCAGATCAGAAAAATGAATGAAAACGTAACGCCGTGACATAGTTCCTTTAAATTCTTTTTCCCACAGTCGGAAGTGAAAGACCCCTTGGACCACATCCACCTATCGCGTTAAAGAGAGGGTGAGGTGCTAGGTGCTGAATGTCCCTCTCAACCCCACCCCTCAGAGATCCCTGTCTTCTTGTTGGGCAGAGATTCATTGATTATCAAGTATTATCTAATGAACTTTTGAACTTCTCACTTATTTGATAAATAGGAAATATCTGTTCAACTGTTATTGCGTTTTTCGGTAGTCAAAACAGGCTGGAAAAACGAAATTTGGCCTTACTGAATTATCAGTTTTCCTAAAATGCAGACACTTTTCTACACCAATCGCAAATAGGAGATATTCTTTCTTTTCACTTTAAGGGTTTGTCAACTATACGTTGAGACACTGAACCAAAACACCTCGATCTGTAATGTATGCGAACATCGGCCATTTTTAAGTACAAAAATAGAGAAAATAATTACGATCTCGTAGCATTTTGTGGTAACAAATGCAGATCTACTGAAGTAATTTTTAATGAGCTAACGAAATAATTTTGACCTGTTACGGTTCTATGGCTGACATGGCTATCTTATCTCAGACTAAGCGAAGTATCACTACATTCAGTATAAACCGCTTAATTGAAAACCACATTTCAAAATTTCACTGGCCACATACGCAAAAGTTAGAACTACTTTACTTGATTCATGATTTGACTCCAGTCGTGCCATCGTTTGAGAATCAATCGCCAGCATTACCAGCTAGCTCCCAAGCAAGAAATCTAGCCACAAAAGCAGTTGTTTTAGTGCTTGGTCGTTAGTGTTCTTTGTTCTCATTGATCACTCTTTAACTTCCTTCTCATTCTCGATTCTCATTCCAAACTTTTACACCACCTTAATTGTTGAGATAGCCGGTCTATCTCCGTTTCTGAAATCGAGTCATTTAATTCGCTTTAGTCCAGAATTTAAAGGAAAAGACAAGTCGATTCCCATTACAAACAATTTTAACCCGAAGGAAATTGTGCTCAACTGATAAATATCACAATCAGCACATACAAAGCTAAACTCATAACCAATTTTGACAAATTTCAGTGTCTGTGGATAAAGTCAGTGACCATGTAAATTGCGGTAACGAGTTCCTGTAGTGCTATTCCATTCTCAGTTTATTCCCAAATTATATTCTGTTTTTGCTCCTAGGAAGTTAAGGTAATCCCCAGACAACACTCCAAGCGGCTCCTTTATTTAACGTCACAAACTAGTAAGTGGCCGCCGTGTAGCGGGCGTAGGAAGGTTTAAAGACCTGAGGTTATCAGAAACAAGATTGGTTTACGTTTCAGGTATGACTCTAATTAATTGTAAAGGGAAGCGGTTTTTTTTGCCCAATGTTTGATTGGGATCTTTGTTATTAAACGTCTCCGGTAATGACCTCTATGAAATAATAGCTAATTGTTACAGGAAAGACGGGCAAAATAGCTGAAATAAAACGAAGAAAAAAAGTACAAAAATGACTGTTCTGCTGGAAAGGATATTTTCCTTTCTGTTTCACATTTCTATGTTTAGTTTCTTTGGCGTATCTTTTTTTCTGTCGTATTAAGGGACAAGTCTACCAATCAACCTTTCTAAACATTGAACATCAAGTTTTTTTCATTAATCCAGGCTCGTGACCGATCTGAAAGGCCTCATCCATCGCTTTGTCGGTGTCGGTGGATTCATTCCAGTGTTATAGTCCAATACCCGCCTAAAAGAACACTTTCGTATACGTATGGCCAAGACTTAATTTGGTTTGGAAATACTCCAGTTTGCTGCCTCAAACGTGCGTAAAAAACTAAAAGAGGGTTTCAGTAACCCCCCCCCCCCCCAAATACCGGGCGTCAACAGGAAAAAGGCAATTTAACGACTTTTCAAACCGGTTTGCTGTTGAGTTATCAAACTTATAAAGATAGACTCCCCTAGAGAATCGCATGCGATTTCGAATGATTCAATTTGAAATGATTCACTTCCTGAAGTTTGTTGGTAGAATGACGTTTACTACTCTTTTTTCGTCATTTATATTGAGCGGCAAATATTCTCTGCCATAAGCCATGCTGAAACACTATGACATCTTTATCGTTGAACCCTGTTAACCCCATTTCATTACTAGAATGGAATCCTACGATGTAACCATTCGAACAAAAGCTCTTCTGCAGCTGCACTTTTCAATACAGATATTCTTTTTTTTTTTTTTGGCATTTAACAAAATGGGATTTAACTCAGAGCCTGAGCTGGGGAACGGGTTAAACTGTCGTAAAAGCTGCAAACTGAGATCCTGACAAACAGCATGTATTCAGTGACCTGAGCCAAACCAAATTCCGGAAAGCTTTAAGACATCAAGACATGAACGAACAGCTTTTATTGCCAACTATTCCAGATTCTAGCCCCTTTAAATCGTAAGGTTAAACTAGACATTCTCCCTTCTGGGCGTCTCACATTTCTTTTTTCTAAGTAAGGAGAAATTGGTGGTTAAGAAACCAGTACTATAAATAGTTTCTCTCAGTTGATGATTCTCTTCACTTTCGCAACCTTTCTGCTTGACATTACAAGAAGACATTGTACCTTCATCAATCTTGAGCATAAGTCATTATCTATCAAAACACGTGAAACCATTTTCCTGTGTGATTGAAATAACGATGTAATATCGTTCACGACGTTACAACCATAGATGAAAAATGACCAATTTTTTTTTTGTCAAGAGCTTACAAAGAGTGCGTCTAAGACTGTTTACAACCATCAAAAATCGCCTACTTTTTTTTTTAAATCGGTGCATGATTTAATCTACGACTACTATTGTTTTCGCCATTATGCTAGTGTACATTCCTTCCCGTTAAAGGCTTGTTCGCCTCTAGCTTATTTGGACTGTATATGTTCGATGTAATAAAGTTCGTTAGCGATGAATTCCTTCACAATGGTATCAAACTGCCGGAATTTCAGAACTTCCTGTTACAGTTTTCAATTATACTTAAAGCAAAGAAGATTTTAGTTGAAAGATTAAATCTAGTGATTCAAAATCGACAAAACAGCTTCAACTTCGTGAGAGTGCAATCGATACTTTTACCACTTAGAAATCATTTCCTGAGATAAAGCAATATGTCCTTCTAAAATAAATACACTTAGCATAAGTTTTGGTGTTCGAGGCGCGAAACGTGTAGTAAAGGTAACCCAAATAATCCTATGTTTACCTTAACTCGCTCAAAAGCGTCGATTGATTTGCATATGAATTGAGTTTTGTACAACAGGTCGTGGTTTAATTACTCTTTGTCTTTCGATAAACGGACTTCTTCAAAAAGCTGTCTTTCAAAATCAAAGACGAATTATTCTTAATTGAAAGGGTAATTATTTTAAGACAAGAGATTATCTACAGAGGATACAAAGAAATTTAATTACCAAACTAGAAGCCTTTCAGTACACATACTGTATAACCGAAGGGTGCTGCAGTGTATTAAGGGCGATTCAACAAACATTTCTTGACCGGAGACCACATTTATTGTTAATAATACAAGACAAATATTCTCGTCCTCACTGTTCGTGATATAGATGATTTTTCTCGAAGGCGATTGGCTCCTTTTGCGGTAATTACGAACTGATAATTACCTTAACGATTTTTCACAAAGAGATAAACATCATCTCCGCCCTGTCTTGTTAGAAAAAGAAAATCTACCATGATACGTGGAATTATTGCGCTGCTGTATTAGTTAAAATACTTGAGGTGTCCTACGGCACGTTAAAATATTATTTTGCTTACAGCCTGCTGTAACAAGAACAAACACGGCCTCTTATTTACGACACATTATTCCCGGACTAAGTGACACAGATTAAAGGGAATCAAACGTTTTTGGTTCTATTTACAGAACAGAACAGTCCTGAGCAAAAAAATATATAGCTTTGCAGACTCGCAGTGCAGTACTTTATCCATATCAGACATGCAGTCAGTGAGATACTTAATAATCAATTCGTGCTTTTGATTAATGCGGGCAAGGTATTTATCTTTTGAGACCAAGCGCTAGCTAAATAAAACTGCGATGGTCTAAAGTTTAATTAATCGCAGCTTTCGCATTGAACCTTCTTCCCACAAAGTAATGCAAACTTAATCAATCTCACTCGTCAGGGATTCTTTACAGCACGCAGTACGACGCTCGAATTACTTTGCGGCGATGCCCTCAAATGGGTCTTCCTTCTCATTGAGCGCATCCAGATCAATATTTAATTACCTTCTGTAAAGAAGAACAAATAAAAATGCCCGTTTCTTTTCATTCTTGCGAGTATGTTATATGTTCTTGCGGCAAATTGAATTCAGAGGGAAAAGTTCGGTCGTAGCTCCGATTTCTGGCGTAGTTCCTAGGATATTTATATCCCGCGCGATTATTGTAAATAGCGATTCTCGTTTTATATAAAATTAATGTTAAATATAAAAAGCAATGTTGCCGATGCTGTGCTATATCACCAGAAAAAGCGTTAAAGAAGTAGCTAACATTATGTACACAGGTCTTCGTTTCTCACATATTGAACAAACCAAATTTGCGTTAAATTAATCTAATTCTACCGAAAAAAGATGGATTCCTCCTAAACCCAGTAAGCTTCTAAATTCCAAACATGATTATCTAGGAAATATAAACTTCGCATTAAAAAGCTTTTGCGCCTCAGTTGTGTAATAAATAGCTTGATATTATGCACGCTTTTAAAATCAACAGGAAATTTTGGTACGCGCTCTGCTGTACTTAAGAAGGAACATCCTTTGCCATTTTCAATTCCGACACTGTTAGTGTAGTCAGTAGGCAGATTGCTTGCCGACAGCACTGCAGCGTTCGCAACGAATATGCTAAAGAAAAGAAACCTCTGCTGCACTTACCTAAGAAGACGAGACTTGATCCACACAGGAGCAAAACAAAAGCACGGTGTAACGTGCAGGTCCACATAACGTCCGCTCAGTTGTTTTCACACCGCGGCGTGTCTTAGGCAAAACGTTGACCGACCATGGGTACAATATGGCGAGTTTTGTTTTGATACGTGCCGAGGTGACCACAGTCTGCTCGTTGCCAGCCACTCTCTTGAAGCTGGTGCCGGGACTGTACTTGCAAATCACTGTGTATCACTCAGTAGCTGGCTACGTTTCTCTGCCGAGTTGTTGACAGTTCAAGTTATTTGCGGCGTAGTTGAGGCACTCAACGCATGCGCGGCGGTCGCCCGAGAAAGCTGATTTGTCGAGCTCATCAGAAATTTCTAAGGGAATTGTGTAATCTCTTTGACTAGCCTGGTTAGCTTTGTCTAAGAATGGAATGAAATGTGCTTGTTAATTTAACACTTGTTCAAAGTATTCTCTCCATTAATGCTTCGCCGAAAATATACTTACGAAGACATGGTTTTGATTACAATTCTTGAGGCGGAACTCTCTGGGTCAGATGTGAGAGATACGACAGACGGCTTAGCAATGCTTGATACGGCGATTTAAGCAAAACAGATGCGGGGGTTCACTGTGCGATAAGTCTAAGACTTGATTGACGAGTGTTTGAATGCTAGAACTCTGATAACACAACGAAAAGTGTTTACACACATGTGCAATCTCTGTCTACTTAGCGGCCTTTAAGGTCTTTTTTTTATCAGTTTACCGTTCTATCGTTCTATTTCCCCCCCCCCCCCCTTTGAAAGAATTGCGCTCTTCTTTTATTTTTGGCAATCGTGCACGATGGCAGTGTGTGTATGAATGTATTGCAAGCGGTGCGAGAGAAATGCTCCAATAGTTCAAGCTGTTGATGTTACATTATTCGACGACAAAGAATGTGGTATTTGCCGAGATTTTTTTCTCAAAATGGGTTCCTTTAGGTAGATTTTTAAGCGTGCAGCAATTTTGGAATTTATTTTAACGTCTTTCTCCTGTATCGTAGTATCGAAGTTTGGGTGTTCAGTCTTGATAAAAACCTTGAGAGAGATCATTCAAATGAAAAGCTACTAAACAGTGTAATACGTTCTATGTTCTGGTGCCAGGGCTCCCCATGTTTTCAACGTTTCCGAAGTAGAAATTTTAGGAAACATTCCTAATGTTTCCTTTGCCACATAACATGCTTAAGAGTTAAACAGACCAGAATTTAAGCGTCATGTGTTCAAATTTTTAAGCAGTCGACCTAAGAAGTGGTTCAATTTCGCCTCTAAAAAACGAGCGCCATTTCTTTCCCGCAGTGTATTCGCTTCAAAAACTTGTCAACAACTGCTGGGTTCCGTACCGCATTGTACATCCTACTCATTGCCGGAAACAGGTGTAAAGACTAATGACTTTCTGAGCCTTTCAAACCTGACTTGAAATCTTGGCGGGATAGTTCATACATATTGTCTGAAAACTCAGGAAGCAGCTGTAATGATGGATCACTTCTAGTAGTCTGGACACTGAGTGACATGGTATTTAAAATACCAAATTTTAAATCTCGCGCTGAATGGTATTGAAATCCGAATCCCAACAGCCTCTCGTCAGTGGCTATCAAACTTAGAGAGCTGGGTCTTTTAAAATATGAACGCAGTTTACTAACAGGCTTAACAAAGACCGAGCTTGTCCGTGATTGTCTCCGCGTAAGGATATTCTGCAGGTCAGCATCATCTCTCCTAGGCCCCAAGATAGGGAAGATAGCGAAAAAACATACAAAGAACCCATTTTACTTTCTATGCGTCTCCGGGTCGTGGGGTCGTGGGAAGCTTAACTTGTGTAAGGAAATTTCGCGCCATCATTTTGCTCGTTTTTTTTACAATTATTTTTAAAACGCGAAAATCTGATATTGTAAAAACATAGTCGTTAATTAATAAGATGAAAGTCCGACACAAAGTCCCCCAGTTCATGAAACATCGTCCTTCAAAAATTGCGAAATTAAGTGATCTCAGACTTTTCTTGTTGACCCTGTTACAACGTAGTTTTTTTTTTAAATATCAACTTGTAGTTTCTGACGTAAATCGCTGACGTATCGCTCGTTTCCTCCTGTTCTTCATCAGAGCAAATTAATGAGATTGTGGGTGGACTGTGTGTTGGTAAAAATAAGTGACTTAATATGACTGTCAAAGCGCCAAAATAGCGAAATACAGCTTACCAAGTTTACGGCTACACCTAATGCAGCTGGCGAAATATCATTTTCGTCTGATATAAGATAATCTTAAGGTTTCTTAGATTCAGTTGGGTTCCTCATTTTGGATTTCGGTTTCTGTTGGATGAATTCTAGATTCAGCATCTTGGAATTCAAGATTCCAAGAAAAGCAATATGCTGTATTCGGAGTGTAATAAACTGGATTCCGTAGTCCAGTTGTAGGATTCCAAGATTCTGGAAACTGGATTCGTCTCATTCCAAAGCCCTGGATTCCAGATTCTGCCAAAGCCAATGTTCTACTGGATTTCAGATTACCTTACACTAAGCCAACATTTTCTATGACCTGAAGATTTAAATGTGGCATCGTTCAAGCAAAAAAGTGAAACTGGAATCACATTAAATTACATGAAATTTTCGCGACACGTTAATGTCGCGAATTTCGCGATTTTAAAAAAATCGCGAAATTAAAGTGACGCGAACATATAACATGATGCGAAAATTAAGTGACTCATATTATGTCAATAATCAAGGAAGAATGAGTTTATTGCAAGAAATTTTGCAAGAACAAGTTCGCAACGTGGTATTCGGCAGAAGTCCAAAAACAAGTGGATAGTAGAGTTAACTTTGAAGCTGTGAATGTCGAACGCAAGCTATCGGTTTTGAAACCAATTCATGCAACTTGGTGGTGGAAATGTATAACTTTTTCACCAGCGCACAGGGGAAGGTTCATGTCCTGAAAGGATAGGAGAAAGCGGGAATAACGGGTGTAGTAACTGGATGACAAGTATTACTTCCTGTTCATCCATATCAAGACATTTACACACCTCCCCGAAAATAAGTAGGGATCTTGGACCTGTATTGTGGGAGTCATAAGCGAGAATCTCACTCAAGACTCAGATGTGTTCTGTGCTCTCATAACAAAAAACGTCGTTACGTTATCGCAAAAATTATTTTCTTTTTCATTCTGTAAGCTGTAGTTCGCTATACGATCAACTTTGAGGACTGATTCTTACTCGAGTCTCGAAAGTAGTTTGTTTGACTATGATGTGTAAAAGTACTTGAGCTATAGCTGCACTCATAATTTTGGTTTTCGTTTGAGGAACCGCTCCATGTGCGTTTCACCAAACACAGATTACCCCGTCACAGAAAATTCTCGCGACTTCTTAATTTCACGATTCTCAGAAGGGGCGAAATTTTGCAACCCTAAATTTTTGCAAATGTACATTTTGCCTCAACTTTCTTATAACAAAGACCACTAAACAAGTCTCTTTTTCTTGGAAACGCGAAAATTTAATGTGTCGAAAAAACTGTAATATTAAGGCAAAGTCACGTTTTCCTTTCGGAAAGCGGAGGAACTGAAAAGCGCAGAGAACCAGTCGCGAAACACGGACGCCAAACTGGCGGAAAATAAAAGACAAGTGACTAGTATTTGTACCTGCTGACCGACAAAACCATGAGCAGGCCAACAAACACGTCATCTACTCAAAAATGTACAGGTACCCAGTCTATACTGTATGAGAAACGTGGATTCCGAAGATGAAGAGATCAGAAGAAAGAATTCGCGGTTGAGACGACCTGGTTGGCAGAATGTCAAACCACACCGTAAAACTCAAAAATAATGGATTTCCTAAATGCAAACACACGCCCACCTGTGGTTTTAGGAAGCTGTGCGTTATTGATAACATATTTATGTTGCATTGCAGTAGCCCTAGATACTGTTGTAGCCCTAGATACTGATGTTTTAAATGACCATGTTTAGCATCTTTTCAAACTTTCTTTCCATTAAGGAGTGAAATTTGTTTCATGTGTAGAACAAACGCCGTTTGTCTTCATCTCAGTTTGTCTTTTTCAGCACAACACAATTGATATCACGAAGATTTGAAATATTAAAGAATACTTCCTATTTACGTTTTCAAATAGGGAAATAAAGGTGTTTTTGCTGTTTGACGCTTCCTTTTCACTAAGGTCCCGTTAAAACGTCATTTTATCCAGCTAAACCTATTCCAGGACTAAAAAGGATTCAAGATAAGTTCCGAAAAACTTCTCCGGCATGGGCGGTTTTTCAAACGGTTTTGCTTCCGGGAGTCGAACTAAACTCGTATAGCATAAATTCACAAGTGAAAAAACTTGTCAGCTTCGATGGTTCGAAAAATCAAATACAACCATGACACGAGGTTGCATAGAACAATCAGATAACGTGAATGGAGGTTTCATACATTAAAAGGGTCCTAAGCATCAGAGGTTTTACTCGTGCCCATTCGTATAAAGCAAGTTAAAGAGATACTGAGAACTCGAGGAGAATGTCTGGCGCATAGGGAACCTCCTTCCCATATCTTACGACTGTTTTATGTAGCAAGGCCCTAGTGTTAACAGAAGCATGACGTCTAAACTGCATCTATCACTGATTTTTTTTTCATCAGGGCAGTTTTTATACTGCGAATCAGATGTGTTGTTCCCGTGAGATTCTAACGCCTGTAAGGTTAGAAAAATTTCGCATCTTTGCTCAGTCCCATTCTCTGGTTATCCTTTCGCTCCCGACCTTTCGTTCGGGGACCTTGCGCATTCGCTAGAAGGAGCAACACAAGCAATACGCACTGTTTAGCAGTCTAGGTTGTCGCTTATTTATAAGAGATGTAACTTGCACGCTGTCGAGGATAAAAGTATAAATTAGATAATAGGAATCTCAAAGCATTTAGCCCCAGACTTACTTCCTTTGACAAACGGGCAGATTTTTACCGCTGAAGATTAATTTCAGATTCCTCGGTCACCACAGAAACCACACAGCTTATTTGGTAGGTATTAACAAATCAATAACACCATCGCTAGGTTTTCTCAGTAAATCAGATTTTTATTAAGGTTGTACACAAATTATTTGACAATGTTTTCCATTCCATCACTGCGATCGATAAAAAAAGTTCTCAGTGATCAAAGCGATTGCAAACATATCCACAGCGTAGGTTCATGTGATCTAACCGATAGCTTCGAGTGCTGAGCCTTCAAAAGTTCGCTCCCCAAGATTATTAATTTCCCTTTTGCTCTCGGAGTCCGGCAAAACTAGAGGCATAAAAGTGCTATCAATTTTTCAATTTTTGAGCCTGTGGGTAAGGTCCTAAGGTGTGACCATTTAAATGAAGGCTAAGTGTCAATTTCTTTGACTCAATAAATGTAGTAAGTTTGTTCTGGTTTGAACCGGTGCACGATCCTCAGAGAAGAGGCTAAGAAAATTTGAGTATTAGCTCACTAGGATACATCCATATTACCTCTACTGAAAATTTGTTAGGGAAGTTATGATCGTTGTAAGAATAAGAATTTATTTCCAACCTAATCAATCAAACCTCTTTGATATGAGCTCCAAAGAGAGGTAGCTTGGCGCCCGTATTCAGTTAGGAATCCATACAAATAAGTGTATTGCGAGTTTTTGTTAATTCTCGCCTCTGACAAAATGAAATGTCCGTTATAAGGAGGAGATAAGAGGTGTCCATAAACAGAGGTTTATCTGTGTATGATTTAGGTGTCTCTAATGAATACAGGTTAATAATTTTGTTTTCATATTTTAAAACTATTTTTCTTTAAGCTTTATTGTTGCTGGGACTTAAAATATACACAGATCATTACGGCAACACTTTGCAATAGTATGTCATACATTAGTATTGGGTTTATAAGACCATGCAATCTAGGGCTCAAAAGGTTCAAAATCTAGAAAGGCTTAAAACGAGCTTTAACTAGATAACGCGCACATACAGTCAAACTCTTTAATATATACAGCGAAGAAGCTGAAATTTTTATCAGTTTTGGTTTCCCCAAGACCAAGTAAACTGTCCGTGGTAAAATGGGGTTCGTATTTATCTGGTATCTGTTTTGGAAGTGTCTGTAAGAGGGATTTCGAGTGTTATTTATAAAGCGTAGGGTAATTCTTTTCGGCAAAATAACTCAAACACAAACTTTTTTTCGTGGACGACGAGCTAATGTTTACAATTTTTGACATTCTGAAGCTTATACGGTGCTTAATAGTATTAAGTATTTGGGCGTTATCTGCAACCTCACTTATTATTTTGAACTTTCCGTGTCAACTAAGTCGAAACTAGCGCTGCACATGAGCATCGAATATAGTGCAACAGATTATTTCATGTTCCTAAGGCAAAATGAAGAACTGGTACGTTGCATTTACACTGCATTAATTGGCCTGTGTAGTGACGTTGTTTGTATGAGAGTGATCATAATCGCTCATGGTGCAGTAAAGCCTGGCTAAACTGGTGAACATTGTTGCTGAAACACTCGTGTTTTCGGCTGAGAAACGTATGTTTCGGAACCAAACTTTGCGTGCTTGAAGCTGGCTTGATTTAATGATTCTTCTCAAATGGTTTAAAGAGGGAAACCCTTCTTGCCAATCATGTTTTTCGGATGACTGAACAAGGAAATACTCGCTTCTAAACAATCTCTCCTAGTTTAGCCAAGCCCTAAGGCTGAAACGTTTTGTTTCTACGTCGCTCGCCTCCTACAACGACCAAATACCGTTCCACCTACCTTCCCTCTATCTTCACTGTCCTTCTACAATACTTTTTACTTTCCAGGTAGTTCTGCTCCAAGTGAGAATCAGTCTCTAAAAGGTTTGTTGTATGGTAACCGATGTTTCGACACCCTGAGCAATACAAATCTTTAGAGTGAAGTAAAAAATTAAAAACGAGTTTTCTTTGACTCTGAAGTTGAGAGTTTGCTCAAGCTTCGAAACCAACATTATTGTTTTACAAGGAGTACCTGATGACTGTATTTACTGGAAACATCACACAAGACACTCCAATAGTACTTCTACCCTTCTTTGGTTTAAAGCATTTGCTAAGAAGCATTGATTACCACGTCGGTTTAAAAATTCGCGTTCTCTAATTAAAAACAGGTTTGTTCTGTACTCCGGCCTGCCATTCTACAGCCACCAGACTACAACCAAACTGATAATACAAGCGCAAGAGAGGAGCCTCGCGCCACAAAAACTCTTGACATGGACTGAATCGGAAATGGCTTCCAACATGACGCTATTCAATGGATCAAACACCGGGATGACTCTGTTCGTCTTGGGACCTTCCTCTGATGGCCTGGTGGTCAGTCGGTTTTGTTTATTTGGGGTACCCGTGGTCGTTGCGGTGGATGGCGGCTGCGTAATGTTTGCGTTAGTAGTGAGGTTCATCGCCGACGTGCTACTGTTGGTTGTTGCTGTGCCTTCAGTGATATCATTCTCTGATGTTGGAGTCGGTGTTGTGGTTGCCATGATAGTACCGTCAACTGGTTGCACTAAGATGAAATAGAAAGGCGGTAGTAATTTAAAACAGCTGTAGATAATTAGCCGGAACATGATATAGAAACTGGTCTTTTCCTTTACGGCTTCCTTTCTAACTGTGAGATTTACATGAAAGTAATACTGGTAGAAGTTATCCTTTATAGGTAAGAAGTAGTAGAGTTACCGAAAAAGTATTTGACTGATTCCAAATGGAAAGAAGTAGTGTAAAAAATGTCCTGAGTCAATTAACTGTGGCTTCCAAGGACGGCCCATGATTTTTGCGGATTTGATTCAGATTTTTGAGTCGGATTAGATTCTCTTTCTTACCTAACAAACGACAAACTAGGAATTGGTAACTCTTAAAGGCGGCCTGCAGTTTGAAGCTATATTTTTGCAATGTTTTGACTGATTTCTTATCATCTCTTTGAGGCTCATGCAATCCAAAAATTCCGTCATAGGTTTGCAACGCGAGACTTTATGTCTATCAGAATCTTCATGTTTTTTTTAGGTGTATATAAAGAGGTAAAAGGGCCAGTTACGAATAACGTTTGAAGAAATTGAGCAAAACCAAGACGTAAAGATGATTGAAAATTTAAAGTTAATTTAACAACGAAAAGATTGACACCAACATAGTTTGCTGACAACCTGAGGTATTCTGGCACGGACAGGGGTCTATATGGGAGTGTGTATACGTCTTTTGCTTTCTTTTATGACTATTTTTGGCACATCCTCTTTCATATATTTAACTGTAATATTCCTTAAACCTACCACAGGCATACATGACGTTCAGGTACTTGTTTAAACCCGGACAGGGATCACTAAATATGGAACTCAGCGCTACAATGGTGCACATCTGCTTATTATCGCACCGCGACTTCACTGTTTGTGTCTTGTCTATCAGTGCGCATGCCTCATCCGATCCTTGGCCATTCCCACAAATGAAGGCCGCATCCCCGCCGTAGTCTGCTCCATGAATCTCAAGGATATTGGGTCGGCTACACTGCAAGTGCATGACACCATTCTCACAGACGTAGGTCGTGCGGATTGTTCTTAGATCTGAAAACAAACTCGAATTTACCACATCGTAACGGAATCACTCCACAGTATGGATGCATTCTACAGCAGTGACCTTCTAATTGTTATATTCCGTTGTCACTGTATGTCTTCGCAGTGTAATGAAAATTTATCTTTATTTCTAAGTGCCACTACTTCTACGTCTTTCCATCCATCTTCTAGCCTCTTACTTATGATAAATATAATTAAAGTTATTATTGTAACTATTCTGTTATACCATATTTATTATTTTTTAACTCCTTATGTATTAGTATTGTAAAAGTGTAAATGATACGTCTTCGTACTACCTGCCTAGATTAGCTTCGCTATTTGCAGGTAGTCTGTATTTGTAATATATTAATCTTTTCATGTAAATAAAGTTTTTGTTGTTAATTGTAGCAATTCTCCTGTTTTCTTACTGAAACCTTTGAGGCATGTAATAGGGCTCAAACGTTTGTGTATGTACGAAATCCTATAGGTTGACAATCCAAACAGCACTACTTTTGGGCACTCTTGTTAACTATGCCATATAAGGTCAGGTTCTAATTTTTGCAGTCTCCGAACAAGATCCCCCCCACCCCCCCCCCCCCCAAAAATATTCAAATTAGAAATGCAGATTAGGGCTTTATGTTGAGTTATTTTTTCATCGTGGGAGTCATTTATTCATCGATATTTTACAAGACTAAGTTTGGATTCTTCCCCATCAAAGCTCAAGTCAAGGCACAATTGAGAGCAAGTTCAGCAGTTTCAAAGGTTCCTCTCCTCCTCCCAAGAGCATCCATAGCTCGACAGGCTCTCAGATAAGATATTTCTCTTTTGTTTTACATGGTGAAAGATGAGAAGCTTAACCAATCTTGGCCTACAGAAAACATACCGATGAGATTTTGAAAAACACTACTTGATTAAAGGCAAAAATCTCCCACGAACCAGTCTGTTCTATGTTCTTCGCAAAAAGGTTTTTCGCATAATTACACATTTTGCTTTCTAAATAATAACGCAGAGCTTATATCGGCATCGTCGTTAACACTTTACCCGTACTTTCGGGTGTTCGGTGGCTTTTTCTAGTGCCCATTTTTGAGCACAAATTTTGAAAGGAATTTGTGGCTGGGTTCCAGGAAGTTCTGAAATGAAAGTTATCTTTTGCAAAGGAAATCCTTGCCTCGGTATAAAACTCACACTTTGCCAGTGTACAGCTGCGTGCATGTTTTTTTAATGGAACAAGCGTTATTTTTTGGACTTCAGTGATATCCATTTTTATTACTTTACATTGGATTTCTAGTCTTTTGATTGGCTCAACGGAGACAGGTTTAATGACCTAACATACCTGCTGTCACCAAATATGGTCAATGACCACACAACAACAAAGTGAGCTGAAAGTTTTTCTCCGTGAGAAACCTGGCGAGATATATCGGACGAGAAAAATCATTTTGTATCGAATTTAAATTACCGTAAGGAGAATTTCTAACAGCGTCACTGAGACACAAATCAAAATTGTTCTGGAGTGCTTGATTTCTTAAGACTACAAGAAATTGTGTGGAAATAGAAATTTAAGCATTTAACGTTGTGTTTACAATTAATTTCTTTCGTCACTTCGATTATACAAATGGTAGGTTTTATAAGGAAGGCTTTCCGCTCCGAAATATCAAGACAAGACAAAAAATGAAAGACGGTTAAATGTGAGAGAAGAAATTCATTGCGAGTCAACACGAAAATCATGAAACACTCTAAACAAGTACTGAACAAACTACCAACAAGGAAGAAAGAGGGACATTTTATTTGGTAATACCGCGCAAAATGTACACTGGTTTACATGCACTCGTTGTCGGTAACTCTGTGTACCAATAGCTCCAAATTGGATGCCATGTAAAAGGAGCTGAATCGCTTTCCCAGTTGTTTGAGTGTTGTTTTCACCATTCCATCCGCAGCTTCTAAACTGAGAACAACTGCGTTTTGTGCTTTGCGTTTAACAAACAAAGATGGTGAATTCTTATGTCCCTCGCTACAGTAATCTTGTTTCTGAGCTTCATAAGAAATAAGCTCTTCAAGTTGAAATTCTGTCTGGTCTGTCTTCAATTCGATGATGGCTTTGTTATGCGAACGGATTTAATACAAACTCCAGCAGTTACGACGGAGATATCGCACAGTTTCAATCTGCTTTGAAAGATGATTACAACAATTTTTGAAGAAAAATCAAACACGTACCACATTTCAGAGCTAATGATAAGAAGAATTGTTTCAAAACTTGAGCTAGTAGTTCGTTCACTTCGGAGCAGTTTCATTGATTCATTCAGCTCTGCAACGTGCACTTTGCAAGGTTTTGGCGCCTTTTTCGTTCAGTCATGCGATCGATGCTGTTCCCTTTTCATCTCTTTACTCGTTTTTTTTTTTCTTTCTTTCTTTCGTTCTTGATTTTCTAGCGATTATTGGTTGAGTTTTTAATAAAGCAATTATTTTACTCGGGCTTGCTGGATATCAAATATTTATTACCAACTCGGCTCGTTATCTATCATTCGATGTCCAGCGAGCCTTTATGGAATAATTGTTAAATATATATTTCCGTGCTGGTGGATACTGGTAGATACTTTCCTCTTCCTTTGTGGCGAGATTAACATTGTTTTGGTTAAAATTTGCTTTAAAATTCCGGATTCTTCCCCTTTAAAACCTTCTTTTTACTTACTTAAAGCTACTTACGAGAGATTTGGCGTTATAATTAAAGTTTTGGTAATCCTGCTTAGACAAGATGAACAACTCTCGAGAGGTCAACATCAAGCTGTGAAAATTCCTTTAAAGAACCAAAAAACATCTTCAGAAACAAACACTGCAGCCACAAACGTTTTTCTTCCCCAAATGTTTAATGTTCCTAATTGCTTTGCGGTATGTAACCGTAACGCTTCTACGTGATTTTCTATTTTAAGAGTTGTAGCTTACAATATTGGGTTAAGCTAACTGAAAAAGCTTTCGGATAACTATTGACGATTTTTCGCATCTCCAACCTAAACTTATTACCGTCTCGTATCGATGTTTGTAACAAAACTTCCGTCTGGATGAACAAAAAACATTGCATGAGTGAAAGAATTTTTCCAGCATCATAAAATATTCAACGAGTTTGTTTACATTTAGTATGGTTGAAGCGCTACCGCAGGCTTAAGTTTCACAGTTAACGTTGCCTTTGATAGAAGCTTTTAGAATCGTGTTTATTCATTTTATCAGCAAAAATTCTGGCCTTACACTAAAATGTTATCGGCCCAGTTGTAACACCCTGATATCAAAAGATATGGTATGTAATTGTCCAAAAATGCAGCAGTTGATGAAGTGCGTGCTAGCTTGCAAGTGTCATTATTAAAAGTTTTCTTTGAACTAACAATTGACAAAATAGATGAGGAATTTTATCGGGATTTTTCAAAGAAAGAATTTTCACAACTACTTACAAAAGAGTCAAGGTGATAAAAATAAAGATAAAAGATTTAAATCAATGAAGATACGTCAAGTGAGAGAGGAAAACAAAGTAAAAAAAATTATAAACGCAAACCCTTTTCTTGTTGTGTTAGTATAAATAAGCATATAATTTTAACATCTAGAGAAGGAGTAATGCCTTAACGTTCAGCCACATTTTGCAGGCCTAAGATTAAGTATTTTTGATTGATTGTATTTGCTGACACGAAACCCAATGCATCTTCGGTTCCCTAAATGGCTTGACATAAATATTTATTGGTTTCTTTATCTCACATAAAGTGAAGATTCGAATTCTGAAAGCATAGTCATATAACGCAAATATTCAAACTTGCTTAACACTTGTATCTTGTAAAACGACAAATTTTATACGCAAAATACATTTAGTCTTTCCTTTTAACCCTACCTGCTCTGAATGCAAGAATTCCGTGCAATGTCGAGGTAACGGTTATCAAAAATAACCACTGCCACCCATACAACATCATTCGTTGCCACCGATGATCAAAACTGGTCGCTCTTTATCAACAAATAAGTAGTCGAAAAAGTCAAAGCTTTTTCACTGCTATGTCCAAACTGCGCAGTCCAAGGCAGCGAAATTGAAAAAAGTGACACTGATCCAAATGCGACACTGCACTTCTTATTAATTCACTTCATACGATTCCTCGGTCATGAAAATCTAATTGACGTGTCCAACTATTTGCTTATAAATTATATATGATAATCGGTGGAGACCTCAAAATTCCTTGCAAGATTTAAAATTTAACAGACAAAAAAGTTCAACTTTTGTTTAAACAAACTTTAATTTCCATTTTGAACAAAGCAATTTTCAAATATATGAGTTTACAATTTAATTTTTGTTTCTGCTTTTGGCTTCACCCCCAACGGTAATTGTTCCTCTCTTAATTTTGAATTTAAAATCTCGTTATTAATTGCCTCCTTTTTAATAAAGTGGCAAATGCCCATAAGGGCACTGAGAACGCCTGACAATAGCCCAATTTCGATACATTAAAATTCGACTTAAAACAATAGACATCACTACGAGAGCGGGGGGACTAATATAAGGATTTATATCGGTTTATTCCTTTAAGTCTCGAACTGATGCCTATTGTTAAAGACTGAATTTTAATATATCGAAATTGGGATATTTAGAATACGTTATAACTAGACATCGCTTATTCCGTTCTTCAGTTTTCGCTAAGATTTCCACAAAGGTGAAATGAAACCCCTTCTTACCTTTGTCCTACAATCTTTTTTTCAAGGATTATTTCTCCAACGCCCAAGACGAATTTATTTTATTATAATTATCACTTTTTCATCGCCCCACTGAAAACAAGAAGATAAATTACTGGAGAGTACTATTCCCGTTACGTTTTAGGGGCCGTTATATTGAGGGGGCGGCTGTTATTTAAGTATAAACGGTATGTTTGAATATAATTGCTCTACGAGAGACATTTTTCTTATTACCCTCTTTAATTCATTTCACGTTAAGCGCGTGTCTCGTCTATTATGCCCATCCAAGACCAAAATATCTCCTAGAGCAAAGCAATTTTCCACATTGATGAAGTTTAAAAACAAAGAAATTTTTTTTCACAGAATAAAATCAGTCATTAATTTTAGTAGTTGTACAGTAGTATAAGTTCCTGTTGTGAATCACTTTGCCACTTAATGCTAATGAGACTGGGGGAAAGAAAAGTTCAACCGCTTTCTTTGTTCGTTTTCATTCCTTTAAAACCTTTTTATCCCAGGGTTTAAAAAAACAAAACATTTTGCTTCATACTGCATGGAAAGAAATTAGTTTCACGGAAAAAGCCTTAGCTATTAATTTAAGTAATTTTTGCGGTGTAATAAGTTCCTGTCGTGAATTATGTTTCCAGTCGACTCTAATGAGTTTGACAAATAAAAGTTCAGCCATTCCCCGGTTCTTTTCTCTTCCTTTCCTTTCTCGAAATAATAAATCGTTTCTAAAAAGAATTTTACCGTTTTGACTCGACAAAATAAAATTTTCTCGTGTTTGGGGGAACAAGCGTTAATTCGATATCAACAAATTGGCTTTTTCTACCCAGTCAGAGCGATATTTGAAGCGCAGTGGCTTGTATTGTGACTCATATTCTCTTGATTATAATTATCTATTATTCGACGAAATCAGGTCGTGCATGAGGTCAAAGCAGGCTTCAACCGCCGCGTTGGCCTGAGTTCATTTACGAGGAAAGGCCCCTGAATCATGAGAAATGTTAATAATGTTTCAAAGCAAGGTTTTTTACAGGTTTTTGATTTAAATAACTAATGTGATATTTAAATGAGTCTCCCTCTTGATTGAGGTAGATTGTTCCATTGTGTTATTGTTCTCGGAAAAAACGAGAGGCCCTAGGAACTTGTGAAAGTGTGTAATTCTTATTTCAAGACTGTTATCAATCGCTCAGTGGTAATTAAACGTTTTCGTTTAGTTTGCTTAGCACTTAACAGTAAATATACCACACACAACATGATAACTACTCCGAAAAACCTCTGGCTAACTTAAAATATAAGTATAAAGCAAGAAAACAACAAACAGAGAAATAAACGTAATATTTCTGTTCTTATTTCGAGACCATTATCAAACGTAACAAAGATCGCAATGCTCTGAACTTATAAAGAGAGCTTGCTAGGAAGGTACGAATATTAAAAACATTATAATTACGATACTGATTTACAGAAACATCACTGAGAAAAACATAACCAGAGAAAATAAGAATTACTTTGGTAGGTAAGTAATGTATTGTCAAACATGTACTGTTTATTAGACTAACTGAATGAAAAACAGAAAGAAGAAAATGAAATTTTACTTATTTTAGAAGAAATGCTAACGCTAGAACATGACGTTTCGGCGTCATCCTTTCGCCATTAACAAATGCAAATTATAAAGTTTTGAGTTTGCTTGCTGTCACCTTTCTTGTTTTACTGTCCTTAGATTGGGTCACTAAAGAGCCTTTAGCAGGTCAACAACTAGGAGTAAGATGGACACTCCTCACAAAGCTTGACGACCTTGAGCATGCAGATGACATATATCTGCTCGCAAGCTAAGCACCTTTCAGCATGTGAAGCGGAAGACCGAACAGCTCAACTACAGTTCAGGAAAGATTGCCCTGAAAATTAGCACAAAGAAGAACAACTAAATGGGAATAAATCCCACCAGCCAAATGTCACTATTTGTAACAGGTGAGCATATAGCAGGTGAGCACGTTCACCAACCTGGGTAGCATCATGGACGAGAAAGGCGGGACTAATTCTGATGTTCCACCTCGAATTAACAAGAGCGGGGTCGCCTTTGCGTCAGTGAAGCCTTTGTGAAGATCCACTGTTATCTTTTGAAAACCCAAATAAGGCTCTTCAATTAAAATACTAAAGAGTTCTTTTGTATGGTTCAGAGTGCCGAGAAAGTTCCAAGGACAATACCCACAAACGGAGAGTGTTTGTACACAAATGCTTCAGGATCGTCCTACGGATCAGATGGCCCATGAAGATCAGCAACAAAAGTGTAAGGGAGAAGTGCAACTACGAAGACATCATGGCTGAACTGGCCAAAAAAAGATGGAGTTGGATCGGCCACGTTCTCAGAAAGCCACCAAACGACATCACCAAAAAGCCCTATATTGGACCCCAGATGGTAGACGCAAACGGGAGCCGTATTTTTTAGCAGTGAAGCTTACGAGTTCGTTAATAGTGTACATGTTGGAACTGTATTCCATACTCAAGTTACAGCACGACTGATAAATAAAAAAAAGACAATTTATTCCTCGAAAGGCATGAACGTTTTCATAAGCTAGTTGAAATTTCATTACCTCTCGTCGAACTGTTGAATCGTATTCATATTTGGCTCAGGATTACGTCTAGGCTAAGTACAGCAGCAGTAGAAATAACGTAGTCACAAATAAACGAGCCTCTTGAAGAACGTGCATTCTAATGATGGGCATTTGAAAGAAATGTCTTCAATATATCAACTTAGATGTTCAACTGATGACGAAAATGTAATCTACACAAAAGGCATTTCTTTTTGTCAGGATGCGATGGTATCTATATCATAACTGTCGCTATCTCAGAGAGTAACCTACTACACTTAAAAATTTGAACTAAAAAATGTTGTTTCTTGTTGACATGTTGGTCTTACTTCTTCTTTTTGTTTGTTTTTGTTGTTGCTACTTTATTCATTCATTGTTTCATTTGTCAATTATTTTGTTTGTCTCTTTGTTTGTCTGTTTGTTTGTTTGTTTGTTTGTTTGTTTGTTTGTTTGCTTACTTACTTATTAGTTTGTCGGTCAGTAAGTTAACGAGTTGGTTGGTTGGTTGGTTGGTTGGTTGGTTGGTTGGTTGGTTGGTTGGTTGGTTGGTTGGTTGGTTGGTTGGTTGGTTGGTTGTTGTCTTCTTGTTGATATGGGCCTCAATACACCAAACGCAAAGGCAGATTATTTAAAAGGGGCACCTCCCAAGTGTAGAGAGTTTTTAAAGTTATGGAAAGAAACACGAAAACAAATTGCAGCTTATCGTCAAAACTTTTACATTATCTGGTAGTCATCAACTAACGGCTACAGCTTTTTCACAAGCCATTGGAAACTCAATATGAAGACAACCATCCGCACTGCACTGTCACAAGCAGGTGCGTTGCTTTCTACGATAAAATGGTGTTCTTTAGTAATGTTGCAAGTCGTGGGACGCCTTCTAATCCATTTTTTGGTTGGTTTTCCTGTAGTGGTAGCGATAGCTTCACTAGTGGTGCTTGGTGTTCCTGTGGTGTTAGCAACAGCTTCACTAGCGGTGGTCAGTGGTGTTTCTGAATTGCTAGTTACTGCTTCACTGGCAGTGCCGGTTGTTTTTGCCGCCTCATTCACCGGCTCAGCTGTTGTGGTGGTAAGCCAAGTGCTATTTGAGTCTTCACTGCTGGGTGCAGTTGGTGCTGGAAAATTTAAAGGAAAAAGTTAGCTGTTTTAGTTTAAAGACTTTTTTTAAGAGAACAATTCGAGATACAATTAATAGTTTAAAAAAGGAAAAGGAAAGTTAGAATAATGGAGTTTCAAAAATAAATAAATAGTTTATTGAACTTTTTTACAGTTGAGACTGAATTTACAAGTCAAATTTCATTAAATAACAACAATTCAATTACTAGTAAAGTAGCAAATTCAAAGCCGTCTTGACTTCATTTTTCAACTTTGAAAATAGCGGTTTATGTGGAGTAATTAATACTTTTGGAAGAACTTTCAAAAGTCTAATATTCTATCGCAGGTGTTAATTTACTCTGACAACTTTAAAATGTTAATTACTCCACACCAACCGTCCTTTCTTTTCAAACTTGAAAATAAAGCCACGATGGCTTCAAAACGTCGTCGCTGTATTTTTTGCTGATTTTTTTATTATTTTTCTCTGTGTTTAGGGAAATAATCATACCTTTTTGAATGGGAACATCTTAGTAGAACCCCGCCGCCCGATAGGGTAGGGTTTTTGAGGTGCTCAGTCCTTAAATAGGGCCTCCTTTTTGGTACGTTTTTGGTATTGTGATCCTTAGATGTTTCTTAGATAGGGTCACTAAATTGCAGCATCCATCTCAACGTACAAAACGAAAAAGATGTGGTCTGTTAAAACTGTACTACACGCCCGAATAAAGGTTATAAAGTTAAACAAAGCGATTTTAAAAGGACGTTTATAGCTTGTGTTGCTGTGACGTGGGCCTTTAAAAGGGTATCAATTCTCCAATTTCTACCCTTAAACAGGGTCAGGGTTTAAGAGCCTTGGCGGCACACTCCTATCCTAAATTGACGGGAGTACCCAGCCCGGGAGTAGAACGAAGCAAAACCATACATAAGGCTAACCAATATAGCCTAATGTATGGTAACAAACCAGAACAAATCTATTTCTTTAAATGAACGTAATTCACTTTAATGTGACGACATTTTTGCTCATTAAACGTTGGACTTGTCAGTATCACCCTCCACGCAATAACTGATCACCAGTATCACACGGCAAAAATCTACGCAACTTTTTCAGACTGGCAGTTAAATCATACCCAAGTTCAGGCCAAAATGGCTCAAAAACCATGTCCGTTCTTGGAAGAAAATATATTCACAATTCATACAGTGGAAAACGCCCCCATTTTTTCGCTGAAGCGATAACTATCAGAATTTGAGCCCCCCCGGGGGGGCACTCAATAAATTTTTATTCGGGAGGCTCCTTCCCTAGGCTCCAACCCTTACCCTATGCTAATTTTTGCCAAATTTGAAGCCCTTTCTTATACCTTAAGGACAAGCCAAAACTGTAGAAAGTCCTATGGTTGCCGCATTTGCCCCTGAGTTATGGGAATAAGAATAAGAATTCACCTAGAATTGTCCTAGGTCAGTTAGTAAAGGCTCCAAGCGTTCGTGTGTTTCTTGTTGTTATGTCTGCCAAAATTTTGCACCCTATTCTATAACTTATTTTAGCTGCCATCTCTTTTACTTTGCAGCACATTTTGGTGACCCTTTAGAATACTAAGATAGCAATTTTCCCCACCCTTTAGTATACTTACAGAAAATGCAGTCGTAAATCAACTGAATGCGTATTTTGATACCAATATCTCTGCACGGAATTTTGATGTCATCGTAAAGTCCATCTGTCATGTGAATTCTGCATATTCTTTTTCCATTGCAACTTTTCCCCAATGCGCTTTTCAGGTTCTTTTCTTCCTCACCGGACGCTACACATTGATCAGTCTTGTTGCCGTTTTCACAAGCATATGCATTTTCCTTTACGAACTCAACGTCATATACATCGATTATTCCAGGATAGGAAGTGCAATCGAATTCTGCCACAGCGTCCTCACAGACAACGACTAAAAAACAAAGCAAAATGAATATCACGCTTAAACTACACTCTTACTTCTACTGAGTCTTCCTCCCAAGAGTGTGTTGATGAAAAACATTCTGCAAATTTCGCTCCGTTGCTCATTCTAACACATCATTTCAACACAATTCAAAGTCAATTTTTTTATTGAACTGATATGTTACTTTCGACATTTACGTGATGCATCTCAATGTGGAAAACTTAAAAAGTGACCGGCAAAGGAAAACGAGGTGGGGGGGGGGCAATGTGTCAGTAAGGGTCAAAGGAGCGCGTGATTTGTTTTGATTGTAAAGTCACTCTATTACTTTCAGACGATTCTGCGACATGCAGCTGTATACTAAGAAGAGAACCTAAGCTCAAAGCAGGGTAGGATTCTTCAAAATCATTTGACAAACGAGTGGTTCAACGACTCATGGACTAGTCCCTAAGTATAGCCTTATAGCTTAGTGGTGGACTGATCTACACTAGCATCAGCAAGGGCATGGGTACGAATCTCTTTAAAGCCTATTGTTGTTGCTGTTGTTGCTGTTTTTTTTTTGTTTTTTTTAATTTTCACTTCTAAATTTTCCGGTTAAAAGCGAAGATATCTTTCTCATCAATTATTTCATTCGCTGTTCACGAGTGAATAGGATCTCGCGACTCAACAGTTCAATTTTTGGTATTACAGCACTGCAGTGGTAGAACGTTTGGTAGACACTAAGGTCCTGGCTAAACTGGGAAACTTAACCCTTTAAGTCCCAACATCATCAATTCTCCTTGCTGGTCTCCATGGATGTTATTGATTACTAATTGGGAGAACTTTTTCAAACATCAAGATAATTCATCTTTGGTGAGCATTTGTTAAATTCTTGTGACCTGTATGTGTTGTAATACACTTATATGATGAGGAGAAATTTGATGTTGATCACTATCGGGGCTTAAAGGATTAACCACCTTCTCCAAGACCATTTAAGTAAGAGTACAGCGCGGCATTGAATATACTTACCAGCTGTGTGCATCAGAAAAATAATATACTAGAGTATACGCGTGCTAACCGCTTTGTAGTCTCTTACCCAGGCGTTTTTAGCGTCGTCGCGCAACGCTCTGCGTAAGAGACTAATCGGTTTGTAATTTAAACTAAAAATACAAGCAACGATAGCATCGTTTCGTCATTAAAATATGCGATTTTCTAGCTACTGTCAACGCTACTTTATTGTCAACACCCAAAAAATTCTTTGAAACAATACGTTGGGTGCCCCAGGACAGTGGTCCATTGCGTTCAAAGGTGTCGTATTAATTCCATAATTAGCCACGCCTGCTGTAGGGAACCATGTTTAAACTAAAAGCTTTACCACGAAAACGAGGGTCTAAAAAACAAATAACCAAAACGGCAAATGTAATATTACATTATATTATATTTGCTAAAAACAAAAAAAAGAGACTTTTCAAAAAGTACTGAAAAATAAAACGAATCATTCGTTATGCACGTTAAGATAAACATGCACCGTGTACCTTTTTTCATTGTTTAAATTGGTTTATGATATTACCAATTACTGGCACAGTTCCAGAACTGGTTGTTTAAGATAATCAAGTCAACTTCTCGCCATTTGCCGTAAAGTAGATATTTCATAAAACCAATTTCTTCTCCTTTGCCAAAAGTGGTTTTTGATAACCAGTTTTTGCCATGTGCCGAAAAGTGGTTACTTGATAAAGTCAGTTCCCAAAAAGTGATTGTTCGATATAATCACTTAATGAGAAACTATATATTTGAAGGCAACCTTGTCGGCAAAGAGCAAGAAATTTGTTATGTGGAATAACTACTTTATAGCAAATTGTGAGAAACTGGTTATTTCGTATAACCAGTTTTAGAACTGTGCCCAGAATTGGTTAGATCGACCATAAACACATTTTAAATAATGAAAAAGGTACACAATTTAAATTTAATAATAAATTTACAAAAGGCCCCCCATAGTAATTCTTTATCGCTTTCATAACCACCAAATAAAGTCGACGAATAATTCTAGCCAGGCATCTGTGTTGCAGAATGTATTCTGTGAAGTGTTTTATTAATTTGCATATCTTCGTTCTTTCATATGATTTTGCCGTTTAATTAAAACGACACTGAATCAGGGACTTTCAAGACCACGTATTTAACTGGTTGGAAACTTTTTTTAGTATCCGTTCGGAATGTAACCGAAATGGCCCTAGATATTTGAATTGACAGCTATTGTAAACTAGAATCTTCCAGCTACTATCGTTTGCTTTCAGAGGGTATAAAATTTCTCCCACACAAACATACACTTTACACAGAAGATATTGAAAAGTTCCTACAGCTATATAGGAAAACAGATAAACGACTTTCCAACTCTTTCAATTTTTTATTCAATTTTTATTCAATTTTTATTTTTTCCCCCACCTTGTCTCGATTAGAATAAATTGCATGCTAGATTGATAAATGGTCAAATTTTGCTAGCACCTGCTGTCTCTTCGTATCCTTTTAATGATCACCAGTGTTTTTCGATACAGTTGATACAAGTTCAAAGCTGACACGCCGTGATATTTCTTAACAAAACTTCCGCCGCAGAAGAAACCAACGGAACTCTCTTTGAAATATACGTCCTTATGGAGCCAACATGCCTGGTATTCATTCGACTCACTGTAGAGTGCTTATAGAGTGCTTATAGCCGGGGTTATTGGAAACCTTGTTGTTTGCTATGCCACAACGAAACATAATAAATGAAAGGGAATCCATGTAAAACACATGTGTTTTTATCGCACGCTTAGTGCGACTCCCACTGGTTGTTGTCAGAGTGTGCTTTTCCCGGCGCTTTTCAGTACTAGCCACTGGGTAGCTTCGTATGCCGTTATATCTTTCCTTAAATGGACATCGTTTCCGGGGTGTCAGTGTGGACAGTTGTTGACATGCAATAGACAGGCATCGCATCTTGACAGCCAATGTTCCGAGGCTGGAAGCGCCAGATCTTTGACCAAACCAAGACTCGTTTGCGCTACAATCTGGTTTCTCTCGTTCTTAGTCATTTCGTTGCCTCTGCTCCTCGTCTTCGAGAACCGATAGTTCCCAACAAGAAACCAAAGTGTGTTGAAAGGTGGAGGGAAGGAATTGGAAATCACATATCACTTGTGTCTTTCCGCTAAGCGTAATCGTCGTCACGCACTTCACCATCAAGTGCAAGCTGTTCATAAGCGTGTCATTCCGATTGTGGATGGCTGGGAACAGTTTTAGTAGAAGCAATCTTCACAAACAGCTTAATTAGCCTCGCGATGAGTCACAGCAAAAGGCTCAAGACGACAATGAAGCCAGTCGCAGTGGTTTATGCGAACACAATTCTTCTCTTGAACCTGCTGCTTGGGATTAGTGCACTGCTTCTCGCTGGTTATACGCAACATGGTGTACCTTAAATACTCTAACGTCAGATAAAACGTTTGCCTTGTTTTTTTTAATTATTTATTTATTTATTTATTTTTTATGCATCATGCAACCCTATTATCTATTCACTGGCCAGTAATAAGTGTCGGCAGTCGTTTAGGGTCCTGCTTAATTGGAGTCGATGGCAGCTGAGTTGAGAGAGGTGCTTTGAGAGAGGTCTCAAAGGAGTTAAGGGCTCCAGGCTACAAAATGAATGGATCCCGTGCTCAAAGACGAAAATCGTGGCTAAGGGCTCCATCGCCTCACTCCAGACCTTCATTTAGCCAGAATCAACATTTTCCCAGTTTCCATATAGACAAATTAGGTGCCTTGGTTTCTGGCTTCGAGTTCACAGCAGAAATTTTGGGGCTCCAGGTCTGTGACGCTACCTTACTGGCGAACTGCGTCACAACTTGTCAGCTCGCTGGCTGGCTAGGGGGGTAGGGTAGGGAGGTAGTGATACCAACATACTTTTAAAAATTAGTATAAATTACCAATTATTCCCAAAAGTTTTCTTTACAAAGGAGAAGGACATAGTACATATAGTCTAGAACACTGTCAAGATTTGTTCTAAAGAATTAGGCAATTTGTATGGACTGTATAATCTAGGACTTCGACTCCTCGATTTCAATCTGCGCTTTCGACTCTTCGACTTCGACCTGCGATTTCAACTTCTCAACTTCGACCTGCTCATAGGGTGTGAGAACGAATACTAATCTAGTGCATTGTTCAAGGTCGTCTCCTTTGGAACGACACTACTATTAAAATAATAAATGTGACTACTAAATAATTTATGCTCGTCGCAACATTCTCCCCCTCGAACATGAATGCTAGTTCTGTTCTTTTATACTCTTCAGAATTCTAACACACACAACTTTGTTATTGGCCTTACGTATTCCTTTCCTGCAGACTTGACGCCGAACAACCCTAACATCTCCATCAGGGCCTTTAAATGCTTCCTGGACGCCCCCTAAAGGCCATTTGCTCCTTAGGTTACTTGGGTAGACAAGAAGTACGACATCCTTGGGTGCAACATTACATTTCTGATCAACCCATTTATTGCGGGTGTTCAATGCTCATAAAAATTCTTTCATCTATCTTCTCTAACACTTAGAAATGAGATCTTGAAAGAAACACCATCGATTTCTTGGGTTATCTTCCACGCGTTATCTTCCAACGCGTTATCTTCCACGACTCGTGGTGCGAGTTGTTCTGCCATTTGACCATAAAGGAAGTGGTTACGAATTAAAACATGGCCGTCGTTTGGATCACTGCTTCAGTAGGTTAGTGGTCGGGAATTTGGAATTCCTTCCACTTCGACAACCGCCGTCAGCAGCTCTTCATATGTAGTCTTGACTCTCCCAGGATAGCACGTAAAGCTTTCTTTGCGGACTTGATTAGAGATTCGAACAGGCCTCCATGATGCGATCCGCCCAGAGGGTCAAAATGCCACTGAATCCTGTCATTGGTAGCATTCTATTGCGTTGCAGCGTCCAAAGAGATGACGACTTCCAAACGAAATGCTCGTGTGCTTGCACAAGTAAACAGGCATAGAAAACGCTTTGCGGAAACTTTTCTCGTTAACTTGACAACAAAGGGGCCAACGAAATCGACTCCACAACAAGCGAAACATCGCAGCGAAGATCCAAGTCTGAGTTCAGGTGGAGTTGCCATGATTTGCTCTCCTCTGCGCTCTCTTTGGAGTTTACAAACATTACCTTTTGGTTTCCATCGCTTGATTTCTTCTCTCCCTTTGATAATCCAGACCATTGTCGCAATTATAGAAGGGTAGCGTTCACTCCGAGGCTATGGTGACCTTGATCATGGATGTGCCCAACAACCAGTTTTGAAATGTGATGTTTCTTTGGTAAGAAAACTGGGTTCTTAGCCTTGTAAGGCAAATTAGACTCTAGCCTTCCCCCTACACGTAAAATTCCGACATTGTCTACAAATGGTGTCAATCTCCCAAGCTGGCTGCCTTTTAACACATTTCGCCCTTGTCACAAAGTCGTCAACTCTTTCGAAAAGCGTTCTTTCTGAGTTTCTGGAATCCAGTACTTTTCCGCGTTCTTGATTTCGTTTTAATCGAGGACTTTCCACAGAAAACTGCTTTGCCCGACTTCAGTCTTCTGACTGCAATTTAACTCGCTTGCTTGCATTCTGCGAAGTCTTGCTCTCTTGCAACAGAATATGAACCGCATGATCCACGGAGTGACCCTTAGTAAAAGCCAGGACGAAAACCTGTCAGCGTCTGACAAAGGAAACGATTTCTTGCTTAGGAAGGTGAGGCTGATTTTTGCCAATTCTTGTTTGCCTTCTTCTGTGCAACCTTTTTTTTTTTTTTTTTTTTTTTTAATTAATTACTTGCAAGCACAAATAAGAAAACAACGCATACAGTATGTTGCCCAGTTTTCGTACGGGCCCAGTTTTCGTACAAAAAGAACTTTATTCGATTATTTTCGTCGGTCATTTAAATCTTCGTCAACCGAAGAATTCCAAAAGTAAAAGGAACATTTCAGCTATAAATTGCCGGTTTTGCCGGGCTTTTTGACGAAGAGGCAGGTCAGTGCGGACAATTTCTTTCGAGGTGAGTAAAAGTTTAGCGGCTAATATTTGCACTTTTCACTACACAGTAAAGGTATTGTAGATGAACAAATAGCCCGTTTTGCTGGTAATTTTGCCAGGAACTTCATGATTTTTGGACAGATGATAGACAAAAGATGAAAGTGAATGGAAAAACTTTCAACGCCAGCTTAAATTTAACTGCTCCTGAATTTTAGCGGTGAGAATCTTCGCATACATTTTGACCTACTGTGCCAGTTTTCGTACACTTAGCTGCGCCCTTCTCAAAACCTATTTTTAGATAAGTTAAAGAACTGAATTTTAAACTTTACTGTTCGAAAACTAATAGGTCGCAAGTGCAGCAAAGATTAGACAACAATCCTTGCAAAGTACGATACACTACATGTATTTGTTGTGGTATAACAGCGACGCTTTACATCCAGGTCAAGCAAAGGTCACGAATATTTAATAAACGTAATCCCACGCAAACAATCTAAATCGTCAAATAATTAACTAAGGTAGATGTCTGTGCATAGAATGTTGACATACACCCTGAAATATCGTCAGCTTACCGGTTTTACTGATTTTTTCACTCCGTTGCGATTCTAATAAACATTTACAAAAGTAGGTAAGAAAGGCAAGCGTAAGCGGAAACGGAAGTAAAGAGTTTGCTATTCTAAAGGCGTCAGCGGAAACGGAAGGAAAACGTCGAATCTTATAAAGGCCTTTTCTTAACAGTTGTAATACGCAGAATAGTAACCTGTCAACTACCTTTACCAAGGCAGTAAATGACGTACGAGACAGTGGATTGAGCGTAAGAAAAGCCGCCCAAAAGTGAGGGACCAAAAAATCAACACTGCAGGATCGATTAAACATCCACCCCCCGAATAACCATTTGCTTTGTACGCCAAATTTTGGTCGCTAAGCCGATATTTATTCACAAACCGAAGAGAAAACACGATCAGCACTCAGCAGGGTGGCTGACACATCAGTTTGCGTCGAGCGTTTTCGAGGAGAAATGTTGTTTTGTCGATGTACGAAAACTGGGCCAGGTGTACGAAGACTGGGCAACTTAGGAGTTTCGGGAAAAATGGCATAATTTTGAACGTACGTCGATCAAGCGGCCAATCGTTTTATATATTGAAGGTAGGTAAATGGGCTATCTTTAATAGAAAATTCAGAAATTTTTGTCTCACAGACGAAAAGATATAGCGTTTACAAACTAAAGTGTACGAAAACTGGGCAACACACTGTACAGTACAAACACTAAAGCACATAACTAAACAATACAGCAGAGTAAAAAGTAAGTGATCCTAATTACAATGGTTTAGGCGCATTACAAAATTACAAAGAGTTAGTCAGTCGAGGGGAGGGGAAGTAACATTTTGAAAGTTATTTGGGTTTGCCATAGTTACATACATATACAAAATATACTTAAACAATATTTTCTATATATGAGCATAACAGTCCTTCAGTCAGGGGGACAGGAGATAAGCTCTTTATAAACATTCTGCAAAAGGAATCCATTTTTTTGTGTCACCCGCTTTTGTCTCTAATACATATCTTGATTTAACAAGACGTAGAAAAGATGTGAAATTTGGTGAGGTTTCCTCTAATCTGGCTTGCCATATATGATACCGCGCTAGCAACAAGATATAGTTTAATTGAAGTGAATATTTAGAATGAGGATCCGGCTTCAGGCCCAAAGCTGTTGTATTCAATAAAGTGAATTCGCCTGTTATCGAGAGGTTGTCCTGAAGCCAGTCAGTCACCCTTTTCCAAAAGGAGGATGTCACGTGACATGACCAAAAAAGGTGGATTAATGACTCTGAGGCACTGTGACAAAAAGTGCAATTTTCGTTTTCCTTTCTTCCTATTTTAAAAAGGAACTTGTTAGTTGGTATGCATCTATGCAAAAGTTTAAACTGGAACTCGATCAGTTTGGTGCTTTTAGTACAACTTGGAGCCATGAGGTACGCTTGTTCCCAGTTGAAAGTAGTTTTTTCATCTGAAAAATTGCAATCCTGAAACCATTTGTTTTGGCTGTTGCTCGGGGTTAGACCTTTTGTACTCATTAGCTTTTTGTAAATTATCGGGCCTGGTCTTTGACTTTTTATAATCTTATCGCAGAGCGTTTCAGAGTTGCCTCCTCTAATCTCAGAATCCGGTAGCGGTTTTTCGAAGGGACTTTACAGCTGATAGTAAGCCATAGAAACTAAGAGGACGTAATTTTATGTCATACTTTGACGCAAGAGCATTAAGTGACAGAAATCCTTTGTTTTCCGTCCTTTGAAGGTGTTTAACTTTTGTTATACCTTTTTCAAGCCAATCCTTAAAAAAAATTGGCTTGTTATCAACCCTTATTAAAGAGTTGAACCATAAACTCTGTTCGCGAAAATTGATTTCAGAAGTTACTTGGCGCTCAAAATTGGTTTCGGCCCAGTATTCTAATATTTCCTTAAGGAAGGGATCCGTGACCTTTATCATTTTCTTTGTGTCATTAACGTTAAGGTTACCCCGGAAGAGATTTTCACAGCCATAGTTCTTGAGTTCCATATCGAAGAGGAGTTTCCATTTTCCCTTGTTGGTCGTGTCCAAGTACTTTTTTACCCAAGTTGTTTTGAGAGATTTGTTAAAGGAGCAGAGATCAATCATTTTCAGACCTCCATTTCTGGGATCGTTGATCATAACTTTTCTCTTTATTTTGTCACCTTTGCCATTCCATAGGAAATGGTAGAACATGTCATTTATTTCTTTTACAGCATGGTGGTTAGAATGCAGCGGCGCTAATAAATAAACCAACTGTGATGCGGCCAGTGTCTTAACTACGGTGATTTTTCCTAGCAGCGAAAGCCTACGGTATTGCCAGCAACTTAATAGCTTTCTAATTTTTTCAGTTTTTTCTTTATAATTTAATATCATCGCCAGGTCTGGCTCGGTTGACAGCCATAGACCAAGTGCTTTTACCTTGCATTTTGGCCATTTTAAGTCCTTTCCTGGTAAATAGATTTTTTCTTGCCCAGTCTTACAGCCGATCCAAAGAGCTTCCGTTTTACTATCATTGAGCCTGAGGCCGGAGATCTTGCTGAAATCTTCTAAAGTTTGTAGGGCTGCGACAAGGGACTCCCTTGACCCGTCTAAGATAAGAGTGGTATCATCCGCGTATTGGCTTATCTTAACTTCGTTTTTATCTACATAGATACCCTTTATTCTCCTGTTACTCCGGATTGTCTTGGCCAACATCTCCGCTGCCAGAATAAATAAATATGGCGAAAGGGGACAGCCCTGCCTAACACCTCTTTGAGGCTGGAAGAAGTTACTTGACCAGCCATTATTAAGAATACAGCTTTCAATTTTGCAGTAAAAGGTCTTGATCCACTTAATAATTGACGGACCAAAGCCGAAGAAACGCAAAGTATCAAGGATGAAAGACCATTCAAGTGAATCGAAGGCTTTTTCAAAATCTATAAAAAGCAGGAGACCTGGGACATTATGTTGTGCAGCGTATTGGATGATGCCATCAATAAGTCGTATGTTTTCACCAATGAACCTTCCTTTTATAAAGCCTGTCTGATCATTATTTATAAGTTTTGGAATTACGGACTTTAGACGGTTTGCAATGGCCTTTGCTGCGATTTTGTAATCCGTGTTGAGCAGAGTTATAGGACGCCAGTTTTTAATAAAAAAAGGTTCTGTGTCTTTTTTTGGAATAAGTTTAATGATTCCGCGCCTTTGAGAAATGGATAGGCAGCCGGACTCGAAGGCAAAGTTGAGGGCAGAGAGTAAATAAGTAGAAATGTCATTCCAGAATAATTTATAAAATTCAGCTGGAAGACCGTCGGTGCCAGGTGTTTTTTCTAAATCCATACACTTTAAGGCTTCCCCGCATTCTTTTTCGGTTAAGATAGCATCGCAAGCCTGTTGATCCATAAAGCTTAAGGAAGTTTCGTTTTCTTGCTGGAAAAAATTGGATTGAGAGGGTTTTTCTATTTTCGAAGCATAGAGATTTTTGTAAAAGGATTCACATTCTGATAAAATTTCCTTGTCTGAAGTGACAAGAGTATTATCGTCCAGTTTTAATTGGCTTATCGTTCCTTGTTTAAAGTGTCTCTTTTCCAGGCTGAGGAAGTATTTTGTGTTCTTTTCGCCTTCGTTATACCACTTTGACTTTGACCGAAGAATGGCTCCTTTGGTTCGATGTTCAATAATTTTTTCAAGTTCCTCTTTTAGGGCCTTCATTCTCTCATTTGTATTTTGGTTCAGGGGATCAGGGCCGGTTGCACTATCGATCTGTTTCTCTAAATTTGAAATTTCTTTTTCTAATTCGTCCTCTTTTCTTTTTTTCGCTCTTTTCATAGATGCCGAATAAGCGATTGATTGTTGACGCACTTTTAATTTTATCATCTCCCACAGAAGCCCAGGGTTGACGAGTTCATCATTTTTGTATTCAGTAGCCGTTTCTTGTATCGTTTCATTTATTTTCTCCACAAAGGTTGTATCGGTTAGGAGGGACGTATTTAGTTTCCAGAAGCCATTCCCCCTTGGGTTTGAATGTAAAGATAGGTTGAGTGTTATCATAGAGTGGTCCGTTTTGAATCCTGGAAAGATATCCGCATCGGAGCAGTTGCAAAGCGTAGTTTGGCTTACCAAGAAGAAGTCAAGTCTACATTGAATTTCTGCCTGTCTCTGTCGCCAGGTAAACCTTTTGGCATCCAGATTATATATTCTCCAGATATCACATAATTCAAGATCTTCCATCGCATCTTGTACTACCTTTAGAGCATTTTGGTGTGTTCTGGCTATACCATTCTTTTTATCTTTTTCAATATCTAGCACTAAATTAAAATCACCTCCAATTATGACTTCGTCGCATTTAAAATTGGAAAGATGATCAAAAAAAGAGTGAAAGAAATCGGGATCGTCGTCATTAGGAGCGTAGATGTGCAACCTGTCTCGCGATGGACGATGGACCAAAAGCCAGGATTCCTCCCCCTCGCGTAGTAAGGCAGGGTTCCCTAAAACCAGCGACTCTGAGCAGACATGTCTCTCACCAGGTACGTGCCGCCATTTTGTAGGGCTGGTTCTTCCCTGACTCGATCAGCAAAAACGATTTTGGTCTTCTTGAATAGCCCTGAACCCAGCAGATTACATCCATACTGTCCACTGGGTGTGTTCATTTAGTGGTATTTCCAACTTCTCGGATACTGTTTCAGCAAACCGCACACCAAGTAATAAAGCTATTAATTCAAGACGCGGGATGCCCACAGATTTTATCGCAGCTACCTTTGCCTTGGTTGACACTAGGGCCGCGGAAATCTTTCCACTCACATACTTGTATCTGCCGTTGCTAACAGCAGCATATAGCGTATCTTCTCGATTAAACGCCGGACTCCCGAATAAACGCCGGGTTCAAATAAACGCCTGGTCTACAGGGCCAAGTTTAAAGTAAACGCCCCCGGCGTTTATTCGAGACGAGTAGGCTTGGATAAATTCTGCCGGCAGAATTTCGAGCAGAATAAGCGATTTTTGAGGCGAGCATTCTGCCAGCAAAATAAGGCATTTTCGAGCAGAATTTTTAGGAGAATAACGGAAAATCAGTGACACTAATGACATACGAAACAGTTGTAAGAAAAAATGAAAAACTAAACAAATACAAAAAAATACAAAAATAATTACACAGTCTTTATGCCTTTGTTTGATGTTCCTTTTTGTAAGATGCTAATAAAAAATTCACTGTTTCGTCTAATATTGGCGAGTAAAGTGAGATGAATTACAATTTTGCTACGCATAATGAGAATCTAATTAGTATTTAGGGGTTAACCCCAGGCTCCCTTCCATGTTTTTAAAAATACATACCGAGCAGAATTCGAGCAGAATAAGGGTGTCTGAGCAGAATTTCGAGAAGAAGAAGCAATTTTTACGAGTACTTCCGGCAGGCAGAATATGCCATTTTACGAGCAGAATTTATCCAAGCCTAGAGACGAGTATATTTAATGAGGACTATGTGTCGTAACTGCATACTAGTTCCATTTCTGCCATTTTATTTGAATTTTATTCACTGATAATCAAGCCTAAACTACCATTTACAATTGTTCTTCTAACTATAAAAACGGAGAAACATCAGGTATCGTGTCAATTTCTTTTAATTATGGTATCTTTTCTGCAGGTCTTGTCATCAAGCCAGGGTCATCTCGAGGGTTTCTCCAGCGTTTTTCCAGCAGTTTCTCGAATCGTTCCATAATTTTGCCTTTCTCATAACTCGTGGAGCACGAACCTCGACAACGCCTTGTTCTCAATGGCTTGCAAAGCACGTTTGCTGTCGAGCAGTTGCCGACATATTTTTTCCGTGTTTCACGGAGAAAAATTATCGTTGAGAAGAGCCTTGATCACCGTTCCTGTCAGTGTGGTTTTTTTTTTCTTTGCTAAATCAGTGACTTACCAAAGTGATTCACTAAGATACGACAAAGTTGGTGACATTGTTTTACATTTTTAACGTTTTTGATGAAATTTGGTTCTTAATTCAACAAACGTCCAGTACTGCTGATAAAAAAAATGAATGGCTAAAAAAGGTCGGAAAATGCAATCGAATAAACGCCAGATTCGAATAAACGCCGGGTCTACGAGGCCGAGTTTTAAATAAACGCCTCCGGCGTTTAATCAAGAAAATACGGTAGGCTAATTTGGAAGCGTCGGCGAATGTGTGAAGTGATTTTTGTTCCACTTTCTCATCAAGTCGATAGCAACGTTGAACTTTTACCTTCGAAGCGTCAGCTAACTGCTCCGCCCATTGCTGATGGTGACTTTCAAATCGTCAGGAAACTCTTCATCTCATTCAAGACCTCTAAACCAAGCTTCTTGTAACGCCATTTTTGCTCTGCTGACATAATGGGCCAGGAATTGATGTGGCAACAGTGTGGCAACACGACTCAACAGTCCTCGTTTTGCGTGTATAAGGACAGGTTAAAAGTTCGTTAACCGTGAAGGTGAACACATCTTCACTTGCATTCCATTGCACCCCTAACGTCAGACGCTCGGCAACTGTGATTCTTCATGCTTTTACTCCGGTTGCTCGATCCTTCTCTTCTAACACTTTTGCTTGATTACTACACCACTTTTAGGCTCGTAAGCCAGCGATGCTCGGGGTTTCATCAGGTCATCTCGGACGTGCAAAGCGTCTCCTTCTGAATCCTCTGAGTCGAGCCGGATATCATCCATGTACATGTTTACAAGCATACCTAGAGCTGCTGCTGGGTGTTTGTCTTGAAAGTCTTGGGCGTGAATGCAAACCACGAATTAAGTGAGCTAAGGGAATGCTTTGTCTCCGAAAACCAAACGAACTGCTTCATAGACATCAACAGGCCTTGTGAGATCTAGGTCTCTCCATAAAAAGCTGTGGTATCTGCGGTCTCCCTCAGCTAAAGCTGCCCTTGAGAGAACATTTCCTTAATATCTACACCTAAAACAACAGGCTTTTGTCGAAAACGGAGAAGAACTTGTCGCTGTAACTTTGGGCCCGTAAGCATTGTGTCATTTAACGATGTTCCTTTAAAACTAGCAGCAGAGTCAACTACGATGCGCACTTTAGTGGTCTCTCTGTCTTCACGAAAAACGGGAAAGGGCGGAAGATACCAGCTTGGACCAGCTTGTTAGGGAAAATCACGGTCTTAAAAAGCCTCGTAGCATCACAATTGACATATATTTTTTCACCTTTACAAACAACTAATAAGGTAATCAAAGAGATAAATGGGATGTTTCACAATTTTTTATGGAATGACAAAGGAGACAAAATAAAAGAAATGTAACGATAAACGATTACCCTAAAGGAGGACTTAAAATGATTGATATAGATTCTTTTAATAGATTTTTAAAAGCTATTTGGATTAAAAAGTACTTAGACACAGAAAACCAGGGAGGATGGAAAAGCTTTTTTGACCTTGAACTTAGGAAATATGGAGGCGTAGTCACTTAAACTGGAAATCTTAACAAAAAAAAGACACCTGCATACTCAAGGTATCAGATCCTTTTAATATCAAAGAAATTCTTGAAATCTGGTCAGAAGTGATTTTCGAACAAACGGTAGTGTCAGAGTACCACTTTCTTTCATCACCTCTATGGTATAACTCCCTGATAAGAATAGCAAGCAAACCAGTTTTCAATAAAGACTGGCACGCCAAGGGAGTAACAAAAGTTAAACATTTAATGGACGACTCTGGCAATTTTCTTTCACTCCCTGCCTTCCAAGATAAATATAACCTATAAGTCCGGCCTTTAACTTTTTATGGATTTATATCTGCAATCAAACTCTTGAAAAGGCATATTCCCCAAACTAGAAGGCCTTCACTAAAGTATGAAGGTTGCTTATCTAAATTGTTAGAAAATTCAAAACCAAGCAGACCTGTATATAAGAAACTAGTATCAAAAAAGAGTGAACTACCGATTTCAAGCCAACAAAAGTAGCTCGAGGATATTAACATTACGATCAACTGCAAAACCGCGTACCAATTATCGTTTTAATGTGCAAAGAGCACAAAACTTATAGCCTTCAATTTTAGATTTTTACAACGAAGACTATCGGCTAACAACTTTCTGAAAAAAATTGGACTCGTTAATAGCGAGAAATGTACTTTCTGTCAAAGAGAGACAGAAGCACTTGTACACCTGCTTTGGGAATGCCCGAAAATTCAGTCCTCCTAGATCAGTCTCTCCTTATGGCTGCAGTCATGCAAAAAAGTTGAGAAAGAAACGCTCTTAGAACTTGGCACAGCGTTGGGCCTAAACCCAGATAGATCAAAATACAAACTTCCAAATTAATTTTTGCTGCTTACTTGCTAAATATTAGATTTGGCTATGTAAACATAAACAATTTCCACCAAAACTTAACGACTTTTTACGATATATGAAACACATCAATGAAATAGAAAACAAGGCCAACACTTTTAACCAGAAGAAATGGGACCCTATTAAGTATTTCTTGTAACCTCTTGTGAACTTGGTCCTAGTCCCCTGAGAAATGAAACAAGGTGTAAGTCCTTTTTTTCTCTCTCTTTCAGTTTTTCTCTTTTTTTGCCTTTTATTTCTCGTCTAAATTTAGTTATTAGATGTTTTGTTTGTTAGTTTAATATTTTATAAAGATTGTAAAAGATAGAAGTAAGCTTAGTAACGTAATATATGTCGTGTATTGTAATGCATTTGTAATGTAATTATCCTGTCTTCTTTGTCTTAATAAAAAATAAATAAAAAAAAAGCTTGGACCGTCAAAACTTCTTCGGGTTTTAACTTTGTTGCGTTGTGGAAGGTTGTTTTCACGGGTTTCTTCGAGTCGACACTCTCTTCCTTTTTGTTCTCGCTTTAACTTCTTCGACCTCCTTGAAACGACACGAGAAGTGACTCTGGTATTTTCTGTTGCACTGCTATATAAAGCGCGAACACTCCGGTTAGCTCCTGATTTTGCTCATAATCTTCAAGCTTGGCGACAACATCAGTTAAACGATCCAAGAAAATCTCCAACTCTTTGAGATTGGCTTCCTCGACAGGTAAACCACGTAAGAAGGTCTCCAGGTGACGCTGCAAAAATCGTTTTTCTCCTCCGTATTTCTGCTCCAGTTTATCTAGAGCAGGTTGATAGTGTTGAGGTGTATTCTTAGCACTCAACTGCTCGTAAAGGTTTTCAGATAGAGAGTTTTTCAACAGCATCATCTTGGTTTTAGGTGGAACTTTCATACGATCCAGGAATATTTCAAATTGCGCTTTCCTGTCGTGATAAAGATCTTTATCTCCGCTGAACACGGTCAGGCGGGTTTCTTATTTCTTTTAAACAATTTCTCAACGTCTTTCGAATCACATTCTTCTTCTTCGTTTTCTTCACTTTCTTCTTCACTCGAAGTAGAGTCGTCACTGCTAAACTTTAGAACGGGCTTCTTCTCTTTAGATTATCCATTTTGCGACAACAGTTCAGCTTCCACTTTCAAACGTACGGCCTCGTCTTTTTCCTGTTGAATTGTAATTTGCGCTGCTCGCTATTGTAGCTTAAGTTCCTCTTGTAGTCTTTTCTTTTCTCGTTTAACCTTCAATGCAGCTACCTCTCTCGCTACTGCAGCTATCTCTTCCCTTAGCGCTTCTGCCGCTTCCGAAGCTTGTGGAACATCACACAATTTGGAGGTTTGACTAGTTTTGTCATCAACTTCGTCCGCATAATCAGCGGTAAAACTCTGATAACCGATAAGGGGGCTTCTGCACGACGTTCTAAATATTCTTCAACTTTGTCGACACTATCTTCCACTTCGATCCGCAATTGATTCAACCATTCTTCTAGTTGTGCTCGTTTAGACTCTTCAGCTTGCAAGGGGATAATTTTTGAGTTGTTTGATTCGCATTTTCCAACGCTTTCACCAAACGCTCTTTCACGGATCTAATCACGAACAGTTCGACTTCCATAACTGGGTACCATTTCTTCCACTTTTTTTCTGTTTCTCGTAACGACTCCTTTGAATGCTGCCCTTCCTCGATGAAGATATTCAAGTTTTCTCGACATCCAGTTGATGTCTTCTGTGGTTTCATTCGCTTCTTCGTCTCTGTCGGTCATCCCGAACGATAAACGATAAATCGGCGATAACTATGTCCTGCTCGAAAGAACCAATTACTGTTTTATCGAGTTAGGCCATTTGTATAAACTGCATAATCTATGATTTCGACTCCCCGATTTCAATCTGCGATTTTAACTCCTCGACATCAACTCAGTCTCGACTTTGACCTGCTTTTTTTCCTTCACTCACTTCTGAGTACTATCTAAAAACTTACAAGGTAAAAGAACGAATACTAATCAAGTACATTGCACAAGGTCGTCCGCTTTGGGACGACGCTACTAAATAATAAATGCTACTACTAAATTCATGTTCGCAGACACTGTAGAAAAGAATGTAGTATAGTGCACATATAAAAAGAGAAAAGAGAAGAACATACTATACATGTACAAATCGAGAAGAACATCCCCCAGAAATTGATTATTTATTTATTTATTTTTTTTTTGTTGGTGAAGCAAAATGGTGAAGCAAATACCTATATTTCTGGTAAAAATAATGTATTTCAAATTTTTAGACGCGCTGTATACTGCCTGTGTATTTCAACGTCCTCTGGTTGACCCGAAGTTGATTAACAGAGGAATCAATGGCAAGAGAACACCAACAAACCAATGGGCCCCAACACTACATACAAGATAACTGAAAGTATGATAGAACCTTAACTACACTGCGCAGACGGATAGTGCATCTCCTTTACAAAAACTTTCAATACCTGTCCGTAGCGAGTTCGGTGTCTTCATTGTTGTACTTGGCAAGAAAACAGCAAACATCAGCATGAGAAATCTTACCGGAAGCTGAGCAAAAGCCATCGCATTCTCACTGATGACAAAGGACCAGTGTTTAATCCGTAGCAACCAGTTTAGTAAGGTTTTGCGAATTTCGTATCTTCTATTCGTCGAATAAAAACGTAAGAAGTTCGATTAGATGGTAACTTCTTAATTAAAGAGTGGCATTGCTTCCGCTGAAACAAAGATGGGGCGATTTTTAGTGAGTGGAAGATCAAAGCGTTTTATGTCGTTTTGTGAAAGCCCCTCAATCACCGGAGAAATGTATTTATACTCAAGGAAAACATCCATTCTTATTTTATACTGTTATGTTGTTTTGGTGCGCCAAATGTTTGCAATTTAGAATCGTTATTGAAGAGAAATTTAATAAGGAATACGTAGTTTTATTTACTTTTTTGAATAGGAGTAGTTTCCAATTATTTTTCAACCTTCCTCTATGGTTAAAATCCAGCTATAGATGACTAGAGTAGAACAAAAGGTAAACAGGACGGGAAAATAATACCATTGCCTCGATGGAAAAGAACCAAAAATATTATTCTAACAAAATCGCTGAAAGTGAAAATGAATGTTATTTTTTAGTATAAATTAAACTTCATTTGCACAAAATAGCAGGCAGACGGTGTGTACCAGTTACGATTGGTCAATTGCGACTGCTCTATTAGCCTTTACATTTAAACCAAATTACCATTCATATTTTAAAAGGACTTTAATTGATTCTATGGTCTTACTCAAAATTGTTTTCATCAACGTGTCCTTGCCGGAAAAGGGCTGTTTTCGTTTCCCTTGTTATCAATATTTTTATTTTTTGAGCTATTTTGTCTACAAAATAGCCTCATAGTCGGTCTGCAGCCTCAAGTTTCTGGGAAGGTTGGTTCTTTGGTTGGTTTTTGGGTGGACCGTGTTCGGCATTCCCAATGACTGTCGAATTTTACCGAAAGGCTAGTTGTTGGGGCCGGAACAAAAATGCAGATGAGAACTCACGGAAAATTCCGCTATAAAACGACACGACGAAAGTGTCCGGATTTAATTTGCTTGACGTTGGATATTTATATATCAAATAGGAATGGCTGACTTCCTTGTGGTAGACTTCCTAAGAAAACGAATCGTCAGCACAAACCTGGTTTACACGTGAGCGGAAGCGAGTTCTAGTAAATAATTCGTGGGTTATCTGATATTTAGGTTGTTCGGTCTAGGAGATATTTGTCAGCTTCGTTTGTTTTGGTAGATGAGAATTGGAACAAATCCTTTGTACGCATGCGCATAACTTACGTTTGGAGTTATATGGTTCAACTTTAGAGTGTGAAAAATAACGCGACTTCTGTGCAGGGATGTCCCATAGTAAATGATGGTAAAAAGATGGCAAATAGTTTGAAGGTATAAAAAGGGCAGAATCGTGAATTTCGAACTAAAACGAATTATTGTTCGCACCTTTTGGTAGGTTTTAAAATTAATGCCCATGCACTCGATCACTAGGTCCGTCAAAGGCACAAGGTCGACAAGGAAAAAGATTGTATGGGTGGCATAAACGTTGCTCGTACGTGCGACTAGCTAAGCGCAAAGTTAGAGGCGACTTACCAGAGAAATGGGTTGCTGGTTAGGCTGTGTGGCGGTAGCGGGATTGTTTGTACAAAGTTTGAGCGGAAAGATCAGCACGACAATCAAATCAAATCAAAACAATTATCACCTCCAATACGAAGATAAAAACGCAATTGCTCCACGCAAGATTCGTTTCACAGTTTTATAGACACAAAAATCGGTTGTCATTTTTCAGATTACAAAAAACGCATAAATTAACTCATTCCCCGCTTCCTTTTCTCCCTTTGTTACACAACTCTAGCTGCCACGAAAGCCAATAAAAAGCGCCGAAAACGAACTTATGACAGTCTCATGAAAGTCCCGTGACTCGCCTTTGAACTTTGTCTCATCACTTGTTTGTACGTGACAAAACACCACTTGTTTACACAAAACAGTAACCTGATCTCACGCTCAATCAACAGAACATGTTCTTTACGCGTGAATCGACCCGCACTAAACATTATCACACGACTGGCTGGCCGTGCGATAAGATTCCCCCCCCCCCCCCCTCTCACCCCGGAGCTATTAAAGCAAAATCTGGCCTTGACTTGATCACATGTACTCCATGTGATAAAATTCACGTTGTTTACCACACATGCGAACCACTCCATTATTCTCGAATTCGCTCATTTAAAATTCCAGCGATTCCTTCGCCCATTACCACCTCTCTACATAACAAAACATCCCTTAATATTATTTTCACCCAATTTTGCATCTTACTTTCACATCAAAACGCTCATCAATACAAAATTTATTCGCTGAACACAACCACTGATTTTTGTGTGGCTTCAGCGAAGCTGAGACCACTACCGTGTGGCACCAATATTTTTTCGGGAGTTTAATGTTTTGCGGGACTAATTTTTGCGACTGGGGAAACTGTTTATTCTTCCTTGGAATTAAGTTTTGCGATTTTCCGGAAGCCGCCTTCTATTTGGAATTATAACATTCTCGTTTTTTGAGTATAAACAATCGAATGCAGGTGAACAACATGCAGATGTATAACACGTTAAATCAGTTAATCAATGGAGTACCTTCAGACGTTTCTTTTCTTTAAAGCTTTTAACAGCTTAATACTAGTAATGTACCGACTGCAATTTCATCGTTTTATTTCTGAATGTTTTGCTTCTAATTTCGTTTTATTTTTGAAAGAAAGAGATGGCTTAAGTAAATGGGCACCGACATAGTATTACATCACATGTAAAAGACCATGTTTGTATACAAATTTCGACAATGGAGTAAATTTTTGCAGGAATTATTTTTTTCGCGGGAACTTTTTTTGCGGATCGTGAAAAAACCGCGAAAATCCGAAAAATTTGAATCCGGAAAAAATTAGTGCCACACGGTATGTCAGCACGTGCGACGTTTCTGGGTTTTTTTTGACAGTTTGCTACCTGACTAGTCACGCGAGACTTGCACAAGTCACACAATGGCATGATCTTTTCTAACAAGGCACGCTTATTACTCGATTTTAGCCATGTGTTCCAAAATGTAAGTCCATGTGAAATAATGTGGAAAATAAAACAGAGCTTATTTATATATTTGTCTGGATACGGGAGTTGCCACGTTCGTCAAGCATGATGTCACGCAAGAAGAAGACGTACGTGACTTTCAAGGTCGGCTATTCTCTTCTGGTTCAAACATTACAGAATCAATTTTTGTGACAAGTTACGCTTCCTACTAGATCCAAAATATTTGTCCATGGAAAAATAATCCTTATAATTGAAAGCCACAAAATTAAATTTCAACCCACTGAGTTTCCGAGAAACATCTGAGAATGAGCTTCAGAAAGGACTGTTTTGCATTATTTTGTTTGTCCCATATTCACACTGTTGTCACATATTTTACAGATTTTATCTCACTTTCTTCTTGTTTTGTCGTAATTTGAAGCCACACTTGTACGCATTAGCGTACCATCTATTGATCAATGACGTATACGAATTCGAAACCACTAACATAAACTCAAACATTGATCTTTGATCACCCTCAAATCTGTAAAAAGCCCTGGGAAAGAGGTTGCACAATATCGGACACAGCTCCATTTATAAGGTAAACTCTGTCTAAAAACCAATACTTTTCGAATGCTCAACGCTACTCAAATAAACAACATCACAATAGAGTACCTTGGTACACGCACGTTCATTCGACAACCATTTCCGTACCTCTCATTGACAGCTACAAAATAGCTCACGCACGCTATGCGTGCCTATGTTTTTTTTGCAAAGGTTACTTAAAATTGTTTACATTAAAATATCACTGAAAAAAGGAGCGTCTTTGTTCATGATCAACATAAAGTGTGAACATTCACAAGAAAGCTATTTAAAAGTAATTTCCGTGCTGCAGTTTCTTTTGAAATTTGTCGGTCAAACTGAGAATGTTAGAAAATCTGATAATTTTTTCTTTAGTATTCATTCCTTTTAATTTATTTTTACTTCTTTTCTCTCGATCAAAGGAAGCATCCACTCAACCACTTGAACGTCACTCGTCCACTTAGATTTGTACCAAGGACCTAAATTTTTGAAGAAATCGTCTATAATCTGTCTCCATTTTCCATTATTGTAACCGCCCTCTACTCTTTTTAATTTTAGACTCTTTCCTGATGATGAAACACCTATCCATCCCCAGAAGGCAGCACTACTGAAACGTTTTGGCTTCCTGTTTTTAAATTCTTTCACTCCCAAACGCGCCCAAAACGAAAAAATACCACATGATATTTAGTTTTGCAAGACATTGAGAAACCAACAGCACCAAATTAGACCGAAAATTAAACTATCGTTCAACAGCTTTCAGTTGAATGGTCACGCTTTTGAAAATCTTCCACAACCTCAAAGGAACTACCTTGCACAGCATAATAAACAACAGCAGAGCCGATAAACTACTGCTCAATAGCCTTCATACGTTTCTTCTGGTCCGCGAGGTAGCTCATCGTCGCTGCTTCGCGGCTCAAGTTCGTTTGAGAAAAAGAAAGAAAAATATCTGGGACCAGGGAATCACACGTTAGGATTTGATCCGTAAACTCGTAAGTTAGAAACATACTATGCAAGTGCAGATTTGACTCTTTTAAACGGGCTGCGTCGTGTGGTGTTAAGTACTTCAAATTGAAAGTTTCGAAACGTTGTATGAAACTAAAGGAAAACCGCTTTAACGAACAATTCTTGCAAGCAGAAAAGTTTTGCTTACAGAAGATGGTCGCTTGTCAGTGAAAGTAGGGCAGTAGGTTGTACACTGTATCAGCGCTATAGTGCTACTGCTACTGCTGGTTTCTGAAACAGAGAGTCATTTTTCGCGCTCTTAAAATAGCAGACGTATAGAGATGGCTGCCCTCTCCCGATCAGTATACTGGCTTTAGCGCTTGAGTGGTTACATATAAAGGTTGAAGTACATTGGTGGAAGGACAGCAGTTCCAAGACCTTGGAGCTCAAGACATAACTCTCCTTGTTTCTGAATAAAGTGTTTTACTAAGAACTGATTTCAACAAATCTTTGGAGAAAATGGTCGTTTAAGAGAGCTGGTCACTTTGAAGAGTGGTTTCTCAGAGATATACATCCATAACAATGGTATACTTCGAAATCTTTTAGGTACCTCCCATAAGACTTTTACACGCAGTTGGAGCTGGTGGTTGCTACGGACGCCTTACCGACTTTATTGTTAAATGTCCTTTGCACTATTAATAGAATGAATCAAAGAGGCTGTGAGTCAACTAGCCTGCATTGCTGACGAAATTTAACCCTCGTAAACTTAGGCACCAATTTTGTTTCCCGTGCCCTACACATCATTTTCAAGAGTTTGTGCAGTTCATCACTTTTGAGGTTATCAACGTCCTCTTTTTCGGTCAGCAGAGTGTGCTTTCCCGTTTCCCTTACAAGTTATAATTGTAATACACCACAGTACTTTGCCTTTGGAATTGATAGCGGATGTTTGCACGCAATGCTCCGAAAATAGCTAGGTTCTCCAAACGGTAGATTTTGTGACTTCACATTCAAACCATTCAGTACTTAAATTTGCACGTCTCTTTTAGCAATTACGTGTATAGCTCAATCGAATAGACGCTGACCTCGGATCCGGAGATTTTCAAATTGGTACGGGTTCGAGCCTAGCAAGTAATTCCACCAAATCTTACCAAGTCCACCAAATCGGCCTCGCTCGAAAACAAGAATTAAATTTACCGTAACTCATCTATTGTAATCATTTCATTGGGCGTTGTGGCGTATTTCGCCACAACGCCCAATGGCGTTGTGGCTAAAATGGGGAAATCAGCGGCCTAAAATTTTACTTTAAATTTTGCTACCAACCCATCAGAAAACTGGAAACGATTCAAATTTTCGCGCTGTTTTCTCTGTCAGTTCTGTTTACTTCACTCGCTTCTTTGGAGCTCTTGTGTTTGTGTCAAGAAAATGGCCGATGAACTGATAATTAAAAACAATATTATAATTATAATAAGAACCTTACCAGCATGCTTTGCAACTGAAAATTTTTCGATACTTAAGTTAACTTGTGGTCGAAGAGGACGATGTACCATGTGGTATTTACACCTGCATAAAAGTTATCCCTCATATCAATGTCACGGTGATGACGTCATCAGTCACGTGACTGTGACAATAAAAGATATTTTAGTTCACTGCAAGAACAGGTTTTTATCAATTCAAAAGCAGATAACGTGCCTTGGTGGTCATTGGAGTGAGCAATTTGGAAATTGCCGGTTGACATGTGGCATTTCAAAGTTAAGGTGGCTCTGCACAGGAGCATTTCCCAGGGGACTGGTAAGGAGTCTGTAGCTATGACAGTCTATGGTGGAGTAGAAGCAAACTTCGGCTGGTTAATAGAAGTTCACATGAAAGTAACGTCCATGATAACCTTACCGTTGTAACGTCATCGGTCACGTGACCAGGGCACACGAAATATTTCAAATCACTTTAAAACTGCAAGCTCAATAAATCCTTAATTCCTCCCAGTCATATTGCAGAAAATTTTCTAAGTTATTCAAAAACGACCGTTATTACTTTTTCTTTTGAAAAAAACATAATGAAAACGAACCTGAAACTTTTGATAATCCCCTGTTTTGTGAGGTCTTAATATAAATGTAAAAACGAATCAGCATAGTTGGTTTCAGACTATGCTCTTTCCAACTACGTTAATAGTTTTTTTTTTTTTGAAAAATATCGTTTTCATATAGCTTAGGGATGTGAATTTGCACGCACGCGGAGTACTGGGCACCAATGTCACGGATTATTGAGGGAGACTGGTGCCCATTTTCGGTGCGGCTCGTACAAATGGTTTGAAGGTGTTTGCCGTGCATTTCCACTTTGGACAGCACTTCATTTTTCGCTGCAGTGCTCGGAAATTTGGGTCAGCTGTCGAGTCAAACAGCCTACAATGTCAGGTAGGTGTAATTTTTATAAGTGCATGACTTTTGTCGTGAAATACGCTTAGTTGAGCGTATAATTTACGTATTTCTGTTCAATGAACAGCTTTCAGAGCTTTTCCGATTGATCATTAACTTGATGTTTCTTATTTATCATTAGTTCAGTACTTAAATAATTCAGTTTTCATTCCGGTTGTAAACAGTCGACAGATGTAGTTTTTGTTCACTCGACTTTAAATCATATGTTATTTGTTGGCCAAGTAAAGGACAACGAAGCATCCTTTATGTTTTCAATAAGCCTTAATTACAGTGTTCATGTTGAGATTAATTTTTCAAACAGTTTTTGCTTAAGGTGGCTCCCGAGAGTTTCTACGAACTGGCAAGACTTACAAAAGAAACCCTAGTTCTGTTGTCTTGCAATCGTTGTTCCTGAATTTTATCAGTAAGGCTACCAGCATAATTACCCTTATTTTTCAGTTTATGCTCCTCAGGCATAGGCCGTTGTCATGGCAACAAAACATTTAAAGAATGACAGATATTTTCCATTAATTCGTCTTTTTTCTTAAATATTTTGATTTTCCCTCGGTGAAAATTTTTTAAACTTTCCTATTTTGTGAAAATGATTTTGACTAACCTTTTGCTGGGGAAAAAATATGGGGTCGTTCAGACGGATTCACAGATATCACGTGATTTCTTATTTTTAACCATTAAACTGAATTGCTCCGACAGAATTTTTCCAAAAAATAATATGTGAAAGGTAGCGTTAGTATCTCAAAATGTGCAAAAATTTAAAAAAATTCACCAAAGGAAACGCTAGAAAATTCACTGTTCACTTTGCTTGTTTTGGCTATGCTGACGTCATAAAATATCAGGAAAAAACCTACGATTTCATGTGAGCGCGCGCAGATTACTACTACTATAGAGAGAGCCACCTTAAAGCCACCTTAAAGCCACCTTAAAGCAAGTAATCCAGGCCATTCCCGAATGTTGATATTGACAGATAAGCTTAAATTCTTTTGGGTAGCATCATTTAAGTATTAATGTTCGTTATATCAAGTAACGTTCAAAAGCTCTATAGAATCTTGTCTTTTAAACAAAACTTTGGATTATAGTTTTGGCATGTTTTGATGCCAAAAAAATCTAAATTTCGAATAAGGTGTAACTTTTATGACAGGTTATGTACCGGTCAAATTGAAGCTTCAACATCCCCCCCCCCCGGCATACCTCGGGCATTTGACTGCGCATAGTGCCCGGGGAGGGGGAATCTGAATGTTGCCTTGGAAGGGTGGGGAATTTGAACCAGATATATCTTTTGTTCTAGCGTAATATGCCATTAGTTTTGTCAGTTTTTGCAGGGTCTAACGGATATCCACGATAAAATTTCGCCTTTGTTAGTGAATAACTCTCTCAAAAGGGTCTTTAAAGTAGTTTGAAGGTGTCATTGCAGCAGTGTGAACAGTGTTTGATTGAAGACTATATTTGCCTTTGAGGAAAGGTATTTCAGTACTAATTGGTGGGGCATTTGAACGGCTTTTTTGCCCCGAGAGTAGGGAATTTAAACAAGCAAATCTTCAAAAGTTCAAATGCCCAGGAGGTTGCCCAGGAGTGGGGCATGTTGAAGCTTCAATTTGACTGGTACATTATGTGTTGATCACTCTTGGGTAATGCATTTAAAATCCCTTTAAGATTTTAGAGAGTTAAAAGAAGGTGGATGTAATTTTGTATATATGTTCTCAACTTTCACCAATTATTCCATAATTTGCAGGGTTAAAAATTAACTTCAGTGCTTGGTTGCTGTTCGGCTAGTATTCTTGAATTCTTACTGGCCCAGGCCAAAATAAAGTGGCTTTTATTTCCTCTAATCTAAAACAAAAAATGTTAAACCATATTTACTTTGATAAAGCCCTCCCAACCAGGGGGAGAAGTACGTCTTTTATCGAGGGATTTTGCCAATAATCATGTGGGAAAAAAGTACAACATTAAGCAATGGTTAAGTCTGGAGTCACAAGTAAATAAAAACAAAATGGGATCTTGATATATTGCGGATTGATGTAAATACTCCAGAATGGCTTTGAATTTTGCACTTCAAGAACTAAGAATTTACTGCAAGAATGTTTATGAACTTAGATTCAAGGAAGGGAAAGAAAAGAAAAGGTAAGTTCCAATATGGTTATTATATGATCATTAGTATTGTAACTACATGTACATTGTAACATTTTTAATCCTAGTAGCCTGTCAGGCGATCAAACCTCAACATATAGTGGGCCTGTTCAGTTTTAAATTGCCACTGGCCAACCAGGCAACTGCCAATTTTTAGCCCTGAATTTGTTGTTTTCACTGATCCCTTTTTATCTGTTCTAGGCATGTATACGTCAGCAGTGATCAGTGATGCGGTCTTTTCTTACAGTGAAGGTAAAATCAGTCATATAATTATCCCAGCTTGCGAAACCTAACTGTTCAGTAAATTGAACTGGATTGAACGCAGTGATCTGGTTAAATTGAGCTTGGTAGTCAAACACCAAAAACATGCATACTGCTGTGTTTGATTCCATTCAATTTCTGAACCCAGTCAAACATACATGTAATTAAGCACAATTAAACAGTGTTAAAATCATTCAAATATACCAGAATTTACACAGAAAATCGTCTACCTTTTAGTGTTTGGAATTTGACCATGATCTGTTTTGTATTGTCATGTAAACGCATAAAATACTGAGTGTCTAAAACAGCCTTTTCAGGCAAAGAAAATTTGGCAATCCTATTATTCTCAAAGAAAAAGAAAAATTGAACTAAGGATGAAATTCTCCAACAACACCCATTAAAACTTGTATTTAGGTGGGCCATGAAAACCTTATACCCACATGAGTTACAAAATCCATGCTTCACGGTGATGTGAGGTTTATTCTGGATGGCTAAATGGTTAAAACTTAGTGCAGAATGAATCGAACAGTTATACCATGTTTACGTGATACTGGTATGGGTTTGCATACCCGAATGAGAATTTTGATTTGGTACCACTACTGGGGTGAACTAACCCTAAGTTGGTACCATTCTCATAGACTACGAGCAGTCTCTTAATTTTCTCTGGTGCGTGCACACCGACTGTCCATACGTATGTACGTTGCCGCAAATGAAATTGCATTCATACAGCTATTTCAATTAATGTTGTCGTATGAAAGCTTAAGCCTATGCAACAAGACCGCAGGGTAATATGGGATTTCTATGCCTAAGTTCACCAAAATCAGCGGTACCTTTCTTGCTGTGCAATAGCCAAGCATATGGAAGAGTTTTTATAGTACAAAAATTTAAAAAAAAAACCTGAAAGAATTATTTTCAGATAAAGTTCTCGTTTCAAAAGTAATTTTTCATCTCACTGATCTTTTTGCCTCTCGGTTAAAACGGCAATTAAATTACGTGGGTACACGTGGAGCACCTGTATTGGTATGTAAATTTGATGTAGGAAAAACAGCATCATGAAAAAAATGAAACATGAATTTTCGCACATCATAACAAGTACTTAAAACAATTGAAAATGAAAAGCTGAATCAGGATTGTCGCTGACAATAATCGGATGGTGCCCATTTTTTTACTTGCACTAAGAAATCTGAAGTTCCTGACCAACTGCTGACAACCGTGACACTAAGACATATTGCAACTACCCACACTCGCGTAAGCTCGAGTGGTCTCGTCGCGTAAGCTTGTAATTATCCGACAACCTTAGTTCAAATAGCTGTATACAAAGTCTCAAGGTGTCCTTGAGCAGTAACATGCATGTTCTGGTGAAATAACAGACGGCATGTGGTTCTAACCCTTAAAACTTTCCAGGGGGGCTACAAGTCGAAAGGATATGTACTTCCATGGATATTTTACTCTCTGTATTAAAGGTTAAAACAGATCTTTACGGGTAATGAGCAATATTGCAAATTTTTCAAGATTCCTTTATGTATCGATTCCCAGAGCAGACTGAAGAGAAAGAAAACCAAACCAAATATAGAAGTTTGTCTGTAAAGCCTTGGAGTCCTGTTAGAATTCTGACTTATCTAACATGTGTTATTGGAAATTTGCTGGACTATGAACCAGGGGCCCGTTTCTCGAAACTCCCGATAACTTTTCGGTCCCGGAAACTATTTTAGGTGCACAGTATTCTCCAATAGCTATACAACTTTTATTGATTTTGAAAGCCAAATTTTAATCTTTATAATTTCGTGAAGCAGATCGCTAAGTTTGCGCCAATAATTACCATTAGCTGACAAATAAATGAGCTCGAAAAATACTTACCGGGCCCGGGAAGTTATCGGGAGTTTCGAGAAACGGGCCCCAGGAGCCATAATCGGGGACGGAAACCGTAACTAAATACCATTTTCAGTAGTGGCGTTGGCCCCATCGAAAAAGACAAATGTGCTATTTTTAGAAAAAAATTGCGCCAACGCGCGTGACACACGAGCGTGTATTTTGCGAGGCCTCCGCGCAAAGAAAATTGCGTCGGAAATTACCTTCCTTGGAGATGAAGAAATTCAATTTCTGTCATCAGTGTCACTTCCACATTTGAGGGAAGCCCTTGGGAAGAACTTTCTGGAAAGTGAATCTAAATATTAGGATTATACAAGTGATTCCGATGATGGCAATGAGAATATTTTAGACAAATCCTGTAGCGAAGATGCGTCGGACATGTCAGACGAGGATTTCCCCGTTAGACGGATGAAACGTTTTGCGGGCAAAAAAGGCGTCGAACTACGAAAAAACAGTTAAAGGCGAATCGGGTAGGGAAACGGAAAAGACATCCCGAAAATATATTTCCTCTGAGGACGTACAGAGATTGAAGGGCAGCCGCAAAGACTGTAAAATGAATGTCCAAGCACGGTATGAAGAAAAGATACGCACTGATAAATCATTGTTACTTTTTACACTGCAAAAGAAAATAGTGACATAGATTCAAACTACCGACTCAGGACAGAAAATGTTTGCCGAGATTTCTCAGCGTATGTTTTCAGAAATAATGTCCGCCTTTACCGAAGTGGCCGAAATGAAAACAAAAATAGCGAAAAGCGCGCTATATTTTCAATCAAATGCTCTCGCGGTGTCCTCGCGGTGCGTTATCAATTGTCGACAAAATAGAGAACTGGAAAAACACCAAGGGAAAAAAAACTACTTCCGTCGATGAGAAGGAGAAAGATGAAGTGAAACTTCATGCTGCCCTAGTACTGAATGTTATTTACTGGGCAATTTACGAACCTAGAAGGGATACATAGCGCAGTACAGTGGACGTGGCAATTGCAAGGGTTTTAACGACAGAGTGAGCTTAATTTTTTTTCTCTGCCAACAACCCGGCCAGAAAAAATCATGCACTTTGTATCGAAGTTAAATTAAGAAGAAATTACAACTGAACGTCACTGAGACACAAATCTAAGTTGTTTCAGAGTGCTTGATTTCCTTAGGACGAAAAGAAACTGTAGAAATAGAAATTTAAGCGTTTAGCTCTGTGTTTACAATTTCTTTCATCGTCAAGTCAATCGCTTGTTCTTACAATTTTTCAAACAGTAGGTTTTATACGGAAGGCTTTGACTCCGAAATATCGAGACAAGGCAATATAAAGGACAGCACAAGGGTAAAGAAGCATTTAATAAAAATTGAGTCAGTACAAAAATCATGCAGCAGTCTGAACAACAATTGAACAAATTCAGTACCAAAAAGGGCGACATTTTTTGGCTATACCACGCAAAATTGGCACTGATTTACCTCCACTCGTTGTAGCTCTAGCTGTGTTCCAGCAGCTCCAAATGTTCAGATACAAATCGGATGCCATATAAAACACGTTGAATCGCTTTCACAGTTGTTTGAGCATTCCTTTTGCCATTCCATCCGCGTGCTCTAAACTGAGAACAATTGCGTTTAGAAAAGTAAGATGGTGAATTCCAATGTTCCTCACCTCCGTAGTCTTGTTTCAGTGAGCTGCATAGAAATTATCGTTTGAGTTAAAATACTAATCCTGTCTTCAGTTCGATCAGACAAACACATGATGGCTCCGTTGTCAGCGTTGTGAGAACGGAGCGATTACAAACTCGTTCATTTGAACTCCCGCTTTGAACGACGATTACAACAGTTTTTCAGGAAAAAAACAAACAAGTACCACATTTCAGAGCCCATAATTGGAAGATTTTTTCCCAAACCGGCTTGTACTTATACGTTCACTTCGGAGCAGTTTCATTGATTCATTCAGCTCTGCAAAGAAACGGCGCTGCAACACTTCGAAGGGTTTTGGCGCCTTTTTCAGTCAGTCATGTGATCGCGATGTTCGATTCTTGTTCCCTTTAATCTCGGAGTTTCTCTCTCTTTTTTTTCTCTTTCTTGATTTTATAGCAATTAGTGATTGCTTTTTCAATAATAAAAACAATTATTCTACTCGGGCTTGCTGGATATCAAATAATTATAACCATTTTGGCGCTACGCGCGTCGTTGGTTATCAGGGCGCGAACCCATCCTTTTCGCGCCCTGTTGGTTATCTATCATACAGCGAGCCCTCTCTGTACGCAAATTTGCGTGTACCCACGCGCGTTTATGACGTTGAGGGTGGCGCAATTTTCTCTAAAAATAGCACATTTGTCTTTTTCGATGGGGCCGCGTGGAACCCGCGCTTACGGTCTCCGTCCCCGATTATGGCTCTAACGGATGAATTAGGCTTTGTATACTGTTTGTATACTGCACTGACTGGAGGTAACGAACTTTAGTAAGACCGGGTTTAAGAGATCTAAAAATACTTACAAACAGTTGCAACTATCTTTTTTTGTCCTAGGATTCTAAACAGGGTTTGCCATAAAAGAAGATATAACGTTCACATTGACCAGTTTTAACTACTTGGTGTTGACCTAGGTTTGGTCAAACCCTTAAATTTGACTTTTGCTGAGCCAATTTAATTACCATAATGAAGATATTCAAAAGGCGACTTTTTGAGGGTTAACCCTTCGTCGGATTCGCTCTTTAAAAAGGTCAAACGCTCGACGCGTCAGTTAAATTTTTAATCTCAATCAGTCTGGTCGTCGATTTAAACTCAGTTGATATCAAATGGAAATGTTTCACTCCCCCCCCCCCCCCTCCCACGGGTGCAGCATGTCAGTTTCTACAGAAACTTATCACTTTGACATTTATTAAGCCCTGCCGTATCACCGTTTAGGTAATCAGCCTTTGGAGGCTAAAACATTTGTTCACAAATGACTTACTATTCTTACTTTATTAGTGAAAATATCAAGCTCATTCTTTTCTCTTGTCATTTATTTCAGGGCAAATAACCACTGCTAGCATAATCCAAACAAAGTTTCTCAACAAAGTTATTATGAAACTTGTATTCTGTTTATCTTCAACGCGTTTAAACGTTTATTAACTTGACCTTTGTACACTCTAAAAAAAGTCCACACCTATTCAACTAAACTTATATCCGTAAGTCTCAAAAAGGAATTACCAGGCAAATTACCAAATATGGTTTTATACAATAGCTGAAGGTAATTCAATTTCCCGCATGGTTTATGTTGAAAAACAGTGATTCGTTTATAAGCAGCACTCTTGCGAAATGCAGACATTTACATTTAAACTCTATTAAGAGGCGAAACATTTTATCTACATGCTGACTTTTATTTAGTTTTAGAACCATTTTGCATTCAAGAACTACCTGGAACAATCTAGAAGTTTTACTGTACCGGTGCAAACAGGTTTTCGTAGTTTTTGTGCTTGCGTCAGCTTTTGTGCTCGTCAGTTTTTGTGCTTGCGTCAGTTTAAAAACTTTTTGCTGTTAGTTTGTTGTGTGTGGTTTCTGGCCGCAGCGGAGCCTTTTTAGCGTGGTTTTCATCAGTTTATTGAGCCAATAAACCATTGCTTAATTGTAACACCGCAAATGGCATGCGTTTTTAAGCTGTTTTGGCCTGGAGTAGTTTCGTGTTCGACGATATACCGAGGAATTATTTCGTAATCAATTTTTTGGCCTTAGGGGAGGAGAAAATATCGACCAAAGGCCGAATTTTTTTAGATTCCAACAAATTTTCACCTCCCCCCCCCCCCCGCCTTCCTTTTATTTCCTATCGCGTCCCCATACAAAGAGTTCTGTATCAGCCAATACAAGGAGGCACCTCTGTTTGCAAGCAACGTTCTCATTTGTTGTTAACTTTAAGGTCCTGAAGGGGTCTTCCGTCATGTCATTGTTTAAATAAAAACTGTGTGCTTTCATTCTAAAAGGAAGGATTGATGTTTTACTATATCGGTTACTTTTTTTCAAGAAGCCAAAGGTTCTGGCCACCATCTTCTAGTGAAAAAAAAATTAAATCTTCACATTATAAGAGGGGAACACCTTTTCTAAAGCCAAGCTGTATATTCTAATAAATTGTGTTTCGTTGAGTACGTTATACCAAACTCATACAAAGCTACAACATTGGGGGAAAATGGGTAAAATACCATAATAACATCACATACCATACTTCTAAATGAAACTTGTACAATTAACTCTAACTCAAAAGTAATTGCACATTGTGTTTTCTGACCGACACTCGTGGCCAGCTTTTCAAGTTTACACAACGGTCAGTGTTTTTACATAGAGTCTACTTACAGTCAATATAGGTCACGCCTGACCGACGTTTTGAAGTTCTGAATGCAGTGTCTAAACTCACATTTCTGTGGGGGACATCTGCTTGAATGAAGAATTGCACCGTACCTTTTATTACAATAAACCTTTCAATGTGCGATGTAAACTCGCGAATTTTCGAATTTTATTTCATTCATTCCAGCCGACATGTAAATTTGGAGACTCCATTAAGATTGACGAAAAACTGACCAAGCGTGACATAGTGACTGTAAAAGTCAAAACATGAAAGTGGGTTCATCTCTCTGCTTGAAAGTACTAAAAAAGAGCTTTAATAAAGGCGCAGTTAGACCATTATCTGCGGTCAAACGTAAAAACCAACGTCTTTTCCGTTTTTCAGAGCCGTGAAACTAGAATCAATTCAAACATTCTCTTGTTGTGAAGTTCATATTAAAACGGTACAAGAAATGACCGGACAAACCAAATTTTATACATGTGCAACTGTTGGCTATCATTTAGTTTATTTCAACAAAAAAGGTTGCAAGAAAGATTAAAGTAAAAGTTGCTACATTTTTCGGCGTGTAATTCATGTTAGAGTTCGCCAACGTATAATCTCCTGTATATTCTCCTTACATAAATACATTACAGGTGAAAAAATGTCCGGTAACCCTAACAGATTTATACCTAATTTACCGTATTTTTCTTTACTATATTGTAGCAGGAATTTCGAACGCGTCATTTGTTTGACCGCTGTTCAGTTAGAGCCACACTTCATGAGTCTAGATGTGTTAAGAAAAGGGGTGTTAAAATATTTATAGCTTACAGAAGAACTGCCAAGATCAACAGTACACCCAAGATGCCAGAATTTTTAGAAATGCATGTTCCACCGTACAGGATATAACCAACGTGGCCGGAGTAATCTCCATCGTCATCGTCATCAAATCCGATCGATTCTGAGGTCACAACCCTCTCGGTTGTTTTTCCAGTCGGCCTTCGGTTTAAGGGCAAAGAGGGTGCAGGTGGTTTTGTCAATACCATTGTAGACTTGTTCTGTACATATGGAGGTTCTGTTGTTGGTGGCGGTGTTTCTGTAATAAAATAATATTGGATAATATAGAATAATAAACCTAGTGTTACAGTCCGGGTGAGAGTAAGGCCCTAAGAAGGCCTGTTATCGGTGACGTTTCTTACGTTTCGACAACCTGGGCAAAAATAATCTTCAGTAGATGGCATTTCGGCCCCTAGTGGTTGACTTTAAAATTGGTCAATAAATGATGTTAACTGTAAAGACTCAAAACAGTGAATGGTGGGCAGGCTTTATGATTGAGACATAGGCTATTTATCCGGAATGTTCCATATGATAGTTCCCCGAAGAAAATGTAATTTTAAAACTGAGCTCTTCATTTAATTGTTTTCTATGCAGCATACGTATCAGATATTCCAGAGAATTTGTGCTTGGGTATTGCGATGATGCATTTCAGAAGTATTGCAACAAGAGTTGAATGGCTAGAGTACAACGCCAAATTAAGACACCTGTGCAAGATTGAATTAATTACAAAATTTCGGTCACGTAACAGAGTAAGGACAATTTCTGGGTAGTTTAACAATTTCTCGTTCTATTTGACCTGGCATTTACTATGCATTAAAACTTGAACGTTAAATTGAAGGTTTTATACCGAAGTTTTACTTTGGCTCCATCGATTTAAGGGCATTCTTTTAACCGGTATACCGCTGACGCCAGTTTGCGCTATATCCATGGGTCCATAGTTTGTTTTTCTTTTATTTGGGCAGGTTTTTATAAAAGAGGCTTGTCATACTGGAGGGGGAAGGGGTCCTATTAGAATGATCTCTAAAAAATACAGTAAAAAACCCGCGTATAAGAACCTAGATTTGTCCAACTTAGCCTAAATAGGTTCTTATAGAAATGGTATTTAGTGGAATAGGCTACTTAGGTTCTTAAATAGGCTCTTAATTTGATAGGGGCACTAGCGATCAGCACAGACAACTACAGGGCATATGTGATATGGAATATATTGCTGTATTAAATAATTATCTAGAATACAGTTTAGATGAAAACCATACAGTAAATTTATCTTTCCAAAGTACTAGCATGCATGTCTTTCATGCTGCAGTGTCCATAAAATGCTGTGTTACATTTTGTGATGCCTTCATTTTTGTAAAATAAGAATCTATTGAAAATTTTAGGCTAAATAGGTTCTTATGAAAAGGGGGTCTAAAATGAAAATTTTAGCCTAACAGGCTCTTAAATTTTAGGTTCTTATACGCGGGTTTTTACTGTAGTCTTAAGTCATTTCACAGGCCATATTGTGTAACTGGCCGTCTAGTCAGCCTCCTAACAGGTTGTCCACACCTGAGGATGTCATTTTATTCTATTAAGAGCCACAAAGTAAGCCACTGGACTTAACCATTAAGTTGATTGTTTGTGAAGTAAGAAAATGACTTACTGCAGTCGTACAGGACATTGAGGTACTTGAACACAGTTGGACAATGGTCGCCCATCGTACTCTCATCCACAGTGACATTGCACGTGACCATTCCATCACAAAGCGCTCTCACCACACTCGTCTTAAACACCGGGTCGCAATGTTCAGCACTGTTAAAGCCATCGTCATTTCGCTTGCACACATGGTCTTGCTCGCGGGAGTATCTCGCAGCGTAAATTCTGATAATCTTTGAGGACCAACAACGGAGAGGCATGGTGTCATTTTGACAGGCGATTTTGGTTCTTATTGCGTTCACCCGATGCTTTTTTCCTAAAAGAATATTCAGAAACCTTTTGTTAAGAACCTTTGAGCCATTAATTTCTCGGTTCAAACCTAGAATTAGTTGAAACGGTTCACATTTTTGTACCTGACTCACTCTGTGGATAAGATCCCAAACAGTAGTCATTCAGATGAAAGCGTATGAGGAATAATATTGACTTACCATATGTAGGTGAAAGGCACAGAGACATTCAGTAATTAATTATTCTTACAATGCCGATAAGTGGAAATTCCTATATTGCTGTTTACAAAGTACTATGCTGTACAAGGTAGCTATAAATTTGGGATATGAACAGGAGTAAAAACCATTTCTATGGCCTGCGAACGAAATAAGACTGGTTAACAATTGGTTCATGCTTAGCGTGCGTACTTCGAGTTATGGATGCACGCGGGAAGCTTGGAGAGTACGAGAGAAGCGTAAGAGTTGCTCGAGGCGCAGCCGTTTGCTCTCCAAACTTCCCAAGTGCATCCATAACTCGATGTACGTACAGCTAAAAGCATGAACCAATTGTTTTATAACATAGCCAGTGGAAATGCCGAAATAGTAGTTTTTTTGCAGGATGCCGCAGTTCCATTTCGCTTCCGTTGAAACTGTAAATTATAAGCAAAACGATTCAGTGCGCAGTTGATTCAAAACTCAGTCACTGGTTACCACAAAAATCAAGAAAGAACGAGAAAAAAAAAACGAGAAAGAGGGAAAAAAGGAACAATAATCGATCACATGACTGAAAGAAAAAGGCGCCAAAACCTTGCAAAGTGTTGCCGCGTAGTTGAAGCGTTTCTTTGTAAAGCTGAATGATTCAATGAAATTGCTCCGAAGTGAACGTACTAGAATAAGTTTTTGACGAAGTCTTCCAATTATCGCTCTAAGATGTGGTATAAGATTGATGTTTCCTGAAAAAAAGCTGTTGTATTCATCCTCCAAAGCGGATTGAAGCTGTATGATTTCAGCAGTGTAGCCGCGAGTCTGAGTTGAAACGAGCATAAAACAAAGTGGAGGCCGCGGACGGAATGTGGTTTAACAGCAGTGAATTAAACAACTGGAAAAGAGATCATTCGACTTTATTTGGATAACATTTTATTTTGTTTGAACATTTGGAGCTGCTTGAACACAGAGCTACATTGACTGCAGGTAAAACGATGTTATTTTCTGTAGTATATAATCGAAAACATTTCGTCCTTTCGGGTTGTCAGTGCTTATTTAGCTTGATTTTGGTAGTGAATCACTGAAAACGTGTGACACATTAAACGGTTCGCTTCAATTTTACTGTGTTTTTTTTTTTGTGTGTCATGTCTTGATATTTTGGTTTTAAAAGCTTTCCGTATAAAACCTACTTTTTGTGAACATTCGTTGAGAGAAGACGGTGAATGAAATCATAAACACAACGCCAAAGACTAATTAAGTTCGAGTTTCTTCAATTTTTCATCAAAGTTTCCTTGCTCGTCCTAAGAAATCAAACACCCTGCAACAATTTCGCTGTAGTAATCTCTCTCTAGTTTAACTCTCAGTGCTGTAAGGTGATTTTTCTTGGTCATTTACTCGACGAGTTGCTCGCGAAGAAGACACTTTTGGTCGCTACGGGCAGAAAAAACCAAGTGCATGCATCCATAACTCAACTGCATGCTTCGTTTTCGTTGGTCTTGCTCTTGCTTGTTGGCTGCTTTCTGGCTAAAAGATCAGTGCTAAGAGAAAAATTTGGAAGTTCTTCGCTAGTTTCTTCCATTGACTATCGGAAAGTTCAGCAACAGGAACTCGCCGCTAAACTCGACGGGGACTTTGCAGCGAAATGCAACTGCACACGTCATGTTATATACGCACGGCCGTGCGTATATAGATATTTATTATTCAACAAATTGTCACTATGCCCATATACGGTAAGGAAGCCCTCAATATCTGTCATCCTACATGACAGATATCCTGCGATATACGTAAATGACCATATTTGGAAGTGCACTGCAGATTTTCTTTCATTGCTTGTTTGGCGGCCATTTTGAAAAGCGAGGCAGTTTTAGCAGTGTTCTCCGTAAATTTTAACTCTCTGGAAGAAACTTTCCACGATTAAATGCTCTCAAAATGTCAACAAGTATGTGCTTCAGCTCACAAAGATATCCAGCGGTTGACTTGGAATTTTCATAGTGAGAACTCAACCAAGAAAATGCTATTGCGAAAGAAGCAGCACACTTGCTCACGGAAAGTTGTAAAGACTAAAGTTGAAAAGATTTTAATTCACAGGAAGAGGACTTACTCTCTGTAAGGTAGCAATATTTTTTTCCTTTGTCTTGTCATTTCCAAACATGAGTTTGTAAATAAGTCTTTTTAAGTGAACGGTAGTAAACTTCGATTTCTTGAAGTTCTGTTTTGATTTTTATTAAGCTTTATGTGTTACTAGCTTTTAGCGTTTTTATCATAGAGCCGTAGTTTTTCTCGTTCTGAAAATGGTAGTCGATGGGAATTTGTTGAATAATAAAACAATTATCCTGCTCAATCTTGCGGAATATCCCCTGATTTAGCCAACTCGGCCTACGTGTCAGGTGATATTCCGCACGATTTCGCAGGATAATTATTAAATACACCATGATGGTTCAAAAGGAATTCGATAGGACCAGCGCGCGAGCTATGTTATAATGGTACTTAATTTCGCGGGTCTTTAATTTCGCGTTTTACTCGATTGTAAAAAAAATCGCGAAATTAAAGACCCGCGAATAAAAATCCTCGCCTTTTTTAACTACTTGTTTGCCCTTTTTTCATATTTGCCTATTGAAATAGCGAAAATAAAACCCCGCGAAATACTGTCTCGCCAAAATCGCGAAATTAAGTACCCGCGAAATTAAACACCAATGGACTTCTTATGAAATAAGAAATGATGACAACAATCGCAGGGAAGTATTCAATCCTCTTTAAATCTGAATTTTGTTCAGGTTCTTTTTTCAACTTCCAAAGTTGTTAACGTCACGGTGATGATGGTCATTATGTCTTAAGTTTTGAGTGTGCACATAAATTCCAAAGTGTGACCACTCTAATGAACGTTATTGAGCAGTGAAATTTACTATGGTACTATTCATTACGGATTACAAGATGACGCTAGAGTTGAGCAGTACTTCTTTTTGCCAGCGCTCTCGGGATATGAACTTCAAGGACCTAGGAGATATTACAACTAAAATCAAATGAAGTTTATTTTCCTTTTTTCTTTAATCCCACTTCAGTTCATTATTCCAAAATCCTTACAAGGTAATGGAATAGGCCACAAATTAGGAAATGCAGTTGACTGGTATAACATTTTCAACCATGACAGAATCTCAGTTTAACTGAAATACAATTACAGCTTTAGTGTTGAATGGGTGAAATTCAATGTTTCCTTTATCTAATCTCTTAGCCACTACTCCTGGCTGCTTCTGGAACATTTACCACGAAAACGATAAAAGCTTTTCTCCACGGGGGGGCTTAGCAAAACAATTTTATTGTTGACTTTAGAGATGGCACTTCTAGACTGTTAAGAACTTTATCGAAGGCACCCAGGTAAGATACAAATTTTACAGGATTGGAACTACAATAAAACTGATGACGCCTATCATATCAAACGTTGGAGAGCTTTCGCCAATATTTTGAATCAAAATTCGCAGCTTTGAATTTGTCGGATACTACAAAATTGTTGTAAGGAACTGACACTTGAATGCTAATATCGTTGGATTTCATCTACAAATTTAAAAACGCCAAAAGTGATCAAAATTAAATTCGCCTCATCATATCACTGCATCGTAAAACATAGAGGTCACGAGAATTAAGAAAAGTTCTAATGTGAATTAAAAGAGAATTATCGGTAATAGTGAAAACCTAATCATCTTTTTCTCAATCGACACCTGACCGCTAGTGCCAGAAATACAAAACATTTGATTTAAGGTATAGCTAACAAATTACGAACAAATTACTCTGGATTTCATTAAACAACAGCGGGAATAGTTTGTATGAATAACCTGTAAGCACCGTGACAGGTTATGACACACAATTGTGTTTGTCTTGTTTGAATACACAGAACAAATATCACGTAGTTTTGGCTTCGGCTCTACAAATGAAATTAAAATTTGGAGGAGGCGCACACAATCAAGATAAATTGCAAATGCTTCTTTAAATGTTTGATAAATATATTGTTCATATCATTGATAAGTATCTTGCTCATATTCACTTCAAGAATACTGCTAATTACGAATGCTAAAATATTCTTAAATTTTATGACAAGCCACTATTCGTTAGAAACCAAAAATGTTTACAACGCATTCTTTTTTGTGAAAAAAGTTGTAAACTCATTGTCATAAAGTACACAACAACACATTTATCTTATATTATGACCTGAGTTTTACATTCAGTTTTACTTTTATTTATTTTCGTTACTTTTTTTTCCATTTGAGTGTATTAAAAAGTAAAAAACAGTGCAATTCAAAACCTGTAAGATAATTGTTGACAATTTTTTGTTTCGAAAAAAAAAACAACAACGTTAACGCAAAACAAACACCGTTCGCTAATAGCCTAACTCTTCATTTCCTTGGATCTTGCCATTCAAAGCTTTCAACTTTTTGCAGTCTTGGAGTGTTCCTAAATCTCAGATAAGACCACAATACGGTCTCTAAGTCTAGAATTTGCTGCGTTATTTAAAACAAATCTCCCTGGGCCACTATTTTTATAAAATCGCATTTGAACAGTTTTCGGTCAAACAGTGCACTTTATAACCTTTTGTATAAAGGCAACGTTTTCTTTTTCTGAAAATGTACGGTCACGAGTGATTATTTTCGTTCTCTGATAAAAGACTGGATCACGAAGAAGATTTATCAACAAGGAAATACTCCGCTCTAGACACAATTGCTAAATATATAATACAAGTCAATCTTTAGAGAATCTTCAAATAGAGACCTTACCACTCTGTAACAGAGGCAGCTCCTCGAGTAATATAAACAAAGAGATTCCTTGAAAAAGCAAACAATGCAATCGATGCATTTTCTTCCAGTGAGTTTTCTATTTTTTCATGAACAGTTTCTACTCGTATAAACTCCGTTTGAAGCAGTGTCACAACGGGGACCCGACTGCAAAGCACTATCACTTTGAAAAGAGCCTTAATGAGAAAGGTGCTAAGACTTGTTCTTTTGCTCCAATGATATTTCCCCATCTTCAGTGATAAAACTCATTTAGATGACTGTGTGTGTCTATTAATAATAAATGCCAAACAGCTTTTCGCGTCTATGGCATTGAACCTGATACAATTCAGACAAACTTAAAATTCTCGTTTCTTTGACGTTGATGTTATTTTCTTCCTTTTTTTCTGTGCTTTCTCAGTAACTGCTTACTCAAGTATCGGAGAAACAATATCTGCACAATGCTGACCTCCTTTCATCATTTATAACGCACCCGAGATTGAAAGACCCCTGAAATGTGACAAAATTCTAAAGATTTTCCCACTGCAATTTGTTAATGACGTTAAGATCAAGTGTTTCGAGAAATTAGGTTACTTCAACAAACAAAATGTTCCCTGTCGTTTTCGAAAAAAAATAATTTTCATTTTCATTCTTATTTTGTCTGTTATCATAAGGGGAATCTTAAGTTAAATGTTTACAAAGGTTTGCATTTTTGACAAATTAGGACTTTCGTCAGGTGGTCTTGCTAGAATATTGAGACAAAACCGCTTAAAGAATTTGTTTCACTAAAAGGAATCCGGGAGAAAAAAATTTTAAAAACTCAAACAAACAAGCAACAAGCAGCAGTCAAGCCAATAGGCCATTTCCGAGTTGTCTTGTACCTCTTTTTCAAAGCGAGTCTTGGTGCATAGCCTTTGATATGAAAATGAGTTTTCATTCCCATACAGATAAAACTCATTTTCATATGAAAGGTTTTGCACGAGGCCTCGCTTTGAAAACGAGGCACAAGACAGTTCGGAAATGGCCTATTTCAATCGATTTTTGTGTGTTTGTGCGAAGGCCGCCTCTAGATTAACTTGAATTAAAAACACGGTGGTGTTTTTAACACCAAATTATTAAAGAACATAAAGTTCCAACTTTAAAATAACCTCTTCAACGCATTGCAAAGACGTGATTTTCAGAACACATTCTAGCTTTTAGGCGAGAAGTTTACACAAAAATATGATCTCACGAGTGGAATACTTACCAAAGAACAGCATGTCATAGCCACGCAACAGAAATACATTTACCATGCAACTTTTACAAAGTAACGATGCACTTTCTGCGGAAAATTGGAAAATCGACAGAAGAATTGCGAAGAGTTACCGAAACCTTTCCAAGGCCTCCAAACGTTTACTAATTATTTCCTGAGAATTTCCAAGCAACCCAATTGATTCAACTCTTCTTTTGTTCTCAGGTGTGAAATTCGATTAATTCGTTTCGCCATCACTTACATCTTCTCACAACAAAGCTATTTTTAACGGCGTCAGATGGTGTTAAACTAAATCTGTTTGACATGCAGGCGCTTAGGTAATGAATAACTTGTGTAGCAGACGTCTGGAAACTACAGGATGCTATGTCGGGCACTCGCGCGAGGCTCCTGTGCGTCCTACAATTTGCGGACGCGTGTTATATGCAGGCTAGACAAAGAAGTCCACAATGGGAGTCACACACATGACCTTCCGCACACAACGAAGATGCCCGACGGAAGTAGATAGAGTTGAAGTCATGAGCATTCGACCAGTGTGCCAAAGGTTCATAACTCAGAGGCAAATGAACTATGCTCAGCATGTGTAACTGATTGTTCACAGACCTGCTCATAATGGCAGTCCGACAATGCAAGATAATCGCTAGTCCTTGGTATGCGACTGATTGCAGACAACGTTGTCGGGTAAAAAGTACCACAAGCGATACGACAAAATGGATCAGTTCTGTGTAGACAGCACTGACAAGCTTGCTACTCAGCTCCGCTTATCAAGATTTCATTTCGAAAACGTTTCTCCAGTTGATTTAGGAATGTTGTGTTATTGTGAGGTGAACTGTCTCTTTGTGTATTTTCTTCCCAGAAAACCAGTCTGGAAAATATTGGATAATAACCAAGATACTGAGAACTATCAAATTAGAAGACGTCTTAGGCCGAATCAGTTTGAAAGTCATAGTGATCTTTTGATTCAATCATTTTCCAAAGATAAATAGGACAGTACGTAGCTCTATAACAGGTTGATTATATTATGCAACGAATGACTAGCTGTCCAACTAGGAGTATAATTGGACAGTTGCTTCTATTCGTGAATAGAATTTTAGACCAGCAGTACAATTAGAGCCAAGCAAATATCACTTTACAAGGGTAAATGTCATAGATCCTGAACGTTTTTTCCAGTCATTTAAGTCCAGCAAAAATACATTATCCGAAAAGCAGTAAAATGCATTCTTGCGTTAAGAAAAATCGTATTTTGCTTTCATGAAGTGTCTTTTTCTTGTGTTTATCTCTTGTAGCACTTTCGTTCTTGGAGGTTTCTCGTTTCAAACGAAAAACGTGAGAGTAGTAACGACACATTCGAGTTATTATGATTTTTTCAGTCCATTTGGTTTAAATTTTCTTTTTCGTGTATGAAGTGAGGGTCCGTTCTAAAACGAACTTACTATAAAAATATAAATACGATAACATGTTCGGTTTATGGATAAATTCTGAACAAATCATGGGTATGATTAGCGCCAGTTTTTTTGTTTTTGTTTTTTGTTTGGTTGGTTGGTTGTTTTGTTTCTTGTTTTTTGCTTTTTTGTTGTAGGTGAGTGAAATCGAAGTTTATTATTTATCACGAAGGTGAATCAAAAAGCGAAAAGCGAAAAAAAATTCCAAGGTAAAGGAAATGTTCTGAACTGGTTAAATCAAAAAACCAATGTTTAACGAGGGCCGGCCTAGATGTTACGGGGGGGGAGGGGGTCGTCGGCATAACAGCTAACACTAAAATTTTAGGCTATTTAACAGCTAACAGTAAAAATTCGCTGTAACAATTAAAATAAACAAATGACTAAAAATTTACACAAAGTTCGAGAAAATAGCCTTTTTTCGCATGTTAATGGCAATTTCATCAGTAACATCACTTTTGTAGTTTCAATTATCCATTTTTATTGTTTCGTTTAGTATCTAGAATGTGTTGTAAAACTTAACTATTATTTCATTTATAACAGTTAACAGTAAAAATTCGGGCTGTATAACACTTAACATTAAAAAATATATGGCCCATAACACCTAACAGTAAACCTCATCTAGGCCCTCTTTAACAGATCATAAATACACCTAGCTCTGGAAAATACCTCACCAAAAGCTTCATCGGTGGCCGTTTCATTATAAAAAAAAACATTGAAATTAAGAACCTTTACCAGTAAGTCTAGAAAAAAGCAGGTACCATGCAGTTCTTAAGCTCTTTAGACCTGGTTATCTATCGTTTTCAAGACTAGCGTCATTGTTGCCGTTGTTTGTTCATTGTTTTGTTTTCTGAGTTAATCCTGTGAGGGCTTCTAGAGAGCTGCGTGATGCCTAAAAAGCGGATGGAGTACCTACATCGCCCAGCATGGCACAAAGTTCGAATATCTGAAATATCAGGTTATCAAATATTTATTCTCGATTATTGAATTTCTATCTTCCTCATTGGCTCGCCGCACCCAGGTCAAAACTCTCCTTTTTGCCTTAAAAGGAAATTGGATACCATGTCAAATGCCGCGGTGTTCGAAAACTCAAAAGTCCAAAACGATGACAAACAATGCATCAACAATTACCGAAGTTCAAATTTTAAAACAAAAACAATTATTACGCTAGCAGTTTACTTTATTACTTCGTATGAAAAAACGGGTTCGTGCAATAATATTTAACAATTATTCTACGAGGGCGAGTTGGATATCAAATGATAGATAACCAACGAGGCGCGTAGCGCCGAGGCCTATTTCCCTTTCGTAAACGGTCGTTGCCATTTTTGACGGTCGATGCCATCATTGGTAACCAAGCCTTTTGTCATGGTAGATGTAATATATGCTCTGGATTAGGTCACAATAAGGTAACAAATACATTTTTTAATAGTCTTAGAAAGAACAAAGTTTAAGCCCAAGTTGAATTTACATTAAAAGTTCTGGAAAGGGCTAGGGTCACCTATTATAGATGTATCAGTTATGAAAGACAGTTAATTATAATATATACTTTAATTTTTCGGAATTGTGGCGGATTGGCGTGGATTAGCATACGAAAGGACCGGGGTTCGAATCTGGGTTGTGAATGTCTTTCTTTTTAGTAGAAAACTTTCAATAATAGTTCAAAAATTTTCTAAGTGTCTTAAAAATGGCAACGACCGTTTACGAAAGGGAGAATTGCCCGAGGCCTTGGTTATAATCATTTGATATCCAGCAAGCCCGAGTAGAATAATTGTTTTATTAAAAACTTAACCACTATTTAAAAAAAATTCAAGAAAGAACGGGAAAAAATGAGAAAACAGATAAAAAGGGAACAAGAATCGATCACATGACTGAACGAAAAAGGCGCCAAAACCTTGCGAAGTGTTGCAGTGTTTCATTGCAAAGCTGAATGAGTCAATGTGAACAAAGTAGCACAAGTTTTGGAAGAATTCCTCTAATTATTGGCTCTGAAATATGGTAAATGTTTGGTTTTTCCTGAAACATTGTTGTAATCATCGTTCAAAGTGGATTGAAGCCGTACAATTTCACCATATTAGCTGCTGGAGTTGAAACGGAACAACTTTGTTGTAATCTGTTCGCACAACGCGGAGCCATCATGTGCGAGTTTGATCGAACTGAAGACAGAACTAATTTAAACTTGAAGAGGTAATTTCTATGCAGCTCAGAAGCAAGATTACTGTTGCGAGGAACATTAGAATTCACCGTTATAGTTTGTTAAACGCAAAGCACAAAATGCAGTGGTTCTCGGATTAGAGGTTGTGGACGGAATGGTAAATTCAAACAACTGGAAAAGCGATTCAACTCTGCTTACATGACATCCGATTTCTACCTGAGCATTTGGGCCTGTTGGAACACAGAGATGCAACGAGTGCAGGTAAACCAATGTCAATTTTGCGTGTTAAAGCCGAAAAAAAATCTCACCCTTCGCTCCTTCTTGGTAGTTTGCAGCTGTAGTTTGTTTAGTAAGCTTTCTTGATTTAGACTGCTTCATGATTTTCGCACCCACCGACTTGCCATGAATGTGTGATAGTTTTATTAAATGCTTCTGCCTATTTCACTGTGTTTTATTTTATGTCTTGTCTTGATATTTTGAAGTGGAAAGCCTTCCTGATAAAACCTACCGTTTGTTCAATTTTAATGACCGACGTGACGACCGAAGAAAGAAGTTAACTGTAAACACAACGCGTAATGCTTAAATTTCTATTTCTGAGCAGTTTCTTGAAACAATTTTGACTTGTGTTAGACGACGCTGTTGGTGATGCTTGTTGGTGACGCTGTTGGAATTTCTGCTTAATTTAAATTCCCTGTCAAGTGATGTTTCTCGTCCATTTTTCTCGCCGGGTTGCTCGCGAGGAAAAAACTTTCAGCTCACTTTGTCATTTTGTTGTTGAATGTTCATTGACCATATTTGGTCACAGCAGGTATATGAGCTGATAGCCTAGCTCCGTTCAGCCAATCAAAATGCTAGAAATCCAATATACCTAGTCCAGTTTTTAATAATGTTAGTTATTCATTCATGCGTAACTAAATTCAGTTATTTATTTCAATACAATAGGAGATGAAGGGAAACCTTTTAAATGTGATTGAGCAATATCCATAATCCATCTCTGGCCAGGAAAGGGCAAAATAACATGAAAGGTCCTTGGCAACAACAAGAGAGTGTCAATCCAGGCCCGCCAGTAATCAGCATCTTATCAATAGCGTCATCAATTGCAAAAAACAAGGGTGTGTCGATCATCCCCACCCAAATCGTATCAATGACGTCAGTAATCGCTCTTATAAAAAGCAGAAAGCGGTGAAAGGATTATCGAATCAACTCACAGCAACATTCAACATGAAGAAGTGTTTCTCCTGCACGACTGCTACAAGCCCTCCCACAAGTCCGGAATTCAAGGCTACAACAACTTCATTTTCTACGAAACTTCGAAACGTCTCCGCACCGTTCACAGGCAGCAAAGTGCGCGCTACAGTACGCTGTTTCCGTTGCCGTAGACCACGCTGCTTTTATTCCCCTAAACCTTTATCTTCGCGAGAAAAGAAAATACTTGAAGATTCCATCGACAAGCGTGTGTTCACTTGTGGTTCGTCGATTATTTCTCCGACTAATTTTCTGAATGGGAAACTTTCCTGGAAGACCTGTTTGACCTGCGATGATGCCGTAGAAACAGCGTTTTATTACAGCAACTTATGTTTGGAGAATGTATGCCATAACTGTGGGGAGACAGGGAAACACGTTTCTGTTGGAATAGAACACTCCAATTCATTTCGCTTGATCTTACCTGTTTGTAGACAGTGTGAAGTGTTAGGGATTAAACCCAAAATGCTAATGCCTTTGTCCCTTCCAAATGATCACAAGTCTGATGAGGATGCAACCTCGTTATCTCCCTGTCTGTAAAAGAGTTTCATTTGATTAATTCTCTTAATTTTCCTCGGTTTTTAAGGACGTTAGAATAACTGAAATGTATCCTGCACGTATACAAAAGAAGTAAGTTTTAACTTTATCAAATGTGCAAAATATTTCACATTATATGCTGGATTTAGATTTATATTAATGGGCAATATTTCATTATGTTTTCTGTCGTTCATATGTAAAACCAAATAGCTTAGAAGGATAGTGAGTTGTGTAGTTGTGTCAAACATAACACGTAACAATTTTCCTCATACAGTATGGACTTGATAACGCTGTCAAAACGAGAAAAACGATCAACTTTAGCTGGATTTCGAGAATTTCCGAGAGTTCAGTCTATGGCAACTCAACAAAGTACAGGTTTCAAAGAAACTATGGGCCGATTATTTAAACGAAGCCTAAGTTAGACGTTGTTTAAGGCTAAATCGAGGTTTAGACGACGACTCCATAATCCACGGCTAACCGGAGTCTAAATCGCATTATTTGAACGCCGATGAGCCGGAGTTCACGAAGACCACGTTTAGACGACGTCTAACAAGTGTACCTATTGTTCTGACATCATGCATGCGTGCTACTCCCAGAGGAACTCTACTGTCTTGATGTTGTTTTCTTTTAATAAAAGGACTGCATACATAATGTGGTATAGAGCTGTGCAGAAATATTTTCAAGAAACTTTACTTACGTTTTTAAAGGAAATGAAAAAATGGAATCACATGTCTCTTAAATTCAGTTCGGAGGTTCAGGAAGTGCATAAAAATACAAATTAAGAAACAAGTTACCTGCAAAGGGCTAGAATCAGAGTGAAAATAAACGGTTAAACGACGTCTAAACCTACTCAGGAGCAGGTCTAACTTGCTATTGTTTGTTAGTCCACGGTTAAACTTCGTCTAGACGCGGCTAATGATAAAAGTTGTTTAAATAATTGGAATCGCGGGCTAAATCCCGATTTAGACCACGACTTTCTTAGCCGCGGACTAAACTTCGTTTAAATAATCGGCCCTATGTGTTAACGAAGTTCATAGTGAACTTCAACAATGTTTAAGGCAGTGTCGACCTTTATTGTGGTATACAAGAAGAGATTTAAAAATGCTTGATTGCTTGACAATTTATCTTGACGACATCTGCAAAATTTGTACAGCTGTTATTTTGAAACATTGTATTATGTTTTCTGTCGTTTATAAGAAATAGTTAAAATTATTTTATATTTTTAGTCTTTATTGAGAATTTGTTGCAATTTATAACTGAATATTATATTTCTTAATTTTTCATTTAACGATAACATTTGGAAGGCTAATAAACGTTAAAAAATAAATTAACTCATCATAGATTGCTTATCATCGGTGCCAGTACCGTAAACATTAAAACTCTGTCGGAGAAAAAGACGTATTTGCCACGTGCATATGTCAATTAACATTTGTTTATTGTATGCAACCATATTTTACAAAACAAGGTTTTCAACATAATGGGATTTACCAACGGCTAAAAATGCGAAAAAAATCAATCCTAGTTGGATTCAAGAATTTAACAGGAGTTCAGTTAAGTTGGCTCGAAAGGGTTTTCAATTCTTATAATCCTTTTGAAACGATGAAAGATTACAAAAAATGATTTCTGACCATGTAGGCAAACTATGAATATCTTAGCACTTCCTTTGTCAAGTAATATTTTAGGGCTGATTGTGACCTCAGCGCCATTACCATAGCAACGTGAAAGGGCCACAAAAAGAACCTCCAAATTTCAGTTTTTGCCGATTAACTGAAAAACTAGTTCGGTGACCTACCCTTTTAATTACATTTTTGGGAAGCTCCCTAAATTCTTTAACTCCTAAAATTTGCCAACGGTTCAAAATGCGACTTTAACCGTGTTAACACTAGTTTCGGTTTTTGTGTTTAAGTAAACAAAGGCAGACGTCTAAAATCCACATTGAAGGTTGTTTAAATCAAGATAGAAACATTACTTGCAAATTAAAATGATTTCTTTAATCCACGTCAGGCTTGTCGGACGACTTAAAAAATAGACAACAACAAATGCCCTTTAAGAGTCAAGAACAACTAGGGCTTGGCTATGGCGTCATACATTAATCAATTTAGCTGGCTCGCCCTACTACTGGACAAAGTTAAGAATAAAAGCTATCAAACCGATCCATCGTTCTAAGCCGACGACTTGTTTTTCTTCAGGCCTGCGGCAATAAGTGGCATAAAAGCAACAAAATTGGGTTTCTTATTTTCTTAAATCACCATGGCTTCACCGTTTTGTGCTCAAAAAATGACAAGAGGTAAGAAAACCTGGGAGAAATTAACTTGGGCTTTTCCTTACTTTGCAGAACTCACACATTCACTAACAAGAAATTCACGTCTCTTTAATTACTCTTAACTCACATTGTTCCCTTTCAGCTAACGTTCAGCAGCTAACGTCCAGAATATCTCATAACGTATTTTTGGGAACAGTAGAAGCAAACACAGCTTGAGTGATGACGACCCTTTTCTTTTTTTTTTTTTTCTTTTTTTTTTTTTTTGTCTTTTTCTTGTTTTCTGGTTAGAAATTCAAGGATTGCAGGAGATTTAAGAACTGTCACCGTCTCTAAGGGGGGGTGCAAGATGACCTGTGAAAAGCCGCGAGTGAGTTCACATGTAAAACAAATCACCTGACGCACTAGTGACTGACAATGGCTTCATTGGTGAGCCGCAAACCACATTACCAACGAAAGGTTGTAAAAACTCTGTAACAACTTTAATTCTGGATCAGTTTAAAAATCCTAACACTTTGGACCTATTTGGGTGATTTCACATAACCTGTAAAAGAACCTAAATATCTTATTTTTTAGAATTTGAACAGATTAGAATTCAATCACTTCTGGGAATTTTACGCTTCAAAACAATGAAGCAATGTCTGATAGTGTTTCATAAGCTTGTCTCTTCTTAATTAATCATAACATGCTCAACCAAATTCTCAGCTTTCCTACGCAAAAATGAATACCCTGTTCAAAAAGAAAACGCTGTTCGACAAATTATCGCTTGTATCTAACTGTTAAAAATTGACCAGGTTTACTTGACGATAACCATCTCCAACCACAAGTTAAATTCCAATGGACGTGTTAAGACTGGGGCGCAAAGCGGTCATTGTTTTGCTACCTATTTTTTAAGACTGCTAATAAGATATGTACTTTCAAGAGTGATGAGACTGAAGATCCTCGTAGAAGTATTTAGCAACTTCACCTGGGGGGGGGGGGGGTGGGGGTACTCGCATATATGAGCTTCATGGGTATGTGCCACTCTGAAAGGTGCGGGTTTCAAGAATTTTAGTCCGGGATAGTGTACAGAAACCAGCGAGTTTTGGTCTTGAATAGGGCATCATTCACCAGGCAACAAGGGATGGACGCTCAGCGCTGAATATGGCCTGGAATAGGAGTCTAATGTAAGAGTCTCAGAAGCCCAGCAGCACAACGTTAACTAAACATTTTTAGAGTATCCCCTCATCCGCCTCCTCGGCAACTTTACCAGTTCCAAAGAAATCTCTACGGAGATCTTTCACTGTCGAACCTCTCACCCACTGCTAATCACTTTTACAAAATATATTCTCTTTGAAAGCTTATGAAAAAGCTCTTACTTGCGCTTGTAGTTTCCTTACGGAAAACGTTAGCTCCCATATGCAACCACAACTTACATTTTATATCCACTTTACTTTTTTGAGACTTAACAACGATGCTTTATGTTACTGTAATCATTATAATTGAAGAGGCCTAACTAACATAAGCTTCATAGTGTCCTTTAGGCCTCCTCGCCACTGTTACCAACATTCTTTCCTCTTTCCTTGTCCTTTAATTATTATCTTTGTATTGTTGTCTGTTTGGTGGCAAAAATGTCACCTTTTGATATTAATGTGCCAACCAGAGGCCTTTTTGGCTGCTGAAACAAATAGTTTTTTTAATGGTTGTGACATTCAAATAACAAAAAGAATGTTTGAAAATGCAAAGTATCGCTATACTGCATATTCTTATTCCAAATTAGAAATGACAGAATATAAAAAATGAAGCGATTCACAAAAGAAGATAATTCTGCTGCTCTGAATAAGAACTATAGTCTGTTCATTCCTTTCATTCTGCTATCGTGAGCAAAATTCATAGCGAAGATGGGTTAGGCCCCAAAAGAACATAAACATCCGATATTTCGAGTGATCCTTTTCTGGAACAGTCCCATAAAAACGCGTTCTCTGAAATGGTTTCTCTTGAGTTTCAGGTAGAAGCAAAAAAGGCATTTTATGGTTAAATGTTATGTCACTGGTGCCAACAGCCGGGTAACTTCCTTCCGAAAACTGCAACAAGCGCGTTTGCAAAGCTCAAAGGATAACCGCAGAAAACGACATAGGAGGAGCACCAGGCGACAAAATTGGAAAATTACAAAAATGATGACAAACAATGCACAGGCAGCGGGAACAAAACCAAGAATCACAAGTTCGATCCACCAACAAATATTCAGCCAATCAGCAAAGGGACCAGTGGATGTAACAGCCAATGAGAGAAAAGCTGCAGGAAACAAGTTGACCATTCCTAGCATTATTAAAGATAGAAGTGAAATCGTTTCCACCACGTTAGCCCTAGAATCCCGAAATGGCTGCTTTGCCAAATGGTGAAGGAGAACCAGAAACGAGAAGAAGGTCATCAGCATAACGCAGGAGAAAGGATCGCTGATAGCAGCTTTTACGATAATAAGAATTAGCCGACGAGCAATCAGTATGCTCTCCCAGTTCAAAGAACCTCCCTTGCCGTCTACGGGCCTTTTAAAAGGGTCATCTCCTTTTTGCCTTAAAAGGTAACTGGATACCATGTCATATGCCACGATGTTCGAAAACTCAAATGTCCGTAAAAGATGGCAAACAAAGCATCAACAATTACCGAGGTTCAAGTTTTAAAACAAAAACAATTATTACGCTAGCGGTTTACTTTATCACTTCGTATCAGGGCGGAAAAAGGTTGGGCGATGAAACGAGCGTGTCCGAGCAAAAAGGTGTGATGCAGTGGACTGGGATCAAATTAGGTGCTAGATCAAAATGGTTGCCTGCTTGGGTTTCCTCCATAATCCTGATAATCTATTAATTTCTCGAGAAACGCCGACTTTGGGTTATCCTTTCTTTGTCTTATCCACCTTGATCGATGCTAAAAAACTGCCTAAAAACTGTCTAAAACCGAGCAGAGTAAAGTAAAAAGATGGAAAATGCTTGTCTGTTTCTTTACTGAGGAACTACAAATGGAATTGCTCCTCAGTTTAGACGGTTTTCTTTGCCATGTTTTTGTGAGATAAATCGATGAGAAATATTCAAACTTAATTTCACTTTTAATTTGTTTACGTACAGTTGACGGCGTTGCGACGAATCATGGCCATGGCGCGTTGCAAGGAGGCAAAGTTTAAAGTTGCAAAACGCCACTATCTCCAGATATCTCCAGCTAATTTTTTATTATGATATGTGAAATTTATCGACCTTTAAAATATGTAAGACTTAGGGTGGAGTAATTTGGAGCTTTTGTAAAAGAGACGATGAAAGACAACCATGTCATGTTTTGTGGCAAGAGCAAGCATTCGACACTGTCAAATTGAGCTCATTTTTAGCCAACTTACTGTGAAGAAGATTGGCTAATATGCACGCAGACATAAACATTTTAAGCTTTGAGCCAGGACTGTAAAAAAACGTTTTAATCATAGTGCACGGCTGGCTGAAAAATAAGGAAAGAAAGTGAGATTTCCGCTTTGTTGAAAGGTAAATTTTCCCGGCTACCAAACGCACCAAAAGCGCGGAAAGAGCGCTCGTGCCAGTCCTTCTCCGCATCACACATCCCTTGAAGAGCGGACCGCTCGTTTCATCGCCCAACCTTTTCCCGCCCTGCTTCGTATAAAGCACGGGCTCGTGCAATAATTGTTAGTTATTCATTCATGCGTAACTAAATTCAGTTATTTATTTCAATACAATAGGAGATGAAGGGAAACCTTTTAAATGTGATTGAGCAACATTCATAATCCATCTCTGGCCAGGAAAGGGCAAAATAACATGAAACGACCTTGGCAACAACAAGGGAGTGTCAATCCAGGCCCCCCAGTAACCAGCATCTTATCAATAGCGCCACCAATTGTAAAAAGAAGGGTGTGTCGATCATCCCCACCCAAATCGTATCAATGACGTCAGTAATCGCTCATATAAAAAGCAGAAAGCGGTGAAAGGATTATCGAATCAACTCATTGCAACATTCAATATGAAGAAGTGTTTCTCCTGCACGACTGCTACAAGCCCTCCCACAAGTCCGGAATTCAAGACTACAACAACTTCATTTTCTACGAAATCCGACGAAACTTCGAAACGTCTCCGCACCGTTTACAGGCAGCAAAGTGCGCGCTACAGTACGCTGTTTCCGTTGCCGTAGACCACGCTGCTTTTATTCCCCAAAACCTTTATCTTCGCGAGAAAAGAAAATACTTGAAGATTCCATCGACAGGCGTGTGTTCACTTGTGGTTCGCCGCTTATTTCTCCGACTAATTTTCTGAATGGGAAACTTTCCTGGAAGACCTGTTTGACCTGCGACGATGCTGTAGAAACAGCGTTTTATTACAGCAACTTATGTTTGGGGAATGTATGCCATAACTGTGGGGAGACAGGGGAACACGTTTCTGTTGGAATAGAACACTCCAATTCATTTCGCTTGATCTTACCTGTTTGTTAGGAATTGAACCCAAAATGCTAATGCCTTTGTCCCTGCCAAATGATCACAAGTCTGATGAGGATGTAAGCTCGTTATCTTCTTGTCTGTAAAAGAACGTCATTTGATTAACTAACTCTTAATTTTCCTCCGTTTTCAAGGACGTTAGAATAACTGAAACGTATCCTGTAGATATACAAAAGAGGTAAGTTTTAATTTTATTAAATATGGAAAATGTTCCACCGGCATTAGATACTGGATTTCAAGTTAGATTTATTAATGAGAAATATTTATTGTGTTTTCTGTCGCTTATATAATATAAAGATTTAGCCAAGCCTAAAAGCGGAGCCGCCAAAGAATAAATTGGTGTTCGTTTCTCAAAAATAGTCCGAAACTTTTCGGTCTGAAATATATTTCCGGGCTTTTTTTGGCTCGTCCAATACTTTGGGGATCTGTTCTGTAAAACCAAGCTCGAAAGGTCATTCTAGAGGCTGAGCACAGCTTGATTTCTTTTTTCGGGCATCAAACTGAACACATATTTTACTCACGAGCCGTCTTGCTTGGTTTTTGCAATGTTTCCATATCCTGTCAGTTAACTGTCAAGGCTTGTCAAATCTCCTTGGATTATTGGCTGTTCGCTTGAATGAACTTCAAACGGCGCTCATTTACAACAACAAAATTTAAATGGGTTATCTTCATCGCGTTCGGATGTTAACAAATAACATGAACTGCCACTATTAGTCTGGTCAAAAATTTATACAGGCATTTCACCGGCATTTTACTGGGATTATCCAAAAGAAAGGATTTTGGGAGCTTCGAAGCACTTGTAATAAACTTATCGAAGAAATGTCCCGTAGGCTTTTATAGCAGCCGAGAAAAAAATTCGAGCGCTTTGAAGAACACTCATTACTTACCGGATGAAATAGCTTTAAACTCAAAACTGCTTCGCTTATAGTTACTTAAGTAACCCTTATATTTTTTCTGTAACTTGAGACCATCGAGATTGAAAACAAACAAACACCAAACATTCTTAACTCTATGGCATAAGTTTTGCGGCTGCAAATTGTTTAAATTTGAGCGCTTTTAGAAACGCACAGAATTGTTTTTGGAAGCTTTTCGGATATAATAGGTTTAAACCGACAACTGCTTCGCTTATAGTTTTTTAAATAACTGTTATTTTTCGTTCTCTAACTCAGTAGAGACCATCAAGATTCAAAACAAACACCAAACTCGCTTTAAATTATGCCGGCATAAGTTTTGCGGATGCGAAGTAAGCATATATTAGGCGCTTTGAGGAACGCAGAAAACTGTTTTCGGAAGCTTTTGGGATAAAATAGCTTAAAACCGACAACTGCTTCGTTTAAAAGTTATTACTATTGAAAACGTCTAGGACAAGAAAATCGACAATTGCACAAAGAGATGTACCCGAAAGTCAAAATTGAAAGCAATTATTCGTCGTAATCTCACTGAAGTGACGCTTGTGCAGCTAGTTGTCTTGTGTGAAATCGGCTGAGCATGGCAAAATATACATCTGTCACAAATCTGAGCGCGTTTTCTAATAATTTTTTAAAGTCAAAAGTAAATGACACATTTCTAATGACATAAATTAAATTCCCATTTCAAAACGAAATTTCTTTGACCGTAATACTCAAAATCATGTACCTTACCACCATTTAAAAAACTTCACTAACTCGGTTATGTTTCAGAACAGGGCAAGCTCTCCGCCGTGAAGAAAACAAAGCGATGAAGTCCTTTGAAGGCAGCTTTTGTAACTTAAACTTTTTCGCCTTCTACCAGTATTCTTTTGAACTTTTTCTTTCCATTTATAGAAATTTCCATATGTACTTCCATATTGACTCCTAATAAGTGGAGACGGAGTTAAAGCTTGGGGCATTTGTGGCATCCTTAACAACATTGTAAATCACCAGTCAAGTTTTACTTAGGAATAATTATTGTGTTTGCAACATCATGTTATAGTGTACCTGTTTCGTCACAGCCAACAAAGAGTGGCAGCACAACAACAACAACAATTTATCTAAGTATTCCTATATGGGAAGTTTCTAAAATAGTAAATTAAATACAATGTAATGTAACATTCTTGTTGACAATAGGTCACAATCATTGCAACAGGAGTGTCCTTCTGTCATCATCACTTGATCTTCAATTTTGATAGTTGATATTTATTGATCTATCAGAACCACCACCAAAAACATAAAGCAGAAATAATGATTCCATGTTTACTTCATCTGACCAAAAAGCAAGGGGGGGGGGGGGTCTGACTGCCCTATGTCAGTATCTACAACCACCCAATCTAGATCACTCGAGGCCTGGATGAGTCTAGCTTAGTTACAGCTGTTGGTGTAAACAGGGATTTTTGTTGTTGGCAAGCTGATGTAAATCAGGTCAGGTCAGGTCGTGGTCATCAGTGAAAAGGCAGGGAATTTATTTCAGCCTGATTGGTAGAAACCTTGATATGGGCACATAGGATTAAACAAACTCCCAGAAAATGTTTGTCTTCATAAACAAATGTAACCGAGTGAGACATTTTCCTGGAATTCTTTCAGCAACCTCTTGATTTTCTTTCTATTTTCACTCTCTAACAACGAGGCATTTACAGCCTCCTCACATGAAGAGTAAACAAAATCCTGAACTCTTGTCTTGCTAAAAAGGTGATTTATTTAAGTTAAAATCCTTCATCCAGTGCAGTCATGTTAAGACAGTGTATGCAGAGTCCAGTGTAAAAATGTTATGAGTACGCGATCGTCGTTGAAATTATACTGATATCATAATGTCTTACTGAAGTCCAGAGAAGAATAAAAACAAATTGATTGGTAGAAACCTTGATATGGGCACATAGGATTAAACAAACTCCCAGAAAATGTTTGTCTTCATAAACAAATGTAACCGAGTGAGACATTTTCCTGGAATTCTTTCAGCAACCTCTTGATTTTCTTTCTATTTTCACTCTCTAACAACGAGGCATTTACAGCCTCCTCACATGAAGAGTAAACAAAATCCTGAACTCTTGTCTTGCTAAAAAGGTGATTTATTTAAGTTAAAATCCTTCATCCAGTGCAGTCATGTTAAGACAGTGTATGCAGAGTCCAGTGTAAAAATGTTATGAGTACGCGATCGTCGTTGAAATTATACTGATATCATAATGTCTTACTGAAGTCCAGAGAAGAATAAAAACAAATTTCATTTAAGACCGTAATGATAGCCGTACTGGTAGCTCTCTTCGCCTGTACAATCGAAAGTCAGACCACGCTATCGTACCTGTCCTGTTTTGCGAATGAAAAGCATCTCTGGGCTTTGCAGTAAAACTTCTTTGCTTACCGAGACAGATCCTTGTAAAACAATGCTCGTTCGTAACCATTTCTTCAAGTTAAAAACATAGCAAACATCAAAATCTCGAGTAGCCTGAATGCTTCGACCTTGCATCTCCTTCAACACAATTATTACGATTCCCTTGTCCCAGAATGCTGGATCCGAGGAATGCTGAGTACTTCCCCTGCATTTCGTCAAAAGGAATACGCAACCCACCGGTTATTAGGCAGTTCAGCTACGAGAAACCTTTGCCAACTCTCCCAAGTTCCTTCCACTTTGACACCATGTTGGTTTTGTTGTCAAGTCGATTGACGTCACATTAGCTTATCACGTGATATTTTGGCCGCGCGAGACGGCGACACTTTTGAAGTCAAATTTGCGCTATTTTCACCGCGAAAAAAGTACGTTTGAAAAGTTTGATGCCGGTTTAAAGCTTAGAATCGTTTTTTATACAAATAAAACAATCAAAAACCGAAGAAAAAATTTTCGTGTCATATACACTTTAAGAAAGATCTTTTACCGTGTTATCACTAGTGCCTTTTTTGTGTTAAGAAAAACATGGTTTTTCGTGCGGTACCTTTACACACGAAGGCAGTTCTGCCAATATTTATGCAGCACAGAACTTCCTTTTGAACGTAACTTTCCCACTTACTTTTCTAATGCCACGTTTAGCTTTATATAAAGTGAATATCGGTTCTGTTTTATGTCGTGTTAAAGTAAACAAAGGTAGACGTCTAAAATCCACTTTGAGCGTTTTTTAAATCAAGATAAAAACATCACTTTGCAAAAATGATTTCTTTAAACCACGTCAGGCTTGTCGGTCGACTTAAAAAAATTGACTAGAACAAAGCCGTTAAAGAGTCAACAACAACAAGGGCTTGGCTATGGCGTCATACATTAATCAATTTAGCTGGCTCGCCCTTCTACCGGCACAAAGTTAAGAATAAAAGCTATCAAACTGATCCATCGTTCTAAGCCGACGACTTGTTTTTCTTCAGGCCTGGGGCAATAAGTGGCTAAAACAAAATTTTGTGTTTTTTTTTTCTTAAATCACCATGGCTACACCGTTTGTGCTCAAGAAAGGACCAGAGGTAAGAAGCCCGAGAGAAATTTACTTGGGCTTTTTCTCACTCCGGAACTCACACATCCACTAATAAGAAATTAAGTAGCTTTAACTACATTTAACTCACTTTGTTCGCTTTTAGCTAACGTTCAGCAAGACATCGAGTACCTTTAGCTTAGGCTATTCCAGAATATTTCACAACATATTTTTGGGAAACAGTACAAGCAAACACAGCTTGAGTGGTGACAACCGTTTTTTTTTCCGGTTAGAAATTCAAGGATTGCAGGAGATTTAGGAATTGTCACCGTCACCCAGGGTGCAAGATGACCTGAGAAAAGCCGCAAGTGAGTTCACATGTAAAACATATAAAACATCCTGACGCATACAGTGACTGACAATGACTCCGCTAGTGAGGCCCAAAACACATTACAAAAGAAAGGTTGTAAAAAACTCTGTAACAACTTTATTTCTGGATCAGTTTAAAACATTCTAACTATTTGGGTGTTTCCACATAACCTGTAAAATAACATAAGTATCGTATTTTCAGAATTTGAACAGATTAGATTTCAATCACTTCAATTTTACGCTTCCAAACAATGAAGTAACGTCTAATAGTCGTTCAATATCTTGTCTCTTCTGAATTAATCACAACATGCTCAACCAAATTCTCAGCTTTCCTACGCAAAAATGTAAGTCCCTGTTCACAAGAAAACGCTGTTCGACAAATTATAGCTTGTATCTAACTGTTAAAGATTGCCCAGGTTTACTAGACGATAACCATCTCTAGCCACAAGTTAAATTCTAATGTACGTGTTCAGACTGGGGCGCAAAGCGGTCATTGTCTTACGACCTATTTTTTAAGACTGCTGATAAGATATGTACTTTCAAGAGTGATGAGACTGAAGATCCTCGTAGTGATATTTAGCAACTTCACCTGCCTTGGGGGGGGGGGTACTCGCATATATGAGCCACATGGGTATGTGTCGCTGTGCAGGGTGTGGTTTTCAAAACGTTTAGTCTGGGATAGAGTATAGAAAAAAGGGAGTTTTGGTCTTGAATAGGGTATCATTTGCCAGACAACCAGGGATGGACGCTCGGCGCTGAACATAGTCTGGAATAGGAGTCTAATCTAAGGAACCCAGCGGCACAACGTCAACCAAACATTTTTTAGCGTATGCCGCCTCCTCGGCAACTTTACCAGTTCCAAAGACATCTCTACGGAGATCGTTCACTCTCGAATCACTCAACTGATCTTTCCGGAAAACTTCAGCTCCAGTAAGCAACCACAACTTACAATTTAAATCCATGCAAAATTTTAGTACTTTGGCATTCACTATATGTCATGTCACCTCCAGAGGCCTTTTTGGCTGCTGAAACAACTAGTTTTTAATGGTTGTGACATTTAAATGCCAAAAAGAATGTTTGTAAACGCGAAGTATCGCTATACTGCATATTCTAATTCCAAGTAAGAAATGACAGAATATATATAAAATGAGGCGATTCACAAAAGAAGATAATTCTGCTGTTCTGAATAAGAACTATATTCTGTCCATTCCTTTAATTCTGCTATCGTAAGCAACATTGCCAGTTAAGATTACTCTTTCGTTTATGGGATAGGCCCCAAAAGAACATGAACATCGGATATTTCGAGTATTCCTTTTCTGGAACAGTCCCATAAAAACGCGTTCTTTGATGCTGTTTTCCTCGCGTTTCAGGTAGAAGCAAAATAGGCATTCCCATGGTAAAGTGTTATGTCACTGGTGCCAACAGCCGGGTATCTTCCTTCCGAAAACTGCAACGAGCGCGTTTGCAAAGCTCAAAGGAGAAACCAAGAAAGCGACAAAACTGGGAGATTACAAAAATGACAACAAACAATGCACACGCAGCGGGAACAAAACCAAGAATCACAAGTTCGATCCACCAACAAATATTCAGCCAATCAGCAAAGGGACCAGTGGATGTAACAGCCAATGAGAGAAAAGCTGCAGGAAACAAGTTGACCATTCCTAGCACTATTAAAGATAGAAGTGAAATCGTTTCCACCACGTTAGCCCTAGAATCCCGAAATGGCTGCTTTGCCAAATGGTGAAGAAGAACCAGAAACGAGAAGAAGGTCATCAGCATAACGGGAGAAAGGGTCGCTGATAGCAGCTTTCACGATGATAAGAATCAGCCGACGACCAATCAGTATGCTCTCCCAGTTCAAAGAACCTCCCTTGCCGTCTACGGGCCTTTTAAAAGGATCATACAAAACCTTTTCTATTGATTCAGTCAAAAGCACGGAAGAAGTAAAATTCCCCTCATTTGAATTTCCCAAGAGAGCGGTGAATGTCCAATGGACTAAGAATGGCAAAGGAAAAAGACAAGCGAGTACAAATCTTTCCACGGTCAGAGCCTCTCTGTGCAGCTTCGTTGATCCCCAAAACAACACCAACCCAAAAGGGACAACAAACACGACGACGAAAGCTATACAAATATATTGCCACCACTGCAGGCACATTACATTACCATCATAAAACAATCGTCGCTCAGAACCAATAGGAACACATCGAAGCAGATCAAAACTGACAGATCCTAGAATTGTGTATCCCAGTAGTAATATTTGCAGTATACCTCCAAGATAAGGACCTGCCCCAGGCATGTCACTAAGACGTAATTTCTGGAATCCAAAGTGAAGACTATAAAGAAAGAAGATCATAAGTAGGGTGCCAAATACGTGAAACGTGGAAAAAAGGTATTTGGTTACGACAGTAAGACCGGGGAAAGGGCATACCAACCCAGAGGAAGTGGTGATCTTTTGCTGAAAATTAAACAATCCTATTACAGGTTCAACAAAATAGGTTTTTAGAAGAGATTTGGAATGGGAAGACGAAACGATGAGCAGATTTCCTGCCTGGTAGAAGTAGAATCCAATCTTGAGGTATCCCCTGTCAAAGTCTGTCTCTTGAGAGATCATAGGATCAGGTGCCTTAAACCAAAAGATCTGTCCCTTTATCCAGGATAGAACAGGCGGCTTAAACGTGAAGTAAAGTGCTATTATCAGGACATACAATGCCGCAACAGGCCAAAACCAATAGTCGTTGCACCTGTCAATAGGTCGGCAGTAGGTGGAGTAAAGTGTCTCAGTGAAACCAGGCTTACATCGCCCGCACAAAACACCAGAACGGTTTCCTTGGCAGTAGTTATATTCAAACGAATCAAGTTCTTCATTTGGACTGCAGTATCCTATTGGACAGATGGTAAACTTCAGAGTTGGTGGATATTTCGACACGTCGAATCCCCAGAAGTTTGGCTTAGCGATAATGTTCTTGCTACAATTTGCTCCAAACGGACAAATGAGACACTGGAAGCCAGGCGTTTGATAAGTACCGTGTGTTTGCCCACGTTGCAAACTATACAAACCCCCAGGGCAAGGCAGACAGCTATAATCCAGACCAGTCACTCTTACTTTACACGAAAAGTCTTTTGTTATGGTGGTTATTGTGTTTGAAAAGTTTAAAAACTCCATTTCACTTCCCACTGGGCAATAAAGTGCTGTACGATTTTTCTCGCCAAATTCAACAGGACCTCCTTTTCCAATGGTGACAAGAGAATTTTTAACAGCATTCCGCTCGGCATTCAGCGTCGTATTTTCAGTAACCAATGGCCCTGCACTCTCAGTGTGAATAAAAGATGACTTTGAGAAGGTCTTGAGGTCGCAAATTAACTTTGTTTTGGATAGCAGGAAAAAACTATTGCGTATCACAACACTAGTTGAGCCCTCCGCTGCATAAATTGATCCACCAACAGCTGACGCAAAATTGTCAACAAAGAAACAATTCTGAAATATTGTTTTTCCATTTTGCAAATACACTGCACCACCAATCAGTGCAGTGTTGTCCTGAAATGTTGTGCCTTCGAAAAGAGGGCTGCTGTTATAATCCCACTTTGGAAATTTTTCATGAGAAAGGCCTTGCTTAATGCAGCCTGGATCTTCAAGTTCATCAGAAGGCATCGAGATGTGAAGAGCTCCTCCGACTGTAATTGGGGACGAGTTATTCAGAAACAGGGAACGTTCAACCACAATACGTGACTTGTTAGGGACTTGAATGTAGAGACCTCCCCCGACACTCTGGACACTTCTACAGTTTTTAAATGTTACGTTTGACATGATCAATTTCCGAAATTGCATTAACAGGAAGACTCCACCACCGGGAGATTGTGCAACATTTTCTGTAAAACGCGTATCATTTATCGTTAGATAATTTCCTAGTGACTTATTATCCACGGAAACTGCACCACCGCGGTCAGTTGAATTGTTTTTGGAGAAATATGAGTTCTTGATTGTTACATTCTGCCCTGCTGGTCCACCACTGATATAAACCGCGCCTCCAGGCGCAGTAGCAGCATTGTTTTCAAAACCTGAGCTCTTCAAGAGAACAAAATTCGCAGTACCAACCTTAGAATTTTCCAGGTACATCGCTCCCCCTGGACCACTAGCTTTGTTTTCCGTAAAATATGTATCTTTTATTGTTACATTATGGTTTCCTGGCGAATAACCAATGGATACTGCACCTCCTGGTGCGGGTGTAGTGTTGTTGACAAGGCGAGAACTCTCGATTGTCACATACTTCTTAGACTGATTAACTTGAGAACCTCTGTTTGCAACCATTACTGAAATGGCTCCGCCTGGACCGTAAGCACTGTTATTCGTAAAATTAGTTTGTTTTACTGTTACGTTATACTCTGCGATCGAGTCATCGATGAAGATTGCACCCCCGGGTGCGGAAGAGGCACTTTCAAGAAAACACGAGTCCTCTATTGTGATGAAAGTTTGAGAACCAACACTAAAATCTTTATCTTTTCCAGAGCTCATTGCTGAGTAAGAATTAGTGATGGCCACACCTCCACCATAACCAACAGAGGCGCTTGATTCAAATATAGTCTCTTTAATAGTCACATTGGTCAGTGCCCCAAACGACACGTAAACTGCTCCACCAAACTCGCCATTATTTCTGCAACCAATAAAACGCGAATTTTCTACATAAAGGGCAACACTCTCTGCAACTTGGAAGATAGAACCCGCGTACAATGCTCCCCCGGAGGTATACGCACTACAGTCAGTGAACGTGGAATTCAGCGAGCGAACCAGTATCTTAGGACCGACAATTGACACGGCGCCACCGTGCGTAGAATACGAACTCGCGGCTTTGAACACGCAATCTGTTATGTCTACATTCAACAGCAGCTCTGTGTTCGTTTCAGATATATAATGATCTCTCTTTTGAGTGACATTTTCCACGCTCTTCGACAAGGACCTAAATTCATGAATGGAAACGGCGCCTCCACTTCCAGCCTCGTTGCCTTTAAAGACGCACCTGACAAGATTCACCGTGGATCGCGAGCACTCTAAATGAATAGCTCCACCATTGAAAGCCCCAAATGCGCTTGTATCTTCAAACGTAGAGTCTGTTACCGTAATATTTGCATGATAAGTTGCCGAGAGCGAAAGTGCACCACCATTTCCATTCACACCGTATCCTGAAAATGAAGCGTTATGGACCTGAACTGACAAATTTGTTGCACTCGTACTGACGGCTCTTCCACTGTTAGCTGTGAAATATGCTCGATTAATAAAAGCGGCCACATTGTTGCCTCCTGCGATAAGTTCGGTGCAATCTCCAAAGGAGCAAATATGATTGTTTCCACTCATAACAATGTTATTTAAAGACAGATTCAGGTGTCCATTCTTCAAGTTAACATAAATCATACCCAACCGAGTAACCAGGTTGTTTGAGAATGTGACATGATCGAAGGTAAGCTCGCACTTAAACGATCGGGTGGGTTGCTGCAAAATTTCCACTTTTATTAATCTTCCATCGTCATTTTCTGAAGGAACAAAATTATCAATGAACGTTGTGTTTTGTACTTCGAGAACAAGGAGTTCAATCTGGTTTCTGTTTGTTCTACTGTTAATATTAACAGAAAGGCCACTGGTGTTCTTCCAAAACAAGGAATTTCGGATTCGGATGGTGGTCGATGTCTTGTTCCCCACCGTAAACTCAACTCGCTGTTTGCGCCCACCAAATTTGCAGCCATCTATTTGAGCCGAAGAATCGCGAAAAGTGACAACGGTATCGTAGAAAAACAATCCTGATAAAGTAATGCTCATATCGTTATCCGCTCCATCAAAAATCAAACTTGAACTGTTTAAGCATCGAATCTGAGGCATTGGGCCGTATCCTTCGAAAACAAACTCTTATTGATGGAAATTCCCGGATGTGGTGACGTTACTGATGTTACGTTACAGTTGTAGGGATCTTTATCGGTGTTGGTGCCATCCAGATAAATACGATCGCCTAGTGTCGCAACGTTCACTACGCGAGAAATGGTTTTGCACGGATTAGTCTGGTCACAAGACCATTTGTCATCACCTGATGCACGTGAAACGTATATGTTAGCTTCCCCAGCAAGAACACCTGCAAAGAATAAGTTATCGCTTTAATAATGTAGATAAGGGGAGGGGGGAGGGTTATACATTGAATACAAAAATCATAACTAATTTCACATTAAGGGTGTTTCCACCCATAAAAAAACACCACATATTTACGTTTCCTGTAGTGGTTAAGAAGGGGGATTTTCCTCGAGCCCATTTGTATATAAAGCATATATTACGCCGCAACCCTACCGTGTTCCCAAAACGAAGAGCGTATGACTAGTGATTTCATGATTGCTGTCGTCGATATAATAAATTTACCCGGTCAGTATAAATTGAAGGCTGCAAATTTCACACTGGCCATAATAAAGAATAAAGTCAAAACTCTCCTCTAAGCACGCCTTAATAAAAATGATTGTTCACTTCTATTTTTATTTCAAAAATTTCTGTTGCTACAATTTGCAAATAAAAGGATCGCTTGTGAAGAAAGATAATTTCGTTTTCGCTACACAAAGTACAAAATGCACTGGAAGATTATCAAGATGTGAAGTTATAAGTTTACCACGTGATCTAATGTTGGGGTAGAGGAGAGTGGGTTTGAGGACAATGACACTGCCAGTGAAATAAATATATTTTATTCGCAGTTTTCCGAGTTGTATTTCAGACGATAAGTCAATGATGTCTGGAGCGTTTCTTGCTCAGACCGTTATCGGCGGCGGCCATCTCTCAAGACCTGTGTGATCATACAGGAAAAAGGGAAAGGGGGTAGTATATATTTTGTAAATGAATATTTGACGTTGAAAGCAACGAAACACAAAGGGGCTTTAATAGTATTGTTAATCTCCAGCATTAATTAAGACCGAGGATCATTCTAGCGATGGGATGTGCATTTATAGCTGTAGAAGTGGAACCGTTTTGATGTAATATGGTCTTGAGTCACAAACATTCGACTCTCCAATTGAAATGGGAATACAGTTAATGATAACTTAATTACTAAAAACATTATCATGTTTCTTCAATAACAATATCATATTACTAAGCAGCAAAGCTCTATGTTCTTCGCAGAGATTAAAAGCGCCAATCAGTAGCCGAGAATATGGAATCTTGCGCTATGGAGACATCAAAGCAGCATGGATCCAGCCCAGCTGGGCCATTTGTTATTTAAAATGTGCGAGATGACAATTAAGATTAAGATGGCCGGAGTTTCTATTGTACAGTCGTTTTGAAATTTTGCCGTTATGAATCTTGCCGTTTTGACGTTATGATTTTACTTAGAGGCAGAGCTCAATCCCCAATCCGGCCGACCTGAAGCGCGCCAATCGCTATCATGTAGCACACGCGGCATGTAGGACGAGATTACTGTTTTTGTTAAAAGCGCTACAAAATTATAATCCAACATCTGAACGCCACATTCAAACCTACCTAGGTGAGATATCAATTACTGTAGTCGTATAAAAAGTGGCAGGCGAATTTAAAATTACTGCCTTTACAATATACGACATCAAAAACATGAAAATCAAGTAAGTATTGGTGAACGTGCTTGTAATATGGTAGTAGGTACAGTAATCAGAATCATCCTAAATTTAATTCCGCGTAGTTTTTTAAATTAAAAAATAAGCCCTGCTGATCTCTTTCGAACATGAGATTCAGTGTTCTCAATTCTGAATGGCGTACTTAATCTCTGCGAAGAAAATTGAGCTTTGCCGCTAAGCAACATGATAATGTTTTTAGCAATGAAAGTTACAGTCAACTCTTTTTCCCAGCTCAGAGGAAAGAAAGACCCAATGTAGTGACTTAGCAACCATGTTTTACCAAAACAGTTCTGATAACCTCAGCTACTCCACAGTCCTACTTCCAAGCGAATACTGTCGCCGATTCCAAGATGAAGACCACCGCGTGGTAAGCGTCTCTGTAACACTGGCTTCGATAATTCTCAACGCTTTCAGCTGTCCTCTCATCGTTGTTATGAACGTTTTAGTGATAGCGGCCGTGAGGACAAAACGAACACTTCAGAACATGAGCAACATACTACTGGCTTGTCTAGCGGGAACCGATCTGCTTGTTGGAACTGCCACCCTGCCTGCGTCCATAGTAGCGGAGATTTTCGCCATTGCTGATGGTTCCGTGACCACATACTGCAACATCGTGACGAAGTTGGTTTCTCCGCTGCGGTTTCTGTCCGTTTTAGCGTCTCTTTTCCACTTGGTGGTCATAAGTGTTGAGCGTTATATCGCACTAAAATATCCTTTGCAATACCAACAAATTGTCACCAAGTTTCGTCTGGCGATAGCAGTTGCAATTGCTTGGTTTGCAGCCGGTGCATATACTCTTTTCAAACTGTTAGTAGTTAATTCGTTGCCAAGTACGGTTCTTCAATTTGTGACAATTTTAAGTCTGTTTGTAATCGCCTACTGTCATATTTCCGTCTATTTTACCTCTCGAAGACATGAAAAGCAAATCCAAAGTGAACAGATTCCTGCAGACGCCGCTGCAAAATTTATAGCGGAAAAGAAGGCCTGGAAAACTACTAGTGTAATTATCGGTTTTGTTCTCTTGTGTCTTTTACCAGGAAATTTTATCAGTATTGGGGGAAAAATTGCTTCAGATACCAAATGGGTTAATATTTTTCGTCCCCTTGTTCATTCTTGTCTTATGCTAAATTCATTGTGTAACCCAATCATTTATTGCTTCAGAAGTAAAGTGTTGCGCGAAGCAATGATTGCAATTCTCACCAGAAGCAACAGTAACTGAAACCCAGAGGTAAGAACGCTGTGTAAATATGAAGTATTGTTCATTTATTTGAAGTTTACCAATAAACCGGTAGCATAAACTATGCCCTTTGTGTTCAGTGTTAAATCAAGCAGGAGGGATTTTTAGGCTAAAAATAAACTCTATCTGATTTAGACTTCAAAGACATTCGTTGCATAAAAGATACCGGTGTTGTAGTGCGATTTGGTTTTCAACTTAGTATAGTAGCCTTCATCTTGTGCAAGAAACATTTACTTTGTACGTGTGAAGAATTATGCTCGTCCATTCAAGCTTCTCGACAAGCAAAAGCCCAGGTATTGTGCAATACACATAAATACACAATAAATGAAGACTGCTCCCTGTCGTTGAATTTTCAATCGCATTTTGCTACTGCTTGCTTTCAGATCAGCGTAACACCGGAAATAGGAGTAGAAAGGCTATGTAACCAAGCCTGATGGTCATGTACCATTTTTAACGCCAATTGCTGGTTTGCATGTGACGTCATAAAATTCTAAAATCAAAACTCGCTTGGAATGCTGAATTTTTATCGTCAGCAGGTGTAAGATGACATAAAAATATATCTTTTTACAAGTTTCCAGCTCGGTAGCGTCCTTCGTTTTTAAACTAGAGAATTTTGAATTTTCGAGTTCTCCGCCATACGTGGCATCAAGATGGCACCGTGACAAAGCAGTCTTGTTTGAAAAAAAGACCTCTCCTTAGGATTTTAGCAGTTTGAACATTTCAAGTATTAGGTGAAGTGTTTACGTGAAAGTATACTAGCTCACGAGTGAAGAGTAATCGCTTTCATAGCAAAAGTGTATTACAGGTGTTTTCTTTGATATCCGGCCGCCATATTGGTGTACCACGGCGGTACACCAATATGGCGTCTGCATACTGAGCTCTATAAATTTCCGTGGAACGTGTTGGCAAATAACTCAAGAACGCTGTACCGCACAGATTTGAGACTTGGAGAAGTTGTTGATTTATTTATCTTTGATAACATCTGAAATTCTTGGCTTCTTTTATTGAATGTTCTCGAATTTATTTTTGTATGGTGTGACAGTGCAACCCGGCAATAAATTCCGCTTACAGTTTGTCCCAATTTTTTTTTCAGAGATTTTACCGAACCTTTCTTATTCCTCAGTTCCTTAATGGCCTTTACGTTTATCGGTTCCTAAAGAAAAACATGACATTTCTTTCCGGTGAATAAAAAGGAAAAAGACATACATCCAAAAATTAAACTGTAGCGTGACGCGGGACGTCTACCCAAACAAATACATATATAAAAAATAAAACACAAACAGCGGTAATATATATAAACATTATAAACTTACGCATTTTTATATAAACTTGACGTTTCGTATGCTAGTCAACATACATTTTCAAAAGTGACCGTTACAATTTTGACAAACCTTTTATACAATAGTGATAAGGGGTCTGGAACCAAGATTAAGAAAACAATCTTAACAGTGAATTTATAAAAAGCTACAGATAATTAATAAAGTATCAGCTTCTCATTGTCCTATGCTTTAAATTAATAAAATTTTATGAAATAAACAGTGTTTCTTTGTTTATATCTTACATACTTACTATCTAGGGCAAAAATTCGCTCTCCAAACGAGAATGACCGTCTTTCTTATTTTTGCTCCTAATTAGTTATAATTATGAAAGGTGATACACAATTCACCCGCACCAAGCATTTAAATGATCTATATTTCTTGGAAATGCGTCATTTCCACTTACAATTTCCTCAATTGTGAATGAATCCGTAGTCGAAAAACAACTATACACCCGAAAAGTTCCATTTTTCCCAACATTTGTCACCATAAACGGCAATATTTTTTGAGCTTCTTGTACCTGAAATCAAATGTCGGTATTGGACTGCCGACCTCTGCGCACAAATATATGCAAATATGCTAAGTAAATCGTACAAGACAGAATCTACTGTGTTGGGGAGGCGTGCACGGTGAGCAAGAACAATAAGCCACGCTTCAAACATGAAACGTCGCACCCCAACACAATAGCTTTTGCCATGTTCGCGTTATTGTGCGAATTGTCCAATGAGACGAGAACAGCGGGATGAAATTAGCATATTTGCATATATTTGTGCGCAGAGGTCGGCGGTCGAATACCGACATTTGATTTCAGGTACAAGAAGCTCAAAATGTTGCCATTTATGGCGACAAACGTTAGGAAAGATGGAACTTTTCATGCGTATGGTTGTTTTTCGACTATGGATTCATTCATGTTTGAGGAAATTGTGAGTGGAAATGGCGCATTTCAAGAAATATAGATCATTTAAATGTTTGGTGCGGGTGAATTGTGTATCACCTTTCATAATTATTTTCCTAATTAGGAGCAAAAATTAGAAAGACGGTTATTCTCGCTCGGAGAGCGAATTTTTGCCCTAGATAGCAAGTACGTAAGATACAAACAAAGAAACACTGTTTACTTCATAAAATTTTATTAATTTTCAGTCATAACTCAAGCTTTGGCCACCTGTGAGTGCAAGTGCGAGAAAAAGAAATGTTTCAATTTCCTTGTGCTTAAGGCTAATAACATAGTACAAGAATAAGCAGGATATTTACACGGTGGTGTAGGTGGAGGTGGTGTCTGCGTCTATATTCGTACTAGCATTAATTACATAGTCCGTAAAGACTTGGCATTTGCTAATCTCGAAAATTTATCCGTCGAAATTTCCAAACCAAGAGCTAAACCATTTGTTGTCAGCACATGGTATAGGCCTCCCAACTCTTCTTCTGAGCTCTTCGGAGATTTTGAAGCTTTTGTTGGCAGGTTGGATAGCGAAGGTAAAGAGCACTATATAATGGGCGATCTCAATTGCAATATGCTACCAACATCTTGTAGTAACATAAACACCCAAACGCTTTTAAGAGCTCCTGACCAGAAATATCGAGAATCCGACGACAGAAGCGAAATTTCATATTTCATTTTATTTCACCAAAAATACCCCTTTGGTAAACTATTTTCAAAAATCATAATTAAAAGTCCATCCGCTTATTGTTTTTTTCCAAAAATTAGAAAAGTTCAAAATACGGCTAGAAGCTCGCTTGCGCCCCCCGGAAACAAGGGAAAATTGTGCATTTTTAGCAAGCTCGTACGCAACAATAGAAATCGTTCCCGTTCTACCATTTGGCTCATACCTACATCATTCTTTCCTCTATCTAAAAATATAAAAATCGGATATAAATTTCTATTTTTAAACTGCTTGCTGACCTGTTGAAGATACTAACCTTGAAGGGTTCAGAGTCAAAGTGAAATTTGGGTCAACTTCAGAGGCCTATAACTGACCTAGCATATATTTTTCAAACCAAAAATATACTTCAAAAGTAAGCTCAAGCATTCCTTTTTACTCTCTGAAAGTGTCGTTTTTGGCCCGCTAAAAGCGACGCGTCGAGAAAAAAAGTGTGCAGGGTATTTTGAGCATTTCGGAGAACGGCCGCTGTCACGCGAGCCACATCGGTTCCACTAAAGCAGTCATAAAACAAGGTTTCACTGGCTCATTGTTTTGAATAGGTTAATAAAGTAAAAATATATACTTTTCATTTAGAGGTAACTATGTTACTATGGCTTAGGGGCAACCCGGTTTACTTTTCTACAGTGCAAATTTATTGACAATGTAACAATATTATTTGATTGATCCAAACTGATAAACCAAAGATACTCTCACGTTTAGACATCATCTTGTGAATCTCTTGGTTCACGTTATCACTCTTTTTACCAGAATTATTGGCTGCATTAGTCATGTTAATTTGTAGATTGAAAAAACGAAAGTTAAAAACCACGTCAAACTATGCACTCCGTATATAAATGGTCATAAATGTGAGACATGAAATGAGCTGAGCTTTTCGTGATAGTCACGATGTAGGATAGCGTGACGCAGTGACTCAGAAAGCTGAAAGACCCAAATTGGCTTAAACCAGGAACCCTTGCTTAAACATAAATGTTAGTTTTCCGGTAAATAGCTGTTTTGAATGTATATATGCGAAGTGACATTTCTCTAATGAGGGAAAGAATCATAAGGGTCATTTGCAATTTCAAATATGCTAGGGTCGCATCATTTACTGTTAGAGGGGGTGGTTGGAAAAAACCACAATATTCCCGGAAAGCTTTTGTGGAAGAAAGAGCGCAAAAACACCAGGGAAAGAAAATTCAATCGAAGCTTTTAGTTACAAAAATAATAAATAAATCATAATCGTAACAACTAAGCAGAAAAGTGCAAAAATTAAATGATACGTCTCTTATTGTCTTTGATCGGTTTAAAATGGACGAGTGCTATTTTAAGTCTCGTGGGACACATCCAGTTAACAGAATTGAAACCATTTCTTCTAGTAGGCTGGTGTAGAGTACTATTCTTCTAAGTTTCAACGGAGGTGTTTACAAGTCAAAGCGCTCTTAGTGAAACTGAAAAAGTCCAAGTTTCCGGTTGCCATTCTTTGCCATCAGTCGTACTGGTCGTACACGGTGAGATGCAGTCCAGTTGAAACCTGGAGAGGATATCTTGTCTTGCTGTACAATGTAGTCAAATTGGTTTATTTTATTTTATTTTTTTTTATGAGGGGAGGGATGCTAGGGGTCATTTGCAGATTCAGATATTTCAGGGTCGGACCATTTATTTTAGAGGGGTGGTTGGAAAAATAAGAAAAGTTTAATTTGGAAAGCTTTTGTAGAAGAAACGCTGCAAAGCTAATTTTGTCGCAAGGAGAAAGTAAAGAAAGTACCTAATTAGGGAGAATTATGTATATCTTTTCCGATCGCTGCTTGGTCTTACACCGTCGTAGGAAGGTGTGGAATGATACCTGTGCTGAAATCTCAAGAGCCCTCTGAATCCTTAGGCTTTGTTCACACGGATCGATTTCCAAACGGTTCCGGTTCGGTTAGGTCTTCTGTTCACACGGAAACTGCTATCCGTACCGTCTATCTGGTCCAGTAAAGTCCGGTTTTTGGACTTGCAAAAATGCAGGAACAATTCCGGTCCCATTGAACACCTTGACCGGTGAACACCTAGACTGGTTCGTTTTGGTTCAACAGCGTAATTTAGGCTTGAGCACTAATTTTATTTATCGCGTGTATCAGTGATGTGTTTTTGATTAAACTCACCTAGAAATTTAAAGAGACACCAAACTACTGTCTGCGATAGCATAACTGCCACATAACTTATTGTAATTCTGGGTTTAAAGCTTGAAAAGGTTAAAAGCTAAAAGAAGAAGTTTAAAGCTTTGTGTATTTTGTAATCGGCAGGGATGGGGTAATTTATTATCCGACCAGAGGCCTTTGGCTTCTTTCAATCGATAGATTCAGCCTTCTTAGATCGTCTTTCACGCATTTTGGTGTCCCGGTGGATAACTTATTAGTATTTGTCCCGTGTGAACAGATGCTCATAAATGAAACGGTCCTACGTGAACAGACCTGGTCTGGTCCAGAACCATTTGGAAACTGTTCTGTGTGAACATAGCCTCAGGTGTTGTTCGGAGGTTTGTGAGAGGGTTGGGCCTTAAGAGAAGAAACTTTCTTCTCTTACCTCTCGCGAGGTAGAATTTTTTAATCATCGAAGCGGGAAGCTTTCTTGGTGACAAAGGAAGCTTCCCGCTTCGATGATAAAAAAAGTCTACCTCGAAAACAAAGTTCAATATTGGCCATTCATCAAGAAGGAAAGTGGAAGCAGATGCAGTACCGTGGACGGAAATAAGCCGGATTGCCAGGTTCCGATGGCAAGTGTGTGGCGGCCCAGCATTAGCCACTGCGCTTTTTTAGGGTCTAGCGGCAAACGATTTCCGTGCCTTTGAAAAATAAACCACCCCGAGTACCGCAAAGCAAGATATCCTCTCGAGGTTTCAACTGGAACATCTCATCGTGTACGACCAGTACGACATCTGCGCCATGAACAGCAACCGGAAACTTAGACTTTTTTCAGTTTCACTGCGATCGCTTTGAATTGTAACTCCTTTAAAACTTCGAAGGAAAGTACCCTACATCAGCCTACTAGAAGAAATGGTTTCAAGTTGTTCTTGTGGTGGCGCTTTTGTTAACTGAATGTGTCCCACGATACTTAAAATAGCACTCACACGTCCATTTAAAACCGATCAAAGACAATAAGAGACGTATCATTTAATTTTTGCACTTTTCTGTTTAGTTATTACGATTATGATTTATGTATTATTTTTTGTAACTAAAAGCTTCGATTGAATTTTCTTTCCCTGGTTTTTTCTGCTCTTTCTTCCACAAAAGCTTTGCGGGAATATTGCGGTTTTTTCCAACCACCCCCTCTAACAGTAAATGATCCGACCCTAACATATTTGAAATTGCAAATGACCCTTACGATTCTTTCCCTCATTAAAGAAATGTCACTTCGCATATACACATTCAAAACAGCTATTTACCGGAAAACTAACATTTATGTTTAAGCAAAGGTTCCTGGTTTAAGCCAATTTGGGTCTTCCAGCTTTCTGAGTCACTGCATCACGCTATCTTACATCGTGACTATCACGAAAAGCTCAGCTCATTTCATGTCTCACATTTAATTATGCTAATTTGAATACGGAGTGCATAGTTTGACGTGGTTTGCAACTTTCGTTTTTTCAATCTACAAATTAACATGACTAATGCAGCCAATAATTCTGGTAAAAAGAGTGATAACCTGAACCAAGAGATTCACAAGATGATGGCTTAAGGTGAGAGTGTCTTTGGTTTATCAGTTTGGATCAATCAAATAATATTGTTACATTGTCAATAAATTTGCACTGTAGCAAAGTAAACCGGGTTGCTCCTAAGCCATAGTAACATAGTCACCTCTAAATGAAAAGTACATATTTTTACTTTATTAACCTATTCAAAACAATGAGCCAGTGAAACCTTGTTTTATGCCTGTTTTAGTGGAACCGATGTGGCTCGCGTGACAGCGGCCGTTCTACCGAAATGCTCAAAATACCCTGCACACTTTTTTTTCTCGACGCGTCGCTTTTAGCGGGCCAAAAACGACACTTTCAGAGAGTAAAAAGGAATGCTTGAGCTTACTTTTGAAGTATATTTTTGGTTTGAAAAATATATGCTAGGTCAGTTATAGGCCTCTGAAGTTGACCCAAATTTCACTTTGACTCTGAACCCTTCAATTTAGTATCTTCAACAGGTCAGCAAGCAGTTTAAAAATACAAATTTATATCTGATTTTTATATTTTTAGATAGAGGAAAAAATGATGTAGGTATGAGCCAAATGGTAAAACGGGAACGGTTTCCATTGTTGCGTACGAGCTTGCTAAAAATGCACAATTTTCCCTTGTTTCCGGGGGGCGCAAGCGAGCTTTTAGCCGTATTTCGAACCTATCTAAATTAAGGAAAAAACAAAAAGGGGAGGAACTTTTAAATATGATTTTTGAAAATAGTTTACCAAAGGGGTATTTTTGGTAAAATAAAATAAAAGACGAAATTTCCTTCCTGTCGTGGGATTCTCGATATTTCTGGTCAGGAGCTCTTAAATATTGCAGATATTTATAACTTGAAACAACTTATTCGTGAGCCGACCCGAATTACTCCTTCGAGCAGCACTTTGATCGATGTAATCTTTACTAGCCACCTGAATAACATATCCTGCTCTGGAGTGTCCCATATTAGTATAAGTGATCATAGTTTGGTTTATGTTTATCGCAAAATTTCTCTACCACCCCCCACTAAAGGAATTAACAATATTTTGTTTCGGCAATTCAAACATTTTGATGCCCAAAGCTTTCGTGCCGATATTTCGGTTCAACCGTGGGATAAGCTCATGGGAATGGAAAACCCTAACAGTATGTGGCTAAAGTGGAAATCATTGTTTTTGGAGGTGTGTGACAAGCACGCCCCTTTCCGCACGAAACGTGTTCGTGCCTCTAGGAGCCCATGGATAAATAATGATCTTAAGAAAATGATGTACCGTAGGGACCGTCTTAAAAAAATAGCTTCGAGAACCAAAAATCCAGAGGATTGGACTAATTTCAAAAAGATGCGTAATCAAGTAAATAATGCGATAAAAAATGCAAAAACGTCTTATTATAACAATACCTTTATGACATGTGATGACAACTCACGTAAGACTTGGCAGGTCATTAATGAAGTCACCTCTAGCAAATCTAACAAATCGGTAATTAATGAACTTGAATATAGTGGTAAGAAAACAAATAATCCAATTGAAATTGCTTAGACCTTTAATAAATTCTTCTCCGAAATCGGCCCTAAATTGTCTAAACAAATAAAAGACGTAGATGAAGAATTTCACTTCTATAGCTCAATCACAAGTTCTGTTGCACCTAATTAAACTCTGTCGAATCAAGGTTACGGGACTTGATTCTATTTCAGCTAGGCTTCTTAGAGAATGTCCCGACCTAATCTCTAAATCACTCACTCGAATATTTAACCAGTCAATAGTAACTGGAATTTTTCCGGACGAATGGAAGAATGCCCGAATCACTCCACTCTTTAAAAATGCAGGGAAAAGAATTGACCCATCCAACTACCGACCAATTTCGATTATTCCTGTTGTGGAACGCATAATTTATGATCAACTGCATAATTATCTCGTCGCCAACAACCTGCTATCTAGCCACCAATCTGGTTTCCGATCACTTCATTCCACAGTCACAACGTTACTTGAAGCAACCGATAGCTGGTCACTAAATATCGATCGTGGATTTGTCAATACTATTGTCTTTCTTGATCTCAAAAAGGCATTTGATACCGTGGACCACAATATTCTTCAATGTGGTGTTCCACAAGGAACTGTTTTAGGTCCTAGACTTTTACTCCTGTTATATATTAACGATCTACCTAACTGTCTACATTACTCCCAACGAAAAATGTATGCTGATGATACCAGTATTACATTCGCGAGCAATAATGTCGAAGAGATAAACGAGTGCATTAATTCAGACCTAGAGGAAATTCGAGTATGGCTTGCTGCCAATGAACTCACTTTGAATATGACGAAAACAGAATTTCTATTAATTGGGTCTAGACAGAGATTGTCTAATTTAACTGAGAGTCCTACAATCAAAATAATAAGGAATAATGAATGTAAGCTATCAATACCACAGCGGCGCACTAATTATTTTAAACGAAGTTTTAGCTATAGCGGGGCTGTGTTATGGAATAGCTTGCCTCGTGAGATAAAACAATCAAATTCTCTAAAAGAATTTAAAGCTAAATTTAAAAATCACACTTTCCAAAGCGAGTTCATTTAGTAATGTTAAGGCATCATACACGGTATCCTTGTAAAACAGGTTTAACTAGTAGTTAGCTTATTAGTTAGTGTAGTTAGCGTTTTTATCTCTTTTAATAATATTTGTATAAATTTCTCTCCTGAATGGATTTACCGTGTTAAAATAAAGTTTTACTACTACTACTACTACTACTACTACTACTACTACTACTACTACTACTACTACTACTACTACTACTACTACTGCTACTGCTACTACTACGTGCAAAAAGCACGAGCACTAGGTGGCATGCGCAGTGCCCTCTAACTTTGATCGTCATTGCCATTATCAAACCCTGCTAAAGCCGTGACTGGGCTTGCGCACAAGACAGATCGATAATGTCTCCAGTTCAATGTGTCGGACATTGTCTGCGATTATGTGCTCCTGAGCTTGAGTTAACGGATTTACACGGCATTTTACATGTGTTCTCTTCATACAATGGTGTTTAAAAGACACTGCCCTCACGTATGTCACCTTGTGCCTGTACTTGTGCTTACCTCAAGTGTAAACCGGGCGCCTGGTGCTCTTAGGCTCCACTTACGTTTATGCTCCTGTTAGGCACGTAAGCCAACCTTTTATCATACGTTCACCGTGCCTACGCGGCAGCTAAACAAGAAGCTGTTTATTTCTTGTTAATGAGACTAGCCTGCGTCGGTTCGCCTACGAATAGCTAGGGATACAACCGCCGGTTGAATTCGTCGGTAAAGCAGAGTAATACAGACTGGAAATAAAAATGTCTCACTCGTTTTATTTATTTTCTCTCATTATCTGTTCAGTAAACCTCTATCTAACCTCTCCTCTCCTCTAGCATTCTAAGTACGTACATTAATATTTCCAAGCTCTTTAATTTCCTTAAATCTAATGATATCGGACTGACGGAATGACAATACAACGACTTTGACTTATCAGTCACTCAATGGTCCACGACCACTGAAACATTTACAGCATGTCTACTTAACAGACGGTCATACCAGTTCACCAGTGATCGCCGACGTAGGATCATCTTTGGAGAAATTAATCTCCGCATTTGGTCTTGAATACGGGACATATCCAGAAATCGCAGACATTTGAGCCCACGGTCAACAAATCCTGCGGTAAATTGACCATCGAAGGGAACGCAACAACAACAAAGAAATGTATGGAGATTAAAAAATTTCGAGAAATATCTCTTGATCAATTTGTTAAAGATTAAATGTGCAACCGGTTCATGGTAAACTGGTCTATCAAGAAAGATATAGTACAAAAAGTAAGGTGGATACTTCGAATTTTATGTTTACTTTTTACGGTTTTCTGTGAGCAGTTTAGCGGCCAAAAAATATAAGGCGTGGAGGGGGATTTCATCGAAAAACCGAAAACTCATAGTTTATAAACAGCGATTACGGGTAAACATAATGGGATCGAAAAAATGTGCAAGTGGATTCACTAAAACTATACATGGAACAAACTAACCTTACGATTTTCAGCTCCATCCGATTGATTTTGATGTTTACTTTTTGCACTTGAAAACCACGAAAAAATAGCATTGGACCATACATTTGAAAGTCCACGCTAAAGTCCAAAAATCCGCTTTCTTGGAACTGCGATATTTCGGCCGAACCGGCTTCAAATACGCTACAAAAGCCATCCTTCGAAAGCTAAATTTCAGTACATTCGAATGTTAAGCGACTTAGTTTGGTCAGTGGTTTTTATATGGGCCAAAACATCGTTTTGTAAGGCGACTTATTGCATCGTGCACCATCATGAAATATGAGCCCAAACTATACCGCTTCGATCAGCGGTATGCATAATTTAAAAGAGCTGTCTATGTAGGACGCCCGAAAAGGCGCGGGCTCTAATGTCCGCGATTTCTGGATATGATAAAATTTTATCTCAGTTACATTTTTTCACGAAAACCGCACTATTTGCTTTCTCATAATATACTTACATTATGTTGTGTGACCGTTATCACGGTTTCAACCACAGTAGTAACCCAATTAAGTTACCTTTTTGAGACTTCCTGGGTTATCTGGTTGATGCCAGTAATATCTTGACAGTATAAATATGAATAAAGGCTCTAAGAATTCGGTCTGTAATAATGGACGGTGAAAAAGTCAAATACGGACTGGGAATGAACTGACTGAATAATGCATCGGTGTGACTATTTCACGTCCAGGTTCGCGATTTCGATTTGCTTATATTATCGTTAAAATTTGATAGAAACCGTGAGTGAGCAGTCTAACTATTTTAACATGACCCAATGACCGATCAAGTCAACAAAGAGCACCGATAAAAGTAACCTACGTTTAGTTTAGGTTTGTGCTTTCCCAATCGTCCGTATTTGCGCACTCACTCACAGGGAAGTTTATTGAAAATTAGAACGCAGTTGACTCACGGTAGACCACTGGGTTATGCTAAATTTGACCTACAAATACCAAATGAAGTAAACTTAAATAATCGGGGAGTAACCTCGCGGAAATGGTGTAAACCTATACAGTTCAACACTGTAAACCTATACAGCTCAACACTATATATGCTAAACAATAAGAACATACATAACACATGCTCCTTGATTACATCAGAATTGCTTTTTACTAATAAGGATCACTTTTTACACCTCACTCTTCATGAGGTCCCTTTAACCCTTCCTCACGCACCTGCAATCCGTGATTCGTATAATGTGGTTCTCACTTAACCCTTTAAGCCCCAATATCCACACGCATATTCCCTTTACTGTTCTCCATGTATTTCTTGTTACTAGTTGGGAGAATTTGATTAAATTTCAACACATTTCACGTTTGGTGATCATTTCCTTTATTCTCGTGACGTGTATCATCAAGCAGTGATATTGTAAGGAAAAATTAGATGCTTGTCACTGTTGAAGCTTAAAGGGTTAATATGGAATCTGTGGATGAAATCCTACGGTGTGACCATTCAAATGAAAGTTATCCGGCACTTCTTTCCCACTGTGGTGTTTGTTTTTCATCATCTTAAAAATTAATTAATTTTTATGTAGTAGCGCTTTTGGATCATCGAGAAAAGGCGCTCTACAAATTTGTTGTTATTATTATTTATTACTAAATTTGATATTTATCTTGTTTTTTGTTTTTTTTTATTTGGATGCTCGTGGGAGTGAAAGGGTTAAAGTTTTTCCTTCATGATAACATGCCCCAGATGGCCACCTGTATTAAACACCCATCAAAAAGCCGACCGTTTGCGGCTTCCAACTTTACGTACCACTAACTTAATTTATTGTTATCAGGTGTCCTTGATCGTTATAATTTACCTGTTAATGTTTTTCATTGGGAAAGATCAACAGGTCAAGTTCCATCGCAGCAACTTTCAAAGTTGTCTATTACCCAGTTCCAGGCTAGCGAATGTTAACATCCCACCCAAAACATTGCTACAATTGACTGTAGACATCTTACTAAAGCTAAGTTTACACTAGAGCAAAAGACACCGGATTTATGATGAATCCAGTGTCTTTTGGCACCGGATTCGTTTTCGCGTTTACACACAAAGGGATCAATCCGGTGCCTAAAATCTCCGAATTACGAATCCGAATACTTTGAATAGGAGGAAAATAGCGGATACTTTGAATCCGAATACGTTCAAATCTGGAATGTTTTTTGGGTAAACGGGTTATTCAGTGAATCCGAAGACTTTGAACGGCTTTTACGGTCTTCGCGTCTTGATATCGTACAATTTATTAGCACGTTTTTGCTCGATATAAGAACTTATAGTACCACAGAAACTGATTTCGACTATATTTAGTATGTTGGTTGACGAACTTGACCGCCGACTGGGTGACGAAAATCAGTTTGTTGTTGTTTCTTAATCTTATTCAACCTTTTGTTTTTGTTTTCAATGAACGCTGATATGAGCAAAACAAGTTTCCCTCTACTTAACCTAATTCACACTTTTAGTCAGAATCTGAACAATAATCACATTTATGTCTACGATCGCTCTGTGAAGCAATCACCTATCTCCGGATTCGTAGTGTAGTGTAAACTATAAGGAATTCGAATACTCTTCAATGTAAACGCTTCACGAATTCGAACACCCAAGATATGATGAGACATTTACGAATCCGGATACGTTTACTCTAGTGTAAACTTAGCCTAAGAGAATTTTTGTTAATCTGTATTTATTCAGACAGTGATAACTTCCTGTACGGAATGGTACTCAGTCCAATGCACGCCCCCTCCTCAGTGGTCAGTGGTTCAGGTTTGACATTTTTATGGACTTTTAGCCACGATTTGTGGTGCTACGCCTTGTATCGACCTCTGCCCTTTGACCTTCCTTTCCTTTGTTGTGTGAGGTTTATGTTATTGTCCAGGATGACTTTTGTCCATGATGTTATCAGATAGCATTGTTTACTTGTCATGAAAGATTAGTAGTCCTTACACAAGAACGGCAAATGCAGTTTGTTAGGGGTTAAACACTTGGTGTATCTCGCTCTGGTGTTATTTACACTGTGATCTCAACGTTTTCTGTTAGCCATTTCCAGTCTCATTTTCCAAACAACGTTCGAGGCAGCCCCAAAATTTTGTCCATGAAAGAAATTTCCGAGGCTTTCTTCGGCTGGAGTTCACCAAGACTATTTTGTACCTCTGAAGTAAGTAAATTAAACAGAAAACCGTCAGTTGTGCGGTTGTCATAAAGCGTGTTAGTTAACAGGTTATCGGAAGACTCACAGGAAAGAAAAGCCAAAGAAGTGTGAGAAGAGGTGCAAGCTCAATAAAAAAGAAACAGTCCTCCACCCCCGGAGTTGTTGTTAGAGTTTCAGAAGATTGTGAAGAACAAAGAAATATTACTTACTCACTCAAGCCCATCACTTTCTTTAAAGCGTTTACGATCGACAGCAGCTCGATGCAAGGTATGCTAGCCAGCAAATTGTAATTTTCTCCAGGTTCGTTGGCATGCATTAGACTGAGTTCTCAGACTATTAGTGCCGCCTTTCGGTCTGCGGCCGCAGTAAAGTTTTACCTACTCTTGTCTATTTTAATCGCATCGCGTAATATTGAAAGTTTTTGTTTCTTTGAGAAGGCAAGATGCTCGTTTCGATCCATGCTACAGTTAAACCGCGGTAGAACCGTCACCTGAAGGTACCATTACGTACACGTGCTTATTTTTGTTTTTTCCTTCCCTTCTACCTGACGCAGCTCCAGCACAGTGTCTTAAGTAAGGATCTGGTACCGCAGAGGAATAAGTACCTTTTGCTACGATACTATAAAGATCATCATCTGAGCTATCTGTCGGCTGCTCCGGGGGAGGAGGCGGGAAAGAGTGCAAAGATAAAGTACCCGGATTGTTAGAGAAACGCAAGCTGGAGTTACTTGCGTATGCATCTGGCAAAACATCCAAAGGAGAAAGCAGCTCTCCCATGCTAGGAGGACGCAGCGTACCTTTACTAGAATCCTGCTCCTGTGTAGCACTTGTTTCAGAAGACACTCTCCTTCGCTGAAGAATGCCTCCTGGCATATTGCTGTGATCCGAACTCATGCTTCGGGCACTTGGTTCCTTTTGTCCAAGCTCAGTTTCGTTATGCTTCTGCCAGATATCCTCAGATGTGTTGTTGTAATTGGGATTTGTTGCTATGTTTGGAACAATGTCACTGAACGGCTTCTCTTCGCCCCGTTTTCTAGTTGTTTTTGGGGTGCTTCGATGGCTTGAATAAGGCCCTGGCCTTCCAGGACTGAGCTCTTTTCCTAATGACGAAGAATTGGACAGCTTCATCGAGGAAATGGGGTTTGCACGCTCATTTTGCAAAGAATGCTGTGTGACTGAAAAAGGTTGTACTTCTCCAGAAGCGAAAGAAAGTGGACTCCCCTGGTAGTGTGGGTCTCCACCTATTCCAACGGTCCCAGATGCAGACCCTACCGATTGACCAAGGGCGTCGTACGGCGGATTTCTCGAAAGTGACAGCTGTTGAGAGACACTAGTTTGGCTTTGCTGCCTGTTATTCAAAGTGCTGCTATTGGAATGATGCTGATTTGGCGCAGAGCCATTCCCAGGTGATTGTTGATGAGAGGCATTGCAAATGACTCCACCGCTAGACGTTCCAATCGCAGTAGTTAGTTTTGCATTACCTACTTGTTGCAAGTGAAGAGGTTTTCGCACAGGTGACTGACAATATTGCTCATTTGCAGTTGCCGACCGTTGTCGTGGAAGGGTCCTAGCTGGCGACTGATTTTGAGAGACGTTATCCAAATGTCCCGCATGGCGATGTTGATGGGACACATTTCCCGCGCTTAGGTGTCGAGGTAGACGCACTCTCTCCTCGGAATTACTAAGCATCCCCTGGTTCTGGTGTCTCTCATGACTTCGAGATACGTTACCAGTGCTATTAGCTCTTGTTCGTCGCGGTGTCCCGGATCTGGGTTCACTTTGGGTGCGTCCTCGTGCGGGCGTTGACGGGAGACTGGAAACAGTATCGTTTACAGGTTGCATGGTTGGGTTTTGGTTGATCATGGCGCTTGAATTTTTGTTGTTATTGGCACTCTTGAACATCGGGTTGATATGAATACCTGTTGCCTCACCTTTGTGTGCTGTTCCATTTTCCATGCCAGAGTATCTGTTTAAAAACGATTATAAGTAAACAAGTGACAAAGGTATTTGAGGTAAAAAAACACTATCAAAAATTGCAAACGGCGGGAGGCTAACCATTTAGCGTTTTACACGGCGATGTGAAGTTGAATTCCAGAGATCACGTATCAATCAAAGGAAGGTGATACAGTTTTTTTTACATATTTTCTGTGTTAAACCTTGTTTTGGGACCACAGTTTTAGCCCAAAATGCTATGTTGGGTAAAATATATGTCACATCTTGCGTTCATCTGTCTGTTGCCGGTATTAAACTTAAGATGGAATCCATCAGGAAATTGAGTAATTGGTGGACAAAAACCTTGTATCAGAATAATTTAAAGTATATCGCATTCTTTTTTACACTTTTTAAGAGCTATAGATGTAATTTGTTATCTGTAATAACCCCAAAGACTATTTCTAATGGGAGCCCGTGAAATTTAATTTCAAATTTAACAGGAATTGTGTAAACACAGGTAAAATAGGTAAATTTTTGTGCGTAAGATTTCATTTTGTGAAATTTGAAATTCATTTTCCCGGGCTCCCATAAGAAATTGTCTTTGGGGTTGTTACAGATAACAAATTACATCCATGGCTCTCAAAAAATGTAAAAAAGAATGCGATATGCTTTAAATTATTCTGGTACAAGGTTTTTGTCCACTGAAAATTGAAATTACTCAATTTCCTAATGGCTTCCATCTTAAGTTGAAATTCTTCATGTGAGAAATCCCAGTCCTTCTGGAACAATTTATTTTCATGGCTGCAGTCCGGCAGGACGATTAAGAAAGACTGTAGGTCACTTGAGGCGGACGCTGCTTTGGGTTTGAGGCCGGTTGGCTCCAAATATAAACTACAAATCAATTTTTGTTTCTTGATAGCAAAATATTTTATTTGCATATGCAAACTTAAATAATGCACTCCAAAACTGAACGATTTCTTATCGTACTTATATCACGTTTTCAAAATAGAAAACGATGGTAGAACAGTTGCAAAGAAATGGGAACCTCTTCTACCAATCTTGCAATGACAGACCTGACCCTCAAGAATCATTTCACAAACCTAACAAAACCTCTTGGTCCTTTCAAAAAGTGCACCATAGCATTACAGATATGTATCGATGTTTTCTTTTATTCTTTTTCTTCTTTTTTTTTCCTTTAATTGCTTGCCCGCTGTTTTTTTCTTTTCGCCTCCTTTTATTTCGCTGTTTGTGTTAATTAGCTGATTTAATTTCGCCACTTGTAACACTTGGTGCACTGTTAAATAAAGCATTCTTAAAAAAAAGTTGAAATTCTTTCTAGAAACCAGCCACCGTTGTATCGTTAAACTCCTTGAAGAAGTTTGCGTTTGTCAGAAGAAACGAATATGAGAATAGACAACTTTTAAAACGAAAGTTTATACATTGCTGCTAATTAGTTAATGTACATTCTACTAATTATCATTGACTCTTTGACCTAATTGTGTCTGTTGTTCTGGTAATTAAGGGTAATTAAGAATACTCAGAAGGCAAAGGTGGCCTGTGTAGTCTTCTCGCGAATGAGGAAACCTATGCTAACAGCTGTCTTCGGTATATTGTTGTTCATGAGAAAAGGATGACAGGATAATCAAAGACTGTGAAAAAAACCAAAGCCACATTCCACCTTACCTGTCAATGTTAAACTCTTTTTTGACCTGATTGTTGACGTCATGAGCAGTAAATACAACTTCAGAACCTTTATGAAGCACCATTCCATCGGGAGCTTCCTCGCCATCGGGTATTTTCACATCTTTTCCAGGAACATGCCCATTTTGGTTTTTTGTCTTCACATCCTTCGGTGGAGCTATGACTCGTTTGGGCTTGTGCATGATGTCAAGCCTTAGAAATTCCTTCTTTTTCTGGATGGTTAGAAAGCAAGACACCACTCCAACCATTATCAGAGCCGCTCCCAAAGCACTCAGGATAAATACCGTGATATATGCCGACTTGTTTTCTACAAAAGCAATAAATACCAACATTTGTTGCATTGAAAAAGAAATAAGTCGTACCTCAGCCTGATAGGTCGTCAGGTCGGCTCTCATATACAAAATCTGTACAACGGAAAGACATTATACGTTTGCTCCTGTTGTTAAGGAAGGACAAGTAGCTTGAAAGAATAGGTAGCCTTTCAAATGCACGACTAAGGCAAACCCATAATTTCATTCTACAGTTCATTGCATAGCGACATACCGCTATGATTTTACACACTATTTCTTCTAAAGTTGAAGTCGCCGATCGTCTAATCGACTACAACATGATAGCATAAGAGACTGGAATCGGCACATGGATGTATGTTATGTTTTCATCCTCCCATAATGAAAAAGGTGACAGAATGAACATTAAATTTGCCTTTTGATCAGTGAATGACTACAAGCACACAAGAACAACAGATCTGCTTATCTGTCTTCAACGTGAATTATGCAAAAGTACCTTTCATGTGCAGAAACCAAAGGTACAGTGATCCTGCCACACCCATGACAGCCGCTGGACTTCCCTGCTCCATCACTACGGGCGCACCACTGGAAGCTCCTCTTGGACTAGGAAATCCTTTCGGACTTGGTCCTTTACCAGTTGTCGGGAAAATGCGTGATTTTACAGTGATGGGATCTGTACCGTTTGGTAGCGTGTAGTTGGTCCCGTTAACTTGTATCGTGATTTGTACACCTGTGGACGCGGTTGGAGTCTTAATAGTTTTGTCTCGGTCTTTAGTAACTACTGTTGAGTTTGTCGACACAGCAGTTATAGGTACACTAGCTTCAGAAGTTAAAAGTGTGGTGTTCGGTTTTACTGTGCTTTCAACCTTACTTACCGTCTTCGTTTTCGTCGTGGTTTTGCTGCGACGTTTTCTTGTCGTTTGGCGTCTAGAAACGGCCGTGACCGTCGTGGGCGTTGTGGATAGCCCTTTTGAAGTTATTTTGGAAGAAGGCAAAGTAACGTTTAGGGCACGTTTAGGAGTTGTCTTTGGTGCTTTGGTCGTGCGTGCTGTGCTCTTTCTGAAAGTATTGTTTACGGTGCGAATTTTTTTTCGTTTGGTCAAAGTTGTTACTCTCTTACGTGTGGGGGTTACTCTAGGTGTTTTAGGCCTTTTACGTGTGACTGGTGTTGGTGTGGTGTAAGAATCAGTGCTGTAGATTGTGTGAGGTGTGTAAAACGGGATGGTCCTGATTTTAAATCTGTGCTTATCCTCTAAAGACGAGAAAGGAAGAGAAAATAGAAAGAGAGGTCAGTTTAACAGAAGGAGAGTAAATCTAAGCCCATCACTCTTTGGTGGTTTGTCAAGTTAAAGTCTTAAAAAGCCCAGTGGCTCTCAACTGCGAGAGTTCTCACACGGGTTCCGTAGCTTAAGAGACTAGGAACACAACTACTCCTCCCTGGATGGGATGCTGAGTTTCCCCCATCAGCATTTATGTAGCAGGATGCATGGAAAGAGACAGTGTGGAGTAAAGATTCTTTTCTTAGTAAACTACACTACATGATGCAGACACCTGCCTTTAACCAACGACCCTTCCATCAAGCAATGGAAAGTCTAGTCCAACGCGATAATCACTACACCATCGGAGCGAGGAGGCTCGTCAAGATAACGTCTCCTGTTTCTGTAGCTCCAACTAGTCTATAGCAGGATGGCTTCCTAAATCATCATTTTGTGTCTAATAAGGTCGACATAAGGTACCCCGGTGGAAACATAGTCTCCTCGATCCGACGTGCGATACTACCGTTACACTACCGCACTTTAGTATGGTTTGATGTTATACAAGTAGAAACTGTACGGAAACAGAAACGTTGAGCCATAACAGAAAACGTAAAGTGGGAAGTTACTTGTGGAATAAATTAGATAACACATAAGAGTGAAAAACAACACTGTGACCAAATCATAACGAAGTCAACTACCAATAATGTGTGGGTTTCGCATAACAAGCTTGCACTGAAGGATCTCAGTGTGCCTTAAACGCCACCTTTAAATCAGTGATTTCATCTGAGGTGCATGGTGCACGTGCGTGTGTATCGGAACGACTATATTATACAAAGCACAATCAAACCAGAACACCTGGGAATAAAGTTTGAACACTGCGAATGAACGATTGTGGTTTTATCAAGCTTTGCAGTAGCCAAGTAGAGAACTAGTCGTTTCTTAATAAGGTAAACGCGCTCTAATTGGTTGAAATCCACGATTTCCGTCGTGATAGAAACTGTACCTCCTTCCAATTCATTTTACCGGTTTACGGTGTGAAATGTATATTTAGACGTTTTTTACTCGGTGATCCTGCATAAGAATCCCATACATGATACAATAATCCTATCCCAGCAAACAACGAATAGACTTCTAATTTTTAACGCTTTTCTGGAAATTGAAAAATCCTCGGGCAAAATTGTAGACAATACACACGCGGTTTGTCACTTGTTACCTCTCCAATTGTTGATTTACAACTAAAAGTGAAAATTGCCTGCTCAGTCCTGTCCACTTTCACAGCAGAACTTCCTGTTTTAAAAATTAAAATCAATAAAAATGGTTTTATGATACTCACCACAAGCATAAATAATTTTAAGAAACTTGTAAATCCCTTTACAGTGATTTCCAAAGTAAGTGTCATTCACTGTCACTATACAACGCCTCTTCTTGTCACACAGTTTCATGATCTCTGTAGTGACGTTCTTCTCCTTGCATTCAGAGTTGTCGTCAGTGTCATTAGCCTGAATCACTGATTGGTCAACGAGATCTTTCCTGAAGGGGCATAAGGTCTGGCCGTCTTCTTGGCGTCCGTATGATGCAGCAAAAATGACCATTGCAAGGGACGAATTCTTGCACTTAAACGTAAAAGTTGTTCCTTGACAGATGACCTTGGAGGCCACTCGTCCCCATTCGACGACGCGAACCTCTGAAGAGGAATAAAATCGTTCATGGTGAATTTTACGTTAGCTAGGACCAGAAGACCATCATCCCTTTTCAAAACGGCAAACATATTTTCACACTTCATATTTCCTTAGACTATGAAGGAAAAGAGCGGTAAGGTGCTTTATTGGTGACAACGTATTGATTAAATCCTGGATACCATCGTTCAAGTCACAATCACTGACACCAAGACGGTCTTTGGTGTGGTGAAGATAAGCGAGTTAATCGACTTTAAAGAGACAAGACATAATCTACTTCAATGTTCCAAGACGTCCCACACGGCACTGTTTGTATGGGAGTGTTGTAGCCTTTGACAGCCCCTGTCGCACGTTTACGGCTCTATTGAGCCCAAATTTTCTGTAAGCAGATGTTTTGGCCCGTAGATTTTGAGACATAGCTCCAAGACGGAAACTTCTGTACGGCTCAGTAGCTTTCGTCCGAATGATAGTGTTTCAGAATTTCATCAAGACATAACAACGCCCATCAATACCACAAGGTAAAAATGGCTCGTACGTGTGGTTTGTTTAAATCTGATCTCGAGACCTGTCTTAAGCCCCGAGCCAGCTTAAAGATGGTTTATATTATTTGTGAAGCAAAATACGGAAAAAACACATTTTTCCTCCTTGTGACAAGGTACGGTTTTTTCACCTGAATGTGTTTGTTTCGATAAATACAATAAATACGTAGAGACTAAACTGAGAATCTTCGAAGCCATGCACCTATCTAGAGAGGAAGTTCTCAGTATGAGTGAAATAGCAAAAGGAAGATGCAGTGTTTTATGAAAATTTCCTGCTTATCCAAACCTACTAGTGGCACTTACGTATACGACGTTTTGTCTTTTCTTAGAGTTCGTCAGCTGGAATCTAATCGACTCTGCGTTGAAACAACAGCCTTTTTCCTTTGTTGTACATTTTATTTGCCTTAAGATTCAAACCATAACGATATGATAGCAAAATCTGCTTGAAACGAATTCAAAGACATCACCCAAGAACCCAAGAAAAAGAGAGAACGCGTTATTTTTTATTTACGGTGCGTTTGATTGGAATAAGAGTGCAGAGAACAATTACTTTTCAATCTCTCATATGTGTTTACTTTGGAGGGTGATATACACTGCATGTATCTGAAATGACGCGTGCCCAGCGCCAGCAAACGTTTCAATATTTGTCCTTCAAGTATAACTAAATGGCTATTCCGTTTCGCCATGTTCATTCCGGATACAGTCAATTACACACACCATAATTTCCGTGGAATTAAATGCCTTTGTAACTTTTCTTTCTCCTTCCGTGCTTTGTTACCCGTTTCTTGCCTCAAGGCATTCTTGAACTGACCTTTGAGAACAAACGCGGCCAAATTAATCAATTTTTCCATGTTCATGAATATGACATTTTGATAGCTTTCTTTCATGATCTTTGCTCATAGACAAGAAGTCTCTAGACGGAAATCACAATGCATAATTCATCCATAAAGGCTCAATACTCCTTCGGGTATGTTATAGAAATTACACTATTTTTTGAAGTTATGTATCGTTTCTGCCTTTAAAAATAAATTGTGGGAAATCGTTGATTATTTTCGCAGGCTACGTTGGAAATTCAATGGAAAAGTTCTCAAGTTAACTTCTAATTAGATATCCTGGCGAGCAGAACCATGTATGTGACTTCAAATATTAAAGAACATCGAGGATTAAAGTCTGTCTTTTTATGGCCTTCAAATTTTGAGTTCTTTCACCAGCGATTAGGGCAACATAAACGTCGAAAAGCAAACGATTGCGATTGATCTGTTTTTCGTTTTTTTTTTTTTCTTAAAAAACATTTGCACGATTTCACCATGGAGTCATAATAAAGTCGCTTAGTTTAACAACTGTAAACTCTTTGGGTTCAAAATAATTTCTGATTTTTTGTCGCTGGAACGGATTCGTAGCGATAACGAATTTATCGCAGCCCGTACATGAAACAAGCTATGGAGAATTTTCATTAGTTCTAATTAACAAGTACACGAGAACTCGTACAGATGTGACCATTCCCGAGCGACGAATAAGCGTGTTTACAAATGCTGCCTAATTATTTGAGTTTCTTCTGAAGTGATTCCCCTTGTGGAGACGTCACTGTAAGTGTTAATGAAAACACTGCAACAGAAGCCAATTATCGCTAATAACACCCCTGGGATAGCAACTGAGAATATTCAATTTTCGTTCCTTTCTTTCTCTTTTTTGTAACACCAAGTAACTCGCACCCCGGAAAGGAAAGCTCACTGGGGTTCCAGAGAATTTCTTTGCAACATTTTGAGTCAGACTAAACTATTGTTACATCGCAATATGATTTTTCTCTGTTGAGCAAACGTTTGTTTGTTATTTTAGTCGGGAATCGAGGCGCAGTTGTTTTTCAGCCAGGTGCCTTTGGCTTCGTTTCCCGACCATGGACTCTTTTCTAGCTGAAATTCAAAAAGTCCCACGCGGTTTAACTATAAAGGGAAAAAACGTAGACAATATTTGAATCCTAAACAATGTAATATTTCCTCAGCAGTGTCGAGGAATCCACTGGACGATACGATTCTCGCCACATTGTATACAGTTGCGGTTACAACGAAAATACATGACACGAAGCTTTTCTGACCACAAACGCTCTCTGAAAACACTTTTCATTACTTTCTCTACAATATCCACAATCAATTTTCTAAGAAATTTAAACCGTGCACAAACTCAACATTACTAAATTACAAAGGTAAGGCGCTGACTTAATAATCACTTCAATCATACGTAGTATTTACACTGAGGTGACAAGAATTTAAAAACTTAAATTTTTCCATTCACTTTTGCATTTACTTTATCTGTCAAACTAAGGGAGAAACAAATGGAGATTTTATTTTGCCCGCTTGACAGAATGTAACGGGGGGCAAACATAATTTACCCGTCGCTTCTATAACCACAGACAACCCGTTTGGCTTACAGGGGATAACACATGTAAAGCTAAAATAAACTGGACTTACCGCCATTATTAACCGAGATGGTCAGCTTTAGTACAAGGATCACCAGGCTAATCTGGGGAGGGGAAAACACTGATCACATTACAAAAGACAAGATTCCACTAAAAATGCGTTGCATTCGATATCAGATACATGAAATTAATTCTAGTAAATCTTACCTTTGCGAAAACTGTGAAAGAATTAAAAAGTTTCATCCCGGATATTTATTAAGACCTCGAACCTTTCTCGTCTTTGCTAGATTTCTAGGTTTCTTCGCGGGAAAATGTTTCTTAGATGCCGTGAATTTTCATGTCCGAGTTTTAACCTCTCGATATTGTTGTCACTCAAATTGACTTGCCCGTCCGGGAACGCGCAGTTTATGGTGATTTTCATTAATTTTAATGCCCTTTTAGTAGTCGCCTGACTGGAAAGGCATTTAGGACGTTGATTTAAATTTGTCCCAGTGTCAGTTTATAATCTGGCTTAAGTCCGCGCCGATAAGCCATACAACTGTTTCTGGGAAGCTCTGATCGAGCTGGCCCGAGCGACAGGTTTAGATTTGTAAAACTCGCTTAATTCTAAGGTAAACGTTGAGAATGTTTTCTGGTTTTCTGCCCGAAATCAATTTAAACGTTGCGCCACCTGCCTCGAACGTCACCTGTCTGCCTAATATGGAAAGTGGGTTACCAATACACCGAGCAGTAATTACAGCCCTGTGTTGTCGACTATAAACAGTGTACAAAACCCAATGGAACTGCACAAAAGGCAAACAGAATCAAATTACTTGACACAGTAGACGAAGTTTACAATTTGCATTCATAGATGCATTCAGAATCACTCGGCAGACTTGAATAACAATGGCGCGAGGAGATTCGCGCGTCAGCCTCAAACTGTCAAATTCAACAGAATATTTTGTGCTCGTAGATCATTGCGAATGAGGCGAAGATTTCGTTTTCAGTAACTCGGTGTCATGTCTGTGTTGTGAATGAAGTACAATGATAAGAATAAAGCAAAGTGTCTAGAAGCTGAATGGTGAATAACTCTGTATTTTAAGTGTTTAGGATAAGCTTTTTTAAGAAATACGAAGAATGAGATCTTATAGGCCATTTCATTGCATATAAAACCAATTTGTCGACTCAAACAATCCGAGGAACTCACTTAAGACGATCGTTATGCTGTGTTGTTTTTAAAACAAATGCGTTATTCTTTGTGTTAATGAAGTGTTTTTGAATGCTTGCTCTCTAAAAAGAGCCCACGGTCAGTATAGCTCTCGCTTTCGTTGAAACACTACGAGAATTATGATTAACACTCGGGATCCTTCAGTTTTGATGAGTTAAATTTCTTATTCAAGAATCCCTTTGTAATCTATTATTCATCATCCATTTTTGTGGAAAAAAAAAAGACGGACAGCTACCACCACTCTCAACTCCCTTGCGGCAATTCTACTTTAGAAAGCACAAAAGGGCTTTTCTATAACGTTCCCCACTTTTTACATTTTATTTTTTTTTTTCACTGAATAGACTTTATATTGTAATTGTATCGTTTTTAGGCAACTTGATGTAAGAGGCTGGCCTTCTGATCCACTTAGATTCAGCGCAAATGTTCTTCAATTCTCTGTTTGCACACTATGTTTTTACCCCTTATCTCCAACGACAGTCAATTAAAAAAAAAACGTATAAATAAGACAAGAAAACAACTTTATGCTATAGTAAAAAAAACCGCAGCGCTACAGAAAGCTCCACTGAATCAGTATTTTCTTTTGAAATTTCACAAAGGAATCCAAGAAAAGTCACAAGTTAATACCACATTCCATTACGCGGACGTTAAGTTACAAGGTCTCAAAGAGGAACTGACGGGGATTTCGGAATAAAGTAATGCATGAAATCGTGGGTAGTAGTAGAAAGGTTGATAAATAAGAGCGTTGTTTCCTGATCTGTTTCCCCCCTTAAAATTTATAGAACGCCAACTGCCAACCAATTATTTCTCATCCCCATGGAAATAAAGCAGTCAAAAACCCTTTACACACGTGGTCTATTTTTGTAACGTTTACTGTACTCTCTATGAAAATCTCAGCATATCCTTTCACTTTACTGGATACATTTGCCTAAATGTCTAATACACAACAAAATGGTTATGATTTCGTGTTTGTGGTCCTTTGTGGGGCCTATGTATTTAGCACAAAATTTTGGATTTATCAACTGAGTTGATAAGGTAGATTGGCCACCGTAAAGAGCTTGAATCTCTTTACGGTGGCCAATCTACCTTACCAACTCAGTTGATAACTCAAAAATTTTGTGTTTCACGCCCCCACCGACGCAGCACCACAGTTTCTTTAGAAACTAACCCCTCGTTTCCATGGGTTTACCAGTCTTTTCTTTCATCCAGCCCTTATAACATTTAGCTTAGAGCCTTACGAAAATTGCGAATGATTACATTAACGCAGCCTTGCAAAACCGATAACCGTGTGCCGTTAATTCAGTGTACACATGTATAAAACAAGGATGATAGACAGTATAAAGTTACGTTATTGACATGTTTACAAACACGTTAACCAACCAGTCACTCCGCACGTTTTCTCTTCAGTCAGGTATTAAAATGTCTGACTGATAAACTTGAGACAGGCGCTACTTGAATAGCCCCAGGGCAGACAATCACTCTTTATTTTTAGAATAAATTTCACAAGTTTGGAACAGCAAGAGCGGAAATCTCTCTATCAATTTGCTTTAACAAACGCCAGTAGAAAACTTAGACTTTGATGAAACAATGTTTAACAAAAGAGAAAATTTATCACGGTCGCTCATTTTGAGAAACGCGCTTTCTTTCTCGAGCGCCGCAATATTTCTTAGTTAATGTTATCGAAGACGGGTAAACAAACTGTCAAAAAGCCACCACTCGTAATTAAATACTCAAAGCTTTCGTGCAAACATTGTCTACATGAAAATTCAAACTGGCGTTCTTCACACCGTGGTGGGGAAAACGAGTAAAAACCAATCATATTTTGCTGATGTGCTTCAGAATACTTCAATTTGACTTTTTCCCGCAGAGACTCTGCTGGTGTTTACAGAAAAGTACCATAAGGCTAATGACTTTTTCGATTTTTTTCAATTTTTTTGTACGGTCCGCAAAAAATGCAGCTGTTCTTCGATCAGAAAGCTTTCAACAAAATAAAAATTCTCGTGGTCTCCTGCTTCAAAAATATTTTTAAATGTCGGAAAAAGCTACCACCCTGCTACAAAACTCGCGTTTTCATTTTATCTGAGGTCGAATTTTATATCAGGGAAAGGATAACGAGGCATAACCGGGTTGATCGTTTTCTCGTATAAAGTCATTATTTCAGTAGACTATAAAATCACGGCTGATATTCTTCTTCCAAGTTTTTTTGCTTCATTCGACACTAAAAAGCTTTATTGCTTCTTAAGACACGAGATTTAGTTGTCAAGAAGTCCTTTCAGTCCTTTACCAGACCCCATCTTCTATTGTTATTAATGAAAGTGGCAAAATTCAAAGTCAGCGTTTAAAAACATGATGGCAACTGCGTGCTAAACCAGTGCAGGTATTCAGCCAGTAATCAGCTAATTCATGTCCTCTCTTGACTACCATGCATAAACCCCTTGATTTCATAAAATGCTCTTAATCTCATCCAATCAGTCTTCTTCTCCCTTTTGTAAAAAAGTCAAATACTTTAGTATTCGGGTGTACACATGTGCAAAAGAACTTCAGATTTAGCCAATCATAGTACGATGTTTGATGTTGCCGTGTTGCAACTTCGTCTTGCTTTTAACAATTTTTTTTTCCCGTTTCATTGCACTGTGAGGATTTCACCATACATGTGCGAGGAATCGGTTAAGCCTTCTGAAGTCACTATCTAATTTAATAACTTTTAATTAATAAAAGAATGCGACAGAAGTTCAAAAACCACTTTCCATTCACTTCAACGAGCTTGTACTGTACTCTCTTTGACGCGTAGCAATATTTTGACTATCCTAAAAGTTCAAAAATAGATTCATAAAATGTATTTCTATCGTAGGAGGATGAAACCCTAGCGTGACCATTGAAACGAATGCTATTTAGCAATTCTTCCATGTGGCACTGTCAGGTTTCCGATATTCTAAGAAATTCTAAATGACTTTTTTGACGAAGTTTTGACTTTTGGGCACACTAAGGTGTCAATAGGGCCCGAGATTCGTTTGATTATCCTTATAGGAGAGTAAGCATACACGGAGTGATCAAAATAAATTTTGATGTGTAATAATTCTTAAAATGTGTGTCAGCAATAGTTATTAGATGTTACTTTTGAATGTGTTTTGAAAAGTGACATCTCTTTTATTCTGATTCCAGAACTCAAAAATTAAAAGCACCTTAAAGGTACCTTATTTATGTATCAAAAACGCTAGCGGTGTTTGACTCTGTTTACATCACAAAGACACCGTTCAATATTCGCTTTGTACACCGGTCTATGTAGCGGTTATTTAATGAATGAATTTAAAACCTATTGTTACCTCAATAAGTTCGGAAGAAGAATATCCACAGAAGTGTTTTCATGTTGTTAACACAGAATAAGACATGACTCTGTGACTTACTGAGATTTCTTTGAAATTGTTTCACAAACAAAATGTGCGTCTATTAGATGCTTTCAATTATATATTAAGAAAAATCACAACCAAAGCAGGGAACAATTCTCTGGAGAAATACCATATGCTCCCACTTGTTTTCCCCAGCGATGAGAATAATAACAAAAACGATTTCGTCATTAGTTTAGCTTTCGTCGCAATAAACTTAAAAGATGTTTCAACAGTCCGGTTTTCTGTCTTCGTTATCTATCGTTTTAATACCCAGGAGAAATATGTATAAATATATTGCATCTTGTGCACAAATCTCGCCTATCGTGTCAAGATGGATCCCAGATGAAGCGTTCTTAACATAGCCGGGTCGTTAACAATTGTAACAACGACATCTTCCTTCGACAAACCAACGTTAGTTTCAGTGATTTTCTAGGCGTTTGGAAGCTAGAGAAACGCAACATTCGTAATACTTACTGCAGTTTGCTTCCTTTTCCGCATCTTGACCACAACGTCCCTTATAAACTTTACGCGAGATTTATTCCATAGTTGATCCCCAGACAAAGCAGATGTCGACTTGTTCTGTAAGAGCGGTGCAGTTTTTTTTTTTTTTTTGGGGGGGGGCCATTTCATGTATTTCAAAAGACTGAAAGCGATGACCAAGCATGAGCGTTTGTCTTAATCTACTCCGCCTGTCTTTTTCCTTCTTCTTACTCCCAATGCAGACGTGTTTATGGTTAAACAAACAGAAGAAGGTGGACAAAGCAAATGCTCCATTCTAATTAAACATTGCAAGTGACGTGCGCGCGGAATATGGGGCGAGTGAAATTTGCAAGCACCAGAAAAATCAAAACTTGTTGCCTGGCAGCAGCCGAGAGTCCAGCATTTCCTCGCTGGGTGCCCACGCAAACCGCAGTCAGTGTGGATTTTTTAATTTGGGAAATGGGTAAGATTACCGGAAGGTTCACAAGATTGGAAAACGTTGGGGAATTATGTTTATATTTATGTTCGAAACAAATGAAATCTCTTCTCAGTTGTTGTGTTTCGTCGATCTTGTGGTTCAAGACGACCAATCCTGTCGCGCTTCAAATCGAAAACAACAATTCACAACCAACGAGGAAAAATTTAAAAGAAAGTTATCTATTGATATTTCGCAATTATTTGTGTTACCATACATTTCCTAGTTATTTGACCTTCCTCACAGCGAGTCGCCCGTAACTCGGTGGTAGAGGATCCAACCGGCACCTGGAAGGTCCTAAGTTCGAAACCCCGTCTGGAAGACTCAGATTTTTTCTGAGTAAAAATCAGCGTAAGAGCGATTATCCCCTTATTTCATTTTATCCAAGTCGCCATTCCATAACGTCAGTAGTAAAGGGCGCCCGTATGGCAGATTTCCTGGCTTCTGATTGGTCGAGAGCAAATCAATGACGTCATATCATTTCCGGTGGGGGTTACCGCTGACCAGTGGTCAAAAGAGGTTCGTGGGCTCATGGAACCGGAAGTCACGTGATTTGAGATGGGAAACCGCTGACCAGTTGGAAAAAAAGGATCGTGGGCTCATGGAACCGGAAGTCACGTGATTTGAGATGGGAAACCGCTGACCAGTGGGAAAATAGGATGGTGGGCTCAAGGTGGGTGAAAACCGCGGAGAAAACGCGGGCTCAAAGTCCAAAGTCCAATTTGGGGAAAGAGGGGTGGTCCTTGAAAACAACACGAAATAAAAAAATAATATTTTTTATTAAATTGGTTTTTACAAGAACTGAGAAATGTTTTTGGAGTGTTCCTTAATGTTCAATAGAGGGCCCCCACCATTGTTTTTGACATCGAGTTATTCTTCGCCATTGGTTGTTGTCACGAATCCATTGTTGTAATTGACGTCGATATGATTGATTTCTCATTAAAGGTATGGCAAAGGAACTGTAGAATGGGGGTGGTGGTGGTGGCGCCCAATGTTCTCGATCACACTGTTCACATTCGATGATCTTGTTGGGGCAACATTTCTCACTGGTATCCATAAGGGTAGGTCTGGAAGGTGACAGGATCTACCACTCTCTTGTCGAAGACCAACTGATACTGTTTGTACTCGGGGAAGGTGTACAGTAGGTAGTGCTTGGGATCCCGGACGATCTGGTGTGTTTTGATGATTTGGGTTTGTCTGGGTTTCAGGAGGGGTTTCTTGATTTCGTCGAGGACATTCTGACGCATGACGTCATAGTTCAGTTGCGCGTGTCCTTCACTGTTGAGTCGGAACCCTCGCACCTTGCATTCTACCTTTCCTTTATTTGAAGAATATCCATAATTCTTGGGTCCTCCGCTGACGAATTCTTGGATGTATTCATCATGATCTAATTCGGAGGTGAAGTCCCCTAGATAGGAACCCAAGGTAGGTTGAAATTGAGCGGGTGTTTCCTCCAGGTAGATGACGGAATCCGTATCAAAGTAGAGGACTCTTTCCCCTAAGGCTTCCAGGGCGGTATAGAGTTTGAGCCGAGCATGGCAGGTGGTGAAGCAGGCCACAAAAATGTTGAGGTTGGGTGAAACGCGGATGTCCTCTTTTTGGTTTTGGTAGTGCACCTCCACCATATCGTCATTGATGACGGAGACGTGACGGACGTCCAAGACATCACTATCCAAGAAACGATGAAAGACCTGTGGATCATGAAAGGCTTGAATTTGGGTCTTGTTGAGGCGTTGTCCAAATTTGCCCCACATGGAGTTGAGCATGAGCTTAGCTAGGGTACGCAGGCCCGGGTTCTTCTTGATGTTGTCGTACTCCAACTGGATGCCTTCATGCAGGAAATACTGTTCGATATAATGTTGCTTTTGTTGTTCCGTCATGTCATCCTTAGGCCACCCACTGGCTTCTTGTTTGATTTTCAACCAGGTGTTGACATAATCGGCGAAGAGACCCTCACAGGTTTCTTCAAAATGCCAGGCTTCATAGATGTATTGGACTTGGTACCCCAATTCAACGGCTTTGACTAATTCCGGGCTGCACCAGGTACTGGTGAGGGCACGTTGTTCGTTGGAGTGATGGCAATGATAGGATCTGTCCAAAAGAGGTTTGTCCATTTCTTCTTTCACACAACGGGCACAGAGGGGAAAGAGTAGTTTGTCGCCATGACGGTAAGGCAGTACGGGATGGTACAATTCACGGGGAGGCAGGATTTTGCATTGGATGAGCCCAAAGTACTGGTGGATGTCCGTGTGACCCGGGGTGAAGATGATTTTCGGATGTCCTTTGGGGTACACAGAGTTCTTGTTGACCCACGGGTACAAGGAGGTGACATCGATGTAGTGAATTTTTTGGCCAGGGGTGATATGATGGTAGAGTTTGATGGCATTGGTACGACCTCCACAGAAAGCCTCTCGAGGTTCAAGGGGTTGGATGAAATTGAGTTCCCGGACGAAGGCGTCGATCTCTGGGTGGGTGTCTCGGAGGTGGTCCCATTCACATCCCCACATTTGAAGGACGTTGTACCCTTGGTCGGTAAGTTTTTGGACTTTGTCTTGGGTGACGTCATAGACGTCCTGCATGGTCCGATCATGGTTGCGGGGATGTTTTTCGTAGCGATGAGGATAACAGGTCGGGCATCCGTGGGTGAAACAGCCTTGAAATTCGTAGACGGTATGGGTGTCGGGGCAATAACCATCCACATGAATGTTGGTCCCGGGGATCTTATACTCGCCTTGATTTCGTGCATGTTGAATGTACTGAGGCTCTGGATGGGCATTGGCCAGTAGATCAGCAGGGGTAAGATCTTGGAGGGCGCGTTGACGTAGTTGGTGATCGCACCAGGTTAACCATTGAATGGCTGGGAGGGAGTGGTTGATGTTGTTGTCTCTCCACCCCTTCGGACCGGCGGGTTCACTGGCAATACTGTTGGGGATCATCCGGTTCATACGTAAATCTCGATTACAAGCCGAGGCAATGGTGACGTGATCAAAGGGATTGAAGCCGGTCAAGTCTTCAAACATGCGTTTGAAAGTCAGACATCCTTGTTTCAAGAGTCGTACATCGGAACTGCAATAGGCCAATAACTCTTGTTGAAAATGAAACACCACACCCTGGTCGCGTTGTTGTTGATGCCAGGTTTCAAAGGTTTGTCTTCCTTCGAGTGTCATGGTCTCGGGCATGTAGTAATCGCGTGAGGGGAGGATGCCCACGTACTGTTGATGGTCAGGTATGTTGAACTTGTGGGGGAAGTACCCTTTGCAGAGTTCGGTCAAGCCAAAGGTTTTGGGAAAGGCGGAGAGGGGCATCTGGAAGAAACTCATCGAATCGATGAACCGGATGCGGTCATGTTTAATTTCTAAGAGTTTACACCCGTTGCGGAGTTGTTGGACGATGCGGTTGTCCCCATAGTATTCTTGGATGATAAAGAAGCCGTCGTACCCCTGGAAGTTATGAGCGATGACATTGACTTGACGGGTATCGTGGAGCGTCAAGGTATCCAGCCATTCCAGAAAGTCACGGATACAAGTGAGACCTGGGAAAGGCTTGGGTTCATCGTTGTCTTCGGTTTCGGCCACGACGAGATTGGCAAGATGTTTTTCCTGGGGTTGCATGGCTTCGATATCAAAGAAGACGTGTAAGGGTGGCAGGTCATCCTCGTCCTCGGAAGAGGAGGCAGGGGGTTCCGCGGCGGCGGTACCTCGTTTGGCGCGAGGACCTTTTTGACGGGTCCTCTTTCTCTTCTTCTTTTGGTCTTGAGGTTTGGGGGCTCTTTGTATAAAACAACGGTGGTCCTCGGCGTCCACGTACTGATGACAAGACGGGCAGTCTATGTGGAAACAACGGTGACGTTGAATGCGGGACAAGCCCACATTTTGTTGATAACAGTCAGGGCATCGGTATCGTTGAGAGCACACGGAGGAGGTCTGAAGGCCCGTGATGGGTTTGCCCGCATGGGTCTTGCTGGCATGGGCTTCCTTACACGCGGGTCCAAAAAAGTCCCGATGACACGACCCGCAACGTTGAGTGGCTTTCAGGTGTCGAGGGTACGCATATTGAAAGTCGGGGCAATCTTTCTGTCGACAGGCTCCGCACAACGTGGTCTTGGTACATCGATGCCGTTCCTCATGGTCATAGGGTTTCCAACAATCCGCACACACATAACTGGACCCGAAAAATCCTGGCAATTTGGTGATGACATCATAATGGTCTTGGTTGTGCAACAGGATGAGTTGTTTGTCTTGTGGGGGTCCAAATGTCGTGATGTGAAACGATCGCTGTGCATCGACCAACAGGATCTGGTAACCTCTGAGGGAGGGAGCTTGACTGAATTGGGTCAAGGCATCATACCCACAGGGACCGAAGGGTACCTTGGCTTCATTCTGGAGGTCCAGAGCGAAACGTCTCTGCAGCGGACCGTACCCCTGGCGAATGGATGCCAATTTCGGGTGCTGGTCCACGCGAGCTTTGGCGACCACAAGGGCTCTGGCGCAACAGAGCTCGTCATCATTTTGGATGCGGATGACCGACCGTTTGTTGGTTGTCAACAGGGTCATGGTGGGATGCCCTGGTTTCCCACGACGGGGTTTGCCGGTACCTTGAGGCGCATGATGAACTTGCGTGATGGACACTTGAAAGGAATCGTCCATTTCAAATTGTTCGTTGCTGTTGAGGGCTTGGGCTAAACGTTGGAACAGAGCTTCCACCCGTTCTGTGTCTCGACGCCATTCCCCTGCCCGTAATCCCCATCCCTGAAAATTATTGTGCAGGCGATCGGAGGCGATGGTAAAGTAGAGTCGATCTTGATCGTGGAGGTCAGGCGTGGTGGTTAACACTTGATGGACGGCTCGACGTAATCCCTCTTGGAGAGCATGGGTTATATTTTGGCCTGGAAGCAAGTTCCCCCTTTGACGTAACTGGGTCTTGAAATGACGTTCTTGTACCCCCATGCGTTCACTCTTCCGATTCACAAAAGGTTCTAAGTCAAATTGGAAGGTAACGGAGGGATCCAATCCACCCCCACTTTGTTCCCATTGGTCCAAGGCCTCTTCACAAACGGCGTCGTCACTGTCCGTCATGTTTTCGAGGCAAATGAAAGGTCCCACACAGGAATGTGTTGTCTCTTCTTCTTCTGGCTCTGTATCCGACATATCTAATCCGAGCATGGCTAAAACCTCATGGTGGGCGAGGCCACTTGGCCCCGCCACATCGTCGTCTTGAGAGGACATGATCAGATGAACTGACTGGAGCTCGGGGTTGGTTTTTTATAGAGAACCAAAATGTCACGTGGGAGGGGAAGGAGCCAATCACTAAATAGGGTGCCCCCCTAGAGAGGGGGTGCCCTAGGGAGGGGTGGGACGAGGTGGGGGGACCCCCCTCCCCCCTCTCTAATTAGGGTCCATGGGGCATCACGGGAAGGAATAAACCCCTATAAAAGAAATGGAATCGCCGGCGGAGTCATCTCAAAATGGAGGTTGTTCATAAAGAGTTGATAGAAGCCTTTGAAGAATTTGAAGCAGATTTGGAAGTGGATGAGATCTTGAGGAAAGTCAAGGAGGAGTTGACACTGGACTCAAGTGTCACTGAGTTTGGGGAGAAGCTGAAAGAGAGGGAGCAGCTCAAAGAGGCAGCTCAGGCAACCCGGGCAGCACGAGCCACTTACTTCAACCAGCTGTGCTACCCTCAATACACCTGTGGCTGGTTCATCCGGGGCCTCGACTTTTGTTGTGACTACTGGCGGTATGAGTTTAAGCGCCCGCACACACCTCCGCCAGCACCGCCCCCCTCGCCCGAGGTCTCCCGTAAGCGAGGGCCTCCGTCGCAGCAACCGACGACGCACGACGTACCGACCAAACAACGACGACGATGACTCTGACCCAGACGACGTTGACGACAAGAAGGACGAGGACTATGACCCTGACGACGACGACGACGACGACGACGACCTTAACGACTCTGACCCAGACGAGGACTTGAACGACATAGACTATGACCCTGACGACGACGAAACGACAGAGTTACTGACGAAAGACGAACGACGACGGAGACGGAACGCTATCAAAAAAGCTAGGTACAATGCCCGCTACCCAGAGAAAGCCCGAGCGAGGAATATTCGCAAAAAAGCCAACTACCGGCACAAGTATCCTGAGAAAGTGCATGCTGCCAAAAAACAATACGTAGAACAATATGCGGATCGAGTGCGGGAGGCCAAAAGGCGTTATGAGGAGACGCATAAGGAGGAACGGCGTGCCGCCAAAAAACAATGGGCCCGAAACAACCGAGCACGTCGTGCCGTAAGCGATCGGAAGTATAAAGAGAAACATCGGGAACGTATCAGACTCCGAGATCGGGAGTATCGTCAAAAGAATCGTGAACGAATATTGGCGTACAGCAGAATGTACAACAGAAGTGAAAAAGGAAGGGCGGCTCGTCGGGCTTATCGTGCTGCGAACCGAGAGAACCGACTGGCGTTCCTCGTGCCTCGTTCCAAACCACTGCGGGTGGTATTGACTGATTGTAGAACGCAACCTTCTCTGGAAACGTATTTGAATGACTTTTGTGCCTCCTTACCTTCTGTAGAGAGACAGAAAACGGAAGAGAAAATCAAAGCATTGGGACCCTTGAAATTGACCATTCCCTTGGAGGACTTTATAAAATCCATACCGAACACCTTTGAGAACATTTCTTTTTCTGAATCATTTCTTGAGGATTATACTCTCACGGATATGGATTCGGGGGATGTGCAAACCGTGGACCCCTCTGACTTGGGTCCCCCTGACTTGGACCCCTCTGACTTGGAGGACTTTTCGTCTTTGTTGCAGAACATATCGCCTGACGATTGGACCGAGTTACTGGAGGATGTGGAGGAGTCTTGTTCCTTTGATCTGGAGGCATTGTCACCCGACGAGTGGACCGAGTTACTGAGGGATGTGGAGGACTCTTGTTCCTTTGATCTGGAGGCATTGGTGCCCCCCGAAGACCTCGTTCATGACATGTCACCCGACGAGGGGGTGGATTTAATGTATGATTTAGTAATGTAAAACATTTTTCGTTTCCGTATTTGACAGAACATGCCATCGTGACATTTGTGGTAGAACGATCAAAGAGACAGTGACATTTTTTTTATCAACGTGGATCATATTTGTCTATACTACAAGGAGTTCTCCAGTACAATTAACTTGGTCACAAGGGGCAATGAACTTGGTCACAAGGGGTTCTCCAGAATCCTGTTTGAGAATCCTGTTTGAGACTCGACACGAACTATAGAAGACTACCGAACTGCAGAATAACAATATCAATCAGACATTGTCATTTATTTATTTTTCAACAAGGTATATAGGGGGTCTATACCTCAATGGGTTCTCCAGAATCCTGTTTGAGAATCCTGTTTTTGACACGACATCTTTGTTTGAGACAGTACTAAGGAACCAATCAGACATTTTCATTTTTTTATTGACACAACAAATGGTAGGGGGGTGTCATTAAAGTGTTTTTACAATTTTAAACGTTTCTTGGCTTGCATGATTTTCTTGACCACCCGTTCCGTCTTGGTTTTCTTGCCGGGTAATTTATCAATGGCTTGGATCATCTTGGTATCGGCTTTCCATTTGTCTTGCAAATTCTTGGCACGGCTGTAATCAATGTCGTGTTGTTTCGCAATCCGGTCCAAGCGATTTTTACCGGGGTCCCCACGTTTCAGGCGTTTGGCTAAATGCGTCCCAGGGCCCATGTATTGATAGCCAGGCCAATGAAATTCTTTGCCAGTTTTAGCAATCCATTTTTGGACATCCACTGCCCCTCCTCGTTGGGTGCGTTTCCGTTTGATACCCCTTCTCCTCCTGTGGGTGGGCATCTTTTTACTCACTGTCGTAATCCAATCGACGTCGTAACTTTTTGCCTCGGTGCCAATCTTCCCAACCGGGTAAGGGTTTTAATGCTTGCACTTCACGGGAGACGCCTTTGCCTTTGCCTTTGCCTTTGCCTTTGCCTTTGCCCCAAGGACTCTCAGCTATCTTTTTTTCCAAGGTCTTGCGACGTTCTCGAATGGTTTCTAAACGCGATTGTAGATCCCCTCGACTAGTGGATGGGCTCCCTTTCTTGACAATGGGAATCTTACTAGTGGTGGCTGCTCCTTTGCCTTTCTTGGTGGTTGGGGTAATGGTAGGTTTGGGCGTCGACGGGCTGCCTTTTATCATGCGCTTCAACCATTGTTCCACGGGCCCCGTCACCAAATCCCCGGCTTCTTCTTCTTCTTCTTCGCCTGGCGGGGCCCCCGGGGCACCCACTCCCACGCCTCCGGGAAATTGACGAATGCGTTTGGTTAACTTGATTAATTCTTGACTCAACGGTTTGGTTTGAGCATTGACCAGGGCCGGGGGTAATTCGGGATTGGCTAACAACACATGTTTTTTAGCGGCCAGCGTCGCGGCTTTGTTCAACAAGGCATTTTCGGTGAGTTCTCCTTTGTAATATTGAACGAGTTGTTCCAAGTCCTTGTGGGGAATCATGTAGACCTCATCCATGGGGGTTGACTACACTCGGAGCAAAGTTCTCCGTCTTCTATCTGACGACAGCTCTCACAAAGACGGGCCTTTAAGATGTGCCTGTACTCTCGATACAACAGGCGATATTTATGCTTCCAATAATGACACTCGTCTTTCCACTGGTCGGTGGCCCGATTGGCCTCTTGTAACAGGGTGATCCATGTGGCCAGGGTTAACGGGTCGGTCGAGCACATTGACATAACACCTCGTGAAGTCCTTGAAACAAACCGCGTCCTTTTTGTTGAACCAACCACGCTCGACGTTTTTTGACGGAATGTCGACGACGTCCCAAATCACGTAGCACCCTTTTATAGGGTTGAAGTTTAGCCAGCATGGGTGGGGTGACGGGAATCTTGTTTTTTAAAAAGTTCAACACCAGTTCACTCACAGCATTGATTTGATCGGCATTGGCATGTTGTAACAACTCTTGACGTTTGGAACCATTGGCTTCTTGTAACATGGACCGTAAAAACGGTAATTGACGTCGAAGACGTTGCATCTTTTACCGATGACGACGACGATAGCGTTGATTGGCTTTTTGGATTGTGCGTTTTATACGTTTATCCGTTTCCAAGGCCACGGCTTTCCCCAATCCGACCATAGCAGGGACCAATAGATTTAAAAAACCGCCTCGTTGTCGTCGTCGTCGTCGTCGTCGTAATCTCCTCACCATGGTCGACCCGTCAATAGACGTTGAAGGGCTTTGTCTTGTTTGATGAGGTCTTGCGTCTCTTTATAGCCTTGACGGGTATTGCGTTTGAAATCGGACCACCAACCCCCACCTCGTTGTCGTCGGTAATGTTGTACATTATCGGTAATGCCTTTCAAGGCTTGTCCACCTAATTTGCCTAAAGCCAGTCCAAACCCAGGCGCTGGCCCTGAGAGAAACATACTCATACCATGGGCAATTTTATCCACCAAACGGGGTTTGCGACGCATTAAAGCCCCTCCTCGTTGTTTCCTTTTTCTGCGTCGTCGTCGTCGTTGGACGGCCATGGTTCTAAGAGTGTCGGACTGGGAGGGAGCGGCTTTTTATGGATCCAGTAGTCTTTGGGTTTCAAGGGACGAGGACATCCATCTACATAGCATAGAGCTTCTAAGGGTTGGTAGACAAAATGACGATGGTACTCTTGGAGACATCGTTTGGGTAACGGAGGGGTGAAATCCACAATGGTGTCATCCAACGTTTGCATCTTGATTAAAAATCCTTCCAGGTCCTCCAAGGGGACACCCCTCACATAGGTTTTCAATTCGGTCAAGGCTTTGGCATAGGTGGTAAACGCAAACCGACTCATGGTCACTTTAAATCGATATTGTTTAAAATCATTCCATCCTTTGACCACGGTGCCCACCGCCGCCAAACACGCTACCAACGTACTGTTCTCCAAAAGGGGGCCAGCAATCATGCCCGCAGCCATCAGGAGTAACGCCAGGCCATTGAACAAGGCATTGATACACTTGTAATGATTCAACATTTTGCGATAACACCACCATTGTTGATGGTAAAAGGCATACAAGGAATCCATTCGTTGTAACAATTCCGGTGGGAAGGGGATGCCAGGACGTCGAGATCCATTCAATAACGACACGACGGTTTTCATCCTCACGGCGAGACCCGGGACGACGAGGTTTGTACGCTCGGGGCGCCTCCTTGTTTATAACTGGTCACAATACTATTGGTCATGGTGACATTAGCAATTTCCCGTCCTTGGGCCAATTGTTCTTGATCTTGTAATAGCATCCGTAAACGTCGTTGTAAATCGGCTTGACGCAAGGTACGTGGGGGTGTACTATCGCTCCAAGATCCTCGAGGGGTAGCTGGATTGGAGGCAGGTGTCAAAGGCGACGTGGGGGTATTTCGTCGTCGTCCTCGTATGCGTCTCGGGCGTCGTCCACGACGACCCCCTCCACCACCACCACCACCACCACCACCACCGCCGCCGCCGCCACCGCCGCCACCGGCGCCACCGGCGCCACCAGCACCTCCACCACCACCACCACCACCAGCACCAGCAGCACCACCACGTCCAGCACCCCCACCACCACCACCACGTCCAGCACCCCCACCACCACCACGTCCACCGCCACGTCCACCACGTCCGCGTCCACCACCACCACCTCCGGCACCCGCGGCTGTCAATAATCGGGCGCTCCCCTGACTAAGTGGGGTTCGCGCTCCGGACGACAAGCCAGCGCTCCCCCTACTAAGCGGAGTGTCCACGGAAGACGGCGGGGTAGTCTGGGGGCTACGGAACGACTGACTTCCTGGGCTTCCTACCCCCGCGGGGGAAGAGGTTCTATACGCCGAAGGGGAGGGCAACTGGTCCACATACGCGATCATGTCCTCGACGGTCATTTGATCAAAGGCTTGGTCGATCAAGCTTGAGTCCCCTGTATCCAAAATTTCTTGGATGGTGCCTGGGGATACTTGGTTGCTGCCGGACGCTCCGACCCCCGCAGGGGTCGTGGTATCGTACGATTGCGGAGGTTGACGGTCATCGGCCATGCTCACTCTCTTTTCCGGTTCCAAAGGGGGTGTCGTGCCTTTATACTCGCTTTTGATAGGTGCGCGTCCATCCTTCGTCTTTTAACAGGTGACTCAACAACCGTTGTTGATCGGAGGAGGCCGGGTGTAAATCCAACACCAAATAGCCATACGGGCGGGTGGTGGCTTGATGAAACGTCTCCAAGGTGTCTTTCCAAGTGGTCGGAAACGATTGCAGCATGACATTGCGTACCCCTAATTGATCTCGGGGGTTCTTGAACGCCACAATGTAATGGGCATTGCGGGATATACTTTTGGCATAGCGCCCCACGGGAAACATGTCTTGGCACAAGTAGAGCACCGTCACCCCTTGATGATGTGAATGTTTGGTGAATAAATCCAACACGCGTTTATCGTGACTCCCTTCATCCATTAAATCATCCAAGACCAGGACCCCCTGTCCTTGAGGAAACCATTGGACCAACGCGTCATGATCGGGAATCCCTTCGTGAAACACCACCCCATGATCTTGCATGCCTTGAAATCGATCTTGCCACGCCCCATAACAATAATGCACTTGGGTCGGTGGGGTGTCAAACAACTCGGGGTTGTCTACCAAGAGTTTTTCCGTAAACGCGGTTTTGCCACATCCCGACGGGCCCACCACCAAGATAGAGGAGGGAGTATGAAAACGAAATGGTTTCCCCGTTTGCATGATGATGATACTACCCATTTAGAAAAAAAAAGGCACCTTTTTATTGGAATCGGTGGGACTCGAACCCACGCACGACCCAATCGCTATCCTGGATTAAAGGCCAACGCTCTACCGACTGAGCTACGACTCCGACACACTTTTTTTCCAACAAATTTTATTTAATCATTCCGTTGATGATACGGATGACAACAAAGTTGATACCATCTGGCTTCTTGGCCTACAATCAATTGTTGAACGCGTTGACCGGCTTGATGGTCATTGCTTACATAATCATGATCGGAAAACTCATTTAAAAAGTCTTGCAAGGTCCGTCCACGGGCTTTGGCTTTCAAGTACAACAAGGCGTAATCCCCACAACTCTTGCTTGAAATGGTTTGCAGGGACTTGCCATTGGTCACCACATACTTCCAATGGTGGACAATCCAATCTCGTAACGGGGTAGCTTGCACGTACGTGTCCAGGGGTAAAGCATAACTGTCGAGGATTTCACACACGTTTCGATCTGTCCACACCGCTAACCAATGTTGTCCCGGTTGATCGTGTGGGTCGGTATTCACAATGTACCCTTGGGGTTGGGTCTTGATAGGACTCTTGGGTAAACGATCACAGGCCACCGTCCCGTAAAACATCGGTTTCAATTGGGGGTCGTCTCGGGCTAAATAATCCAACTGGACATTATTCAAGGCCACGTGTTCCATCTTCAGTGCTGGTAAATGTTGTACAACACAGCTCCGTTCCTGTCAATCTCCAGCAAATTCTCAAATTCTCCATAGACGAGCACGGTTATATTGTTACCGGGAGCAGCTCCAAATTCCAAGACCAGTTGTAAATCGCCCGTTTGCTTGGGGTTGAGGTTTTGACTGTCGGCACATCCATTGGCCACATTGTCAAACATGAACAAGGTACAATTTTTGGCTTGGCCCCAATCTCCTAGTTCTACCATATTGCCTTTCTTTTTACACCAGGCACCACTGGCTTGCAGAAAACGGAAGTAACCCAGATTATCTCGGGTGCCATTGTTGTGCACTAACTGCAGGGTTTCATAAGGGTATTCTTCTCCTCTGACAATCTGTTTAATGGAGCTCAAACCAAATTTCTGGAAACAGAAAGGATCTCGGGTCACATCTCCATTGAAGGCACGGCTGTCCAACAACCCCACAATCAATCGGTCCGGTATTCTGTTTTGAAACAGGTTGGGGATATCAAAGCGGACCAGGTTGTTTTGCATGCTGAACGTGCGGATTTCACTGCGGACGGTCGGGTAAGCCGCCACTTGGCCTTCATTGTGTCTTTTTTCAGACAAACTGTGGTAGATGGCATCATTCAAACGCAGTTGGCAGAGATGAAACCGTAGTTTGACATCGCCTTCCATCAATCGTCCCGCTTCACCCACTCCATTCAAAAACAGGCTGGGGCTGTTGAAATGAAATTTCATCTTGATTTCGATGCCAGGCACCAACAGTTTGCCAGTGTGAAAGACTTCCAGGTGCGGGGTAAACACCAGACTGTGGGTGACACCAGCAGCATACTTGGTGACTTCGGCTACCATGGCTTCATAGGCCGCTTTGTGATTGGCACTGAGAGCTTGCCAGTGAGCATGGTTCCCTGCTTTGTTGGTATTGTTGGCCGTCCATTGGGGTGGGAAATCCACTTGATTGAACCATCCTTGGGGTCCCAACACGGTCTTGCCATCTTCTCGGTCAAAATTCAGCAAGTTTTCTAGGTAAGCTTTGTAATGATACGTGTCGGATTGAGGACTGATCAACGTGCCATTCAACTGCAAGTCAATTTGTTTGATGATGGAATGGGCCAAATTGTTGACGGGCCACAATTTTTCAGCGGCGTCCAAGTTCCCGGCATCCTCCTTTTTCAAACTCAATTCCATGGTAAAGTAACTGCGTCCCAAATCCACAAAATCGTCTAATCCAGGAATGATGAATTCCATGGGATTGATACCCGTGGTGGTGGGTTGAATGGTAACCATGCGATAGGCATTGATGCTAATGTCCGTGGGTGGCACCTTGAAAATCCGTAAGGCCGGGTTGACGGTCGCTTCGGAACGCTCGTGAGCCGGGGCGGTTTGTGTACTCACGTCAGGCATGTTTAACGTCCTCGTCGTCGAGTGGTACCCCGTCGTCGTCGTGAGGGGTTTTTATACCGTCGTCGTGCTAAACGTTGTCTCAAATCAAACCCGGGCAGTCTCATCACCTCGGCACTCAACCATCCACCACGTTGTCGTCGTCGTCGTGGCATGAGTTTCCAAAACGGATACAGGCCACCCCATTGAGACAACCCTCGATTACTGCGAATCCGTCGAGGTCGTGAATGCACGGGATCCATGTTCACACGCCCAAAATATCACGCGCCCGTTTGGTTTGTTTGGGAAATAAGGCCGTGGCTACCCGCACGGCGTCTTTTACGCTCTTATGACTCAACGCTTTCTTGGCTTGTTTGGTGATTTCTTTTTTGATGACTTGTTCGGCTTTGCGTTTGACACCTCGTGATAACCCCGTTGTCAAGCCTCTCTTGATATTACTAGGCAGTTTTAAAGGATTTCGCGTCCTTATAAGACCTTGCAACCCCCCACGCATCAGATCCGTCATCAATCCTTTGCCTTGTTGATCATACCACTCGTCGGTTCGAAATCGTGTCAAACTTCCCCCACGCATGGTTGTCTTCTTCACCAGGGATAAACGTTTTGTCTGTGCTTCATGGGACCCCCTTTTTATACCGTCTCACATGAGATTGCACGTAAACGATTCCCCCGCATAGCGTTTTCGTTTTCCTTGGCGGATTTCCTCCATGCGTTTCAAATGCGATTTTCGGGCATTCTTTTTAGCTAACTTTTCTATCCCTTTGGTGATGGACCAAGCGGTTTTAGGAATCCCGGCAATCACCGCGTTGATCCCTTCGCCCTCTTGGGGACGTCGTCGGCGTCGTCGTCGTCGTCGTCGTTTCGGAGGCATGATTGACTGGGGGTCCCTTCTCGTCTCTCTTTTTTATGCCTTTTTGAAGTGTAACGTGACAATGGTATGACCTTCACCAAACTTGACCAAGTCTCCTCCTCTACCAATCGTTTCGGCCACTTGAACATGAATCATTTCCACCACCTCGTTACGAAGAGACATGTATTGAATGTGCAACGGTTCAAAGTAGATGGTGCCACGTGCTTGTCGCTTGTACTGGATTTCACGCAACAAATCGGTCACGCGATTGCCCACCACGGTGCTGCCTGCCACGTCGGAGTACACGTGCAAGGATCGTGTGGGTTCCCCCACCACCGCTCGAAACGCCACATTCAAGTTGGTGAAACGCCAATTACAGCTCATACTCAATTGTAAATAATCCGGTAAAATAGAACGCACCGTCCAAAAGACCGCGTTCCCTTGACCGTCGGTGACATCCTTCCAATCGTTGTCAACGGCTGGTTTTGTCATGTTGGGGACTTGATCCCCGATGAATTCTTGGTGTAAGTTGGGTCCCAAAATCAATACCGTGTCAACTTGACGTAACCATCCCATCTTGAGAGCCAACTTGGTGTAGATGGTCAGGGCAGGTGTTTTTCCGATGCCGCAATGACAGATATGGGTGTTGTCAATGAGCAGATCTTCGCCTTCCCACTTGAACTTGATGTAGGTGTGTTTGCCTTGATCATTGGTAAATCGACCCCCTTGAATGGCCATTTCCATACGTTGTTGTTCCAAGTGAACAATGACGGCTTTCATGAAACTCACGCCATCCACCACCCAATCCAAATCTTTCACGTCATTGATGATGGTTCGCGCAATGTCTACTCGCGAGGTCATTTCCCCGTCTTTTCCATTCGGTTTGGGATAGGTTTGGTCCCAGGACACCCCCATGACGTACCCATTTTTCTTCACCAACTCATACAAATTGACGCGCGCATCCGGTAAGGAAATGGCACTCAACCCCACTTGCCATCCACCCCCTGTGAGCTGTAACGGTTGAGGTAGACGAATCTTGAAGGAATTGGCTTGGTTGTTGGGAAATTCACGTCGGTTGGAATGACTCGGTAACGTCACGTAGAACGACATGTTTGTCTGCTTCACACCACGACCTCCCTTTTAAAGTGGAGGGTTAAGAGGGTATGCCCTTCGCCAAATGTCACCAGATCCCCATTGATTTCGGCCATCTGCGTTTCCACGATTTCCACCACTTCATTGCGTACGGGGACATATTGAATATGTCGAGGTTCAAAGTGCGTGGTTTCTTTGGGGTGGTACTTGATTTCTCGTAAGAGATCCGTGATACGGCCCCCTACCATACTGCTGGTCCCTACATCACAATACACGTGCAAAGGACGCACGGCGGGAAATTCCGACGGGACACGAAAGGTCCCGTTCAAATTCACAAACCGCCAAGGACACGATAGACTCAATTTCAGATAATCCCCGTCCACTTTCCAAAAGAGGGGTTTGTTGCTGGTATCGCGGACATCCGTCGGGGTGGGAATGGTCGACATGCCTTGAAATTCTTGCAAGAGATTCGGACCCAATCGATACTGGCCGGGGGACACTTGTTCAATCCATCCCATTCTCAGGGCCAAGGTTCTGCCCCATGACACGTGCGCCACTTGTCGTTTGTAATCCACGGGCTTGCTATTCAATAACAAATCCCCTTCGGAGGTCCATTCAAAGGTCGGGGCCAATTTGAGGCCATTGTCCTCGGTCCATTTGTTTTTGGGGACGGTTTGTTTCGCACGGCTTTGCTCGTAACGATAGACCAGTTGATGAAAAAATTGAACTCCCGTCAACGAGTTCATCTCCTTTCTCATATCTCGCCCGTAGACAGTGAGTTCGCGGCGTTCATGGTACCAGCGATCGTTCCCTTGATCGTCTTGGATATACACCCGTTCGTGCCATCGTACGTACAACAGAGGATGGGAATCGCCCACGCCTCCTTCTTCCGCTAGCACCGGAATGGTGGGTAAGGATAAACTGACCATGCCCACCATCCATCCTCGTCCCATAAATCGAATGGGTTTCGGCAATCGGTTTCTGAAATGATGACTCTTGTTGCCAGGAAACTCTTTGGTACTCGCATGACTCATCAACGTCACGTAAAACGACGAGTTGGGCACCAACGTCATTGTTTAGTCACGTCGTCGTCGTCTTTTGGAGGGACTTGTCTCTTTGGGTGGGCTTTTCCTCTTGGGTGGTGGTTGGAGAGACGTCACGTCTTGACTACGAATCCAACTATTGTACTTGTCGGGCCACCCTTTCCACTTGACCAACCATCGATCTTTTTGACGCTTAAGTACCTTTTCGATGCGAAACACATCGGACACATGGACTTTTTGTAAATCCTCTTCATAAAACGTACCTTGGACGGGGGTATCATCCCATTCGTGAATCTTATACGTGGGCACAGGGCCCGGGATCACACGATGCACCACAAACACTTCTTCGGTCCAACCAGGTAAATAGCCTTTTTCAAACGTACGATGAATCTTGTTGAGACGAACCCGATCTCCGACTTTGAATTGGGGTTTTTTCTGGCCTTTCAATCGTTGGCTGTACAATCGTTTCCACACCGCTTCTTCGTTGTCCCATGTCACGTCTTGAGGGGCCATACCAATACTTCGATGACGGGTGGCATTATACCCTTGCACCAACTGGGGTAAGACATCGTCAAAGCGTAAGGTGTTAGCAGCCGTAAAATAACGATACAACCGTTCTTTCAAGGTCCGATTAAATCGTTCCACCACACTGGCTTTCGCATCCCCTTCGGTGGAAAAATGATGAATCCCTTGCTCGTCGAGCCATCGTTGAAACGTCCGGTTGTAAAATTCTTTCCCCCGATCCGTTTGCAATCGATTGGGGTGTCGTCGTCCTTGTTTCAAAATCTTCTCAAAGGCTTTCACGAGGGCCACCCCCGTTTTGTCTTTCAAGGGTTGCACCCACGCGTATTTCGACAAGACATCCACGACGGTCAACAAGTAGCGTAGGCCCCGATTATATTTGGCCAACGGTTGCACTTCGACTAAATCTGCCACCCATTGATCATCTAACCCTCCCACGATCACGGGGACGGTGGGAAAACGACGACGTCGTGGTTTATGTAACGTGTAGGCCAAATCCCGTTCCAAGACCCGTTGGGCTTGTTTCAAAGGGAGACGATGGGCTTTGGCAAACCGTTGCACGCCTCCTAAACTCCCCGGGGCACGAGGATCGTGGTAACGGCTCAACCATGATGGGGTCTGTTTCTTTCGCGGGGCCATACGTTTTGGCATTCATCCCATAACGTCGATATGGTGGGGATGGTGTGGGGATGCGCCTTTTGAATGATTCGATACCATCGCCACGCCTCTGGGTGGGCTTTTAACCACAAGACAAACACCACCCATCGATACAGGTTACGATCCACGTGGGTTTCTTCAAAGACGTGGAGAGGATGCGTGTCCTCGGGACAGGGAGGAATTGGGATTTGGGACCTGGGTTGATGATCATATAACACTTGGCACAGGGATTGATGGCATTGCCAATCCACCAGGGATAAGAGAGACTCCCACGCATCACACACAACAGACTCCATGGACTAAATAAAAAATTTTTATTCGTTCTCTCATTTAAAAGAGACCGTCATACACGGCCGTCTCGAGGCTTTTCTGCCAGTTCTCCACACTGTCACTGTACTTGGGGGGTGGTGGCGCTGGAGCCACCATCATTTCTTGACGGTTCTTGAGCTCTTGAATTTCTCGCAACAATTGTTTCTCATAATCTGTCAGGGGGCGATCCTCTTTCCTGGGGGCTCGAGGAGGTGGCCCTGGGATGTCATAGCCCCGCTTGGGATATCCTTGCGCATCCCGGGTAGACAAAGGAGATTCAGCTTGTTGGTCGGCTTTCTTGGGTGGGTTGTCATGAAACCAACTCCAGTACTTGGGACCCAAGGGTTGATCGGCCCACCGGAAGAAGGCACACGTTTTCTTGGAACAATTCAGAAACAAACGATCGGGGTTCTGGGTTGAATGGCTCTGTTGCAGCGTGGCGGGTTCCCGGCAAAAGCACTGCAAACAAGTCCACATGTCCAACACTTCTAAATGAGGTTGACTATACACCGCTTTCATATACTCCAGGGCTTGATCTTGACCACAAAACAGCAAACAGGGTTGCATGGGACATTTCACATACTTCCATCCCTTTTGAGATTCTCGGGCCTCCAAACGCACGTCATGGCAAGGGCATACCATATAGTCCACCTTTTCCTTGTTGTCTTTGATTGGATGATGGCCCACCTCATTGTCAAAGACGGTCATCAGAGTGAATGGGGGTGTAGATTGCTCCGCCATGTCATTCAATTCTTTCATCATATCTTCCACCGCCGCTCGGGTATCTTCCACCACCTCGCGTACCCCCGGATCACAGTCCACGGGCGTCATCGTTTGAATAGTCTTCTTCTTCTTCTTCCCCTCTGGGGGATGGGTTGTCTTTCTCTTCCGATCGACTGACATCGTGCTCACTATTTTCACCCCTACCACCGAGCCCTTTTTATACCTTGGACCCTTGGCTCTCATTGGTCAGCTTTTCATGACCTTATAAGGACCTCTTGTCTTCCCATTGGTCAGCTAATTCAATCCATATAAGGTCCTCTTGTCTTCCCATTGGTCCGTTGTCCCTATTTAAGGAGCTCACTTGGTCCTCCGACTCGTCATTCCAAGTAGATGGACTACTACCAAGATCTCAACCGAGACGACTTTGCTTCCACCGAAGACTATTTGGCTGAACGGGTCAAACGAGGTCTAGCAGCGGGATTCACGTTCCAACAGTGCCGACAGCACCACGTCATTGATTTCGGTTTGGCCTTAGGGTTGACTCCCACGGAGATTCTAGCTATTGTAGGTCCAGACACCAGCTACGTATTTAAATGCCCCCCAACATCGACATGATTGGAGAACACGATGTGGATGCCTTGGAACTCCAAATTGGTCATGGCCATGTGGTCTACACAGGGGGAGCCAAAGGTACGGATGCCCTTGTGGAACAACAGGCCAAACACTTTGGGATGCAAGTCGAAGTCCTGGTCCCCCCGAACCATCCTCGAGCCACGTTCATCACCCCTTCTACGGTGGAAGTGCTGATGTTGGCCAACCCTCATCTTCACCAAGCGGCAGAGAAACTAGGCAAACGAATGCCCAGTCATTTTTACACCCTGCAATTGCTGCAACGCAATTATCAAATTGCCAAGAAAGCCCATACCATCTATGCCTTTGGCATTTTGGAACCGGATCATAAACGCGTGAAAGGAGGGACCGGTTGGACCGTGCAATTGGCCATGGATCAAGGCAAACCCGTCTACCTCTTTGACATACCCAGTCAAACGTGGTACCGTTCGGACCATTACTACCAAGTCAACGAGAATGCCGCCACCCTGGTCACTGGCAGTCAATTTGTCCCTTGGGGACCCAAAAAGCCCACCCTTCATCAAAGCAGTGCCGTGGTAGGATCCCGGGAGGTGGACGACAAAACCCGAGCCGAAATTCAAGCCTTATTCAACCGCACGTTCTGTCTACCCGAGAACATTGATCAATTACGTATGGAACTGGAAGACTTTCATTTGTAATTTTTAGTTTTTACTTTTTCAATTTGTACATAGCTTTCTTTTCAATTCTTTTTAGTTTTTATTTTTTCCAATTGTACATAGTCCTTTTTTAGTTTTTATTTTTTTTTTTCCAATTGTACATAGGAACACCCCCACCCCGCGTGGCAAAGAAGACCAACCACCATTTGTAACATCAACTCTTTTTAATTAAAAAATAAAAAAAACTGACAACACTGAGTTTGCACGTTCATCATAAATAGTTGGTCTTGACTCACAGTTGCCTTGACTCACAATAAAAAACTCAACAGGAATAAAAAATGTTCAACGAAACAAAACACGTCGCACTTGCTCCCGCATCCTCTCTCTCCTCTCCCGCTCCATCCGTTTGTACTCTTCCCTTTGGCGGACCACTTCTTTAAAAAAAAACGCAATTTCCTGCCATCGGTCCGCTGCATGTACTCGTGGCAGGTTAGCAGCCAAGTAATGATTCAACTCGTTAAACTGCTCCAAACTGATAATCCAAAACCGCTCGTCCATGGTGGCCGTTATCCTCCGACAAATAAACGGGATGATGCGAGTAATCAGGACCTTGTGTAGGACCTTCACAATCTCTGGGTGTGGCCCACGGGGGTGTCCATTCTCTGTTTCCACCACGTAAAGGATCAACATGCGAATGAAGGCCGCCACGCGATATTTATTGAGGGGGCGCCACGCTTCTTCCCTCCTTTCCATCACTCGTCTCGTGTGGCGGTCCAAGGGGTTCAACTCCTGTCCCGCTCTCCTCCTCAAGTACTCGGACCCACCCACGTTCATCTCGCTGGCTAGACAGCCCAACCGCCTTCTCGTTTCAGACATTTTTCCACGCACACGACAAACATAAGTCAACACGACTGAACTCAAAGCTAGGAATGGTGTCCTGTGGCCTCCCTTGACTTATATACCCCCATTTCGCGCAATGCCTCATGGTCTATCTAAGGAGGGGGGAGGGGGGTCCCCCCTCCTCGTCCCCGTCCCCCTCCCACAGTATCATGGGACCTCCTTTTCATTGGCCCCTTCCCTCCCACGTGACCCTTTTGTTTCTCTATAAAAAAACCCCCGTTTCATTTCACACTTCAACTCATGGATGATCCAGAAAACCCAACAAGTGATGGCTCAACCCCAACCATGTCTGGTGTGTAAGAAACCTGTCACCAAACCATCCATTTTGATGTGCTGCGAACAACCCTGTCATCTAACCTGTGCCAAACAGCAGCAGCGACAACAAAATATCCCTTGTTGTTTTAGATGTACACGCACAACTACCCTCCACGTCCTTGAAATCCTTCATGAAGAATGGAAAAAAGACCCCCAATTTATGAAAGAAGTCAAACGTTACTGGTACCAGCATACTTTTCCGGGAATCATACATCACCTCCTTCCTCTCTGGTATGGTATCGCTTATCAATTCAAGTGCGGTGAACCCATATATTTGGAAGACGTCCAAGGATTCTGGGGAAGACACCGCCACAGGTATTGCCGATATCAAGAAATCGAGTTTCTTGGCCACACCCCCAGCGAAGTCATTTCAAGCATGAAAGAACTGAATCCTTTCCCCACCACCTCGTGCATCGTCTGTAAAAAAGATGTCACCTATCGAACAGTGTGATCGAGAACATTGGGCGCCACCACCACCACCCCCATTCTACAGTTCCTTTGCCATACCTTTAATGAGAAATCAATCATATCGACGTCAATTACAACAATGGATTCGTGACAACAACCAATGGCGAAGAATAACTCGATGTCAAAAACAATGGTGGGGGCCCTCTATTGAACATTAAGGAACACTCCAAAAACATTTCTCAGTTCTTGTAAAAACCAATTTAATAAAAAATATTATTTTTTTATTTCGTGTTGTTTTCAAGGACCACCCCTCTTTCCCCAAATTGGACTTTGGACTTTGAGCCCGCGTTTTCTCCGCGGTTTTCACCCACCTTGAGCCCACCATCCTATTTTCCCACTGGTCAGCGGTTTCCCATCTCAAATCACGTGACTTCCGGTTCCATGAGCCCACGATCCTTTTTTTCCAACTGGTCAGCGGTTTCCCATCTCAAATCACGTGACTTCCGGTTCCATGAGCCCACGAACCTCTTTTGACCACTGGTCAGCGGTAACCCCCACCGGAAATGATATGACGTCATTGATTTGCTCTCGACCAATCAGAAGCCAGGAAATCTGCCATACGGGCGCCCTTTACTACTAACGTCATTCTCATGAATTTTATTTAATCTTTATAATGTATAAAAAAACAACAGGCATACAGTTTGTGAGTTCGTTCTTGTATTTAACTACCGTCTCACATTTGCAAAAGTTACAAAGTTAGGTTAGTACGCATGAAAGAGGATGCGTAGAGGGGTTTGCTCCCTTAATCTGTCACCCACTCCAGTTACCCTTGGGCCGCCCAGGCTTTGCACCCGAAAAAATATTAATTACCTGCTCGTATTGCAGGCCAGTCAAGTACAATTCCATTATATTGTCTGTGAACACTTGCTGGTATACCATCACTGGGGTTTGCTCAGCGCAAGATATTGTGATTTTCAGCAATCTGGTTGGTTTCCTGCTAAAGGAGTATAACGCACTGGCACAACATCGCCACCTTATATGAAGAGTCTACGTTTCCCAAAGAGACGGGAAACCTACACTTTTCTTCTGTTGTTTTCCTCCGTATTTCTTCGGATGCTTGGTATTTTATCTTATGAATAAAGCAATTATTACACTAGCTCTCGCTGTGCACGCACCCATAGCAAACTCGACGATGGATGTCTGGTTGACATGTGGGCTCATATACGACTCGATATCATGGAATAATAATTGTTCAATATTTTATAAATTCCTGAGAAGAGAGGTTATTTGTTTGCACGGCTGTAGCTTAGTACTTCTGTTGAACCATACTCGAGGGACTGGTTATGAAACCTTGCAAGTTTCAAAGGCCATATTGTTGAATATACTAAGATCGATCACAATCTCTTGTTTTACGTTCGCACACTAGGGCTAAATAACTTAACAGTGACATTTTTATTGGTTCGTTGCTCATGCAAAATTCAAAACCTATTGTTTGTGCACGGTCAAGGCTAAAATCGATAACAAAAACAGAAAACAAAGGAGTTTTCTAAGCTTCATAACCAGATTCTTTTATTAACTATGGTTGAACGAATATATACTTTACAACCCTTGGCTTAGAAGGGTCGCTTGTAACTTATGATCGCTTCGAGAGCACCCAAATACTGGTTAGAGGTGAGAGATGACAAGAAGCTGTATTTGGGGATTACTGTGGGTTATGGTAAAATATGAGATGTTTAAAAAAGGTGATTTGTCGAGGATATGCAAAGCCCAAAAGTGGTATTTCTACTCGGTGATGATATTACAAGAGAGGATGAAGGAAGAGAGCGAATCCCCCATACGTGGGTCTCTTCCGATGACAATTATTTTTGGTTCTGTGTCATACTGCATGGTTATTATAAGGATAACACCTCATTGGTCAATCAGAGTGACGTCATGTAATTTTAGATTGTTGACATGAAAACAAAAGGTAAAAATAACCTTCGCAGCATGGGTGCGAACTAATAATTAAAATAATTAAAATAATTATCATGGGGCACGGTGCCGATTCACTCTCTTGCTTCCATATATGGTAGTTGTCATGAATTTCTCCTTGCGACAGTTCAACTTTATAAGAATAATAATTTTGAAATATTACTCGACCTGATTAATAAATGAAAGGACATCACAGTTAAGGATGCAACTTAAACATCCGGACAAAAAGAAAGCCTGATAATTTCAGACTAGAACGGCAGTCGAGCCTTTGACCCTAGGATTACCGGTGGAGAACTCAACCATCTGTGCTATCAAACCAACTAGGGGCTAGTCAATGTGTGAGTTTGTAATAAACCCTTAGCAGATGAATAGATGGGAGCTATTACATGAAATATCAAATATTAGATAAACAGATGAACAGCGGCTGAACGATTTAATGAATGAATCTGTTCTACCCAAGAACAACATCTCAGTTTTAAACTCAACTAAAGTAGCTGCGAAGGGAAGACAGTCTGAAAAATTAATATCATTCGTTAAATCTTCACCCGCAGTTTATATATTTATCCATCTATTTACCCTCCGACTGCCTTTAAACATGCAATGGTAAAAGCTGGATTTATAACTACAATCTTCTTTCAATAGTTTCAAGATCTTTCGTCCGCAGTTCACACATACACCACATGATATTTTATGTATTTCATTTTCATTCCTCTAACTACAGTCAAAGCTCTCCTTGCGACCACTGTCGTAAGCGACCAGCTCTAGTTACGACCAGCATTGTAAAGCCCCGTTTGACTTGTCACTTAAACTCTGTAATGAAAAGCTCTCGTAAGCGACCGCTCCCGTAAGCGACCTTGACCACTTTTGTGAATTACCAACGGGCTTTTTCCTTTGTTTTTAAGTTCTCGTAAGCGACCACGCAGTCAAAACTTTATTAAAAGCACTCAGTTCTTGTTGAAATTTAGAGTAATACGTAACACAAGTGCTAATGGTTCTTTGACTTACACCTACGCGGACCTCTTCTGTGATAGACAATATAAAATTATTCAATATGATTGCAATTAAACTATTAGTAACCATTAACATATCCCAAGCTTTACACTCAAAGCTCTTATAAGCGACCACTCTCTATTGTTTCAACATGTGATCGCTTACGAGAGCTCATACTCGTAGGCGACCAGCTCTAGTTGCGACCACTTTTCTGAATTCCCGAGGTGGTCGCTTACGAGAGCTTCGACTGTAATAATTTCCACACACCTCTACAACTTGTCAGAATATCAAATAAGTAAGGCCAAAGCCAAACGTCGAACTTAACATTTACTTGTGTCGAACCCAAACCTAAAGCAAATAAGCAAAAGCTAATGTTTTTGCTAATTTGCTTAGGTTCTACGCATGTTAAGTTCGACGTTTGGCCTTGGCCCATGTTCTCAGATCTCTGGCCAAACGAATGACACAAATTTTAAAGCAAACAGTGATTTTAATTAACGACATTATTTTGTAGAATTTAAACTCTTCATTTTAAAGCATGAAAACTCTTGCTAACCTTTACAATCATTATAATTACACGATAAATGACTTTGTCGTTCGGTGAGCATGATACTCTTGTAAGGTCTTTTCACGCTGTTTTTTTTTTACAATGCCACACTGTAAATTCAGAAGATCTGTTTCAGCCCCAAAATGCCAAATTAGCCCCTGAGGCCCCTGGAGATGATCAGCCTACTGTGGGGCTATTTCAGCCACAACTGGGACAGGACTAACCCCATTGAAAGCCGAAACAGCCCACAGTGAAGCCCAATTGGGCCCTTTGGTGCCGGCCCAGCCCCTGTAAATAGGGTTATTATGGCCTTAAAATAGAGAGCCAAGTTAGCCCCCAAAATAGCACTGTATTTTACTCACCGAAACGGCCCCATTTTGGGGGCTAAAACAGAACTTCTGAATTTACAGTGCACTAGTAGTTTGTTGTCATTCACATACACTCATGAGGACTAAAAGTTGAAAGTAGAAATTCCTGTACATTTGCTCGCATAGCTACGATTAAGTTCGAATTATTATTTACATTGCTTATTTGAAGTCATCTTATATAAATTACTCTATATTTATCACAGATGTTGAAACTTTCTGGTGTTTTTATGGCCGCTTAATTCGAGTGTCAAAATCTTTCAGTACACCAACACTAAAAGTTTGTGATAATGTCTACCGTGTTTTGCGTCTCTTTCATAAGGAATGTGACTTTTCCTGATTCCTAAAAACCTGCAGAGCATATTCAAAAGATCTGTTTCAGCCCCAAAATGCCAAATTAGCCCTGAGGTCCCTGGGCCTGATGCGGCCCACTGTGGAGCTATTTCGGTCACAACTGGGACAAAATCACCCCATCAGTAGCCGTAACAGCCCACATTCGGGGCCCAATTTGGCCCTTTGGTGCCGGCCAGTCCCTGCAAATAGGGCTATTATGGCCTTAACTGGGTTAGCCTCAAAAATGGTACTGTATTTTACTCACCAAAAAGGCCTCAGTTTGGGGGCTGAAACCGAACTTCTAAATTTTCACTGTGTCATTGAGTTCTCAAACGTACCCTCTTTCGCAATCATTATCTGCGTCGCTTCGCAACCTCTAAACAACTCAAGTTCAGCAAGTTGTCAATACTTGCCATTTTGAGTCCCTAATCAAAATAACTCTGTGATGAGAAAATTTATACTTTCCTTTGTATTATAGACTTCTAATCCTCTTCGATTAGCACTGGTAATCTACCAAGAGACAAGAATAAAGGCTAATAAAACATCGCTTCCGCAGATTTTTCATCTTCTCTCTTTTTCACCTTCCGACAGTCTTGAATATTGACATATCTCCCTCGTTCATTCTTCGACGGTTCATTAGCTGCACTTGATGGTTTAAAAGAGATTATGGAACCATCTGGTCTTTGAACCCGTACGATTCCATCATCTAAACTTCGGCGATACTTAGGAGCTTCGATCAACTGTCTGAAGAAAAAAGGGATAACTCAAACAATACTTCGGACGTGCTTTTGTTTTGGAACATATTGTCTTTCCCATTGCTAAACATCAAATATATCCATTTGGTTAAAGTTTAATGTCAATTTCAACCATGTGTTATGTTAAGGTAAGAGCCATGGCTCTTAGTGGAAGATTTGGCGTGCTCTTAGGAATATCCGTAATATTCCCCGACAAAACGAACTCTTGGTTCTGATCATGACCTTAATTTGCAGGGCTACAAATTGGGTAACGTCTTCAGGACTTGACGTTGAGGTCATCCTCGGTGACCCAGGAACAGATCGTGGAGCGAAAAGGGTGGGGGGGGGGGGGCGGTGAAGAAAAGTCAGGCAATCTGCCCCTGGGTCTCCGAGGATGCCTTAAGGTAAGCAGGTAGATAAGAAAAAACACCCGGGTCTTAGCCCCGGGGCAACGGATTCAACATCGTTGAACAATATTGAACATTGCTGGATTAAAGTGTTGAATGCGTTTGGACGCTTTGAACGGCGAGTACTCTACAAATCATGTGGAGCCATTAGAAAATGAGAGTGGCTGAGGAAAAAAAGAAATGGTAATGGTGACAATATGAAAAATCTGAATTCCTTGCTGGTCTCGATTCTTGGTTTGAATCGAAATTTACAAAGTTTTGTCGCGCAATAAGAAACTCCATACTTGAAGGACAAACCAATATTGTGTAGGAAAAAACTAATCCGAGAAATATAAATTTTACACCATACACGATGGTTATGGAAAAAATTAACTTCCGGCTAATACTGGAGCCACGTTCACAGTTAGATTGGATCGCGTATCGATGGATGCTGTATCTGGTAACGCGTAATGACATTTACGAAGTTAGTGTACGCTCTTCACATGAAGGTGATTGTGAGGCCTGTGTTTGTGTTTATGTGGGTGACGTTTACTTCATGTATCCTCTTCATGTGTAACAGTAGCTGGAAAATGAAACAAAATGAACAAAATAATGAAAAACATGCGAAATAATGAATGAGCGAACAGTGACAAAGTGAATACGTAGGTAACTGTGTGAAACTGACTGATTGACTGATTGACTGACCAACCGACCGACCGACCGACCGACCGACCGACCGACCGACCGACCGACCGACCGACTGACTGACTGACTGACTGACTGACTGACGGGTTGACTGACTGGCTGATTATCTGGGCACAGTAATAACTGGTTGGGTTGGTTGACGGACAGGCTGGTAAATGGATGAATGAACGAACGGGCCGACGGTTGGAAGGATGGATGGATGGATGGATGGATGGATTAACAGATCAATAAATGAACTTTTTTGCAGCAAGATTAACGAAACAGTCAATTAATAGGTAGTTGTACAACAAATGAACATCAGAAGTGGTTAATTACTACGTGCAATAGCACTGATGAGCAAAGCAGAAAATTTAGGGTCAACCTCATCATTTTCAAATTAATGTAAAGCGAAACAGATCATTTGCACGTCACTAACGCCTGGCCCTTACATTTTCGCATACATCATCACTCACAACAGTAAACATATTTCATCCATAACGTGCGAATGTTAACTAACCGGCTATGGCCATTCAGGTCCTTGGAGCCTACATCTTTGGCACTGAATGTCCTAATGACTGATCCATTGGGGTGATTCTTATGAGGTAACGTGCTTCCACTACTCCAGTTATATCCTTCTAACATGTAATCAGGGGGTGGGGTCTTCACGGGACCTAATAAGAATGGGTCAACGTCCTCCGAGACCTTTGAGTCTGTGGTTCCGTATCCGCTCAGTTTTGGCTCCTCTTTGACGTGAAGTTGCTGTTTACTCTCATGGTGGCGGTAAAATACATAAAGACCAACAATCAAGGCAAGGCTGATGGCACCAGCTGCACTAGCGAAAAACACTGTGACGAAGTCTGACGAGTAGTCTGTTATTGGATGAAATAAATGAAATTTTAATTTCATTCATTTTCCGGCCACCTTAATTGATCACCCTACAAGTGATTCACGTTATAATTCCACAAATGTCATCAAAAGCAGGTATTTTAATTAACCGCGCGGAACACAAAGCCACAATACCTAAGTCGAGATATAATTAAATCTAGTTGTCTCCTAATCAATTTAAAACCATCACTACGGGCTTGATGATAACAGTACGTTTGACGAGCATTTTCTATTAATTACAGAGCTTGTGAAAAACTACCGATCAGGTAGGGACGGTGGAAACACGATTTACGCAACTGCCGATGGACCATAAACATTTGGAGCTTTTGCCAGGCTGTCGATTTCACGAGCCGGTTTGATGGAAATGACTTTTTGAGCCTTTGTTTGCGGGGTAAAAAAACTAGCCATAATAACGAGGAGGTCGAATAATCGATCGTTAGGGGTGGTTGCCACTTTATGTAACCTAGTAACTAATTTAATTACCTTGCATGAATAAAAACCACACAAACAATGCGCCAGCGATACCGAGATCTCCCCCACGGGGCTTTGCAGACGAACCGATCTTCCCCACCTGCAGAGTATTGACGGCGTTATCGGCACCTGCATCCTTTGCCTCTGTCCTGGTTGTATGCACTGTAGGAGGGTCCTGAGCTCCCGGAGTCGATTGGGTCAACAATACGGTGCTGGAGGTCATGACTGTCATATTTACTACCGGAAAGATTGTTGTCGATGAGAAGCTAATGAGAGGGGTGCTTGATAATGACGTCCTCGCTGATGACGTGCTTGCTGTAGTGCTCGTTGTCGTGGTTACTGTGCTTGATGGCGTGGGCGAGTGAATGACTTTTCGTTTTCTTCTCTGTAGTTCTTTCAAGAGATCGTGGAACAAATTAGTTGAGAAATTAAAAGTTTGGTAAGCAATACTACGATTTTCAGTTGAGTAAGGCACGAGGAAAATTTGGTGACAAAGTTTTGACGTTTAAGTTACCATGTTGTCAAAGGCAACTTGCTCCGTTTCCAAGAGACTACGTCATTAAGCGATAAAGCGCGCGAGCAATTGTCAGACGTGATCGATTCATGTAGTCTCGCTTGGAAACGGAGCAACTTGCCCTTGACAACACGGTAACTTGAATGTAAAAACTTTCTGACCAAACTTCTGTCGTGCCTTTCTCAACTGAAAAACGTAGTATTTGGCCTATCAAAGAATATTTAACGCAAGATGTGTATAAATTTTAAATGTTGTAAATTTCTGAATCATTGTCACGAACTCAGTGATATGAAGCCACAGGTTTTAAGTAATTGTAGTAAAATAAAATTCAAAGCTCTTAATCTTTTCCGTTTTGTTCTGTCGTGACACAACACAATACACTTAGCTGACTTGCCTCTGTGATTGTCAGTTCAGAAACTTGTATATCTGCGCTGAATTACTAGTCGCAAAAATGTGGTTGGCATGTTTTCCAGTTGTCTCTTTTAGGTTTTCCAGTTGTCTCTTTTAGTGATCAAACTTATGAATTAAATTATGGTAGTTTTAATTATGGTTATTTCAAATCGTTTTCTCGTCATACAGGTGATGTGTTCAAACCTTTCTACGCTGAACTTAAACAAGAAGACATACTCACCACACGCATAAACCAGGTTGAGATACAAGTGCTTTCCAGGGCATGGATCCCCAAATAGTGCACTATTCACTTTAATTTTACATCTGCTTTTCTTTTCACACATCGTTTTAAACATCTCAGTGACGTCGACTTCCCCACAATTGTAATTATAGTCATTTTCAGCTTCTCTGTACGGACATATCACGTGACCAGGTTCAGTTCTCCCGTACAACGCGGAGTAGATCGTCAGACCCATGCTAGCGTTTGCGCAGTGGAGTCTCAGGCGGTCTCCTTGACAGATGACTTTGTTTTCTGGGATTACATCAAAGTCGGGAATTTCCCAAGCTGGAAGAAAAAAAAAACCTTGAAATCGTCATTTTGGTTTCCTCTGTGCACGTTTGTCACAAGCCAATAGCCAGACGTCAAGCACGCTTCACCTAATTAACTACAATGTGAGAATATGTATTTCTCGCCTCCACCTCCCTCTACCCAACAAGGCTTATGTAGTCTGTCGAAAGGCTAATAACATGGTACCTTAATGTAACCAAGACGAGCCACACCGTCAACTTAAAAAAACGTCATGAAAACTAATTAATTAATTAATTAATTAATTAAGATCTTCTTTACATTTAATTAATTTCGGTTATTAGTGAAACTACTTCAGGGCGATACCAACCCGCTTACTTTACCTTATGTGCCACATCTATCCAGCAACTATGTTTTTTTTAGGGGGAGGGGGGGTATTTCAGTCCTGAGAGAAGCAAATTAAAGTCTAATGTTCACGTTCTCCATATTGTAGTTATTTCATGGTGACGTTTTACAGACTGACAGCAAATAAATATGCAAAGCTCAGAACGTGTACCCTGAGTCACCATTTCTGTTATGTTCTCATTGCAGTCAACTTCCTGGAACTCCCGACAATGTACCGAGCCCGAGGACTATTTTATGTACACCGTATTCTCCAATAGTTGTACGATTTTTATTCATTTCGAAAAAAGCCTATCACTTAGTTTGCGCCAATAGTTACCATTAGCTGATAAATAAATGAGCTCGAAAAAAATGCTTAGCGCGCCCGGGAAGTTATCGGGAGTTTCGAGTAACGGGCCCCTGGTTGGGTTAAACTGAGCGCAATGTTGCAGATGATGGACACACCGTGAGACAGCTGCGCACGATGTTGCAGAAGTAGGAGCCGATTCTACTTCTGCAACAGTTGCACGCAACGTTGTGCACAACAATTTCAAGGGTGTATACACAGTGCAACTTTCAAGTTGCACGCAATGTTGCGTGTAATGCTGCACCGTGTGTCCGGGCCTTAAGTTTTGCATTCTCTAGTTTGTCTTCATGCAAGTTTATCCCACTGCCTTACAAATCAAGCATTGTCACTCGTGGTGTCTCGCACTGTATTGTGTTGTTTTGGATGTACAACATTTCCATTTGTCTCCTCGCTTCTTACACATCTTTACATCGGATTTGACATGTGTATGTGGTTATTTCGGATCATCTTTTTATTCTAAAGCTCTTGCAAAGCATTATTTAAAAACCCAATGTTGATTATATTATAGGCACAAAGATGTGGCGATTGATCACATGTCAAAGGTTCAAAGGTAAGTCAAGGAACATCACTAAGATATCCCAAATCGAGCGCGTTTAATCGATTCAAATCTATCATTTAATCGATTAATCTCTAAAGGACAGGTATCAGTCGATTGTCTGTATTAGCAAAGTTTCATCATCCTTAAAAGACCCAAACACATGAAATCAAAGAGAACGAAAATCAAATCATCTTTTCTTTCTAATGTTTTCTGCTTGTTTCATCTTTCGCTAGCCCAAATTGTCTGCTCCCAGGTGTCAGCGGAGCATTCTTTAAAAGAAAAGCACTTGCGCGCCATTAACCGATCATGTGCCTTCAGCCAATAAGAATTACCAAAAGTTTTAGATATTAACTGGAGACGACGTTTTTTTGTTTTTGTTTCTAGAAATGAGTGTTTTCACGTTTAATTTAATTTAGGTTGAAAAAGCGCCTTCGTTTAATTGTAATGAGTTGATGACTATGTTATTTCCGTTTAAGACTTCCCTTGAAACTAAAAATAGTTAAATTTTACCTCAATGTTTTTTGTGTTTTTTTTTTTAGAGGAAACTGTAAAAATTTCGTCGTACATGTAGTCAGTTCTGTCGAAGCTGTATATTGCTGCTTATGTCTAATGGTCACACTGAAAGAGAAAGTCAAAATCTAACTTAAGGCTATCAACCCGCTGCTAAAAATACTATCACTTTTTTCTATGGTAGTTCACAACAAAGCCAAATTTGGAGTTTTTGTGTGCAATTATTCTGTCCCAGTTACATGAGTATGTGTTTGTGTGTGTTTTTTTTTAATACCCATGTAGGTTTGTTGATGTTTAAAACGTACAGGCGACACAAAACTCACTTACGGTACGTACATTGACCGAGTTTGAGCACGGTTACAAAACAGTATTCGAGAGGAATATTTCACATTGAGAAAGCAGAGCTGTTTTCGAAGGATATTAGTTTCTAAAGAAACTGTGGTGCTGCGTCGGTGGGTACGTGAAACACAAAATATTGGATTTATCAACTGAGTTGATAAGGTAGATTGGCCACCGCAAAGAGACTCAACTCTTTACGGTGGCCAATCTACCTTATCAACTCAGTTGATAAATCCAACATTTTTTGAAGGGTATTGTTTCGTTGATGCATGATTTGTTTTCCAAACAAATGTATTTCGCTAGGCTACACCGGGAAACTTTTGTCAAACATAGTTTTTGTAATAACAATACTTCCTGTATTTATTATTGTGCTAAAAACTTCATGTCACTATTCCCCTCTTGCAATGGAGGACAAGAAGTCACCAAACGCATTTGAAAACCTCCCATCTAATTGGAGGAGGTCTATTCCCTGGAAACAAGACTCCTTCTCCATCCCTTGAATTTTCCTCTGGCGTTAGTGGATATGAGCCGAGCTGTGCAATGCGGGAGGTAAATACCTACTACTGTTGACCAACACTGAAGAAAATAATTATCTTAGTATACAAAAAACTGTTTCCAACGGCCCAATGAGTAGAAACGTAGTTTCTCTATTTTCCTTGCTAGATTGAAGGCGATTTTTACGCTGGTGATCGCGTGAACAGTGTCAGGTTGTCTGGAATGAAACTGAAGCCAGTCAGAGAGCACGAAATACAGTATTCACCGGCGGCTTGGTACTAAAAAAACCCGCGATATTTACGACCTCTTTGTTCTAGATTTGTTTCATTGAAGTTCTGAGTAAAATCAGTAGTTTTGAAGTCGGTGAGAGAAATTTATATTCCCAAAGCATCTCACTGATTACAAAATCTCGAATCATAGAAAAAAAGTCCATTAAAAATATTTCAGGAAACTCCCTTTAATAATACCCTTAATTTTCTAAATTATCCAAAGAGACGTGCTCTATTAGAGCACGACGGTTAATTTGGAACAATCCCAGATGAACAAAGCGGAAAGCAAACACTAAATTGAAACATATTGGAGACACTGGTGATTTCTTCCTGTGGTTTTTCAGTTAGTTTAAGTGCAATCTCATTGGTCACGACAAACGAATATAAAAATTCGCAGCATGGTGCCCTTGGAACTTGGCGTAAATTACTCCGCCTTTCAGGGAAAAACAATATTTTTTTTAGCCACAATCATCAGAAAGAAAACACTTCGGTTAACATTGACTAAATTTAGTCAACATTTTCAAACCTTCAACATTTTTTTAAATTTTCCTTTTTTGGAAACTTTTAGAGCGCTGATCTTTCCTGCGGTTGACTCATTATATCGCGCAGTTGCTTCGTAAACAAATGAGATTAATCTGGACGGGAAATCTTTTCAGCTTAAGTTAAACGTTTTTATTCGCGCTAATAAGCGGCAAACCTTTATATACAGCTCAAATCCAATAGTTTAACACCTTGAAACTAACGACCGCCGCGAGCCATAATTTTCTACGATCATACAATGAATGTTCTTGCCGTTAAAAAATAGTTTTGACTGATTTTGGGATTAACGCTCCAAGAGAAAAGGAGCAACAACTTGTCAACAACAGATATTTTTCATCCTTAGCTCTGGTTGTTGAAAGGCCACATTTCATAGCAAATACGCAGTGCTATTGCTAGTCCCTTATATTTCCTTCAGGCAACTTTAGTATCGGCGTATTGCAGATGATATAATTCTCTAAACGTTTAAAAAACGCAAAACACTCAACCTTCTAAACGAAAACTTTCGCGCGAAGAATTCTTACAACACTTATTATTATCTAAAGACTATAAACAATAAGTACTACAATACGAATGGAATAGTTTGACAAACTGTGAAAAACTACTTAAAAATTTACCTTCAGGGTTGCCACCAATCTTGCCGAGAAAGAAGTACAAAACCTAAAACAAAGAAAAAATGTTCTCAGCCAAATCACTACTCATTTATGTTCAGCTTAAAACAGCTCAACACTGACTGAACATAAGTTTATGTTTTTACTTACCAGTTGCAAAACAACTCCCTTATACGACAACTCCGAAGTCATTTCGCTTCCATGTAGAATTGTGCAGCTCGGTGTTTGATTCCACTAAAATTTGTCCTAAGTTGGAACAAAATGGATAAGAAAAGTATCCACGAGGGCTTAGAAACCCCAAGTTGTTTGCCAATATCTCGCGTTGCCGTTGCCCCGGGGGTTTCCTGAGACCTGCGTTCACCGCACCACCTGTCTCCAATAAAGACAATGAATGTCGAATGCGCGTCAGAATTTTAATCAACAAAAGTTTCGACTAAACCCAAATGAAAACAAAGCACCTACAAGAAAAGAATTTGTTATGAAAGCCCCAGAAAGCTAACGAATTGAGAACTCTCCAATTCGCGTAGGTTGTTAAGCAGAAAACTTGCGGCAATTTGTAGTCATCGGATGATAACAAATTGGTTGGTGAAATCTCGTCCTACGGTTACAAATTGGATAAGTTCCAGTGTCTGCAAAGAATAAAGTGCATTAATCGTTTAGAATAAATTCAAAGCTTAACCTCTAGGTTGAATATGCACTTAGAAAGCTGACGCTATGACGCCCGGAAAAAAATAAACAATACACCTCTTCATCAGCCATTGAAAATCAACTGCTTCTTACTGTGTTGTGAGACCAAAACGTCTGTTACTTGAAGATGAAACTTGAATTGATTTACCCAGGATAAACGTGCAAGGCAAAAGTGTTTTTTTGGTTAGGAACAATGTAATCGATGTTTGGAAATCGTTGATATCAATCTCGCTAACTCCCACCTTTGTTCTTTGATTTTACTGTTAATGTTAGCTTTGTCAATTTTACTTTCACCCACAGTATTTTAATTAAACGCCAAGTAGTCAACGAATTATCACGTTGTCTTATCGTAGCATGAACATTCAATTGGGACAAATTACTAAATGTGACTGGTTCTTTGACATGAATACCCTGTCATTCACGGAAACTCTATGTCTTTGTTCGCGCGATATTTGAGTTTCGATTGCCTAATCTGAACGTCTTAGTTCATTACAAGTTCTTTGTTTGATTTCGAATCTCCGGTTTGTTCTAAACCTTTGCAATGAGATGGACAAGTTGTGACATTGCCATAATCTCAATCATTTCTGTGGCCAAAAACTCAGATATGATTTTTCAATTATACCCCCGAGAACTGCGAGGACTTCTCTTTTTTCTCCCAGCCCAAAGAGCCCTTGAAAAGAAGAAAAATGAACCAATTTATATGTTTTTTTACAGACAATTTGCCCAACAAAAGTGTCATTTTCGCAGCAGTTCGGTAGTTTTTCTTATATTATTGTTTCTATTTTTGTTTTTTGTTTCTCGTCAGGAATCTGTTTCATAAATTACTTGTGCTAAAATTTGAAGTGTGAATAAATCGATGCTACTTGTTTTCTCTTCAGAGGAATTATTCATGCTTGGTACTGTAAACGTCGGCAGATAGTAGTTTTTTCAAAGGGACACCTGACTTCTAAATGTTTTTAATTACCTTCATAAGAAAACCGAACATTTACAGAAATAAAGATTGGAAGCCAATTGAAATTAGTTATCTAATGTATATGGGATTAATCGTGCCATAACGTAAGCAGATCAGATAAAAGCTTTCTTGCATCCACGCCATGAAATGGTTTTCGAATTGATTTCAATTCCAATTAACATGCAGCAGAAAAGTTGAAAAGTAACAAATGGTTTTGACCGAAACCCCCGAAATTTAGGGCTTTAGGTAGTCAAAGAAATTCCCATAAGGCATCTGGGCATGGCCCATATATCTGTTATGATAATGTTTCCTGTGGACAAAGCTGAAGCTATCTTGGCCACTGAAACATGAACTACTGAGTAGTATTTTCATTTGCGTTTATTTATACCTCGTTTAAACGTGTCTAGCTAGAAGATTCTAACAGTAACCAGCCAGAGTGAAACCCAGAGTCATGATACACGGTTTATTGCGGTGATAACTTTTGAGTCTGTGGGTTAAATCCTGTGTTTCTGGGACGTATTTCTGCTGTTCAAACGAACGTTTCTGATAAGTACTGCTCTTATTTTGCTTCCGGCAGATCAGCCGAACCTCTCAAACGCGAAGAGTGAAGGGACAGTCTCTGCTGCAATGTATCTTCTGTATTTTGCCTGTTTAGGAAATCAAATCAAAATCAGTAAACAGGAGCTTTTCTCTCACAAAGCAAGGCAGAAAATGAAATATAAGCGTACAAATTTTTCCAACAAAACGTACTCATCGTCTCTTAGCCGTCACTTTTGTTCTTTTTCAGATTCTGCGAAGGACTAGAAACTAGTTGTCAGTCCATTCGGAGGGTTCGCGACGAGGAGATGGATGTGACGGCAAACGGGGAGGTGACGTTTGCCGTTTACGTGGTGCTTGATCTCTCTAACATCGAGATTTTGAAATCGTGGGCTTTCTCGCAAATCATCGCCGTTCGAACAAGAAAATAAAAAACGCATAATTTACCTAGTCGTATGCCCTTCTATGATTTCACTCTTGGCGCAAAACAAACTGAAGTTGGCCTAAAGTCTTCAGAGGCATCGTCCAAGTTCAAAGTCACATGAAAAACACGATGATAATATATATTACTGAAAATGGTAATCGTCTATGGTAATCGAGCCGTCAATTTGGATTTTGGATGACGGTCACACCTTTGTTGCTTTGCTATACAGGAAACTGTTTCTCTTCCTCTGCGCCCAGAGAGTGGAGCAATGAAAAGAAATCGTTTGGTTTTCGAAAAAACAATAACAACAGCACAAAACAAAACAAAACAAGCATTTCACTCGATAGGATATAGCTGGTTTTTTTCTAGCCCGTAATAGCAAAGTAGGAATCTACGCAAAATCGTAGAGATAATATTAGGTGACCGCAGATAGGTAACCACGAAAATTGGTCTTCTCATGTGCATTACGGTTCAAAGCTGTCTCACGGCAAATAACGTTCATGCTCATACATCACAATCGCAACAATGTTTTCCGGAGTCATCGAAGACTGATTTAGCCAGTGTTTTCGAGCATAAGAATAGCCGTGGATCAAGGAAAGAAACTAGCTATTGCCATCTTAATGCATTTCGGCAATGAATAAAAGAAACGGTTAAGTGAAGGATTAATTTTAACATCGACAATGCAGGCAGGTTACTTAGTGAACTTTAACTCTCAGTTCTTGCAGCGGAGAAGACATTGGCTCCTCCGACTTAGACTAACTTAGACAAAAGCAAAGGGAGTGCGCATAAAAACTGGAAAATTTGTTTTGGTTCCTGTTCTTTTCTTACAAAAACTCTCTCAAAATTTGCAATGGTGCGCATGCCCCAAATCAAACTTTGGAGAAACGGCCCTTAATTGAAAGAAAAACGTACTTTCCATATTACAATGTTGGTTTTAGACGATTTGATGGTAACTGGCTTAAATGGCGAGCAGAAAGTGTCATTCGTTGCTTGAAAACTGATCCGTAAGCCACTAGAGAGTGGCTTAAGTGATGGTTGCGTCCTCCAAGGCGAAGAGATCTCTAGCCACTTCACGTCTGGCACCGCCCGGCTTTAAATGCAGACGTTGACATCTATATTGACAAGTGAATTGAACACAATTTTTCTCCATGATTATGATGTTTTCATTTAATTTCATTGTATTTTGTTATCCAGCCAAAATTTCATTCATTCATTAGAAAAGGGGATGAATTTTCAAAAATAAAAACGAAAAACATGGGGAGAAATTACTCGGCTCCCAGGCCAGATGGAGAGTAACTCCTAGGACGCACGCTCTTATCTCTACCCGGGGAGGGGTTATTCGACCCCCAAGCCATATTAGTTTTTGATGTGAATGATGTTGATTTGAAAAAGACTGAGTGCTACGAGTCGGAAGAAGGTGAACAACGCTAAGATTGCAGGCGTCGCGCTGTCCAAACAATCGCATTGGAACGGTTTTGTATCAAAATGTGCCTGGGGAGTGCTCTTGTCAATTTAGGATAGGTGTATGCAGCAAAGGTTCTTAAACCCTGACCCTGTCAAAGGACAGGGCCATCAAAACTTGATACCCTTTTAAAGGCCCAAACCGAAATAAACTCAAAACGCATTAAGGGGACAGTATACGTGAATTTTGAGGAAATAGGATAAGACTTGAGAAAGAAATTAACTTTAAATTTGAAGTCACCTTTAATTCTAAACAATTTTCGATGTTCTTAAAATTCATCATTCCCCTCCCCTCTCTTTCTTTACGTTTACTTAAAAATCGCGAAAAATTTCTCTCAGATTTATAGCAACTCGCACTATGATCCTATGAGAGCATTTATGGATTGAATGAAATTTCACGGGGATAATTAAGAAAAAAGGCTAAAACATTGGGGAAAAGAGGCATCTACGTATACTGCCCCCTTAAATGAGAAAGGTTAAAATGAGACATCACTTAGGCAATCACAAGAAGAAAACATCCCAAAGAACTCATCCCAACCCGTACGAAATAAATCTAACAAGTGGGGCGAGACTTGCTTTGACCAACCACAGAGTGGAGTAAAAACAAAACTAAAGCCCACGAGAAAACACAATTGCCCTGTTCTAGAGTAAACAGCAAACTATCGTTGAAGAAAAGTTAATGTTTGTCACTGACTCATACTTTTTTGATGGTACTAAACTTTTTTTCAACGATGTCATCTCCTGACTACAACTAGTCCATATTTAAACAACAAACTACTCTGTACGAATACTCACAATCAATAAACCACGGAACTAAAAAAACAGTGGAATAAATACTTTATTGTCGGATTTATTTCTGTTATATGACTTCTACTGACGGAAAGTTCTTGCCTACGCCTGCGTATAAGAGACAGGAAATCCCCAGTAATCCAGTAATATAATGTATATCCCTCATAATATGATAGAATTTTACTCTTATTTACAGCCAACGCAAAGAAAACATAACACTGACATAACCCATCTGCATTCTCTCCACCTGAAAAGGCCCTGACGTCCTTCTGAAGCTTATAAGACCAAAGTACCAGTGAAATTGAATAATCTGTATACAAACTGAAACAACTGTGACCAAACTGCCTTTTAAAAACATATCTACACAGAGTAAGAGTTCGTAAGAGGCTAAAGCACAACAAATATTATAGTCCCAAAAAAACTGGTTCGGGCGCCATGTGTAGAAAGTTGCCATTATGCGAGCAAAGTAGGTTATATGTGTACTGCTGTTTTAAAACACCTTAAACTTAGAGAAAACGAAAATGAGAGTCGAAGAGAGTTTTTACATGACGTTATTGGAAAAACAAGAAATCGCATCTAATCGCGTGAAAATTCTAGAGAGGTGAGAGTCGATAGCTGAGTGGATAGCATGGTTAAACAACGGCATGTAATACATGCAGAAGCAATCACGTGTTCGGAGTTCACGTGACATTGTCATCTAATTCACAACGTTTCTTGTGTATAACTGTGAAAGCAAAAGAGAGAAAGACAGCAACTTGTTAAAGCTAGCGCTACGAAACAAGAAACAGCTCTAACGGACATGAAAATAGCCTACCCACAAGCACGAACGTATGATATTTACAAGAAACGTAAGCATTCTTTAGAACATGGGCATAGCACCTCAATGGGCAAAGCGCATGGCATTGTTTTCTACCAGCGAATAGAAAACGACAATTCAGCCAACACAGTAAATACCCACTAACAAGGATTACGTTTAACGCAACTGAAACGAGCAAATTTAGCTTGTACCTTTCCTTCAGTGACTCGTCGCCTCCTGGAGTGAGGCATTTGATCATGCAGACCATGTAGGGATGAAAAGTAGGGATGAATATAGCACGGATGAAAATTGAAATGCTATCCATGAGTTGTTTTCTGTGGTACTGCGTGTATCCATTAATTTGATAAATTAATTTGAACTATTTTGTAAATTTAGCACATTGCTTGGCTTCTACTATTTATCTGATGGCTGACATCATGAATTTCTGGACAACCGTCGCGAATTTCCTCACAACAACCTTGAATTCATTGGGCAAACAACGTCAACTTAAAGTAGGTGACGATGAGCAAGAATCTCAGCTGCCGTCAAGGGTCGGGCATCTTCGGAGATCCGTCGTATTGGCGGTTGCGTGAGACTTTCGCGTGTGAGCGTGACTCTTGGCTCCTTGCTAGTCACGGTATCACGAAATTTAGTCAAACGGAGTTCAAGTTCTGGCGGTCTTCGCTTCGATGAATTGTCAAAACCTCCTTTGTTCTCCGTGGACGAGTCTTCGTCAATATCAGGAACGACTTGAGAGGGTTCGCTAATTGTTGCTGACAAATACCTGCCGATTACCAAAGACAAAGTAACAAATTAACCCAGGAGATAATAGGTGTACTCTGGGGTAGGGGTGTAAACCAAGTCCAAAACGGGGTAGTCTCCTACGCCGCCGTTTTTAGTGTCGCCGCGCAAAGCTCCTCCCCGACACTAAAAACGGCTGCGTAGGAGAATAAGCACGGGCAGAATCACTCAGAATCCAATCAGAAAATTCTAGGAGCACTTACAAAGGCTTGTCTTGGAACACCTTTTTCCATAAAAATCGTCTGAGTTTTCCTTTAATTTCAACTTATTTATTTACCATAAAATCTAACCCTTGATTATCCCTGGAAGTCGTGATACCTAATTCGACATTTTTGCAAAGTTGTACCCACAATTTTTGCTAGGGAATGTGATGTGTAACTATGGGCAGCAAAAGGCTTTTGGACCATTTGAATGGGTTTTTCCTGCGGCACTCACAAAGAAAACCCTGCTTTTAACTGCGAATAAGTGTCGCCTGTGTAATAATAATAATAATAATAATAATAATAATAATAATAATAATAATAATAATAACAATAATAATAATAATAATAATAATAACAATATTTAAAGAGGGTAGCACCAAAGAGCTAACACGACATTAATTAGGGAGGCCCTCATAGTGCCAAGCCATCCCTGCCATAGTTCTGGTTTTAATTTTATGCGACCTTTATTGCAACTTATCATTCACAGTTTTCACACGATAAAAGGATTTTTTGTCCCACAAAAGTCAGCACTAACACTTCTCCTTTGATTACCATCTTAACTGTACTACATCTGACTACACTCAGTCCTCCATTGCTAATGAGGTTCAAGGTAAGAAAATGTCACACACGATCAGTCCAGACAACGTAAAACAACTATAGGAATATCACTACTCCGCCCGGGATGGTACGCTAGTCCATCACAGTCACCCCAGTATTTTGTAAGTTTAAGCAACGTACCAATTTTTCTTAAAGTAAAAGTTGGCATTTTCTCAAGTTATTTTGCAACAAATTTCAGTAGAATGCTGAAAGGTCTCCAAATAGCTGCAAGAAATTTTTATTTTATTTATTTTATTATTTATTATTTATTTATACACAGAAAATCATCAGCACAAATATGCTAAAAAACTATTATAAAAAATATATATCCTAATATTATACGCTACAAAAATCAACTGATTTACATGAGTGCCGTGTGGGAGCCTAAAGAAGAAAAGTAAGCTTTCGCCTTCTTTTCGAAAGCCCCCAAGAAGTTACATTCTCTAAGAGTCCGTGGCAGAGAATTCCATAAAGCAGCCCCACTAAAGAGAAGCTGTGCTTCAGGTACTCTGTTCTAGGTTTAGTAGTACAGTATTACAGTATTTTTGATTAAGTAACAATTCACCAGAATAAGGTGAAGTAAAGTTTCCTGTCCAAGGAAACACAGAGACTACGCCTCAGAATAGCTGTCCCTTTTAGTCAGTCTAGTGGGCGGGCAAAAAAATGTGCGAGTCAGATAAAGAGCCGAGGGAGCATTAACTTCACTGTGCTTGCCCAATCACTGCATCGCATATCGCTTGCCGCTCGACTATGCTGAGAGGGACTGCTAGCAGTCCAGGCTCAAAATGACCAACCTCCTGGGCAATCTCCTGACCAAAGTTCTGGCTGCAAGTCTCGCGCACTAGCTGCTACAAAAGTATTTCTACGCTCTACACCCATCGACAGGTGCTTATTTGTAAACGCCTCGTGTCACTCACCAAGCTGTCATGGTATTTCTCAGGAAGTCAAGCACACCGGATGCCGTAAGTCTCTTCTGTGGATCCAACATCAGCAGCAGTCCAATCAGTGATTTAGTGTTATCTGACACGCGACCATCACTACAAGAAAAGTTGGGGAACAAAAATGTCGGTTACAACCGACAGTGCAGATGTTGTAGTTCAATTTTATCCTTGGTTCAATTTTTATTTTTTTTTGTTTCACATTCATTGTCATATATTAACATTAAAAGTACAAAGGAAAATAAAAATTGAACCAAGGATCAAATTGAACAACAAGATCCATACAACAAGCAGATCACTTTGTTTATGTTGACCAATCAATCAATAACTTTATCCACAGCATCTATCTTCTAGTGTGCATCAAGTGTCCCACTAAGTGGGAATGCAAATGCTCAATTTATAGTCTTCCTTACAATTATACAAACTTTATTGACACTCCCCAAAGCGGCTTTACAGTGACAATTTAAATTATCATGAAACTACAATAAAAGTTATAAAAATTACAGTAAGACGGTATAAAATAGTACTAATGATAAGACACACAAGCTTAATTGACTAAGGGCTATTTGATAAAAACGTAGCCACTTTATGAATACATTGAGGAAACAAAGAAAATCAAGAACGTGGGCACATTGTGTGTCTACCATTTCCACAAAGAAACCAGTTGGGGTGATGATAGTACAATGGTCAAATTCTTCCAACCAAATGTAAGAGTTGGCTGTTACCAATGACAATTAATCTTCTGTGCATGAATTTGCTGTCATGACATGAAGCAAGAGAAATCAACTGAGAAAAGGGTTCTACTTCAGGAAGTGCTCATCAGTTTTAAAAGTTCTGGATATTTGTGATCCATTTCATTTTGAAACAAGCTTTCTGAATTTATTTGTGCAAATGGAAAGTTCCCAATGTAATGAAGTCACCCCTTGTTTCTCAGAGGACATGTTCATAAGGAGGGGGGGGGGGAGGGGGAGGGAAGGACAGTGGAGTCTTAACTTCTTCATTCCCATACCCTTATTTCCCATTTCCACCACTTTGTTGGTGTCCACCCCTCTGTGCCGTTCCTATTGCAAAATATTATGGAATATTATATTGCAAACTGTCTCCTTTTCTCCTAAAAATCCTGCTTTCAACCATTTATTTTCCTGCCCCCTTTTCTTTGGGGTACCTGTACCTGTACCCCCCACCTCCCCCATCAAAGAGTCCAGGATGCTTTGCTTTGGTTTTCTGGTAAAAATGACAACCCAGTCAACAATTCAACACAACTCAAAAAGAAACAATAGAACAAGAGGTTACTTAACAAATGGCAAATGAAACTGTGGTCTAATGAAACTGCTCACTCAAAACGTACTTTGGCAGCAGAAACTCTGCAGTTTTTATCTTCCTAAATAGTTCATGAGGTATGCTGTCATAGAATGGAAATTGACCATAGAGCATGGTGTACAGAACAACTCCAAGAGCCCACATGTCACTAGCCTTCCCTGAATATGGGGCTCCTGCAAAAAGACAGAAAAACATAATCATGCATATCTATGGGCACCAACAGACTTTAATTCCACCTCCCATTTTTTTTTTTACGAAATATTGCAAATTGTCAATCATGAAAAAATCATTTTTTTATATTGACTAACTGAGTCACCAATGCTTAGGTAGACTGTCATTCTTGTACCCTACTTAATGTGGTCCATATGGATAAAATGTGTTCTAAATGTAGTCTTTTAAAAATGTTTTATCCACTTTGTTTTAATTTCAAACATATCTATTACCAAGTATTTGTTCCCGCAGAATCGAATTTCAAGTCAGAATTTTGAATTTCCTGTCAAAAAGGCATGAAAATTGTCACCTAAAAATGTCACTCAAATAAGCAATTATTTCATTTTCTTCCTCGCGTTTACTAAAAAAGTTTTCTTCTCTAGGTGGACAAATACTTTTTGAGCAAGAATTATTTTGTGACTTAGCTGACTACTAAATTTTTCTGGACAATATGCACAACCACAGTCGGGGGTGTTTACATGACGGTGATGTGACCCTTGTGCCAGTACCACATGAAAACTTCATACGTTGTATACAAATATCGTTTTCATTCAAGGTGGTATGAGTTACTTTCTGCAAATTAAAGAAGTGGTCAAAAGTAAACTGAAAATGAAACAAATGCTTACGTGACATTTACATGAAAGCAGTTTGAGTGTAGGGCTGCAACGATACGCTGATGCATTGGTGAACCACAATATTTTTTCCCACGATAGAAATATCGATATTTGAATAAGATATCGCAATTTCACGGCACAATAAAATATGCTATGTCAACAAATTTTTTAAAGCACTGTCCTTAATATTTCTTACCCAGGCTCTACATTTTAGCCCTTGTAAGGCAATTTGATGTTGTGTTATTACTATGTCAAATTTGTTGTTATGGAAATAAATTATTTGAAAGTAGTCTAAGTTGTTGGTAACTAGTTTTGTTGCACACAGTAATGTATCGTATCATGTATTACATTGTGGCCCTTGTATTGGGGAAAATGTACCATAGCAACCCTACTGAGTTGTGATACTGCAATGAAGATCTAAATCCAGTGCAGCCAAGAGTATTAACTTATACCCATATGAATTTCCCTCCCTCATGCTGGTAGGATATGAAAACTCTAGGGCTGGTGAATGGCCTTAGGAAAAATTAGGGTCTCACAAAATTTTAGTGTCAAATTTTTGGTGAAATAGTCTCAATTTCTTTGGCGAGCAGCCATCTCAGGACCTCAATGTTTTTGCAAAGCCACCTTGAGTCTTGACTTTTTAGAATGCCATGAAATGAATCTCAAAGTTCTGATGTGCTTAGTGACATCCTTAGCTGCCAAAACCTGATCTGAAAGTCTCAGGTTCCAATTTTTGTCCTAAAAAGTTTTGTGCTCAAATTTAGAAATCGATTACAATGTTTAGGGGTAGTGCAAGATATTGATTGCCTCGGTATCTCACAAAGTCTTGAATTTACCATTTGCCACCCATAACTCTATATTGTGTTTACATAATTATATCATTTTTAGTTAAGGTGGTATGAGTTTTATTCTGCAAAGAATAAAATAAAAATGAAGTGAATGCTTATACCACATTTACAAGAAACCAATATGAGTTGTCATACTGCAATAAGGATCTGGATCCAGTGCCACAAAGCGTCTTAACTTATATCAGTATCAATCATACAGAAGTGAGATTATGGAATGGCATTACGTAAATGAATGAAGAGTCACAAAACGTACTGGCATGAAAGTCACATCGGTATATGTAAACACCCTAAATTACCCTGATTACCCTAAATTCTATTCTTGGTGAGACATCTTTCTGTATGGATGTTCACTCACCGCTCAAAACATCAGGACTGATATACGCTGGGCTTCCCCTTTGGTCTTTCAACAAATCATTGTCTCTTATGAGGTGCTTCCCCAAACAAAAATTTGTGATTGTTATTCTTTTTGTTCTGAAAAGAAAGTAACAGAAGGCACTTACAGTCAAACCTGTATTGAACAGTCACTGTTGTGGAATGGCTAACTGACTGCTAATACACATTGACCATTTAATGCAGATTCCACTGGCTTAAAAGAGGATAAAAGAGGGGAAAAGGAAAGAGGAGAGATAAAGAGAAATGGGAGAAAACAAAAACATACAAGGGGATAGAATTTTACATAGAGGTTAGACCACCACTAGAAAAAAGCAGTTCATACCTCTCACTTTGATTTGCGAAAAGAAATTGAGGTATTGCCAGATATTCCCATATTTAATGTATAGTTGTGTGGTTTCCTTTTACAAAGTGACTGTTCAACACAGAAAAACAAAACCACTCGTAAAAGACTATAGTCCTTGTTCAGTTTGTGACATTATCAATTTGAGTGACAGCAGATGTTTTTGATAACCAATTGATGCACCTGGCACACTTCTAACAAAAAGTGCCTAAACTGAAGCATTCACTTAAAATAGACCAGAGTTACACAAAGAAAAAGGAAAAAAGCTTCTTTGGGAAATTGATGCAAAACTTGGCCTTGGGACTGGTTGACACTTCCTTGTTCCTGAAAGGTTGATTAAAATCTTTCCTAATCCAAGGAAAGACCATCAAATGGCCTACAAACTCCCCCCCCCCAAAAAAAATCGAATTGAGTACCAAAAACAACAGAACTGAGCACTAAGCTCTTGAATTGTGCACATGCCCAAGATCAAATGTGCCAAACAACCTCGGAAATGGAAGAAAAGTTTAGTTTCCATGCAGCAGATGAAGTTATAGACATTTGGATCGGGATTTGAGCAGACAGGAGCCAAATTATGGCATCATTGCCTTAAAATGGTGTTTTTGTTAAAACGGTCGGGAGTGAAGGGGTCACAGAAGAGGAGCAACGTTTGGGACTGCGAATGCTGACTACTCTACAGAGGGTGACAACCTGAAACAGGGCCACTCAACCCTTTAAGCCCCAACAGTGATCAGCATCAAATTTCTCCTTATCATATTAGTGCATTATAACATGTACAGGTCACAAGAATTAAGGAAATGATCATTAAACATGAAATGACTTGATGTTTGTGCAAATTCTTCCAACTAGTTCCAAAAAAAATGTATGGAAAACACTAAGGAGAATATGCATATTGACCTTGGGGCTTAATGAGTTATTACAGGTTTTACTGCATTTCACAAGGAAAAGATTGTTACACAAAGAGATGGCAGACCCTTGGCTAGGAATTACACTTCTCAATTTTTTTTTCTAACAGATGTTGAGAAGATTTTTCGAACAGTGAAGGTTGGTGACAAAATGCAGTTATTGATGTGAAAAAAAAAATGGTTGTCAAGGTTGTGGATTTTTCTTGCATGGCCAGGAGGAGTGGCTACAAAAGCAAGTATACAGATTTGAGATTTAAGAGGTTGGTATCTCTGGACACTTTTTACAACACTCTCAAATAAATGGATTTAGTACCCTTCCTCAAACTTTTCTTTAGTGATTAATTGACCTAAAAGAGAACAAAAGTGTAGGGGAAATTTTTTTTTTGCCATTTGTTACCTTCTATTCAGCACTATGTTTCCAAGTTTTAAGTCTCTGTGAACAATGTTCCTCTGCAAAACAACAAAATGAGGTCTTTATAACTTTGATTACCGGGGACATCTATTATGAGCTGAGTTCTTTTGGTGCTGTTGCTGCTGTTCATGTATAATAATTATAGTTTTGTAATGCCAACACACAGGCACCAGGCAACAGAGTTTTCCTGTATTTTTTTTTTTAGTTTTCCTGTAGTTGTTCAGGCTTAAATAAAAGGAAGTTCTAGTTGCTTCCTGTGACACAAACATTCCTGCTTAATAGCCAAAATTGTTGTATAAAATGAATAAAATTTAACACAAAAGTTTTACATACGTTTTATTAATGTAGCATCCCTGCATAAGTTCTGTTATTTGGCCAGGACGGCTAGTGGGTAGTACCCCAAAATTTTTGAATAAGGGTCTTGAATCCAGAGATTTAGATGTTAACCACATTCAGACCAAAAGAAATCACTACATATCCAATTTCAAACCTATATCCTCAACACTTTCTCAGTTTCAAGCCAAAAGAACAAAAATTTGCATCATATTTGAAACCAATAATTATTGGCAAAACATGTCATTTTTTTTTCCAGATCCAGTGGTCAAAATGTCCCTGTTTCAGCTCCAAACAGTTCAAAACCTACCCATTAGGGTGACAAACAGATTACACAGGGGAGTAGACTCTTAACCAACTACATTACCTTATACATCTATGACTGTTAAGTTGCAGGGGGGTGGGGGGGGGGGGAGAGCCAGGTTTGTTTGGGGGATTTGACTGATCTTTCCATTCCCACCCTGAGGGCCTTTCACTTATGAATGTGAAAAGGCAATAAGCTGTAGACTTGGCTCTTTTGTTCCCAGGATCAGGAATTTGAAAAACAAAACAAACAAAGGATAAAAAATCTACCAAAGGCAAACACCCCACCTACGACTAGCCCCCCAACCAACCCCCTCAGGATTAACAGATATAATAGCTGCATTAAGCTTAACGTAAACAGGATCTTTGAGAAAAAAATCAAATTCATTGTTGAGACAAAAAACATCCTGTGCCCACTTGGGGAACTATTATACCACACAAAGTGCCACAAAGCTTACTGTTAACAATAGTTGCTGTAGTGACACACATACTTCATGATCATCAGATGCCCCCACCTAGACCTGCATCTATAGGGGTCAATTCATTTGGGGGAAGTGTTACATTAGTCCTTGTAGTTTTACCACATAGCACAACACGTCTATTTAATAAAAATCCACCAGATCTTGATGATGTTTTAAACTGAATGTCTTACATTCGCTAGCGTGTGCATTTAGTAATGCAAAACTGCTATTTTACCTTATGATACTAAAAATAAAGTTCATGGTGGATTGCCTGATTGTTTGACAACAAAAAAGTAATCAGATTATTCAAGTGAAACAGAAAAAAGTTGAAATAACGTCAACATCCATTCAAAGCACGTTTTCGATCACAGGAAGACAAAAACCTTAACAACGTTTTTGATGAAGCGTAGGAGTAAACCTACTGAAATGAAACTCTTACAGATTTCCTAATCTCAAGTACGTGATTATAGAACGCCCACGTAGGCAAATTTTAGAATTCATCCACAAGATGTACCTAGACCGGAAGACCTTCACATATTTCGGGGAATTCGTCTAGCCTCATTCTTATTTCGAGAGCTGTTAACAGAAAATCCAGTGTAAAACAATTCTATACAGAGTAATATGAGGACGAAATTCCGCGACTAAAAAACTTTCATTAGTGAGATAGAAATCGACACCTACGCAATGAAATTACAAGTGATTCCCTTCGTGAAGCAAAAGAAAAAACGGTATCTCGAAAAAAAGTTTAACTTAACCACGATCTTCCACATTCTTCACTTTCAAAGCGGTTCTGAAATAATATATTTTGAATATTCCATCCTCAAGGACGAAACCTGGGGCAAAACGAACCAGATCACACAAGTACGAACCCAATTATTTCAGCAGGAACTTTCGCTTGAGTAGCACTGAGTACCTAGGTAAACTATTAGAATTTCAATTATAGACACACCACAAACCTAAATTTGCCATATATCAATTTACCACTTTACAAGTCTTACCTTATGTAAGCACTCCACCACTCTAACGATGTCGTGAAAAATTATAATTGTCTCTCTTTCGGACAATCGCTTCTCTCTTATCACGTAATGTTGAAGGTTTATTAAATCAGCAGTTTCAGTACTAAAGTCGTGAGCACAGAGGCAGTCCAAAACTAAACAAAGTCGATGTCGAATGCGATATTGTTTAGCACAAGCACTTTGCTGAGAGCGATGACTCGTTGCCCCCGCATTAGAGTCTTTATCGGGAGGTATTTCTTCGTAGTATTCATCTTTGAACAGTCCGTGGTGGTGTACTACGCCATCTTGATCGTGTAACAGAGAGAGAAGTGAGTACTCCGTGTGTAACAACATCTTTCCCTGCTTGTCGTCCTGGCTCTCGCGTCCCGGATCCGCTAACGTGAGTATTTTGATCGAGTAAAAGTCATCTGTGCCTTCTTTTTTGGCTAAACATTGAACAATGCTCCGTACAGGTGAATTGCCTAATCTCGGTCCGAGTAAATACGGCCCTGCGCGCTTCAGCGTTCCACGATTCGAAGCTCTGTACATTGACCTTCGCGAACTCGTGTTCGAAGAATTTGACGATGATTCTCCTTCTTCGAGACAGGATGCCTTTCGTTTTACTCCCGTCGTTCCACTGCTACTAGACCGCATTTTGGATGAGGTACTTCGCGAAACAAAGACGCAAACGCTGCGCTGAAAGAGAAATTGAATGTCTACATCGGAAGTGATTCCATTCAAAAAATTTTGTTTGGAATTCAGGCCCTCTCGGCCAAAGAAAGGCAATCCTAGCCTGGCTCGAGCAAATATTTTCTAAACAAAATTTTTTAAAAAACTCAAAACTTTTTACAATGTTTGCCTTTCAAAATTAAATTGAGCCCTCGATGAAGATCCCTCTGGGGAACTCAATAAACTTTATTCTATTCTATTCTATTCTAATCTCCCGAAAAAAAGTTGCCGACGATTGAACAATTTCACGTTTTTCGTATATGGATTTGTTGCCATGGTGAAGGACGCTAACACGTGGAATACCAAAATAATAAAAAATGGCGGAGGTGCTTCTTCAAAGTGCAGATTCTGCAGGTAAAATCTTGTTTATCTTGCGCTAGTTTAAGACTAAATAAACTCAGAAGGATTTTCAATTTTGCTAACACAAGCTGTATTTTCATCAAATACTGAGGAAAAAGCAAAATTCGACATCAAATTGTTTTCTCCTTCGAAGCGAATCACGTTCGAAGTGACACAAAGGGATCTTTTGAAGATCTTTCCCCATCAAAAAGGACACAAATTCTTAGTTGCGTCTATTGGCTTCGAATATAACGTATACTATTTTGCTAAATAGCATTTGTTTTGGAATGATTTAGTGTTTTCAGCGCAAATAGAACAGTGATAAGCTCAATGTTTTGTTCACTTAAGTGATCCATGTACAGTAAAGAATTTTTGCTCGTATAATCGTATGAGTCGCGTCCCAGAAGTGTAACTTTATCTAAATGCCAGTATACTTACATAGTAGCATTTCACCTTGAGATCATGTGTTGTGATGCAGTTGAATAACATGTCATGGTATTGATTTACTTTAATAACAGGTATTGATACACGTCTGTTAAACCCAATGATCAAGCCTTACTACAGGGATGGTTTTGGAAGCAGGTCAATTGGAGAGCCAGAATGGAGGCCCCATCCCAGAAATGCTCTTTCTGTACCAGATAGACTTGATAACTCAGTAAGGTGAATAAATGCCGGATCAAGTTTCTTCTCTCTTTGCGTAATTTGTTTTGGAGGAATTTCATTTGGAATTACCGTATGTTTTCGGTTATAAGGCGTATACGAAGATTCTTTGTTCTCATACATGGCCATAACTTAATCTTTTTTATGAATAAATGTGCATTTTTACTGAACGTGATTCTTTGAGCTGAGATGCAAGAACAGAAAGTTCTGACTTTTACATTAACATGTGAAAATGCATATCCTCCTTACTGTTCTCCATACATTTCTTATGGAACTAGTGAGAAGAATTTGTCTAAATATCAAGACATCTTATGCTTGGTGGTTGTTTCCTTTATTCTCATCACCTGAGTGTTTGAACAAGGAGTGATGATGCAAAGAGAAATTTCATTTTCGTGACTGTTAGGGCTTAAAGGGTTAAATTGTAAAAATAAGTACCAGCACATGTATAATATAACATTTACACTATGGGAGAGATACGTCATAAGAATACCTTGTTATTTATAGAAGGAGAAAAGAAATGGCTTGGCCACATGTTGAAAAAGTCCCCCACCCTACTCCCTTCTCTACATGGCATTTTCAGGCAAGCCCAGTGTCCTCTGAAAACCCAAAGCAACCAGAGACATTCCCTAACAGCCAAGGGAAAATAGCAGATGTGATTTGGCAGAACATGATGAACGTTGTGCAGAACAAGGGGAATAGAATGGTCAAACTGAGATGCTAAAACCCTTACCTTAAAAACCAACACCAAGATGTTATGTAAAGAAAAAATTTCGATCCCGACACTCAGATGTCAAATACCTCTCACCTCAAGACTCAAACATCATTTCAATTTGGGTATAGTAGGTTGTAACAGGAAACGTAAAGCATTTTTAAAAACATAGTTCCAGCTTCCACTATCATCTCTGATACTTCAAGATGCTGGTTTTCAAAATTCAAGATTTCAAGGTGCTTATAGTTCTTACAAATTTAAGATTCTGAGTCTCATGTTAATAAAGCCGGGATTTTGAGATCGACTTGCAAAAAAATGCTGAGATGAGCTAATTTTGGGGACCATTCTATACCCCTAGAACAGGAGGATCTGGAGAGCAGTAGTGTTGGTAGATGATGGCTTGTACTTCTGAGAAGGAACAATGCGCGGTTCCAGAAAATATCCATACCCCTATCTCAAAGGGTCATTTGGAAATTCTGAGGAGGAGGGGGTCTTAAAGGCTAAATCTTTAAAGGAAAGTATGCACTTAAACTGGAATTTCCAGAGGGGTGGGGGGTTTAAACCAAAAAAACCCTCCGTGGGGGGAGTATGAATATGATGTAACAAATTGGTTCAATTTTTATTTTCCTTTGTTTTAAGCTCATTTTCATACATTACCATACACAAAAACAAAGGAAAATAAAAATTGAACGAAGGATAAAATTGAACCATAACAGATATTTTCTGGAACAACACAATGTCCTTAAGTATGTTGCATGTTGTTTATTTCTTCAGAGGTGGCAATGGCCTTGACTGGTTTTCAAGAATCCGATGTGTTCCCCTGGAAGATACCGCCCATACATCTTCGAGGTCACAACAAAAAGAACCAGAACATCACAGTACTAAAGAGTGTCGTAGTTTACAAGGTAGTTTGTTAAAATTTACTGAAATTTAGTTTACAAGGCAATGCCAAATTTGAACTTTTGGAAGTTTTCAAGGAGGTGTATATAAATTTACAATGAAAGTGCCACGGACCAGATAATGGAGATAGGGGGTACTTCCTACAGCGGGCAAATACAGGGAGGATCTGTCCAAAAGGGGTGCCTTTTTTGCTCTTGCAGTTTGCGGAAGAGTAGGGAAAATTACTTTTTAAGTGTGTTAAAGGGTTGCCAGAAAACCCTTATACTGGAAGAAATAGCAGCTAAGTCTAATTGTTACCTAAAATATTTACAAAATTTTGTCAAAAGTCACACAACAGCTTGGGGCCATTGAATGACTTTTGAGGATGATCTACCTTTTGCTTATTTTTGAGTTTAAAAGAGGTGCATTTGTTGTTCTAGGTATGAACAACATATTTTAAGGGTAAGGGTTTGAACATCAGGGTAGAACCTCCCCAAACAAAACTTTAATGAGTAACCCAACCCCCCTGGGGGAAGCCTAGCAAAATGTAATGTGTTAACAGACTACATACTATACTCTCACTTGAATTGCTTTAGAAGCCAGATTAAATTTGCAGCAGGAGTGTGACTTAGACTATATCTTTACTGAATACACATTGTTGTGGCTTTCAAGCTGATCAACTTCCCTATGCAGTACCAAGCCCAGTTTCTGTTGAGAGAGAAGAGAAACCCATACAGTACCAGCCCGTGATTCAGTATGACACTTATGATGATTTTGAGAGAATTTACATGACAAGACCACTAGAAATCTCCCTAAGGATGTCTGTCGGAGCAAAAAAACAAGGTATGCAATATATTATAATATTTATAGTTACAGTATGTACTTAAGTACAAGGCTTGGTAAATCAGAAGTAGGTGGGCAAATAAAACTGTCCAGCAAAAGGTATAATAGTGGGCTGGAAATTACGTGTTTTTTTGTACACCTGATTAGATTGCGAGTAGTCTCTAATTTTGGTGATGGCAATTGTGGGGCGGGCGAAATACACATACACGCGCGCGAAATTTCGAGGCGACGCGACGCGAAGGGAACCTGATTTGGCCTGTGTTCAAAATGCACTTTTCATATTCCACTTCTGTCATTAATTTTGGCTCCCAAGATTCAGAATCCTTACACACATTGATCCTACAACTTTGGACACATTTGTTGGAACACCTTCCCTCTCCGCCCCCCAATGTTGATAACAATGACTTGCTACATGACGAAAATTGGTTCACTCAACATTAAGGGGAGGGAGAGCCGCAGATTCAGGCAGGTGAATTGTGACATTGGGAGTAGTGTTCCAACACAATGTGACCGGGGTTGTATTTGCTTAGGGGGGTAACGGAGGGCATTTCCATGGTCACAAATAACGCAATATTTCAAATAACACAGCATGGGCAAGGAAAACCACTTCTGAAGATTAAACACGGTCACAAAGCATCCTTACAAACGGTTTCGAGCTCCATTTCAGGTAGAATCATTTGTATCATACTGTCTATCATACTGTCACGAGAACAATCATTCCTCCGATGTCAATAGTGATGTCAAAGCGCATTGTGTGGTTCCAGAAAATATCCATACCCCCCCCACGGAAGGTCACTGGAAATTCCGAGGGGGAGGGGGGTTCAAAGGCAGAAATTTCCGAGGGGAGTGGGGGGTTCATAGGAAGCTCCTTTTCCAGAGGGTGAAGAAACACGAAAAAGTTGAAAGCAACGCACGATTGATCCCAAGCACCAAGTAATACTCACGTAGGCTGTTTTGACCTTCAAAACTACGCTAATATGTTGACTGAAATGCCAAATCTTGCGACTTTGATTTGTATGAAATTTCAGTAGACCTGATTCGCATATTCGCGTTTACGGAAAATTGCGTGTCTCCTTGGCCTTTGGTGAGTATTGCACGGTTTTCAATCCTTTCAATGGGAACGTTTTTCGCTAAACACCAAAGTTGTTTAAACAAATACAAAAATCTTTTTATCGCGCAATCCAGCAAAGGGTTTTCAGCCGCTTTTCACCGGATATCATCGAGGTAGAATTGTTGCGTTACATAAACAGTGACGCTCATAATTTGAAAAGGTCAGATTTCACGCGTTATGCAAATTTGATGCGTTTTTGAACGGAAACTAAAAGTTCAGTCTATATTAGCTATTTCTTACAAATTCTTTTACAGTTGTCATTATCTTTGAGTTTCCATTTGACCTTCATTTACTATTTCAATTTTAAACAAAGGATAAAGTACGGGAAGAAAGGTTCGATTTCTTATACCTCTGTGCAATTTATTTTTAGACTCACGGTATGCAAATTCACTTGTGCATAATCCCAGGAAAAAAGCCGCTATTTTACTCTAATTCTCTTTCGAACATCATAACCGTCGATTTTTAGTGTAATTTACATTCAACAGTTTCGCTTTTGACGGCAGGTTTGAGTGTGGCAAACACAATTTCAATTCTCAAAATTTTGGCTTCGTTGTTAACGTCGCCTTCGGCACGCAAATTATTCGCGGCAACCCTCGGCACCAACGTTAAGAGAACGTTACAACACTCGGTTTAAACAAATTTTCGTGAAAAACAAAGCATTTCAAACCCGATAGCAAACATGCAAATAGTATTGAACAATAACAAAGCGTTATATGTTGAAAATGGATGTTATAATAGTAAATGTTACAACAAAAACCATGTTCGCGTAACGTGGAAATTCCTGGGGGGAGGGGGGGTCATCAAAGACCCCCTTGGAACGGAAATTCCTAAGGGGTGGGGGGGATGTAAACCAAAAACCTTCCGTGGGAGGGGTATGGATATTTTCTGGAACCACACATTACATGTAACTAACCATGCAGAGTTCAAATTTAAATGAAACAAGAAAGCCCATTGGGCATTTTAACCGGCCATTCTGACCCTCCCCACCCCTAGGTTTCACAAATGTTAGCGCGATCCTCTCTTTTTACGAACCGGCGTGACGAAAAGTGTGATTGTGTGACACAATATTTTGACTATAGCGGTACTGGATGACGTAATGTTTAAACTCTGATGACTCAGCTTAACATGATCTCCGGCACATGACAAAACATGAACAATTTTTTTAAGCGTGTCTCAGATACAGTGATACGGGTTCAACTCAGAACTGACTCAATTCAGTTTTTTATTCCATCCAAGAAATAGAAACAAAAAGGTCCAAAAGCTATAATTGTGGCAAACTGCGCGAACTCTTCTTTGACAGGCAAGACAAGACAAGACTTACACATGCAGGAGGTCATGCCATCGCGTGGGTGAAGTCATCAAGAATCCCTGCATCTTTACCAGTTTAATTTCCCAGCAAAAAAGGGATACTCGAAGAAATAGCATAGACATATGATTTCAACTACACATTCGCCTTTCGACACAGCTTGCTGCCCGGGGCTTGCTGTCTTGACGGCTTAGAGAACTGCTCATGCATTGCGTTACAAAATGTCATTCAAGCAAATCATACCAAATTTGCATACGGCAGATTTGTGTTTACTCAGGTTAGAATTGACGTGCCGAATTTCTTTCGGATCGCGAAGTTTTAGTTTCCTTCAGACTTTTTTGGTTTACTTCGAAGATTTAAAATGTGATATCGACTTCAGCGTAATGAGTGGAACTATTTTTACAAACATAATGCGTTTTTCCAATTAAGACTTCGGGTATTATTTCTTCTCATCTGAGTGACCATGTTCATTTCTCACACGTGTGAGCGCAACTAATTAAAAGTATTTGTCCGAGTTTAATATGTTGGTGGAAGTACAGCAACACAGAACAGGTGAATGTCGGTTCTTTAATAATGTGACTGATGGACTGTGCTTTGCCATTGTTCCTCATTTAAGTGAAATAAATCGAGCGAAATCTTTCGCGCCGCTAAGCGTACCGCATGTCTGGGACTCCGGGACACATAAACAATAACATACGCGTGCTTCGTTTGAGTCTCGTTTCTCCCTAGCCGAACAAGACAAATACAAAAAAACCCAATTTTAACAACCCTTCGCCGTTCATATTTAAATACTGTAAATTAAACGACAAAAACATACGAAGGTAACATTCACAAGACTTATATGCGCATGCGTCTTATATAAGACAGTACCGCTCTTGAGTACCCGTACCACAAGCTTTACAGCACTTTCTTCGTATGTTAAGCCAACTTGCTTTCACCAAAAACCATGTCATTTTTATAAACCGGCGGTCGCCATGGCGACGGCCGGTTAATTAAAGTGGTCAGCTGTCACGATTTACCCTTCGGTTTACCATACACCATAGCATGTTATCGGCCAATATTAGGAGTTTTTCCGAACCAAAACTACCTAACTCAATTGCTCAGTGGCGGTACAGTTATTTCTGCAAAGAATTGTTGACGATTGGCGATTTCTTTCGATTTCCAGCACGATTTATCATGGTAAACCATTTAAGTAAACAATAATTGGTTAATATTTCTTTATTAACCACGGTTTACCATGGTAAACTGTTAGGAAAATGCATTTTTTGCCCTTGTAAGCAAGATCAAAAGTGGTTAACAAGGTCCTCTGTGTCAGTCTAGCATGATTTCTTTTGTGAAATGTTCATGACACGCTTCTGTCGTGAGAAAAAATCGAAGTTGTTATGGTAAACCGCTAATGGTTCACCATAAGAACGGGACCGATAAAAAGGACAGATAAAACAAATATTAGACTTTTCATTTATTTTGCGGAATCTTCCACTGCGTTAAGGAATATCTCCGCGCGGCTGGTTCAACAAACACTCAGGACTGTATCTATCGTTTTCTTGACTTTATTGGACTTCGTTCGTACATTCGTTCTGTTCACTCTAATCGTTCTAACCGTTCTAACTTAACATTACAATGCTCACTAGTTTAATAGTCATCGGACGTAAACGCCTTAGCTACGTAAGTCCGGCCGCAAACCCAAGTTGGCATAAACTCACTATTGTTTCTTTGCGGTAACGCTCATGCATTATACTAATTTCCTTAGCGTGGGCTACGATATCTATTGATAATTACCGAACATAATTTGATTACAATCTTTTTAAAACCACTAATGTTAATAACTACAAACTGATACATATCTCTAACTTGTTACAGGAAGTACTTGTAACACCCAATGTGAATTTCTGCTCGAAAGGGCACTAAAATTACTGAAAACGTGTTTGAACTGAAACTAACAAAACCACGAAAAATAATACTAAATCTTGTCACAACACTCTCCCCCCCTTGACTCGCCTACGAGTCAAGCATAAGGCGCGATTTCCATCGGGAATCGAGCGCTGCATTCCTGCGCGGAACAGTCCTTGTGGGATTTTCATCAGCTTGTACGGAGCTGTCCGCGCGTGGTAATCTCTCCCCCTTACTCCTAATTTCTAAGGGGTATAACTTTTGCACTGGCCTGGATAGGTGGATCGGTTTCCCTTTTGTAACTATCCTGACCCTAGCTCCTCTAACAACTCCGTCTTTCCCTTTCACTAGACTCTCTACTACTCCCGTTTTCCATTCCCCTCTTTTCTTTTCTTCCTCGAAAACTACAACTACATCTCCCACTTCTACTGTTCTATCCTGATTACGTGTGTTACACCTATGAAATTCTCTCAAATTTGCTAAATACTCCCTTCGCCACCGGTTCCAAAAGTGACTTAATCGGGTACTTAGGTATTTAAACCTTGCGGAGCATTGCGCTTCACTCACCACATCATCTGGTTCTACGATCTCATCTGGAAGTGTTTTGATTCTTCGCCCATAGATCAAATGAGAAGGCGTTAACACTTGCTGGTCTACTTCATTGTATTCGTAGGTCAACGGCCTCGCATTTAGCGTGCATTCTACCTCCGCGAGCACTGTTAGTAACTCCTCATATGACAACCTGGCATTTCCTAGCGTCTTTCGCAAACAATCTTTCACACTCGCAACCATTCTCTCAAAAAATCCCCCCCACCAGGGTGCCCTTTCTAAGTTGAACCTCCACTCTACCCTCATATGCTCCAAATCCGTTCGGACTTCTGGATGATTGAATAGCTCATTTAAAGCCTTCTCAGTCGCTTGAAATGTTTTCGCGTTGTCAGACACAATAAGAGAGGGTGTTCCATTTCTCGCAGTGAATCTTCTGAAACAACGTCTAAACGCTGCGGCAGACAAGTCTTCTACTAATTCTAAACGGACTGCTCTAGTCACGCAACACGAGAACAACGCGATATACACTTTCTCCATTTCTCCCGTTTTACTTTTTACGTAGAGAGGTCCAGCAAAATCGACACCTACTCTCGAAAATGGTGGGGCTTCCTTGACTCTAAACTCGGGCAGCGCAGCGGTAGGTGGGGAGCTGTACGGCTTTCCCTTTAGCTTCTTACAAGTAACACACTCGCTCAGGGCCCCTTTCACTTCTTGCCTACCCCTTGGCACCCAGAACTTCGATCGCAATTCGGCTAATGTAGCCCTCACACCACTGTGGTGTACCCTTTCGTGACAATCTCGTATAATCAACTTAGTCAAATGGTGCTTTCTAGGTAGAAGGAAGGGTCTTCTGGCATCGAACTGTAAATCGGAATTGACTAGCCTACCTACGCATCTCAAAATCCCCCCTTGCTCTACAACGCCGAGTTCACTTACCAGTTGTTTGAAGTTGCCTTGCTTTTTCAATTCATCTTGGGCCGACTTGATTAATGCGATCTCAGCTTTATTTAACTCACTCACTTCCAACCTACCTGCCCGCTTTGTGTTTTCCGTTCGCTCCAAACCCGCCTTCAAATTATTTACAAACCGTCTAATCCAAGCGGTCACGCACACTAGCCTGTGTAGTTTGCTGTAATCATTCACGTTTACAACTGCCGTGACGCCGGTTTCTGCCTTCATTTCAACTAACAACGCCGACGTCGACTTCTTCTCCTCGGACACACTCTCGGGAGTTTGAAAGACCTCAGCTGTGACGGGCCAGTCTTCTACCCGTCCTGTCAACCATTGCGGTCCACGCCACCAAAGTTCGTCTTCTTTCAGTTGTGATGCCAACGCTCCTCTCGAACCAAGATCTGCTGGATTCTCGACAGTTGAACAGTACGCCCATTCCTCCTTGTTTGTCAGCCTGAGAATTTCGTTTACTCTGTGTCGTACGAACTGCTTCCATTCACCCTTGTTCTGGATCCAGCTGAGCGCTGTTTTGCTGTCCAACCAAAATCTCACACCATTTAATTTCAGCTGTGACTGTAACGCGCTACGTACCGTGTTCATCAGTTGTGCCAGTATTCTCGCTGACATCAACTCCAGCCGTGGAATGGAGAGCTCTTTTAAGGGGGCAACTCTCGTCTTACTGGCAACTAATCTCGCGTGTGTCTGTCCATCATTTGTACGGTACACAAAGTAAACCATGGCACAGTACGCTTTCTTGCTCGCATCCCCAAACCCATGCAAATAACAGTCTGTCACACATTCTTTTCTCGCCTCATACAAACACCTACTTGTTTTAATTTCCCTCGTTAGCAACAAATCTTCAACCCATTTACGCCATTTCCCTTTCATTTCCTCTGTCAACGTTTCGTCCCAATCAAACTTACTACTACAAATCTCCTGAAAGAGAATTTTCATGCTAACCGTCACTGGACTAATTAGCCCCAAAGGGTCAAACAAGCTGGCTAGCACGCTCAAAACATTACGCTTGGTGGGTTCTAAACCTTCTGCTTTTTCGGCGATGTGCGCAAGGCTAAGGTGAAAGGTGTCCGATTCGCAATTCCATACAACACCTAAAACTTTTTCTCCCTTCAACCCGCCCTGGGATTCTAATTTTGACTTTGCGTACGTTTCTTCATCTTCCAATCTTTTCACCATTTCCTGTTTTGTCACGGTCGTCTCGATCGAATTTATTCTCTCTTTCAACTTGGGGTCGTTGGTTTTCCATTTACGCAGTTTGAACCCCCCATTTGCCATTCTGACCTTTGCTTTGCTGTACAGATCGTACGCTTTATCGGTTGTGCTGTCACCCGAAACCAGATCGTCTACATAAAAACTTTCGACCATTTTCCTAACAAATTCAGGGTCGGCTTCTGCAAAGGTTGCTAGATGATGTCTTATCGTTCCATTTAGCAGGAAAGGTGACGCATTCAAACCAAACACAACTCGACAAAACCGATACACAACAACACTCGAACTGCGGTCACGTACGTCATCCACCCACAGGAACCTCAAACAATCGCGGTCCTTTACATCTACTGATATATTCAAAAATGCCTTTTCGATGTCCCCGACGAGTGCGACCCTGTTTTCCCTGAACCTTACGAGTATTTCAAAAAGTAAAGGGTTTAAAGATGGCCCGGTGTGGAGACAGTCATTCAGGGAAATCCCATTCTTACCTTCCTTTGATGAAGCATCGTAAACTATCCTCAATTTTGTGGTCTCCGCGTCTTTCCGAATGACAGCTTGATGAGGCAAATAATGGACCTTGCACGCCCCCTCCAATTCCGTAACCTTTTCAATGACACCCGAACTTAATTGCTCTTTGATGATAGAATCGTACTCCTTGAGTACTTCCGGTGCCCTTTTTAATCTTTTAATTTGGCCCTTCATGCGCGACAAACTGTTTTCATAATTATTGGGAAGGGGGTCGTGACCTTGTTTCCAAGGTAACTTAACTGAATACCTCCCATCAATAAAGTTAATCTCACTCTCGAACGATTCGTGCACCTCATCGCTCGCCTTAATTCCTAAACTCTCTAAATCCCACAACTTGCTAACTGCGCTCTCTAAATTGGCCCTGTCAATTGCTGCACTATTCTGTGATACAAAATTTACTGACACTTCCTGTTTGCTGTCTGATGCTTTCCTTTTTAGGGGGCCCGACAATACCCATCCAAGCTCAGTCTCTACTGCTACGGGTTCTTCCGGCTCCCCCCGTATTGTTCTCCCCTTCTGAAACTCCCACAAGTAATCCGATCCTATCAATAAATCTATTACGAGCTCTTCCTTAGTTTGACAAACGTCTGAAAACCACAGATCGCGCAAGTGTGGGAAATCGTTTTTGACAACCTCTACGTGCTCGTTGCTTATGTTGGATATTTCCGGCACAACATAAGCTTCAAGTCTAAGCGCCCGATCGCTCTTTAGAGGCATTACATCAAACCGAACGACTTCCCTTAATCCCGATTGTTTGGCGTTCTGCCCGAACGTATTTATAGTTACCCACTCGTTTCTTACAATTTCTAAGCCATAATTACTTGCGGCCTTAGCTGTTACGAACGACTTATGACTCCCTGAGTCAAACAAAACTCTCACCCTTCCCTGTGCACTCCCTTTAATCAAGGCTTGGGCAGTCTGAAGGGCGACTCTACTCTCCGTACCCACAAGCATGCTAGTTGGGCTACTTTCAGTTGGTTGACCACCATCCCCCCCCGAGGATTGCTGCGATTTCGCGTCACACAAACACGTGTTGTGAAAACCCTTGCATACCTTACATTTTACAGTCACTGTACAATCTCGGGCGCGATGGCCCTTGTCAATACACTTAAAACATCTACCAAACTTAAATAACAATTTCTTACGTTCATCAATGTTCGTGACCTTCTTGCAATCCTCCGGTGGGTGGTTTCCAAGGCAGAACGCGCATCTTCGATCATCCCCTCTCTTGGTAAACAGCGCGCTCGTGGTTTGAGGACCTTTTCGTCCGTCGCTGGGTCCAACTCGACGCGGCGTCAAACAGTGGTCCTCTCTCAGCTCCACTTCGATCTGAAGTTCCTTTAGCATGTCTCCTAGTGTCCACTCTAAGTAGTCCTTTCCCCTTGTGATCGTCAGCCGAATTGCATCAGGGATTTTTTCCAACAGCATTGGGACGACAATTTCGGAATAGTTCCGTTCGTCTACTTCTAACGCCTGTAACGCTCTATACTTGGTTTCTACGAAATCATAAAGGCTTCGCAGTCTTCGTGTGTCACCCTCATTAAATACGGGACGCGCATTTAACAGTTCGTTCACAAGTGCCCTCTGAACCGCAATTTTCTTGCCGTAACGTTTCTTCAACAGTTCTATCGCTGACTCGTAGTTCGCAGATGTCAGCGCAAACCCTCCGATTGCCGATCTGGCAGGTTCCATTAACAAGCTTCTCAGATACGAGAACTTGTCTACGTTCGAGAGCCCATCGTTGAGGTGAATGGCACTCTCAAAGGAGTCCCAGAACTCCTGCCACTCGCCGATTTTTCCGCTAAATTTTCGTACCTCCAGCTTCGGGAGCTTCGCTCGTACTGTTTTCTGTTGGCTACCTGGTTGGTTAAAACTCTGGCCTGGACTTGGACTCGCTTGACTGGGATGTGGTGTGAATAGCGTTGCAGTCGGGGAAGCCTGCTCATTCAGTTGTTCCTCGATGGCGGCCAACCTCTGTGTTGCGTCTGCCTTCAATCGGCCACTTCGTTCGATCTCCTCCGCCACCTCCTCTTCTGATACTTTTTCGTCCGCTGCTAACTCGGCCAGAATCAGATTATCTAACGGTAGAATTTTTTCAAGCTGTTCTTTTATGCTGGCTTTCCATTTCAACAACTCTGTCTTTCTGGTGATGGTGTATTCGCCCAGGAGACACTCGTCAGCCCCATCAAGAGCTTTCATCAGCCAGCTACGATGGCCTGATCGCACTTTCTTGTTCGACATTCTTTCTCAGTCAATCCGGCTCCAAACCTTTACTTCTGTAATGAATTTGTATATGTAATCGCATGAGGCCGAGTAGAATTAAGGATAAATTTTCACGCGTATTTGTGAAAACTTTGAAAATACAACAGAAAATTTATCCTTAATTATACGAGGGCTCAATGCGATTACTTGTTTATAACACAGAGGGCAAAATTTTCTGACTACTTTTCATTGCACGTCGAAACACAATCCGCCGCCGGCACTCCACACAAGCAGTTTATTAAACTGCTACTCAGCGTCCAGAACAAAAAAAAACAAAACAGTTTTTTATGCATGTGTTCATCTTTTGAGATAATTACAATTCTAGTTCATTGACAAATTCACACTCAAAACTCAGACTAAGTAAATTTATTTAAGCTTACCTGAGTTGCAAGACGACCTCTCACTCGCTGAATTAACCAAGGTTTCCCGTAAAACGTTCAGATCCACCTTCTGGAATTTCTCTTCGAACTATCACCCGATTTCCATACCATTTTTGCCAGCCAACTCGGTTAAATTTAAACTCTGAAACTACATTCTTGTGTTGAACAACTCAAAATCCAATTTAAAATCTGCTTTTTGTTTCAAGACGCTTACAAAATGCAAATGGCGCGCTCTTGCGCTTAGCCAATCAAATGCGAGTATTTTTGGCGCTTGTCCAATCAGGAATTAGTAATTTTGCCCTCATCCGAAAGAAAATTAAGAAAAAATGCCCCCTGTCTCAACCAATCAGCAATCAGTAATTTTGCCCTCTATGTTATAATGGCAGTAAACGTTGCCCTGAAATTGCATTTTAGGTGTTACTGTCAAGTACCAAGTGGGTTCGTCGATTTTAGTGACCTCAGCAAAACTAACATGAACATTTGTTATCAGAGAAATTGCGTCTTTTTTGTTCAAGTACTTTAAATGACCATGTACACTGCTCAAGTTTGCAGTGGGTGGCCTTTTTCGCTACATTTGCCACTTGTATGGTGCATTAACTTTCGTCATTAAAAACACTGATCAAAGACAACTTCGGACACATTTGTTGGAACACCTTCCCTCTCCGCCCCCAATGTTGCTTGACTACATGACTTGCTACATGACCAAAATTGTTTCACTCAACATTGAGGGGAAGGAGAGCTGCAGATTCAGGCAGGTGAATTGTGACATTGGGAGAAGTGTTCCAACACAATGTGACCGGGCTTGTAGCCTTACAGTAAAAGAAAGTTGGAAGCAAACACACACACACAAAATGAAGTTAAACTGAAGGTGTACAGAATTGCACTTGCCCATCCTACTTCACTTGGAGCAGACTGGGTTTAGAAGTGAATCTGAGGTGTCAATTTATTACAAGAATTAATGTTAGGTAAGCCACAAAACTATTTCATGGTTGAATATTTTTTTAAGTTACATATTTTTTTAACATACATCATATTTTTTGAAAATTCCAGTATATGACAAGAGAAATGGTATCCCAGCTGCATCACTGGGGGACAAGAGTTATCAGGTGCCAGAGTATTCTTTAGACTTCCACAGGCAGGGAAGCACAAGACCTGTCATCAGCTTTGGGTAAGAAAACTGTAGACATGTGACTGTCAGACATTATTTTTGGCATGGTTAATTTAAAAGTTAGATCACATACTGTGAAAACTCAGTTTAAGGACGGTGCCTCCTAATACAGAGGTGTTTTTGCAAAGGTTATGACTATAGGGGGAAAGTGGATCTTAGCAAGACCTATTGAAATCCAAAAACAAAATTATGTGGCTAACCATGCATTTTTCAGAGATAATTCAGCAATCGCTATTCCAAAAAAGCTTTAAAACACAAAGAGTGTATGGCATTTTCTTTCCAAATTCAAGCTCAATTACCTCTGAAAAATGTACAGTTTCCCTCAGTTTTTCTTTTGGATTCTGGTACAGTAGCCCTTGCTAAGATCTGCTTTTTCCACAAAATTGTAAACCGCACAAAAGTGCCATTGTATTAGTAGGCAAATTCCTTAAGAAACCCGAATATCTCGGACCACACCTGAGATGCGCAGAATATATGTGCAGTAACAAAAGGAGGCAGCGTCCTTTTTGCAGCGATGAATTGGTTTCTTTTACATCCCCTTCTATGGTCAAACTGGCACTAAAGAACAACCGCCTAACACAGACTCCTCATTGTTATATATATTTGACTTGGTCCTGACCCAAAAACTTCCCTAAAAATAACCCACTTAAAATACAGACATCCATGTAACTGTCAGAGTGAAGTTGCCTAAGAATGACGTAGAAGAATTTGATACAAAAGGTTTTTCATAAACCTGAGAAAAAGTCATTATCTTATATTTGCCATTTTTTTTTTAGTTTTGACAGCTGTCAGTTTTTAAAGTACTGGCCTCATTTGTTCAAAACGTGGATAGTGCTATCTACTGGATAAATCTCTATCCAGGGGATAACCTAGGTGGTTTCCCTAATACTTATCCACTGGATAGCAATTTATCCAGTGGATAGTGCTATCCACCTTTTGAACATCTAGAGTATGGTCAACATAAGTAGATTATTTTTGTGGACTGACAAGTGGTCAGATTTGGCTAAATATTAAACAAGTTATTTTTTCATAGTGGAACTCTAAGATATGTTCCTGACACCTTTGTTCCTCTTCAAGACTTGCCGCTAAAACCCAGGTAAGTGATAAAGCTTGATTTTATTGGGTTTATTTTAGCCCATACTGGCCAACCTTATAAAATCAGAAATAGGGACCACCCCTGCCTTCTCACCCCAGTCCCGGGGCAGTGCCCTGCCCCCAGCACTGTGCAGGGTCCAGTACGATCCAGGGTTTTTTGCATTAATTTTTAAAAATATTACCTGTTCTGTACTGTTTTAGCCTTAGAATTCTCAGGTGTTGTTTAGTGGTCTCAAGCACTACATGTATTGCACAAAACTATAGGATTTAGAAGAGTCAAGACCAATCTTTAACAATCCAGTTCCAAATTTTTACAAAAGAAAATGCCTTTTCCTCTTGAAAATCAGAATATCCCGGTTTTTTAAGGTTTTGAAACTCAAAAATCGGGACAATTCCAATTAAATCAGGACGGTTGGCAGCTACGTTAGCCCTCTTTGTTTATTGATGCACTGGTTAAGCTGACAAAAGGTTGCAAAATATGAACTTAGCAACAACGTAATATTTTGCAAATGGCCAATTTGCTCAAAATTTACAAAAATCTAGGTAAGTCGCTAAATGAAGAAACTCTTAATCATAATCATTTTTTATTTTAGAGTATCATTTGAAGAAAAAGAAAAAAAGAAGCTTAAAAGACAAGAAATAGATGAGGTTAAAAATCTTGATAATTGGCATCCTGCTGATCCACTGTCACCCGTTCTACAGCTTCCTGGAACACACAGATGAAATCATAAAATTACAGCATGGTCTCTTACAACCCTAGATAATTAAATAATTTTCTGTTCAAATGTTATTTATTGACCATACGTTTTTTACCTAATAGCTTGAAATCTGAACAGAAATTAAGAACAACTGTTTATTTCAAGTTTTTGAAGTATTTAATGGTCATGCCTCTAGTAGTTTAGCAATTTTATTTAGGACTACTGTTACATTTTTTCAGGGAAATGATTGAGTGCAAAGTCATTTTATTTTTTAAAATAGTGTGAAGAAGTCAATTTTTTAAAGAACGGGTCGTTAATTTGTATGTTTTATATGGTTTTAATGTACATAACAATATTTTTGTACACTTTTTAATATTTAAGATTTTTCAGCAGTATTTTTAATGATTGATATTTTTACATTTTTTAATTGTAAATAAAATGTGTCAATAAAAGTTGTAATGATTTGTAACTTTGGGTGAATTGAGTACAGTACAGTTAAACCTTGTAGACATTATAAGAAATGGGCAGACATCATCTGAAAATGGACAGGCATCAACTATCTGAGAACCCAAGCCCTTGGCAAAAATCACACAAGGTGAACAAGAATGATTCAAAGTGCTCCCTCCATTTAAAGCATTAGTAGGACCTTCAGTTATGGGATAGAAAGACATTATTTGTGGTTTGGTATACTAATTTGCAAAAAGTAAAAAGTCTTCCAATGTTTGGTTTCAATATAGACATGTGGAGGTGTGGTGCTTTAGTGATGTCGATCTCTGCCATCGTGAAGATTTCTCAGAGAAGAAACTTACTCCACCTTGTCTCTTTCCCTGAGTACAAGTTAGACTACCAGTGTACAGTGCTATAGAAAACCAATAAATTGTTCAAGGTAACCCTGCAAATGAAGAGTAGCAACACACTCACTCTTGTCCCCATGCAAAGCCCTCAATCCTTTAACTCTGTACCAGACTGACTGAAAGGATTGTAGGTTGCCAGTGAACAGGCCTCCCAGGGCACTTGGCTGGGGGAGAAAATATGACTGGGAAGCCTGTTTGCAGGCTATGGGGGAGTAGGGGTGGAATCCAGGATTTTCTGAAAGGCTGGGATCTACTTTATGCAGGGGAGAGGGGGGGGGGGAAGCAAATATCCCTGGGTCTAGGGGGTCTGGGTAAATCTTCCCAGTAAGTTTTGAAAGGATCAATAAAGGAAGGACAAATTAAAAAAAAAAAAAGTCAATTTTTTTGGGGAGGGGGGGGGAGGTGGTGCAGCCCCCTTAACCTACCCCCGGATCCACCCCTCGGGAGTAGTATGGTTCCACCCCTCGGGAGTAGTATGGATCCACCTCTCGGGAGTAGTATGGTTCCACCCCTCGGGAGTAGTATGGATCCACCTCTCGGGAGTAGTATGGATCCACCTCTCGGGAGTAGTATACATCTAATGCCAGTATCTCTATGCTGCAGAGTTAAGATGATGGGAAATGACTTCACTGCAGAGATCTATCAATGCATGTAATATTAATTAATTTGAAGTGTTCTCAAAATTTTCCCAATGTTCACAATTGAACATTTATTTAAAAGCTGTTACTTTAAGACATTTTCTCATAATTACATTAGAAAATTTACTGATTGTGGTCTCAGAGTAGCAAAATATTCTAATTTAGCTAGTGCTCAAATTTTAGGTTTCACAACCAAAACATTATTTGGCGTGTTGACAGATATTTATATACAGGTTTCCAACATAAAATGATGGAAATATTAATTGATGCCAAACTATAAATAGATGAGTTAATAAATAGTTATCCAATGAGTATATAACAAAAAGTATAATCTAATACAAAATAATATCATTCTTGTCTGAAATATTTCAAAATATTCTTTTCTTGAGAGGCTTTTTGTTAAGCGACATGAGGATCTTCACAGTACAGCACCATCATACTGATAAAAACTCCAAATATATGTGGTAATTGACAGTTACTTAAACTGAATATGGGACAAAAATACTGGTAATTATTCCATTTTAAAATATATTTTATGCTCATGAAATGTCATACTATGTGCATTGAATCTAAACATTCATCAATTGAAACTAATTTTAATTTTTCTCAAGTAGAAAATTTCATTAAAAAGGGAAGTGCAAAAAGGGCACCAGTGTCTAAAAGAAATATAATGCCTCTTTAAACAACTAGGTCCAGTAAGATAAATAATCCAGTGCTTAAGCATCAAACAGAGAAAGAAAGTAAAATCCAACATTTTTATCTTGCTTGATTGCTCATCTGATCCTTTTCAGATTTCCTATAGAAACAGCCACAAAAAAAATGAAATTGTTTCAGGCTATCTGAATTTGTATAACCCTGGAGAGTGTACACTAATATTACAATAATATTATCACCAGTCAATTCCAACGGTGTCCATTTCCCACTCTGGAGGCTGTGCATTTGTCTACTCAGAGGAATTTAATGGCCTTGTCATTCTAATCTGGTTGAACATCCAGATGATATCAGTTATGCCCGGTGTGAAGTGTTATTCAGTTGGCACCTATTGGCGTTAGCCAATAATCTTGGGACACCTTGCCAACTTCCCCCTTTGCAATGTTGAAAAGACTCGAAAATGTGCTATTTTCTTGTCAGAAATGCCAGCAGTTTGTACAACATTGATTGGGGAAGGGGTGCCGTCCTCAGAGGTGTCAAATGTCCCGAGAATTATTATCTGAGGTTGTAAAGACTAGAGTTGACCGTTAAACCTAGATTAACTCTATGTCGGATATATAGCCCAATTTTGATATATTAAAATTCAGCTTAAAACAATAGACATCACTACGAGGCTTAGGGGAATAAAATAAGGAATTATATGGGTTTATTTCCCCAAGTCTCAAAATGATGCTTATTGTTTAAGAGTGAATTTTAATATTTCGAGATTGGGCTATCAAGGCTCTGACTAAGCCCCCAGATTAGAGAAAGTCCTTTGCCTGTTAACTGGAAGTGTCACACACTGTAATTAGGAATGACCTGAATTGAGATATACAGTGTAGCACTAAATTTTTGCGGGAGTTTAATTCTCCAAATGGCCGATTTTTTGTGCTTTGCTGGAACTAATTTTTGCAATTGGGAAAAACTGATTTTTTTTTTGCTGGGAATTAATTTTTAAGATTTTCAGGAAGTCACCTTCTATTAAGAATAAATTATAACATTCTCATTTTTTGAGTATAATACAGAATACAGGTGAACAACATACAGATGTACAACACATTAGTCAGTTAATCAGTTGAGTACCCACAGATGATCCTTTTCTTCAAAGCTTTGTAACAGTTAAATACTTGTAGTGTAACAACTGCAATTTCATCGCCTTATTTCTGAATGTTTTGTCCCTAATTTCAGTTTGTTCTTGAATGAAAGAGATGGTTTAAGTAAATAAGTACCAACCTGATAAATATTGCATTTCAGAAAGGCGATGTTTGTATAATTATAATTTTGACAGTCAGTGGAGAATATTTTTTGCGGGACATTTTTTTCCGCAGAAACTGTTTTTGGGGGCTCAAGAAAACCCTGCAAAAGTTGAAAAATTAGAACCTGTAAAAATTTAGTACCACATGGTAGTAGTGAAACACTCGAAGAGAAATAAATGCATTGTCATTTATATTTACACACAATTTACCTGATACAGTGTTTAGGAGGTTCACAAGGTCTTCTTTGGTGTTCATATCATATCTTCTCCCAGGTGATATATTAAGCTGGTAATCTGGTCCATAGGCCGGGAAGTACTACAAGAAATTTGGGCAGATATAAGCCAAACAGTACTTTGTTATTGATGTCCAGTTGGCTGAAAAGTGCGCATTTAAACATTCCTGAAATGTTGGGTGGTGACCAGCCAGATTTGCATGCTTGTAATGTTACGTTTGT